>OX465311.1:375775-959527 GCA_949987585.1 Pipistrellus pygmaeus | reverse complement strand
AAACTCCGCCTGCGCGGACATCCCTGAGCTCTGAACCACCATCAGCACCTGCCAGACGCCCGGAGCCCCCATTCTGAGCCCCTGGGCCCCTCATCACAGGCCTTCAGGACCCCACCGATCAGCGATCAGCGCTGCTGAGTGCCCCAAGCCCGTCCCCTCTCTCTCCTCCCCTGAAAGGTGCCTGTACCCCGGCCGCTCGCTCTCTCTCTCTCCTCTCCCTCTCTCTCTCTCTCTCTCTCCTTTTCCTCTCTCTCTCTTTCCCTCCCTCTCTCTCTCTCTCTCTCTCTTCTCCCTCTCTCTCTCTCCCTCCCCCTCTCCCTCTTTCTCCCTCCCCCTCTCTCTCTCTCTCTCTCTCTCCGTCCCTCCTCTCCCTCCCTCCCTCCTCCCTCCACCCCTCTCCTTCCCTCTCCCTCCCTCTCTCTCTCTCCTCTCCCTCTCTCTCTCTCTCTCTCTTTCTCCCTCTCTTTTCCCTCTCTCTCTCTTTCTCCCTCCCTCTCTCTCTCTCTCTCTTTCTCTCTCTCCCTCCCTCTCTCTCCCTCTCTCTCTCTCTCTCTCTCTCTCTCTCTCTCTCTCTCTCTCTCTCTCTCTCTCTCTCTCTCTTTCTCTCCCTCTCTCTCTCAGGAGCCGGCAGGGTTGCTCTTCTCTCCAATGAGGCCTGTGTCCTGGCCTCCCGGCCTCCCGCCCCTCTGTTTCCTCTTTCCCCGAGGCCCCGCCCAGGCCCGCAGAGGTGAGCAGGCTGGACCCGGCCGCACGCAGAGCCCACGCGGTGGGTGTGCCACGCGGGACCAAAGGGCCCGGCAGGACTGGGCTTGGGGCGGACCTGTCAGAAGGCAGAGGGCCTGCTGTCTGGGGGGCCCCGAGGCTGACGCCCCTTATCAGAAAGGCCCCCGTGAAGAGGGGACCTCCAGGCCTCCCATGCCCACCCCCAGCCCTTGGACACGGGAACCTAGCCCAGCGATCACCTAACTGTGTGAACGGCCTAACAAGTGCTTATCCGGAAAGTTGGAAACTGAGGCAAAAGGTACCTGGAGAGCGCCCGATTGGGCACACTGAAGATCTATTGGCTGCACCCAGAAGGAATTAACCCAGAAATGGCCATAAAAGAAGGGACTAGCGGCACTGGACAGAGACCACGAAGGGTTCCTCCACCCGACGTGCTCTCCCACTCTTCTCCCTGTTCGAAATACTGCCTGAGACTCTGCCTGAGCGAAGCTGTCACTCTGCCTGTGAGCCGAACCTCTGAGGCCTCCTTCCTGACCGAGAAGCTGCAGCCACGTGTTCCTGTCCAGTGTGTGTGTCTGTCGGCGCGGATCTCCAGGTGACCTGCCTAGGCTTCTGGAAACCACCAGGACTCTGGTAAATAAACCTTGGGATTCATGCATTCTAAAGACCCCCAGACCAGCCACCTGCTGCTGATCCTCCATGTCCCGGCGGCAGCCCAGCTGGGTCCATCCCCCCTCCCGACTCCTTCAATTCTGATTTCTCTACCTCCGTAATGAGTCCCGCTCATCACTGGGGAATAAACTTTACTTTAAAACTCCTGGGTGGTCAGTTTCCTGCGCCTCAAACCTTACAAGGGGTAGGCAGTCCCTTTTAAAGGTTCAAACCACAGGAATTTCCCTTTGCTCTAAATTCTAAATCCTAAAGACTACATTCTAAAGACGGGGCAGCCCAGTCCCTGGTGCTGGGCACTGGAATGGGGCCCTATCTTGCGATAGCGGTAACACAGACGCAGCGCTCAGCGGGTAGACTCTAAAGGCTATCTACAGTGTCTATCCCTGAAGCTACCGAGTCAGTGGGAATCAATCTCCTGTGGGCCTGGTCCCAGGCAAGGGAAAATTGCCTTAGCCTCTGGCCTCCACCTGGAAGCTGAGGTAAGTACCCAGTGTTTTAATCAGATGCCGGAGCCAGACTTAGCAGGGTTAAAGCTCAAACAGCCGTTTTTACCAAAGTGAGGTTGCCACTATATTTCATTAGGTAAATGGCCTTGCAGGACCAGGTCATTAAGGAAGGGGCAGAGACTCTAGGCCAGTGTTTCCCAACCTTCTCTCATGATGAGAATCACCTGGTGGAGTTGTTAAAACACAGATTCCTGAATCCCAACTAAGAAGTGCTAAACTAGAATTTTTGGGAACATATAGGTAAAATTGTATACTTAACTAGTGCTCTAAGACAGATGTTATATACAGAGCACTAAGTTAGGTATGCAATTTTACCTATATGTTCTCAAAAATCCTAGTTTAGCACTTCTTAGTTGGGATTCAGGAATCTGTGTTTTAACAACTCCACCAGGTGATTCTCATCATGAGAGAAGGTTGGGAAACACTGCTCTAGGCTAACAGGGATGTGCATTAGGACACTGACTAGGTACAGGGTGAGGGTGCTAGCTCCCCCCACCCCCATAGGAGCTGCCCGGAGGAGGCGGGCTCGGACTCCCCGACCCTGGGCATGAGTCTGGCAAAGGGGACCGACTCCGTTTCAGAGCGTCTCTGGCTGACAGTCCCGAGCCCACAGCAGGCTCGGCAGGGCAGACGCGGCTCCCGGCCGGCTGTGGGCGGGCAGGACTGGCTCCAGGGAGGCCTGCCTGGCGGTTGTGCCAACTCAAAGCCCTGAAATAACCACCGAGGATGGTCTGAAAATTCCATGTTTAACTCAGACAGGTTATGCTGGGAGTCAGGTCCCGGGTCGGTATTCCCCCGACAAAGATCCACTCCGATCTTCCCTGAGCCCATCGGCCTTTCTGCCTCTGAGGTAACGTATCTGGGAGACTTCTGGGTAAACTGGAACTTCCCTCCCCGCCCCCACCCCTCAGGGCACAACAAATAGCCGGGAAGCTTCCTCTTGTTAATGTTATCTTGATCTTCATCAGCTGTCGGCTCCGCTGTCTTGTAGCCTGCTGTGTAAAGAAGCACCTGTCCATCATGTCACGTATCCAATCCCAGAGGTTCCCTGCTTTGCTTTCTCCCGCCTCCCTAACCTATCACCAATGGATTTCAAGGAACCCACTTCCCGCTTTCCTTGGATGGTAATTCCTAACGCCAGCCCTGAACGCCCCACTCTCCCGAGCTTCATCTCAGTTCCTTGAGGTTCTGCTTCCCGGCAGAGGTCGCCAGCCTGGCACAAATACACGCACACAATTCCTCCTGGGCCTGAATGTTTCCACGGTAACATCCCCTTCTGGATGGCCCATCCCAGCCTAAACCAGGGCCTGGGGAGGAGAGACAGGCCTGAGGGAGTGACCTGGACAGGAAGCCCCCCCCCCGCCCCCCCAGGCCTCTCTCTGCCGGCTCTTGTGCAATCCGACACGCCCTTGGCAGGGACGCCCTCCAGGAACTCAGCCAGGACACAACTTTGGGGAAAACGAAACTGCTAGGAACAGGCACGGCCCCGCGGCCCCGCTCTCCTGCATCCGGTCTGTCCGCCATCCGCTCCGCGCCGCACCATGAACCCCAGCTCCCAGCCCTTCTTCCCGGGCGCCCGCACCGCGCTGGCCCCGGCCTACGAGGTGCTCAAGGAGGAGCACGAGGTGTCTGTGCTGGGGGGTCCCCAGGGCGCGATGCCCACAAGGACCACGACCGTGATCAACGTCCAGACGGACACGGTGGTGCCCGACCACATCGTGTGGTCCCTGTTCAACACCCTCTTCTTCAACCCCTGCTGCCTCGGCTTCGTGGCCTTCGCCTTCTCCGTGAAGGTGGGTGTGAGGGGGGGGGGGGCTCCCCGGAAAGCTGTGCCAGCCCCCCGGTCTGCTGGCCCGACGGCCTCGGGATGGGAGCCCGTGTGTGTGTGTGTGTGTGTGTGTGTGTGTGTGCGCGCGGCGCGCGCGTGTGTGAGACTGTGTGTGTGCGTGTGCGTGTGCGTGTGCGTGTGCGAGAGTGTGTGTGAGAGAGTGTGTGTGTGTGAATGTGTGTGTGAGAGAGAGTGTGTGTGTGTGAGTGTGTGTGTGTGTGAGAGAGTATGTGCGTGTGTGTGTGTGAGACTGTGTGTGTGCGTGTGCGAGAGTGTGTGTGAGAGAGTGTGTGTGAGACTGTGTGCGTGTGCGTGTGTGTGTGTGAGAGTGTGTGTGTGTGAATGTGTGTGTGTGAGAGAGAGTGTGTGTGTGTGTGTGTGTGAGAGTGTGTGTGTGTGTGTGTGAGTGTGTGTGTGTGAGTGTGTGTGTGAGACAGTATGTGAGTGTGTGTGCTGGTCACGGACGGCAGGATCAGCCTTTGTCCTGGGACTCCAAGGGAGAGCCTGTTGATCGCCCAGAAAGTACACTCCTCTGAGTCACCATGTGGCCTCGGGGCTCTGGCTAGAGAACCAAAGTCCTCAGAAAACCCAGCCCTGGTTGGGGGGGGCTGAGGTTCTGGGAGGCTGAGGGTTGTGAGGCCCCCCTGGCCTGGCCTGGCCTGGCCGCTCAGGCTCCAGGGAACGGGAGGGGTGTCTGGCCTGGCTGAGGGCAGGTGGAGGCTGGTCTGGGCTGGTGCAGCCAGGGGCGGCCTGAGTCACAGCACCTGGCTGTGCCCAGGGCCCGCCCAGACCCTCACCCTCTCTTCTCCCCCAGTCTAGGGACCGGAAGATGGTGGGGGACGTGATTGGGGCCCAGAGCTATGCATCCACCGCCAAGTGCCTCAACATCTGGGCCGTGGTCCTGGGCCTCCTGATGACCGTCGGACTCATCGTTCTGCTGGTCATCGTGCTCCCGGGAGCCATCCATGCAGCGCAGGCAAACTACGGAGGCGGCTTCTAGTCGCCGCCAGGGCAGGTGCGGAGTCCTCCCCACCCTCCCCGCCCGCGTGCCCGCCCCCCGGCGCCCACCCCTCCACCTGCACCTGTGCACACACCTGTCTGCAGCTGAGCTCAATAAAGTGCACTGCACGTGGCCGAGCCGGCATCCCCTGGCCTGGCCGCTCAGGCTCCAGGGAACGGGAGGGGAGTCTGGCCTGGCTGAGGGAGGTGCAGGCTGGTCTGGGCGGGAGCAGCCAGGGGCGGCCTGAGTCACAGCACCTGGCTGTGCCCAGGGCCCGCCCAGACCCTCACCCTCTCTTCTCCCCCAGTCTAGACCGGAAGATGGTGGGGGACGTGATTGGGGCCCAGAGCTATGCATCCACCGCCAAGTGCCTCAACATCTGGGCCGTGGTCCTGGGCCTCCTCGTGGTCCTCGCCGTCATCGTCCCGGTCCTCGTGGTTTTCACCGCTGCTCTGAATCGCGGCCTCGGGGGGTCCTTTCACCTGCCCCAAGACAGGCCCTGCCCTTCCCCGCTGCGCAGACGCCCGGTGTCCGCGATGGCGCTCAATAAAGCACATGTGTGAGACAGGCTGTGTTTTCTCTTGGGAGGGTCCTGGGAGAGCCGGGCTGCCCTGAGACCGAGCCCCCTGCTCCTGCCCTCCCCCCCTGCCCCTGCCCTGCCCCTGCCTGCTGCCCAGAGGCCAGGAGGGCTGGATCCCAAGGCGGGAGCGGCCAGGCGGTCCTCCCAGCAGGAGCATCTGTCCTCTCCCGGCCCTCGCCCCGCCCACGAAGTGAGCCGATGGGCGGTCAGAGCCCCTCCGCCCGCCCCTCCCGCCTCCCGGTCCCTGTCCTGGCTCCTCCCGGAGGGGCTGGGGCAACGCCAGTGACGCCGGAACCCTCACCGCCTCCGCCCCGCCCACATGCCCTCCGCCCCGCCCACGAGCTTTCTGGTCCCGCCCACACCCGCGGCGCCCCACCTCTCCGGCTCCGCCCTGGGGCCCGCCCTCCTCCTGGCCCCGCCCACCACCTTCCGGCCCCGCCCACCACCTTCCGGCCCCGCGTTTTCCCACCTGCCCTGCAGCCCTGCGCCCACAGCCCTGCGCCTCCGGGGCGAGGGGCCGGCGCCCTGGGCCGCGTGCGAGCGCTTGACTTCCGGTGCGCAGGCGGCTCCGCTCGGGCCCGTCAGCCCGGAGCCCGCACCGCTCAGGGCCCCCTCCGCCGCAGGGGTGTCCCACGCGCTGCGGGTCTTCGGAAGGGCCCACTGGCAAGATTCCCACTGACCCTCCCAACACCTGGTCCGGAGCACGGCCGCCTTTTTAAAATACCGGCCTGCGGACTGAAAGGTCCCGGGTTCCATTCCGGTCAAGGGCATGTGCCTGGGTTGCGAGCACATCCCCGGTGGGGGGGGTGCAGGAGGCAGCTGGTCCATGATTCTCATCGATGTTACTGCCTCTCTCTCCCTCTCACTCCTCTCTAAAAGAAATCAATAAAATACATATAAAAAACAACAACAAACACACGTTCTGGGGTGAGGATTAAAACAAAACACACACGCGCACAGGAAGAAGTAATACCGTGTGAAGCCCCTGCACACGTGGCCCCCCAGGGACCAGAGCGGCCCCCGGAAGGCCCCCGCCGCCGTCGAACCCGCTCCCGGCGTGTGCGCGAGGTGACCGACGGGTGGGCATGGCCACGAGCAGGGCTGCCGGTCACAGACCCGTCCGGCCTCCCGGGCGCAGACTGTCACCGGGAATCAAACCCCCGCCCCCGGGCGCTCTCCGATCCCTGGGAAAAGGGGCGGGAAGCAGCTTGATTTGGGTGATGAGACATGTTTCGGGTTCGAAGCCTCCTGCCCTGCGGCTGGGTGACGGTGAGCCGGAGCGCGGCCCGGGCCCAGCCGCTGAGGCCCTCAGGCCCTGTGGCCAGCGGTGGGCGGGAGCCAGTGCGCCTGCAGCGGAGGAGGGAGGGAGCCTCCTTCGTTCCCTTGTAGGTATTCCTGTTTCCTGTGCTGGCAGCGGCCCGCCCCCCTGCCTCTCGCTCCATCTCCGTTCTCCTTGGGGGGGGGGGGGGGCGCCCCAATCTGTCCCCAGGGCACTCGACCTCCACTGTGTCCGTCCACCGGCCGCCCGCCCTGCCTTCCTGTTTCACCAGCCAGGTTGTGCGAGGCTAGGAGCTGCCCGGAGGAGGCCGGCTCGGACTGCCGACCCTGGGCATGAGTCTGGCAAAGGGGACCGACTCCGTTTCAGAGCGTCTCCGGCTGACAGAACCAGCACAGCCCCCACCCACAGCAGGCTCGGCAGGCGGCGCCGCTCCCCTTCCGGGGACTCCAGACACCAGCGCCGCGGCCGGCCCATCCCAGCCTAAACCAGGGCCTGGGGGAGCAGAGACAGGCCTGATGAGTGTCCAGGACAGGAAGCCCCCACCAGCCCCCCCAGGCCTCTCTCTGCCGGCTCTTGTGCAACCCGACACGCCCTCGCCTGGACGCCCTCCAGGAACTCAGCCAGGACACAACTTTGGGGAAAATGAAACTGCCAGGAACAGGCACAGCACAGTGGCCCCGCTCTCCTGCATCCATCCACACGCCATCCGCTCCGCTCCGCACCATGAACCCCAGCTCCCAGCCCTTCCTCGCCGGCTCCCGCTCCACACTGGCCCCGGAGGAGCACGAGGTGTCTGTGCTGGGGGGTCCCCAGGGCGCGATGCCCGCGAGGACCACGACCGTGATCAACGTCCAGACGGACACGGTGGTGCCCGACCACATCGTGTGGTCCCTGTTCAACACCCTCTTCTTCAACCCCTGCTGCCTCGGCTTCGTGGCCTTCGCCTTCTCCGTGAAGGTGGGTGTGCGGGGCGGGGGGGGGGGGGGGTCCCCGGAAAGCTGTGCCAGCCCCCCGGTCTGCTGGCCCGACGGCCTCGGGATGGGAGCCCACGTGTGTGTATGTGAGAGAGTGTGTGTGAGTGTGTGTGCGTGTGAGTGAATGTGTGTGTGAGTGTGTGTGAGAGTAAGAGAGTGTGTGTGTGTGTGTGTGAGTGTGTGTGTGTGAGTGTGTATGTGTGAGAGTAAGAGAATGTGTGTGTGAGAGAGTGTGTGTGAGAGACTGTGTGTGTGTGAGTGTATGTGTGAAGAGTAAGAGAGTGTGTGTGTGAGAGAATGTGTGTGTGTGTGTGCGCGTGTGTATGTGTGAGAGTGTGTGTGTGAGAGACTGTGTGTGTGTGAGTGTGTGTGTGTGTGAGAGTGTGTGTGAGAGAGAGAGAGAGAGAGAGAGAGAAAAAAAAGAGAGAGAGAGAGTGTGAGAGTGTGTGCAGATCATGGTGAGGCTGCCTGGTAAGGCTGCCTGGGGACGGCAGGATCAGCCTTTGTCCTGGGACTCCAAGGGAGAGCCTGTTGATCGCCCAGAAAGTACACTCCTCTGAGTCACCATGTGGCCTCGGGGCTCTGGCTAGAGAACCAAAGTCCTCAGAAAACCCAGCCCTGGTTGGGGGGGCTGAGGTTCTGGGAGGCTGAGGGCTGTGAGGAGGCCCCCCTGGCCTGGCCTGGCCTGGCCGCTCAGGCTCCAGGGAACGGGAGGGGTGTCTGGCCTGGCTGAGGGCAGGTGGAGGCTGGTCTGGGCTGGTGCAGCCAGGGGCGGCCTGAGTCACAGCACCTGGCTGTGCCCAGGGCCCGCCCAGACCCTCACCCTCTCTTCTCCCCCAGTCTAGGGACCGGAAGATGGTGGGGGACGTGATTGGGGCCCAGAGCTATGCATCCACCGCCAAGTGCCTCAACATCTGGGCCGTGGTCCTGGGCCTCCTGATGACCGTCGGACTCATCGTTCTGCTGGTTATCGTGCTCCCGGGAGCCATCCAGGCAGCGCAGGCAAACTACGGAGGCGGCTTCTAGTCGCCGCCACGGCAGGTGCGGAGTCCTCCCCACCCTCACCGCCCGAGTGCCCGCCCCCCGGCGCCCACCCCTCCACCTGCACCTGTGCACACACCTGTCTGCAGCTGAGCTCAATAAAGTGCACTGCACGTGGCCGAGCCGGCATCCCCTGGCCTGGCCGCTCAGGCTCCAGGGAACGGGAGGGGTGTCTGGCCTGGCTGAGGGAGGTGCAGGCTGGTCTGGGCGGGAGCAGCCAGGGGCGGCCTGAGTCACAGCACCTGGCTGTGCCCAGGGCCCGCCCAGACCCTCACCCTCTCTTCTCCCCCAGTCTAGACCGGAAGATGGTGGGGGACGTTATGGGGGCCAGGAGCTATGAGTCCACCGCCAAGTGCCTCAACATCTGGGCCGTGGTCCTGGGCCTCCTCGTGGTCCTCGCCGTCATCGTCCTGGTCATCGTGGTTTTCACCGCTGCTCTGAATCGCGGCCTCGGGGGGTCCTTTCACCTGCCCCAAGACAGGCCCTGCCCTTCCCCGCTGCCCAGACGCCCGATGTCCGCGATGGCGCTCAATAAAGCACATGTGTGAGACAGGCTGTGTTTTCTGGGAGGGTCCTGGGAGAGCCTGGCTGCTCTGAGACCGAGCCCCCTTCCCGCCCCCCTGCCCTTGTCGCCCCCCCCGCCCCCCCTCCCGCCTGCTGCCCAGAGGCCAGGAGGGCTGGATCCGAATGCGGGAGCGGCCAGACCATCCTTCTACTGGAGCATCCTTCCGCTCCCCGCCCTCGCCCCGCCCACCATTTAGCCCCGCCCACGGTATGAGTGGGGAGTGGGAAATGGGCGTGGTCAGGGCCCCCCCACCCGCCCGGCCCGCCTCCGGGTCCCCAGGTTCTCCGCGGGGCACAGGAGCACTCAGCCCGCCCCGCCCACCCACCTCTTAGCCCCGCCCACCCCCTGGACACGCCTGCCCATTGGTTCCCGCGGACGGGACGCCGCACGCAATGCTGCTTCTCCCTTCTGGTCTTCGGCGGCGTCCACCTGGTTCGGCCCAGGAGAACCAGCCGCCCTCCTTTCCGGCTCCCGCCCTCGCGGGGCCCCGCCCACACCCAGCCCCGCCCACCAGGCCCACGCCCGCTTCCGGCCCCGCCCTCCATCCCCGCCAATGGGGTCAAGCAAATCCCCGGCCCCGCCCAGGTCCCCTCCGCGCCCACCATCCCAGCCCCGCCCACCGCACAAGCCCCGCCCACGTCCGGGCCGCAGCGGTTTTCCGCGGTCGGACCCCCGGCAGCGCGTGGTCGCGTCCCCAGGAGCTCGGCCGGCTGCCCCGGCCCTGCCGCTGCCCCGCGCCCGCGGGGAGCCCCGCGCGTCCGGGGAGGTGCTCCCCGGGTCCAGGCCACGGCTCTGCCGGCTGCTCCGGGGCCCTCGGCGCCCCTCCCGTCCCGGGAAAGCGCAGCCTCCCTCCGTCGAAGGGGGCCGCCCGCCTCCCCTGCGGCCATCCTCCGGGGCTCAGCCTCCTGCTGCGGCCCCGGGCGGGGCACCCTCCGGCCAGGCACCCCTCCTCCCCTGGACAGCACAGCCGCGCGGCCGATCAAGCGCTGCAGGTGGTCACAGGGGGTGGGGGTCCCTCCCTCCGGCAGCGGGTCTGACCGGAGAACCGGGGACCGGCTGCTGCCCGCAGGCCGGAGCCCCCAGCTGGAGCCCAGGCGGCCGGGCCCAGCGGCAAGGCTCCTGCAGAGGGTCACCTCCGACACCAGCCCGCCCCCTGGCCCCCAGCCTCTCCCGGCGCCTGTGCAGGGCCTGGGGCCCAGGTGAGGACGGCTCCAGCCCAGGCACCCGGGCCCTGGCAGAGGCTCGGCCAAAGCACACACACACACACACACACACACCCGCCACTCCAGCCAGAGGCCCAGGCATGTGGGTGGGAGGACCGGTGCTTTCTCTCGGGGTTTCTGTCCATCGAGGCTGAGGCCTCTGTCCCTCCCGGGCCACTGGCTGCCCCTAACCTGCCCCTGCAGAGGAGCAGGGACAGAGCTGGAGGGCTCAGGAGGGGCTGGGGCCTGGGCTGCACCCCTGCCCCCATGTGCAGACACCGCGGCCTCCAGAGAACCGGCCGCCGCCCTCACCCAGCACCGCTGCTCCCAGCCACTGGGAGTCCGTGAGGCTTGTCCTGGGGCCAAGGGTGTCTGGCCCAGTGCCCCTTGGGTCAGGGTCAGACCCTGGAAGGAGGGACCCCTCCTAGGCCCCTGGTCCAGCCGCTGCTCCCAGCTGGAGGCCAGAAACCAGGAACATCTGAGAAAGTGCCAGGACCCCTCGGAGCCGCAAGGGGGGCTGCCTCGGGCTGGCGGGGGACCGGGCAGTGCCCTAACCCAGGGAATGCCAGCACGGCCATGTGCAATGCTTTATTGAGCTCAGCTGCAGACAGGTGTGTGCGCAGGTGCAGGTGGAGGGGTGGGCGCCGGGAGGGGGGCACGCGGGCGGTGAGGGTGGGGAGGGCTCGGCACCTGCCCTGGCGGCGACTAGAAGCCGCCTCCGTATTTTGCCGGGATGGCTGCCGAAAGCATGATGACCAGCAGAACGATGAGTCCGACGGTCATCAGGAGGCCCAGGACCACGGCCCAGATGTTGAGGCACTTGGCGGTGGATGCATAGCTCTGGGCCCCAATCACGTCCCCCACCATCTTCCGGTCCCTAGACTGGGGGAGAAGAGAGGGTGAGGGTCTGGGCGGGCCCTGGGCACAGCCAGGTGCTGTGACTCAGGCCGCCCCTGGCTGCTCCCGCCCAGACCAGCCTCCACCTCAGCCAGGCCAGACACCCCTCCCGTTCCCTGGAGCCTGAGCGGCCAGGCCAGGCCAGGCCAGGGGGGCCTCCTCACAGCCCTCAGCCTCCCAGAACCTCAGCCCCCCCCAACCAGGGCTGGGTTTTCTGAGGACTTTGGTTCTCTAGCCAGAGCCCCGAGGCCACATGGTGAGTCAGAGGAGTGTACTTTCTGGGCGATCAACAGGCTCTCCCTTGGAGTCCCAGGACAAAGGCTGATCCTGCCGTCCCCAGGCAGCCTCACCGTGACCAGCACACACTCTCACACACTCTCTCACACACACGATAGCACACACACACATGATTGCGCGCGCACACACACACACACACACACACACGTGGGCTCCCATCCCGAGGCCGTCAGGCCAGCAGACCGGGGGGCTGGCACAGCTTTCCGGGGACCCCCCCCCCCCCGCCCTGCCCCGCACACCCACCTTCACGGAGAAGGCGAAGGCCACGAAGCCGAGGCAGCAGGGGTTGAAGAAGAGGGTGTTGAACAGGGACCACACGATGTGGTCGGGCACCACGGTGTCGCTGTGGACGTTGACCACGGTGGACATCACGGTCCCGGGGTGCTGGGGAGCCCCCATGTTGATCACCTCGTGCTCCTCCTTGAACATCTCCGGTTTGGGGAGCGGTGGGGTCCGGGGTGAAGGAGGTGGATGCGTCCTGAGGCAGAGCCGGGAGCGTGTGGGGCCGCTGCTGGGACCGCCTAGGCCCCTCCCTCCGGGGGGCTGAGATTTCTTTAAGTTTCCATTTCCTGATCTTTTCAGAATTAATGGTCTGAAGAGCTGGGCTGGGTGTGGGGGTGGGATGTACGCTCTGTTTTGCTCGGAGGGGGCGGGAGGAAATCCTGAGATCTGCCACCTTCCTGTGGCTTCCTGCCTGTCACCCCCCTCCCCCCCCCTCCCCGCACGCGGGGCCCTACCTGTGGTCCCTGGCCCCCGCTCCACCCAGCGTGAGCCCCGCCCAGCCACCCGCCCTGGACAGGCCGCTCCGGAGCACACACTGCGGGTGGGTGGGTGCCTCCTGGTTGGGCCTGGGCCCCGCAGCCCCGGTGCCAGTCCAGGGCCCCGCAGGCCCTCGCTGGCGGGGCGGGGCCGTGAGCAGGGACCTGGGGCTGGATCGGAGGGGGCGGCTGGGCGGGGAGGGGGGAGGGGGGGAGACGGGGCAGCGGGCGCAGGGCAGCCGGGCCTCCGGGACCCTCTGCCTCCTGCCTCGGCGCACCCCGGGCAATGTTCGGCTTCGGCCAGGAGAGGTGTCTCCTGTGCGCAGCAGTCCTGTGCGGTCCCGCTGGCGGGACCCTGCCCCGTCCCTACCTCCGCTGGCGGGACCCTGACCCGCACCTGCCTCCCCGTCTTTGGGGACCACACACAGCGGCTTGCCTGGCGGCGCCGGGTTCCGCCCCGCTGGCTCCCGCTCCTGCCTCCGGCTGGCCCTGCCCCGCGGGGACGCCATCCCATCGAGAAGTGTCGCCGGGCTTGGAAGGCTCCGTGAGGAAAAAGAGTTTTATTTAAAATCATATTTTATTGCCGAAGCCGGTGTTGCTCAGTGGATAGCGCGTCGGTCTGCGGACTGGAAGGTCCCGGGTTCGATTCCGGGCAAGGGCATGTGCATTGGCTGCGGGCAGATCCCCGGTGGGGGGTGTGCAAGAGGCAGCTGGCCGATGTTTCTCTCTCACCGACGTTTCTAGTGCTCTCTCTCTCTCTCTCCCTTCCTCTCTGTAAAAAATCAATGAAATATATTTTAAAAAAAATAAAAATAAAAAGGAGAGTTAAAAACATTGATGAGAGAAAAACATCGACCAGCTGCCTCCTGCACACCCCCTACTGAGGATGTGCCCACAACCAAGGTATATACCCTTTACCGGAATCGAACCCGGGACCTTCAGTCCGCTGGCCAACGCGCTATCCAGTGAGCCACACCGGCCAGGCGGAACAGTAATTTCTGTGGGGTTTGGCACATCCTGTCAGTACCGTGCTTGATGACACGTGGAGATTCTATGTCCGATGTGTTGGTTCTGATGAGATCGGTCGTTGGCATCCACCCTGCTGCTTCGGTCTCCTCTTGGTTACCGGGGCCACTGCCGCCGTACGCACGCGGACAGAAATGGGGGCCCTCCCGGGAGGGGGTGTCCAGTGGGGACCAGGGCGCCTGTGTTTCTGAGGGGTGAGCTCTCCCACCCTCCAGGCCCAGGCCAGGTTACAGCCACGGGGGCTGACAGGTCCTCCCTTCCTCCAGCTGACGGACGGAGGTAAACTCCGCCTGCGCCGGACATCCCTGAGCTCTGAACCACCATCAGCACCTGCCAGACGCCCGGAGCCCCCATTCTGAGCCCCTGGGCCCCTCATCACAGGCCTTCAGGACCCACCGATCAGCGCTGCTGAGTGCCCCAAGCCCGTCCCCTCTCTCTCCTCCCCTAAAAGGTGCCTGTACCCTGGCCCTCGCTCTCTCTCTCTCTCCCTCTCTCTCTCTCTCTCTTTCTCCCTCTCTTTTCCTCTCTCTCTCTTTCTCCCTCCCTCCCTCTCTCTCTCTCTCTCTCTCTCTCTCTCTCTCTCTCCCTCCCTCCCTCCCCCTCTCTCTCCCTCGCTCTCTCTCTCCCTCCCCCTCTCTCTCTCTCCCCCTCCCCCTCCCCCTCCCCCTCCCCCTCCCCCTCCCTCTCCCTCTCTCTCCAGCCGGCAGGGGTGCTCTTCTCTCCAGTAAAGCCTGTGTCCCGGCCTCCGGTCTCATCTTTCAGGGGCCATTGCCACATGCTCCCCTCCCCGCAGGCCCGCTGTCCGGCCTGGCCAGGCTGGGAGGTGTGCAGCTTCTCCCCGTCTGGGGGCCACGTGAGGCCTGCTGTTGGCTCCCGGCCGCCCGGGCCAGCCCCTCGGCCCGCAGACTCCGGGCGGCGAGCTGTGGCCCTGGGCGGGGCCCACAGGGACCAGAGCTGCCGGGTCGCCGCCGGACACGGGCCTCCCAGCGGAGGCCGCCGTGCGCGTGGCCGGGCCGCCCTCCGCGCCCACGGCACAGCCGCGCGGCTCTCACTCCTCACCGCGGGGCCGCCGCTTCCTGTCTCCGGAGTCGTCACGAAAGGATGACGGGTGCCCCCCGTGTAACACCCTGCCCCCCGCCTGCCCCGATCCCGCACCCGCTGCTCCCGCCGCCATGGCCCTGTCCGCCCCGTCCACCTGTGTGTGTGTGTGTGTGTTGTGTGTGTGTGTGTGTGTGTGTTTAAAAGATTGTTTATTGATTTTGTACAGAGAGGAAGAGAGGGACAGAGAGTTAGAAACATCGATGAGAGAGAGTCATGGATCAGCTGCCTCCTGCACCCCCCCCCCCCCCCCCGCCCCACTGGGGATGTGCCCGCAACCAAGGTCCATGCCCCCGACCGAACCGAACCCGGGACCCTGCAGTCCGCCGGCCGGCGCTCTATCCACTGGGCCACACCGGTCTCGGCACCCGTTTCCTGGGTCGTTGGAGTCCTCGGCCGTGGGGGCACGGGGCTTGCCTTCCTGGGCCGCTGGCCCCTCGGCAGAAGCCTCGGCCCCGCGCTGTCTCGGAGGGCGAGCCTCCTCCTCCGGCCGGGCCCCGTGAACGGCCCAGCGTGTCCCACCGGCCGCCCGACGGCGGGGCGTCCAGACCTCCGCTCTGCAGGCCCTGCTCTGTGAACGGGCGCCTGAGCGTCCGGTGGGCGCGCTGGGTGCTGGCAGTCCTGGGCCCGTGGTAGGTCCCCCCACCCCTCCCTGTGAGGGTCCCCCCACCCCTCCCTGTGAGGGTCCCCGCACCCCTCCCTGTGAGGGTCCCCGCACCCCTCCCTGTGAGGGTCCCCGCACCCCCTCTCTGTGAGGGTCCCCGCACCCCTCTCTGTGAGGGTCCCCGCACCCCCTCTCTGTGAGGGTCCCCGCACCCCTCCCTGTGAGGGTCCCCGCACCCCTCCCTGTGAGGGTCCCCGCACCCTCTGTGAGGGTCCCCGCACCCCTCTCTGTGAGGGTCCCCCCACCCCTCTCTGTGAGGGTCCCCCCCACCCCTCCCTGTGAGGGTCCCCGCACCCCTCCCTGTGAGGGTCCCCCGCCCCCTCTCTGTGAGGGTCCCCGCACCCCTCTCTGTGAGGGTCCCCGCACCCCTCCCTGTGAGGTCCCCCGCCCCCTCCCTGTGAGGGTCCCCCCACCCCTCCCTGTGAGGGTCCCCGCACCCCTCCCTGTGAGGGTCCCCCACCCCTCCCTGTGAGGGTCCCCGCACCCCTCCCTGTGAGGGTCCCCCCCGACCACCCCTCTCTGTGAGGGTCCCCCGCACCCCTCCCTGTGAGGGTCCCCCGCACCCCTCTCTGTGAGGGTCCCCCGCACCCCTCCCTGTGAGGGTCCCCGCACCCCCTCTCTGTGAGGGTCCCCCGCACCCCTCCCTGTGAGGGTCCCCGCACCCCCTCTCTGTGAGGGTCCCCGCACCCCTCTCTGTGAGGGTCCCCGCACCCCTCCCTGTGAGGGTCCCCGCACCCCTCTCTGTGAGGGTTCCCCCGCACCCCTCCCTGTGAGGGTCCCTGCACCCCTCCCTGTGAGGGTCCCCCGCCCCCTCCCTGTGAGGGTCCCCGCACCCCTCTCTGTGAGGGTCCCCGCACCCCTCCCTGTGAGGGTCCCCGCACCCCTCTCTGTGAGGGGTCCCCGCACCCCTCTCTGTGAGGGTCCTTGCACCCCCTCTCTGTGAGGGTCCCCGCACCCCTCCCTGTGAGGGTCCCCCGCACCCCTCTCTGTGAGGGTCCCCGCACCCCTCTCTGTGAGGGTCCCCGCACCCCCTCTCTGTGAGGGTCCCGCACCCCTCCCTGTGAGGGTCCCCGCACCCCTCTCTGTGTTGCCCCTGAGCGCACTGTCCCCTCACTGAGCCGCTTCCCTGGGTGTGGAGTGCCGGTGGCCGGGCCACGTCCCTCGGTGTGCGGTCCGGCGTGGCCACGTCCCTCGGTGTGCGGTCCGGCGTGGCCCACGAGGCGTCACGCCGGGAGACCCGTGCGGTCCTGGTGTGGGTGCGCCCGTGTCCGGCCTGGGGTTTCCGCGGTGGCTGGCGTGGCCGTGCACAGCGTGTGTGTGTGTGTGTGTGTGTGTGTGTGTCCCTCAGCCCGGCCTGCACCCTCTCACCCTCTCACCCTCTCCGCCTGCCGGCTTCGTCCTGCCCGCTGCTCCCCGCTCCTAGCGCCCCCGGAGGCAGAAGCGGCCGGCCGGTGCTCCGGCTGCAGGGACGGGCTGCTCCTGGCGCTCAGTGCCTGTCACAGTGACCGGTCGTCCTGGCACTCCGCCATGAGGGCCGAGGGCTTTTATACATACAGATTGCTTTCGGAGAGGAAGGGAGAGGGAGAGAGAGGAGCATCCCTGACGAGAGAGAATCATGGATCCACTGCCTCCTGCACGCCCCCCACTGGGGACAAGCCTGAAACCTGGGCCTGTGTCCTGACCGGGAATCGAACCAGGGACCCTTCAGCCCGCAGGCAGACGCTCCCTCCCCTGAGCCAAGCCGGCCAGGACTCCCCGGCTATTTGCCTTCTTCTCGGCCGGCTTGTGCCCCCCGCCCCGCCCCCCCAGGCGGGCTCCCGCAGAACCTGCTGGGCGGTGGCTGCTGCCCTCCCCGTGCTCTGCCCCGGGCTGGGCCGTGGCTCCCAGGACCAGGCCCGGCCCCTCTTCTCTGCGGCGGCCCCACCACTTCCTGGGCTTGTTTTCTTGTTTCGGTTCCTCCTCCTGCAGGTGTGGGCGCACCCTGAGGCCTGGAGAGACCCTGGTCACCCTCCCCTCCGAGCCACACGCTCACCCTGAGCCCAAACCCGCTGCGAAACGCCGTCTGGAACGTGCTCTCGGGGCCTCCGCTCTGTGACAGAGCCCTGGCCGGCGCGGCTCCGTGGATGGAGCGTCGGCCTGCGGACGGAAGGGTCTCAGGCTCGATTCCGGTCGAGGGCATGGACCTTGGTTTGGGGCGCACTCCCAGTGGGAGGTGTGCAGGAGGCAGCTGGTGGATGTTTCTCTCTGGTCCATGTCCTGGCACTCTATCCCTCCGCTTTCCTCTCTGTAAAAACATCAATTAAAAAAAACAAAAAACAGACAGAAGAGCAGAGAGGAGCCACGCCACGCCCGGAGAGGTGGAGTCTCACTTCACGGTCACACACGGGCCGAGAGAAACTGATTCCCACGTTCCGGCCCCACCACGAAGGAGCTCTCCCTGCTTATGTGCTTTTACTTTCTTTGTCTCTCAAATACGGGCTGTTTCCGGCCCCTTTGCAAGTTCCTAAAGAGCCCTGTGTGCTGGGGCCTTGAGACCTCAGCCAAAGGCCGGCCCGGCGCCAGCACTGACAGCTTCCTCCGGGGAAGGTTAATGGCCTCTGAGTGGGAGCAGTCTTACTCTCCTTACTATTTAAGCAAGCACGCACCTACAGCAGCCAGGCAGCAGGGTCAGCGTGTCACACAGCAGTTTCTATCCAAGACCAGAGGCCTGGTACCCTCAGCCTGGCCTGTGCCCTCCTGCAATCTGGAACCCCGGGGGACGTCAGACTGCCAGTTTCGGCCAGATCCCCGCAGGCCAGGCGAGGGACCCACCGGCCCACACATCCACGCACAGGCCTCTAGTGCGCATGTGAGGTCTTCGGGGCAGCTCTCCTCTCTCTCCACCGCTCGTCTCTCGGTCTGCAGAGACAGCCGGTTGGGTCCCTCCCCAACCCAATCCTCCTCCGTAATGAATCTCGCTCGTTACTGCGCAATAAACCTCCCTTTTAATGCATCTTGGTCTCCGACTCCCGCTTCCTGCACCTCGAACCTTCCATCTGGTGCCGGGAAGCCCGGGCGGGTGCGAGCACCCTGTTTGACCTTTCACACCGTGCTGGCACTGGCTGAAGACCGAAGATCACCCTCGCCGAGCCCAGGGTAACACTCAAGGTAGCAGGGAAGCAGGTCTCCTTTCTGGATGATACCTTCTCTGTCCTTCCTCCTTTTCTTTTCTTTTTAATTAATTTATTTTATTTTTAAAATATTTTTTATTGATTTTTTACAGAGAGGAAGGGAGAGGGATAGAGAGCTAGAAACGTCAGATGAGAGAAACATCGACCAGCTGCCTCCTGCACCCCCCCACTGGGGACGTGCCCGCAACCAATGTACATGCCCTTGCCTGGAATTGAACCCGGGACCTTTCCGTCCGCAGACCGACGCTTCACCGCTGAGCCACACCAGCCTCGGCTGTCCTTCCTCCTTTTCTGGCCATTTCCCCTCCCACGATCTCGGTCATGGGTGTTGACGGCTAAAAAACCCCAAAACCGCTCTGGCCTCGGCGCCTTCTCACCTGCCCTCTCCCCCTCTCCACCCTCCCTCCCTACAGAACAACGTTCTTGCGGGCACAGGCTTATCAGGAACTTAGATCTTTGTCTCTGGGGAAAGGTGTCAGTTCTGAACTCAGGCAGCTAGAGGCCTGTTCCCTCCTCCCTGCTCTTTCTGAGTGTTTTCCGTGGCACACAGTATTGAACCATTAATTGCTGGACGTGTTCGGAAATGTTTAATGGGAGAACGGAAGAGAGGAGTTCTGCCCTTAACTGTTGACAAGAGTTGTAAAAGGACCCACTCACCTGGACGGCCCCGCCCCAGGGGCTCAGAGACAGCCCTCATGTTTGGCGAGGCCTTACCCAGAGACCCCCGCCAACGCCCGCTGGAACCCAGCACTCCCCTCCAGTGCGCAGTGATCTCCTCTCTCTCTGCAGTCCCCCCCCCCCCCCCCCCACGTCTCCGAGGCAGACAGCTGGCCTCCGCTGTTGGATTCTTCCGCCATTGGGTCCCAAACTTCGCTCTCCTAGCTAAGCCCCTATACCAGGTCTCCTCACCCTCCCTCGTTCGCCAAGCTTTTTCTAACTCCGGGACACCCTTCTGGTCTGTCTCTCTCTCTCTCTCTCTCTCTCTCTCTCTCTCTCTCTCCCTCTCTCCATCTCTAAGCCTTTCCAACTACTTACTGGTGAAAGACAGGATAGCCATGGGGGACCTCACCCAGCCCCTAGGACCAGCCTTCACCCCATAGCCTACCTGTCCTGACAGTTTGGTCCATGGTTTGGGGATGGCAGCCCTGCCTCTGGGCTCTGGCTGCAGCCGCAGCTCTCACCGCGGAGGCCCAGGGACCTGCCGCCAGCAGCCCTCACAGGTCCTCTCCGCCCATAGACCACAGGGTCTTCTGTCCCACCGATCCTGATCGCTCCTCGCCCCTCTCACAGACAGGAACTCCATCTCCTGCTCCCCGAGAGTCCCGACGGCTCCCTGACCCAGTCCCCAGCCCTGAGCCCGGCCACCCCAAGGGCAGCAGAGCACCCTTCAGCCTCGGGCCGGACTCCCAGGTCTTCCTCTCTCTGCTCCTGACTTCGCTCTGTTTGTGAGCGGAAGCTGGTGTCTCGACACCGGAAAGCCTGCTACGCGATAGTGACCCTGGAGCGGACCCTGGAGCCGGCTCCGTCCCCGTCCCTCGCCCACAGGCGCGAGGCAGTCTGAGTGCCTGGGCGCTCCTCTGCTCCACGGTGCAGCTCCTCACCCCGGGGAGGGGCGCCCCACTTCCCCCATCCAACGAGGGGCGTCTCCCCGGGCGGGACTGGCCGGCAGACCGCACCCACACGCCCCCCACGGAAGACAGGTGTCTGCTCACCACGCAGACACCTGACAGGGCGGGCAGAGGCCGCCCCGCCCGCGAGGAAACCGCTGAGGTGGCATCTGAGACCCTGACAGCTCCCAGAGTCCCGAGGTTCGGCCTCCCCACCCCTACAGTCAGACAGCGGCCCGGCTTTCACACCAACGGTCCTCCGGCAGCTTAGCGCCTCTCCCGGCATCTCCTGGAGTCTGCTCTCACCGGGTGAGGTGGAGAGGGTCAGCGGCCTCCTCAAAGACCATCTGACGAATCCGCAGCTCCTGGCCGGACCGCCTGCCCACGGCCCTGACGGGATCCGGCCTACCCCAAGGAGCCCCACCTTCTTACCTGCCCTTACGCAGGCCCTGCTCCGGAACACGCCGGCAGCTTCCGCCCAGGCCCTGCTCCGGAACACGCCGGCAGCTTCCGCCCAGGCCAGGGCCGGCCCCGGCCGGGAACTGGTCCTCAGCAAGAACCCTGCCCCCGGGTTCCTCCAGCTCCCGCCCAGGAAAGGAGCAAAGCCGGCAGTGCCGCTGCGGCAGCCGCAGGACCAGCCTTCCCTCCCAGTGACTCCACCGGACCGTCCCGACGTCACCGCGGGCCCTGGGGAAGCCATGCCGCCGCACCCTTGTCCGGCCTCCCACCATTAGGCCAGCTGGTGTCTACTCTTTAACTTTGCTCTGTCGCCTTTCTCGTGCGCTGTGCCCCTAGTCTTTTGCAGAACAGAAAGCAGGCGTTCACCAGCCGGAGGGGCAGAGGGCCTGGCATCGGAATCCGGGCTCCAGGTCGACGCCCCTGAGGCCGCCCCCTCAGCAGGAAGTAGCTCCGAAAACGGACCTTCAGCCCCTGCCCCCAGCCTTGCCCGGACTCTGACTTTTTAATAATATCACAAAAAGCTAGAATGAGGGATCCTCTCTCCCAACTGGTGGGCGGAGTTATGTTACCACATCTACTGCCGAGATACCCCGAGACATTGAACCACCAAGCAATGCGTGCCGAGTGCCCTGGGCCAACCCCTTCCTGTTCCTTCCCTCAAAAGGCCAGGTGACAGCCCAGGTGACCTTTCAGGTGACCTCCCAGGTGACTTCTCACGTGACCTCCAGGTGACCTCCCATGTGACCTCCAGGTGACCTCTCAGGTGACCTCTCACGTGACCTCCAGGTGACCTCTCAGGTGGCCACCCAAGTGACCTTCAGGAGACATCCCAGGTGATCACCAAGGTGACCTCCAGGTGACTTACCACGTGACCTCCCATGTGACCTCCAGGTGACCTCCCACGTGACCTCCTGGCCCCTGGGGCTGACGGTGCGCACAGGCCTCTCCCTTCGGTGGGTCCGTGCTGCTCCTGACCCGCTCGTCATCGGTGATGGAGGCCGCCCTCAGTCACGGAGGCCGCGCCAGGCCCTGTTCTGGGCTGGACGTGCTCAGAGGTAACCCGCCCGCCCCCGGGCAGTGCTGGCATCGCCGCATTTCAGAGCAGGAAACGGACGCCCGGCCAGCGTTGACCTATGAACCAGATCACAGCTCAATTCCCGGTCAGGGCCCAGGCCGGTGTGTGGGCTCCACCCCCACCAGGGGGCGTGCAGGAGGCAGCAGATCCAGGATTCTCCCTCACCATTGACGTTTCTCTCCCTCTCTCGCTCTCTCTCCCTCTCCCTCCCGCCCTCCCGCCCTGAAATCAGTGAAAACATTTGCTGAGAGGCGTCCGGAGCTCCTGCGTGGTGTCCCGGACGTGACTGACTGGGGACGGAGTCCGCGGGCGTCTCCATGGAAAGTGACCGTCTCCGGGCCCGGCCAGCAGCCCCCACGTAGGCGGCCGAGCCGACCTGGTGACGTGAGGGACCGGAGGAGGCACGCCGAGGCCAAAGTGGAGAGGAATTATGGATCCACTCGAGGCCGGAGCACGGAACTCTGGACGGGCGTGGGGGTCCCTCAGCGTGGCCTGCGCCCTCTCACGGTCCGGGAGCCTCAGGGGGTGTCCGCTGCCCCTCAGAGCTGCCACGGAGGCGGGAGAGGCTCTGCCCGCGGCTGCATCACAGCCCTGAGCCCCGCCTCCGCTGTGGGAGCGCACTCACCCCCAGGGCAGCTTCTGCACTGAGCGTCTGCCCCCTGGTGGTCAGCGCGCCTCATAGCGGCCAGTCCTTCTGCCTGTCAGTGGATTTGCATATCAGCCTTTTATTACACAGGATCAGGTCACCGGGACCAGATGGGCTGGGCCCGAAAATGGCTCCAGACCCCGGGGATGGGGAGCCCAAAGTTTTAAATGGCTCCTGGCTCGGCCTAGCAGGGTGGCTCAGTGGATAGAACGTTGGCCCGCAGACTGAAGGGTCCTGGGTTCAACTCTGGCCAAGGGCACGTGCCTGGGTGGTGAGCTCCATCTCCAGCAGGGGGCATGCAGGAGGCAGCTGATCCATGATTCTCTCTCATCACTGATGTTTCTCTCTCTTTCTCTCTCCTTTCCTCTCTGGCATCAATAAAAATATTTATCAATAAAAATAACAATCAAGGGCTCCAGGCGGCTCTGTCGGGAGCTGTCTGGGGGCCGGATCCAGGGGGGGTGTCTGGTCTGACAAGAGGAATGCAGTGTGAGCCACAGGGAACGTGGGTGTGAAAGGCTGGAGAGGCCAGCTCCCTCCCCGTGAGGGGGGAGGGAGGGTGTGGATCCATTGTCCGCTCAGACCTGGTGCCGGGACACGGGGGCTTCCCAGCCGGGCCCCTCCCAGGCGGGGCCCCTCCCAGGCCGGGCCCCTCCCAGGCCGGGCCCCTCCCAGGCGGGGCCCCTCCCAGGCCGGGTCCCTCCCAGGCCGGGCCCCTCCCAGGCCGGGCCCCTCCCAGGCGGGGCCCCTCCCAGGCCGGGCCCCTCCCAGGCCGGGTCCCTCCCAGGCGGGGTCCCTCCCAGGCCGGGTCCCTCCCAGGCCGGGCTCCTCCCAGGCCGGGTCCCTCCCAGGCGGGGCCCCTCCCAGGCCGGGTCCCTCCCAGGCCGGGTCCCTCCCAGGCCGGGTCCCTCCCAGGCCGGGCTCCTCCCAGGCGGGGTCCCTCCCAGGCGGGGTCCCTCCCAGGCCGGGTCCCTCCCAGGAGGCTCTGTGGCTCTGACCCTGGAGGCTGCGGCCGCACAGGCGGAGGGAAGGCTGGGCAGAGGGGAGGCCGGGCAGAGGGGAGGCCGGGCAGAGGGAAGGCCGGGCAGAGGGAAGGCCCCTCCCCTCCTCTCCCTCGGGGCATAGCCACGGACCCTGAGGACCAGAGCACCAGCCTTTCCGGTCCCGGAAGCCTGAGCGCCGCTCCTCCCCTTTCCCTCCGGACCTGGCTGCCCTCCGGGCAGGTCCCGGTGAGTCAGGCCCAGCCCAGCCGCCCGAACCGGCCGCCCCGCGGGTCACGTGGCGCCTCCGTCGGCCCAGCCCGGCCTTGGCTGCCCAGCAACGCCCGTCCCGCCTTCGAGGCTGTTTTCCTTCCGGTCCTGGGCTATTTGTTTATCTATTTTAATTTTTATTGATTTTTACAGAGAGGAAGGAAGAGGGATAGAGAGCCAGAAACATCGATGAGAAACATTGATCAGCCGCCTCCTGCAACCCTCCCACTGGGGATGTGCCCGCAACCAAGGTACATGCCCTTGACAGGTTAGGGCTGGTCCTGGACCTTTTAAACTTGAACTTAAGAATGTTAGTCCATCCCTGACTGGATCGCTCAGTGGACAGAGCACTGGCTGCAGACTGAAGGGTCCCAGGTTCGATTCTGGGCAAGATACATGCCCAAGGGCATGTATCTTGGTTGCAGGCACATCCCCAGTGGGGGGTGTGCAGGAGGCAGCTGATCGATGTTTCTCTCATCGATGTTTCTAACTCTCTCTCCCTCTCCCTTCCTCTCTGTAAAAAATGAATAAAAAATAATATATATATATATTTTTTAAAGAATTGGAGTCCAGTTTCTTTGGTCTGGGCTCCCGGTGGGAAGGGCCCTCTGGTGCAGACAGTGTCTGGCTGCCGGTGGCGGCGGACGGACAGGCTCAGTGTCAGGCGCACAGGCCGGTGAGCGGGTGGAGCTCGCCGGGCGCTCACGCTGAGGACCCTCCGTCCATCTGACGGCGTCCGAGCGGGCAGGGTCCCAGCTGCACCCCGAGCCGGCCTGGCACCGGGCCACTCTGTAAGGGCCGTTCCGCCTCTGAGCCCCCCCAGCCCCCGGCCGTTTGTCGTGTTATTTTGTCTTTAGATCCCATGGGGAGGGGCCCTCGGCGGCTTTCTCTGTCTGACTCCGTCACCCCCCGGGTACCCCGCCCCGCACCCCGCCTCCCCACGGGCCCGCCCCTCCTCGCCCCAGTCCCAGGCCAGGCGGCCGCACCACTGCCCCCCTCCCCGGGGACGGGGCCTCGGCATCCTGGCCGCTGTGAGCGAGGCTGTGTGTGCGGGACCCGCCTTGTCCAGCGGGGCCCCAGCCAGCGGGGCCGGCCGCAGTGTCTCCCGGAAAGCCCTGGATGGCGGGCCTCTGTCTGCGGTGAGCACCGCCGGCTCTTCCTCTCCCTCCCAGCCCACCGTCTCCGGCCCCCAGAGAGCCGGGGGGCGGGCCTTTCTCCATGGCTGTCACTGGGCCTGGTTGTGGGTTCGATCCACAGGAGGGGGTCGTGCAGGAGGCAGCTGGTCCCTGATTCTCTCTCCTCATTGATGTTCTTCCCCTCCCCCCCTGCTCCCCCCTCCCTCTCCCTCCCCCCTTCTC
The DNA here is from genome assembly GCA_949987585.1 of Pipistrellus pygmaeus. Lineage (NCBI taxonomy): Eukaryota > Metazoa > Chordata > Mammalia > Chiroptera > Vespertilionidae > Pipistrellus > Pipistrellus pygmaeus. Next base: position 934,852 of record OX465311.1, on the reverse strand, counting down.
CCTCTCCCTCTCCCTCTGGAATCAATAAATGTTGTTTGTGTTTTCAGGGTCTGGAAGGGGCAGGAGGTCTGGCCTGGGTGTGTCCTGGCTCCTCTCCAGCTGGCCCTGGACCGGGATCCCCCCCCCCACCCCCCCCTCTCCCCCTCCCCACCTCCAAGCCCCCCACCCCATTCCCACCCCCATCCCCACTCCACTCCCACCTGCACCCCCGAACCCCCCACTCCACCCCCAGCCCCATTCCCACTGCGGGGCGGTCTGGATTGGCCTCCTGGTCCCCAGAACCCGGGTGGGCGGGGGGCCTGGGGCTCCAGAGCACGTCCCCCAGCGGGTGGGGGGACAGGAGGGGGCACAGGAGCGGGGAGGCCGGGCCCCCGTTCGCCTGCCCACAGCGGGGCCACCGCCTGCCTCCGCCCGGGTCCGAGGGGCCGCAGGCCGGGCCTGGGAGCTGAGCCTCCGCCCAGCGGCCCCCCATCGCCCCGGGGTTCGGACCCGGTGACCCAGCGGCCCCCCATCGCCCCTGCAGGGCGGGCCGAGGTGCGGGCGGGGCTCGGAGGCCCCCCAAGGCTCAGCCCGAGGGCGCCTCTGGCCCCCCCCCGTCCTGCTGGGGCCCCCCCTCTGCGGGTCCCCCGCCTCCGGGTCCGCTGAGCCCCCACTCCTCCCGGCCCCGCGCACGTGACTTCGGGGAAACAGAACCTTCTCCCCCAAAGGGGGGCCTGGGAGGGGACCCCGCGCCCCGCCCCGAGCGCCCCGCCCCCCATTCCCGTCCGCTCTGCCCCGGCCCCGCGCCCGCCTCCTCCGTCCCGCCCCCCCCGGCCCCCCTTTCTGCGGCGGGGGGGTGGGTGGTAAGGGGTGGTGGTGGTAAGGGGTGGGGGTGGTAGGTAGAAGGTGGGGGGTGGCAGGGGGTGGGGGGTCCTGGTACCCTCTGCCGCCTCCTGGCGGCGCCGGGAAAGGGGTGGCCTCCTCCGGACACAGCGCACGGGCTGCCCCGCCCCCAGTCTCCCGGGCCCCCCGCCCGGCAGCGCCCCCACCCGGGGGCCGGCGGTGCGGGCCCTGCAGCCTCGCGCGGTCCCACGTCGCCCCCTGGTGGCCGCCTGGCGCACTGCGGGGCGGCTGTGGGCGGCGGGAGGGTGAGGGGGCCCAGAGGAGCGGGACCGGATGCCGCCGGCCCCCCAACCCCGACGGCCGCGGAAGGAGCCGGGGACCCCCAAGCTGAGCAGCGGCCGCAGCCCTGTGACCGGCCCCGAGCCCGGGCCTGGGGGACAGGCGGGGTCAGGTCGGTGCTCAGCATAGACTAATGACAGTCTGATCACCCCAAACGGCCAGCCTTAGAGCCCTTCAAAAGGAGGGTCCCCAGTCCGCTGTCCCCCCTGAGCACGTGTACCCCCCCAGTTCTCCACCCCCGCCCCCTGCCCCCCTAAACTCCATGGACCCAGGAGGCTTGCACCGGGCAGCAGCAGCGGTTGGTCCCCACACCTGGGGCAGGCAGGGGCAGCACAGGGTCTCCTCCGGAGGGCTAAGGGGCGGCCCCAGGGGCGCCCGAGGGCTGCGGTCTCCTGACTGACTGGGCACCAGGGCAGCGGCCCTGACCTCTGACCTCAGCCGGGGCGGTTTTGCTGATCTGGGCCTGGAGGTGAACTGTAACTGAGGCCCAGATGTTATCTTAGGGGCAGTGAGTGGTCTGGGGAACCCCATCCCAGTTCACCCAGGTCTGTCCCCTCCCCGTCCAGGCCGGGGGCATGGAGCTCACAGCTCGACCCCCCGCTCCTCCAGGCGGGCTGGGGCCGGGTCTCCCTTCTCGCCTGGGGGCAGGCGGCCAAGCTGGGTCCCCCGAGGCCCAGCACAGGCCCCCAGAAGACAGGCGCCTCGCACCACCCCGCCCGGCCCGAGGAGTCAGAAACCACACACAGTGTGACCTGGAAAGTTTACTATAAAGAATTCGCTACCTACTCGGGCAGTGCCGCTGAGTTTCAAGAATACCCAGGGTGAGAGGGTGCCCCCTGAGAGGGGGAGGCCCGCGTGGTGGGCGCCTGCAATGGGCTGTCTGAGCCAGTTCCGGGCGAGCGGGCGCCGTGGGCATCGGGCACCGGGCGCCTCGGCTGGACTGGACCTCACGTCGGGTCTGCGCACTGGCCTGGCTCCGCGTCACCCCCCTGACGGGCAGGAGCCACCAGGGACCAAGGCGCCCTGGGCCGGAGCCCCTCCTCAGGGTGACCCCGTCAGCGCCGCGTTGGCTGCACGAGACACAGAGCAGCAGCCACGGCCGGGGCAGGCGACGGGCGGCTGGGGCGAAGCAGGGACACGGCCCGAGCGGGCCCTCCCCGTAACCGGCAGGAGCCGCCCGTCCCCGCCAAGGCCCTCGCAGGGAGGCCTCAGCGGGAGCGGCGCGGTCACCTCCGCCCTCGGACTGGCACGGAGGACGGCGGGCCGCGTGCGCTGGACCCCACGTTCCCGTGACCCTGTGTCCCGGCCGAGCCAGCGCCGGCAGTGCAGACGGACAGGGCTCCGGCGGAGGAGGGAGTCACCGCATCGGGCTCCGAGGCCGCGGTGGGCGGTCCGGGCTTAGAACACCCCGGGCAGCAGGCGTGGGGCACGGCGGCCGCGGTGGGCGGTCCGGGCTTAGAACACCCCGGGCAGCAGGCGGTGGGGCAGGCGGCCGCGGTGGGCGGCCCGGGAGGCCTAGAAGACGCCGGGCAGCAGGCGGTAGGGCACCGCGGCCGTGTACCGCGCCCAGTCCCCGCCGTACTTGCTGGCACAGCGGTGCTCGTCCCGCAGGCAGCGGTGGGTGAGCAGCACGGCCATGTAGAGGGCGTAGAAGTAGGGCAGCAGGTGGCCGCCGCCGCAGGCCAGGCAGTAGGCCAGGCTGCCCAGCAGGTCGCCCGTGTAGTTGAAGTGGCGGGCCAGGCCCCAGAAGCCGGAGGCCAGCAGCTTGCTGTGGTGCCGCTGCCCGTCGGCCGAGGTGTACACGCAGGCGATGGCGCGCGGCTTGCGGCCCCAGATGCGGCAGCGGCCGTCCGTGCGGCGGAACAGGTCCTTCTGGTGGTTGGCCACGCGGAACACGTAGTAGCCCAGCAGGCCCAGCAGCAGCACGCCCGCCGCATGCGGGGCCGCCAGCTGCACCGGGTGGTACACCAGGTACAGGCCCTGCAGGGCAGGCGGGCACGGTCAGGGGCAGGGCAGGGGCAGGCGGGCACGGTCAGGGGCAGGGCAGGGGCAGGTGGGCACGGCCAGGGGGAGGGCAGGGGCAGGCGGGCTAAGGGGCAGGAAGGGGCAGGCGGGCACGGTCAGGGCAGGGCAGGGGCAGGCGGGCTAAGGGGCAGGTGGGCATGGTCAGGGGGAGGGCAGGGGCAGGCGGGCACGGTCGGGGGAGGGCAGGGGCAGGCGGGCACGGTCAGGGCAGGGCAGGGGCAGGCGGGCTAAGGGGCAGGAAGGGGCAGGGATCGGGCATTCCCTGGAGCTTGTTGGCATCATGTGTAAACGCACAAATGGCGCATCTACCTCCCTGTCTTCCATCAGCGCGCACACACGTCTCTCCCTCTCTCTCTCACACACACACACACACACACACACTCTCACACACACACAGATACACTCACACACACACACACACACACAGATACACTCACACACACACACACACACACTCACACACACACACACACTCTCACTCTCACACAGACACACACTCTCACACACACACACTCACACACACACACACACACTCACACTCTCTCACAGACACACACTCTCACACACACACACTCACACACACACACACACACACACACACTCTCACTCTCACACACAGACACACTCTCACACACACACTCTCACACACTCACACTCTCACACACAAACTCACACTCTCTCACAGACACACACACAGACACACTCACTCTCACACACACACATACTCACACTCTCTCACACACACACACGCTCACTGTCACACACAGACACACACTCTCTCACACACTCACACACACTCACTCTCACACACTCACTCTCTCTCACACACACACACACACACACTCACACTCACACGCGTGCGCGGCCTCCGGACGGCGGCGGTGTCTGTGGGCTCTGCCCGCGCTGCCCCGCTGCCCCCCGCTCCGCGCTCACCTGCAGCGTGTACAGGTAGGGCAGCCACACGCAGTCACCCCAGCCCAGGTACCAGCCGAAGTGGTCGTGGCAGATGTCGATGGTCTTCAGGTACCAGGCCTCGTTCCAGAAGAAGTCCAGCACGTAGATGGCCTGCGGACAGAGCGGCCGTGACTCCTGACCCACGGGGGTGGGGGTGGGGGTGGGGGCGGCGGGGCGGAGAGCCCCCAGAACCGCCTGCGGAGGTGAGGGGCACCGGGCACGCTGGGCTCTGCCGGGTGCCGCTGGGCTGTCCCGGCACTGCCCCGGCCTGGGACCTGAGCTTGGGGGGAGTCTTGTCCTCGGGGGAGAGTGCGGACTCTGAGAGGACAAGAAGGGACTGCACTCCGGGAGGCACGGCCAGGCCGTGGGGCCTGCTCAGAGGGGACGGCTCGGGGCGGCTCGGGGCCCCAGGGAGGAGGGCACATCACTGCCCCCGGGCGAGCTCAGCGTAAGCCCTGCCGCGGTCCCCACAGCCCCACCGTGGACGTCACGTGGCCAGACGGCGGGTGACGCTGGGCCCATGGGGTGGAGACCTATGTCCATGTGCACAGATGGGACAGAGGCCCACACACGATCCACATACCACCCTGAGGGGTCACTGACACCCATGGGGACGACCTGGGGGGCACGTGGGAACCGCTGGAGGCCACGAATGTGACGTGGCCAGGACCACCCACGGGTGCAGAGCTGTCAGAGCGCACTGGAGCCAGGAGCGGGCGTCCCGAGCACGTGGCCCGGGCGGCGCCGGCGGAGCCCGCTCGCCGCCGCACCCACGCGCACGCGGGGCGGGCTCCCGCCCCCGGGGCGCAGGCGGCCTACCTGCAGCACGTTGACCAGGAGCATGGAGTTGGTCACGTGGCCGTGCAGCTCCCGCTGCTTGGCGGCGAAGGACAGGTTGATGAGGGTCCAGGCCACGATGCCTGGGCGCCCGTTGAAGAAGAGCTTGAAGTCGAACCACTTGCCCAGGCGGGGGTTGAACTCGACGCCCATCATGTAGTTGTAGAAGAAGTTGCCCGTGAACTTGCTGGAAACGAGAGGACGCCGTCGGGCCAGGGCCCGGGCACACGGGCTCAGCCCACCGTGGTGCTGCGGGCGGGGGTCCGGGCGGCGGCGGGCACGGCCACGGAGCACGTGCCGCAGGCGCCCTTCCCACTCCCCGCTCCCCCAGCCGTCCCCGCCGCCGAGCCCGGAGCCGCAGGCAGCGCCAGGCGGCCCCCGGGGCCGGGGACGCGGGACAGGCGCCGGCTCAGGGTTCCTGGGCTGCAGCCAGCGTCCCGCCTCCTCCCAGGCCCTGAGGCCAGCACCGGGGAGAGGGAGACGCTCAGGTGGCCTGGAGCTGTGGCCCGTCCACGGCCACGCGGGCCTCAGGTGCGGAGACCTGCAGTGAAGACACCCACCCCGAGCCGGTGCAGGCTCCGGCCACGCATCCCCTCGCCGACCAGCTTCCTAACCGACAGCTGCCCCGGTCACCTGGCCCCGCGGGCCTGTCCATGGCAACCAGGGACTGACTGCCCAGACCGGCGGGCGGCGACCGTGAGACACACGCACCTCACCGTGCACACAGGGCCGGCTGTGCCGAGCGGAGCAGACACCGCGTCCTGCCATTGCCCTCGGGTAGGGGCACAGGAAATGTGCCGAGCCTGCGGCAGGGCCGTGACCACAGGAGCTGCCGCACCAGCGGACACTGCCCTGGGCACCGTCGGCGGCCGTCGCCCCAGAGCCCAAGGAGGAAACACTGGGTTTTGTTTGGGCCCAGGCTAAAGCGTAAGCACCCCCCACCCCCAGCAAGAATCCTATTCCGGCCTGAAGCCCGGCTGCCTACCTGTCTACAGAGACCCCAACAGACATCTGCTGTGAAGGAGCGGAGGGAAGAGGGCCAAGGGAAGAAGGAAGGATGGAAATGGAGGGGGGCTGGGTGCATGGTGGATGAGGGAGAAAAGGATGGATGCTGATGGACAGATGGATGGAGGGATGGATGGATGGATAATGGATGGATGGGTGGAGAGATGGGCAGATAGATGATGGATGGGTGGAGAGATGGATGGAGAGATGGGTGGTTGGATGATGGATGGAGAGATGATGGAAGGAGAGACGGATGGATGATGGATGGAGAGATGGATGGATGGAGAGATGAGTGGATGGACAGATGGATGGATGGTGGAGAGATGGATGGATGGAGAGATGGATGGAGAGATGGGTGGATGGAGAGATGAGTGGATGGACAGATGGATGGATGGTGGAGAGATGGATGGATGGATAGATGGATGGCTGATGGATGGAGAGACGGGTGGATGGATAGATGGGTGGATGGATGGGTAGATGGAAACTATCCAACCCCAGGCTTCCCTGGGAAAGGAAGGGCTCTCGGTGGGAAGCTGCTCTCCTGAACCCGCTGGAATGACAAGTCTCCTCACACCACTGCTCCGGCCACACCGACGTTCCGGAGAAAGAGGCAGAGCGCTGTCCTCGCCTGCGGACAGAGCCGCCTTCCCACCTGCCTGCTCCCGGGACCAGCGGCCAGAGGCAGGCCTGGCCCTTCCCCCCCCTCCTGCGGGCAGAAGCCCGGACACGTAGGAAGGAAGCTCCCCCTTCAAGGACTCGAACCCCGGCTCCACAGCCCGTCCCGGGATCGGACAAGGCCACGCGGCACGCGCGCCCGTGGGCGCGGCCAGCTGCGCGGGGCGGGCGGGCGGGTGGGCGTACCAGTCACGGGCGTTGGTGGGAAACAGGTAGCCCTTGACCATGGCGAAGGTGGACACGGCGTAGCCCAGGATGTTGGCGCACCACAGCAGCGGGATCCAGTTGTCGAAGATGATGGTGGGCGGGAACCAGGACAGATAGCAGGCGTTGGCGAGCCAGAGCAGGTGGGTGATGATCCAGGCCTGCAGGCCGTTGATCTCGTACTTGTTGATGGTCCCTGCGGGCGAGACCGGGCCTCAGAGCGCGCCCCGCATGACCGCAGCCAGCTTCGCGGGAACAAAGGCTGAAGCATCATCTTATATAGAAACTGCTGTGTGACACGCTGACCCTGCTGCCTGGCTGCTGTAGGTGCGTGCTTGCTTAAATAGTAAGGAGAGTAAGACTGCTCCCACTCAGAGGCCATTAACCTTCCCCGGAGGAAGCTGTCAGTGCTGGCGCCGGGCCGGCCTTTGGCTGAGGTCTCAAGGCCCCAGCACACAGGGCTCTTTAGGAACTTGCAAAGGGGCCGGAAACAGCCCGTACTGGGAGACAAAGAAAGAAAAAGCATATAAACAGGGAGAGCTCCTCCGTGGTGGGGCCGGAATGTGAGAGACATTTTCCTTTGGGCCCGGACATGATGATGATAATGATAATAATAACAACAACAACAATAAATGTAACTCCATCTCTCTGAGTGTGGCGTGGCTCCTCTCCGCTTCCGTCACGAAGGCCACGGACGCTGGTTTCTCCTTTTGCTCCAAAGGTGGCCTCACACCTGGCCGGGCGGCTCAGTGCTTGAGTGTCGACCTGTGAGCCAGGTCAGGGTTTGGCTCCCGGTCAGGGCACAGGCCTGGGTTGTGGGATCGATGCCCAGTGGGGGGTGTGCAGGAGGCAGCGGACCAATGACTCTCTCAGCACTGATGTTTCTCTCCCTCTCCCTCGCCCTTCTGCTCTGAAGTCGATAAAAGAAAAGATATTTGTGTGTTTTAAAGTGACGGCGTCCCTGACGCAATCACCAGTGTTTGCAGCCTTGGCTCCTCGGCCACATCGCCAGGAGCCGCCGGCCGGCCAGGACAGCCACGGGGCGGGCCCTCGTCGGTCAGTCACAGCCAGCGGCTGAGTGACCGGCCTGGGCTGCGGTATCGGGCTGGGCGGAGAAGCCTGTGGGAAGTCTGTGGGACTCGGGGAATGGCCCTCCCTCTGGACCCAGCGGGACCCACTGCCGGGCCCCTGGCTTCCTGGAGACCTTGGGGAACAAACGGACAGCCAGCCTCCCCCACACCCACCCACATCCCTCTGCCCGACACCTGTGGGCACACGGTGCTCCGGGCTAGGAGAGGCTCCATCAGCCCGGACTGGCACAGCCACGGGCGGCGGCCACGCAGGTCCCGCCACTGAAGGTGACCTTTGGCCTCCGGCCCGGGACACCCGCCGCCGTGAGAGGCCTTTGGGGGGGACGGGGACGGACGCGCTGAGCCGGCGTTACCTGCGGGAGTCACGGCGCCCTCCTGGACGCCGCCCACGTAGCCGGGCAGGACCTTGTGGCACAGGTCAGGCAGCGCCACGTACAGGAGCACCTGCGGGAGAGTCCGCTGAGTGGCTGGGCTCTGCTGGCCGAGCGGCGGACGTGGGGCCCCGCGGGCTGAGGTCCCCACCGGGCGGGCGGTTACTCCTGCCCGGTCCGCTCCCAGCCGCCCAGCGGCCCTCCCCAGCCTCGGGCGGCTCCCACGGTGGGTGGGCGCGTGGGGCACCCTCTGTGCGGGGAGGCGGCCGGCTACCCCTGGGCCCCGGGCACCCCGGCGGAGGGCGCCGCCGGCAAGCAGCACACCCGCCCCGCCATGCCCGCCCCGCGGAGGCCCACCTGGAAGGAGACCCACAGGGCGTAGATCTGCGCGGCCCCCCTGGTCAGGCCCGGCGTCTTGGCCCAGATGTCGGAGAGGCGCACGCGGCCGGTGGCCAGGTCCCACACGGGCGTAGAGAGCGAGCAGGCGTACTGGTCGCACGCCATGATGAAGAAGTACACGATGAAGGGTGCGAACAGCAGCAGGAACAGGACGCTGGCCAGCGAGAACCAGTCCACCTCCCTGCGGGGGCGAGAGGGGCCGGTCAGGGGCCGTCCCCGCCCTCCGGCCACGCTCCCTGCCACGCCAGCCGGCACTCCGAGAGGCGGCCCTCAACGTGCACTCCGGCCATGCAGGGGGCTCAGGGCGCCAGTGGGCCCAGATCCGGATGCAGCGAGGTGGTGCGGGCTGGGGGGGACGCACAGTCACCCCAACGCCCAGGACAGCCAGCCGGTGAGTGCATCTCCACCTCCACTGTCCACCGGCCTCGCTTACAGCCCCCCCGCCCCCCGGCCTCCACGGGAGACACTGCGATGGCCCAGGACAGGCCCAGCCAGCCCCTCCCACCCGCGCGCTGCCCCCGGCGGGGTCACGCCGGCATCCTTACCAAGCGCGGCCCCACTGCCCCTGGGCCGCCACCCCGTTGCCGGCAGCACTGGAGTGGGGGGCGCTGGGCCGGAATCTGGCCGCCATGGGTCCTGAGGAGAGAGAACTGCTCAGAGGGTCCCAAAGGCAGACCTCGCCCTGCTGCCAGGACCGGGGCCCGGGGGCTGCCCCCTTCCTGTCTCTCCTCCGTGTCCTGAGTCCCCCAGGGAGGCGGCCAGCCCAGCTCAGCCGCTCCTGGGACCTGCGCCCCCCGCCCCCGCCCGCCTCTCCTCCGACAGACAGCAGAGCCCCCTCTTGCCGAGGAACGGAGCCTGTGCCACCGGCTCCTGCCCGCTGCCCGCTGCCCCCGCAGCCGCAGGCCCGGGTCCCCGCCCACGTGGGAGCGAGAAGGGCTGCGGGAGGGAGGAGGGAGCCGTGAACGTGGGGTGTCCGAGCGCAGAAAGCGGCTGCACGGAGGCAGCTCCTCTCGGGAAGCAGCGGGTGGGCGTGGGCAGACCCCGCAGCGAGGGCGCCGGAGACGCGGGGAGAAGGGCGCCTCCCGCGGGCGGGGCGGGTGCAGAGCTCAGGCCCAGTCACCTGGGCCCACACAGCGAACGGGCAACACGCGTGTCACATGGTGACCGCGGGCGGCTGCCGGGGCGGACTCAGGCAGAGCCGGCCCGGGGGCGGACGCACCTGCTGTCCTCAGGGCGGGGAGGGTGCTGCGTCCACGCTCCGGGCGCTCACGTCAGGGGGCCACGCTCCAGTCGCCCACGGCCTCTGTCACGGGGCCACGCTCCGGGCGCTCACGTCAGGGGGCCACGCTCCAGGCGCTCACGGCCTGTCACGGGGCCACGCTCCGGGCGCTCACTTCAGGGGGCCACACTCCGGGCGCTCACGGCCTCTGTCACGGGGCCACGCAGCCCGGCGCTCCTTCCGGCAGAGCCCGCGAGCAGTCCTGCCGGGACAAAGGTGCGGAGGACACTCAGGAGCTGACCCCCGGGACCCAGGGTGACGCAGTCAGGGCCACGCTGGAACCGTGCGGGCACACGCAGGGCCCGGAACAGCAGGTACTAACAGCGGGGGTGTGGATGGAGACCTTCCTGTAGCAGACACAGCCCTGGCCAGTGAGGCTCCGTGGGGAGAGCACCGGCTCTCGGAGGGAAGGGTCCCAGGTTCGATTCCGGGTCAGGAGCCTGTATCTCGGGGGCAGACTGAAGCCGTGGCCCGGGTCCCGGCCGGGCGGGCCAACCAACAGCGTCTCTCACATCGATGTTCCTCTCCATCTCTCCCCGTCTGCACGCCCGCTGACCCACGCCCCTCCTGTGTGTCCAGGCACATGCCCACGCACACACGGTTCTGCGGTCAGAGCTGAAGCGAAGGGAGGGTGTGTGAACCCCGCCTGGCCATGGAGTGGCGCCACGGGAACCGAGGGGCTGGCACCCCCACAGCTCCCTCAATGGGAATCTGAGCTCCAGAAACAGCTGAAGGAGCCGTGGTCCTGAGCATCTGGGGTGACGCGGTGACACGGCTGAGGGTCAATGTCTGGTTGCCGCCCGGCCCGCGTGGCTCAGGGCTGAGCGTTGACCGAGGAACCAGGAGGTCAGGGTTCGAGTCCCGATCAGGGCACATCCCGGATTGCGGGCTCCATCCCCAGTGAGGGACGTGCAGGAGGCAGCCGGTCCATGACTCTCTCTCATCATCAATGTTTCTCTCTCTCCTCCCTCCCTCCCTCCCTTCCTCTCTGACATCAATAAAAATGTTTAAAAAGAAAATGCTTTTGATTGCTGAACCGTTGTTTCAGACACATCCATCCTTTACTAAATGTTTACGTCGTCAGGCCCATGGCAGCTTTCGGGGCGTCTGAGGCGTAGGAATGCGGGGCCGCCCCACAGACCCACGGCCAGGGGCAGGGGCGGTGACTGCCCAGGGGCCCAGGGGTCACGGCCAAGGCTGGACCCGCTCCTGCTGCCGCTCCGCCCACCAGGGTTCCGGTGTGTGACCGGAGCGCCTTCTCACACTCGTCACGGAAATGAGGTCGGGGTGCTGAGCCCTGCCCCCAGTTCCCCTAAGAGCATGACCACAGGGCTACCTGGTGCCAACACCGCCCTCCCTGGGGACCATGCCAGCACGGCACCCATGCCACCATGGGGGTCACGCGGGCCCGGGAGGCTCGGCAAGCTCTGATTCCCACTGGCCCTGAGGGGGTGCCCCCACAGCCCCCTGTGTTTGGTTACCCCTCAGCGCAGTGGCTTACACAGTCTTACCGCCCCTCACTGTTTCTGTGGGTCGGGAATTGGGGAGAACCTGGCCAGGCAGCCATGCCTGGGGTGTCCCGGGGCGGCTGCCATTCAGAGGGTCCCCCAGGGGTTAGCGGGGGGGGGGGGTCCCCCACAGCACGGTGCCTTGGGGCCGGGGGCGGTTGGGGACCGGCGAGGCTCCCACACGCGGGACGGAAGCTGCCTTTCCTGACCACCCCTCCCCGAACACGCCGCCCCTCGGGGAGGCGGGAGCGTCAGAGGGACACGAGCTGTGTCTCCGAGCACCTGCCCCGCCGCCACCGTGGCCGCCCCAGGCCCGCCCAGGCCTGGGCAGCTGGCACCACCAGCCCATTTCCCAGGCAGACACGTCATTCTCGCTAAAGGGGCGCAGCTGGAACCGGGAGCCCCACCCGCCAGGCCCGGCCCCGCCCCGATCTCGGCCATCCCCGCGGCCATCGGGCAGCGGGCGGTCTGCTCCGGGGACGCCCGCGGAAGGCGTGGCACAGACTGAACAGCGGCAGCTGCGCACCGGACTTCGGACGGCACCAGCGAGCAGACCCAGGACCCCGAGCAGGGCAGCTGCTCGGGAGGCCAGGCAGGCCCCCCACACACACCCGCCCCCGGGGGTCCGGGCCACGCACAGGGGGCAGCGACCCTGCGGGGGTGAGAGCCACGGCGGGTGAGCTGTGCACACGGGACACACGGGCGGCGGCGGTGGCACGCCCTCGCTGAGATCAGGTGTGCCATCGGTGAGATCAGGTGTGCCATCGGTGAGATCAGGTGTGGGCGGGCACGCCCATCCACCGGCACCCGGCCGAGGACAGGCCGCCATGAGAGACGATTTAAAAAGCCAGGGACCAAACCCCTAAACTGGCCACAGGGGGTTCTCCCTCTGTGCCTGGTCTTCTGGCAGAAACGCACTCCTTCTCTAAACAGTGTCCGCGTCACTGCCACTCTGCCCGCGTTCCCAGTATTCCTTCCCGTGTCCTGCCGTACTCACCGGGCGTACCTGCACTGTACAACCTCGTTTGTCAACACTCTGCTCTGAAGCTGAGGAGCTACAAGCACTTGTCTCCCAACTATGGTTTCCTGTTTAGTGCTCTCTTCAGGGAAGTCCAGTGAGCTGTTAGAGTTCCGAGTGAAAGGGTGTTTTTTTAAGACAGCTCTCGGAATTCTAAGAGGCAGAACCCCGGGACCGTGTGTGGCTCTAACTGTGGGTCCCCTGTCCCCACCGGACGGTGAGCGGGCGGTGGGGGTGATGGGGTTCACCTAAAGCCGCCTACACCCGCCCCGCCCTGCGCAGGCTGTGTGGCCGCCCCGGGGCCCCCACACGCCTTCCCAGGCCTCCTTGCCCGCCGCCCCAGGTGTGCGGCCCCTCTGAGCCGGCACCGGGGAGCTCTGGCCCGGCTGACCCTGGCAGGGTGGGGTCCCGGACTGGGGTCCCAGCCGGCCCTCTGGGCGGCCTCCGGAGATGGGCGTGTGCCCGAGGGGGAAGGAAAGGCAGCTCAGGCTCGGCTCCGAGAAGCCGGACCCTCCGCGCTCAGGATCACACAGGTTAAAGGTCGGACACGCGGGCCGCGCCCAGGCCAGCACAGCCCACGCCGGGATGCGTGAACTCCGGCCTGCCTTCTCCCACGCGGTGTCCCGAGCTCTTGCCCAACACACACCCACACGCCTCCTCCTTCCCACACCCCGTTCCCACCCAAAGCCTGGGTTTCTGCCCTCGGCCCTGCCCGGGCACGGCCACCAGCCACCAGCCACCCACGTTCACTCTACAATACGGTGGCCAGACGTCCTGCTTTTTCACAATCTGTCCTGAGGCTAAAAAATCGGGACTTTTTTAAAACACCGCAAGACAAATTGTTAAAAACCGGGACTGTCCCACCGAAGCAGGACGTCTGGTCACCTTCCTCTACAAACCTGCCCCCCCGCCCCCCGCCCCCAATCAGGGGAGAGGGCTGTCAGGAGTCCACGGGATGGCTGGCTTCCGCCTGCACACCAGCGGGCTTCCCCGGGGCAAAGTGTCTGCAGGCGGAGACTCCATCCTCCCCGACCGGCCCTGCCGCCTCCTGCGCCCTCAGAGGCCCCCGGCACCCGCAGCCGGACAGCCAGCCCCGGCCGGGGGCTGAGGCACCCACAGCCCTCGGCAGGTGCCTGGCGCCGGGACACCCCGGGCAGCGACAGGCCACACGCTGCCCTGGACGGAAACGCCCCCCATCGCCTGCGCCCTCCTCTCGGGGCCTCTGGTCAGAAACCTTCCCGGACCCGCGGGACCCTCCCCCAGTCACCGATCGGGAGAGGCCGCTGTCCTGGGGCCGGGAAGGGAGAGAGGGCCCCACTGACCCTTCCAGGGAGCGGGGAGCGCCTCCCCGGCCTCCAGCAGCTCCCCCGCGATCTCCCCGTCAGAACCGGCCCCGGGGGCGCCCCCCAACGCCCGGGGGCTCGGCGTCCCGTCGGGCGTCCGCGGTGAGCCAGCCCCGCCCCCAGTCCCGGCCTCCCCGCCCCTGGCCGCCGCGACCCCCGCCCTGCGCGCGGCTCCGGAGCGCGGGCCCCGGCCTCACCTGCGAGCACCGCCCCCGCCCCGGCCCCTCCGCCCGGCCCCCCCGCCCGGCCCCTCCGCCCTGCGCGCGGCTCCGGAGCCCGGGCCCCGGCCTCACCTGCGAGCACCGCCCCCGCCCCGGCCCCTCCGCCCGGCCCCCCCGCCCGGCCCCTCCGCCCGGCCCCTCCGCCCTGCGCGCGGCTCCGGAGCGCGGGCCCGGCCTCACCTGCGCGCACCCCCAGCCCCGCACGCGCGGCCGCTCACCTGCGCCCTGTGATCCGCCACCTCCGCGGCGCGCGCAATCCGAGCCAGCCGGAGCCCCGCCCCCGCGCTCACGTGGTGCGGCGGACGGCCAATCGGAGGCGGTTCCTGAGCGCCGAGCTCCCCGGCGCCTCGCGATTGGCCGCTGGGCCTCGCCCCGCCCCCTGGGCTGACGCCTGGCCACCGCACGCGCCAATCCGCGGGGATCCGGGCGCGAGATTGACGGCCGGGGGGCCGCCCCGGGGCCGCCCTGCCGGCGAAGGGCGGGAAGCCGGCACGGGGGCGGGGTAAGCCCGGGTGATCGCGGGCCGCTGCGGGCCCCGCGCCTCCGACCCCTCTGCCAGGAGCCTCGGAGCGGGGCAGACAGAGCGTGCGGGGGCCGGTGCCGGGGCCGGGGCGCACACCGGATTAAGGCGACCAGACGTCCCGCTTTTGGCGGGACTGTCCCGATTTTTAACAATGAAAGTCACACCGAAGCCGTCTGCCTGCCGACTGAAGGGTCTGCCTGCCGACTGAAGGGTCCCAGGTTCGATTCTGGTCAAGGGCAATGTACCTTGGTGGCGGGCACATCCTCAGTGGGGGGTGTGCAGGAGGCAGCTGGTCGATGATTCTCTCTCATTGATGTTTCTAACTCTGTCCCTCTCTTTCTGAAAAAAATCAATAAAATATATATTTTTAAAAAACAATTAAAATCGGGACTTTTTAAAAACGCTGCGGGACATATTGTTAAAAGTCGGGCGCAGGCAGTAACCGGTAGACAAGCCGGTGCGCTGGAGTCAGGTGCGCGGAGGGCGGGCGAGGCCGCAGGCGGGCCCAGGTGTGTGGGGAGCGGAGCGGGGTTTGGGGCTGGCAGGCCGGGCTCTCTGCCCGGAGGCCATCGCAGGGCGGTTCCCGGGAGGTGGCCGGACCTGGACCTTAGGGTGTTGGTCACCCGGTGCAGAGATGGGGGGTGGGGGGAGGAAGCCACATGGCTGGGCACTGGAGAAGCCGAGTGGCCAGGCACGGCCCTCAGCCGTGGCCAAACGCATGGGAAGCTGGGATGGACAGAGAGCCCCTCAGAGCCGCCCCACTGGGCAGGGAGGGCCCGACCCTGCGCTCAGGCCTCCACCGTCACCGGACACCCAGCCGTCCCGGGAGACGGGGCATCCTGGCCAGGGCGTGACCTTGAGCTAGGCTGCTGTGCAACGGGGCCCTGGAGAGGGTGGGCAGCTGCAGGCCCGCAGGACCCCGCTTCCCACAACAGGGTGCCAGGGCATCTGCGTGGCACCTCTGTGCTCCTCACAGAGACCCTGGTTTTTCTGCAATTTTTTTATTTAGAAAAATATCAAACCAGCCAGCCAGTTGAACATACACTGAAGGGGCGCCCCTCCACGGAGATTCTGCAGAGTCATCGTTCCCCTCCCGCTGTGTGTGTGACCCCCACCCCCCCAGGAGGAATCAGCGGCCGGCGAAACTCCCTCCTAAACCCCAGCACCGCGTCCTACAAACCAAGGCGTTCTCCTTCCTGGCTGGAAGTTACCACCCGGCACCGCCGGCACCCAGTGTCCTGTCCGTGTTCCGTGCCCCCTGTGCCGGCTCCGTGCGTTCCAGCTTTTCTAAAACCCCGGATCCTGCCCGGACCCACGGGTGCACTTCCTGCCACGGCTCCTGAGCCTTCCTGGCCTGGAGCAGGGCCCAGGCTGCTAACTCGCGTGTTGCATCTCTCCGGGCCTCCGTGCCAGGCCGGTTCAAAGAGCCTCAGCCGCGTCGGCTGCTGGCTGGCGTGGGCTTGGCTGCTCTCCTCGCCGGGCACTAGGGCTGCGCCCTTCGGGGCGGGATCCCGTGCGGCCTGCGGCTGTCCTGTCCCCGCGTCCCAGCCGGAGGGCACCGGCCGCCTTGTCCGCCGGCCGAGGGGCCGGGGGCTGCGTGGACCCGGAGCTTTGCCTCCATGCTTCCTCGCGTGGTTAATAAGTAACCTATGCAGTGACACTTTGAGACCGGGTCCACCTTTCACCCGGCCACCCAGCAGTTAACCGCGGCTCTTGCCAGCTACTGAGTCACAGAGTCTCTTTCCCCTAGCCAAGGCCACTTAGGAGCAAATAACGTACACGCCAGACGGAGCGCGTCAAACTCCAAGGCTGACACGGGCCAGATAAACAAGGTTAGAGTGGATGTGGCCGCAAAAGACAAAAGCTTCAATTTTCATTGAAACGTGGGTTCATTTCGATAGAGACATGCTGAAGACAAAGGGCTGAAATAAATGAGTCATCGTTAGCACAGAATAATAGAACTTTTTATTTTACTTTTTAAAAAAAATGTATTTTATTGATATTTCACAGAGACGAGGAAGGGAGAGAGATAGAGAGCTCGAAACTTCGATGAGAGAGAAACATCAACCAGCTGCCTCTTGCACACTCCCTACCAGGGATGTGCCCGCAACCAATGCACATGCCCTTAACTGGAATCGAACCCGGGACCTTTCAGTCCGCAGACCGATGCTCCACCACTGAGCCAAACCGGCCTCGGCTTATTTTACTTATTTTTTATTTTTATTTTTAAAATATATTTTATTTTACTTATTTGAAAAGTATATATATATATATATATATATATATATATATATATATATTTTTTTACAGAGAGGAAGGGAGAGGGATAGAGAGCCAGAAACATCAATGGGAGAGAAATATCCATCAGCTGCCTCCTGCACATCCCCCACTGGGGATGTGCCCACAACCAAGGTACATGCCCTTGACCAGAATTGAACCTGGGACCCTTCAGTCCGCAGGCCGACGCTCTATCCACTGAGCCAAAGCGGTTTCCACATAATAGCACATTTTAATAAAAGTCAATAGTATTTTTTCTTGAACATTCACTTACCAGACGCTGAATAACTGCACACATTAATAAGCGTAATGCAAATAAACCCATTTTTCTCGTTCTCCGAAAGGGAAATATTTCCTGTTGCTCACACCAAACAAGTCAGTCCTACACTAATGATGTGGCCACTGGCTGCTAAATATTCTCTCTTCGGTATTAGTGGAGAGAAATGGTGTGCCTGCGCGGAAATGAATGCAACACGTTCGTAACCATCAGTCGTTAGCGAGCATTGTAGTTTGTTATTAGTAATTATGTGTAACAGGATATTGTAAACATTAAGTTACAAAATTTTTATTAAAACGTTTCTTACAACCCTGGCCGGTTTGGTTCAGTGGCTGGAGCGTTGGCCTGAGGACTGCAAGGTCCCGGGTTCCATACTGGTCAAGGGCACAGGCCTGGGTTTCGGCTCCATGCCCAGTAGGGGGCGTGCAGGAGGCAGCCGATCAGTACTTCTCTCTCATCATTGATGTTCTATCTCTCGTTTCCTCTCCCTTCCTCTCTGAAATCAATACAAATATTTAAAACAAAAGCAAAAACGTTTCTTACATACCGTTATCTCGGCGCTGCCACAGTATTCCTGTGTGCCGCGAGTTTGACAGGCTCGCTCCAGACAGTCCTGGCCCCTCTTCCATGACATTCTTTAACGATGAAACTGCCGCCGAAACCCGTGTGGCTCAGTGGATAGAGCGTCCCGGGTTCGATTCCGGTCAAGGGCATGTGCCTTGGTTGCGGGCACATCCCCAGTGGGGGGTGTGCAGGAGGCGGCTGATCAATGTTTCTCTCATTGATGTTTCTATCCCTCTCCCTTCCTCTCTGTAAAAAATCAAAATATATATATATATTTTTTTTTTTAAAAAGATGAGATGGACCAGAGACTGCCGCGCCCCCTGTGCACCCGTTTCGGCGGGTCCCCATGCTGGGCACCCGGCACCTCGCACAGACTCTGCTGAGACCCCAGACCTCCCGGGTGCCCGCCCGCGGAGAACCTCAGGCCGGAGGAGCGCTCCCAGCACGGCTGCCTGGGCCTGGCCTCTCATCTTCCTCCGAAACCTATGGGCCCCCAGGTGGCAACCAGGGGAGCAACGGGACGGGCAGCCGCAGCTGCCCCCCGCCCCCCACAACAGGCTCTAAGGCCCCTGGGACAGTGGTCGGCAAACTCTTCAGTCAACGGAGCGGCAAACCGTGGCTCGCGAGCCGCAGGCTGCGGACCAGACCACTGCCTGCACTAAATGGCGGTGAAATCTCTCTGCAGCCCCGCCCCCTCTGTCACAGCGGAGCGCCGTCGGGGGGCCACAGGGGGTGCACCCGGGCAGGCCGCCGCACGCCGGCGCCCGGGACCTGGCGACCAGCCCGCCCGCCCGCCCGGGGGCGTGGGAGCCGCGGGCACAGCGGGCGGGGCGGGGCCGGCGTCCCTCAGGGGCGGGGCCTCCCTGCGCACGCGCGGCGTGGTCCGCCGGCGGCTGGGGGCGGGGCCTGGCCGGGGGCGGGGCCTAGCTGGGGCTCGGTCCGGTCTCCGCCCGGCCTGGGGGCGCGGCCCGGGAGGCCGGCAGAAGGAGCCGGGGGCGCAGCGGGCGGGGGCGGGGCCTCCCCTGCGCATGCGCGCCCGCGGTCCGCCGGCGTCGGCTAGGGGCGGGGCCTGTACGGGGGCGGGGCCTAGCTGGGGCTCGGTCCGGTTCCGCCAGGCCTGGGGGCGGGGCTGAAAGGGGGCGGGGCATAGAGGGCGGGGCCTGGCCTGGGCGGGGGCGGGGCCCGGGAGGCCGGCAGAAGGAGCCGCGGGCAGGATGGGCCGGAAGGTGACCGTGGCCACCTGCGCGCTCAACCAGTGGGCTCTGGACTTCGAGGGCAACCTGCACCGGATCCTAAAGAGTGAGCGGCAGCCGTACAAGCCGTAAAAACGCCCGTTTTTCAGAAAAGTCCGAGGCAGCGGGGGGCGGGGGCCGGAGGGGCCGGAGGGGCGGGGCCGGGTCCCCCTGGCTGATCGCTGGCTCCGGACACACAGCCCCGCCCGCGGCGGCCACGCGTGTGCGTCCTCCCGGGGTGCTGGGGCGTGTGGGTGCCGGGACACGCGGGGCGCACACCTGGCAGGAAAAGTCTGGTCGCAAGTGCAGAGCGGGGGTGGTTGGTGGGTTGGGGCGTTCCCGCCCTCAAATGTCTCTGGGGTCCCACCTGCCATCTGGAGCGGTAGCTGCCCTGGGGGGGCTTGTGAAAGGGGAGAGGGTGCTGGGATGTGTCCCACCGCGGGTGGTCCCTGGTGCGGAGGACCTGCCTGGGTGGGCATTGGGGGAGCGCCCAGAGGAAGTGGAGTAGAGCGGAGGAGCTGAGAGACGGGGCGCTGTGGCCAGGCGGTGGGGTCGCTTTGAGGGTGAGTCACCCACCTGCCCTGGGCGCCCTGCGGGGGGTGGGGGGGTGGCCCTGCGGGTTGTCCGTGCAAGCTGCTGAGGCTGGAGGGTCGCCAGGGGCAGTAAAAAGGGGACTGGTTTCAGTGGGGACTGGAACCATTCCCCTTCATCCTTTCTATTTTCTTTCTTTCTTTTTTTTTTTTTTTTAAATATATTTTATTGATTTTTTTTACAGAGAGGAAGAGAGAGGAATAGAGAGTTAGAAACATCGATGAGAGAGAACCATTGATCAGCTGCCTCCTGCACACCCCCTACTGGGGATGTGCCCGCAACCCAGGTACATGCCCTTGACCGGAATCGAACTCGGGACCTTTCAGTCCGCAGACCGATGCTCTATCCCCTGAGCCAAACCGGTTTCGGCTATCCTTTCTATTTTCTTCACCAACTGCTGTCCTCTCCTCAGCTCAGAGCAGATCTGCACACAGCGGCCTCGCCGGGCTGTCCTGGGGAGGGGCTGGCTAACCCGGGTTCATGGTGCAGCCACCCACTGTGCCTCCACGCCGCCGCCTCCCTGCCGGGCGGGGCCTCCCGCCTCGCTGGTTAATGGTCCACCAGGAGCGACTCCTCCGCCCAGGGCCCGCCCAGGGCCGGTCAGCGGGCAGCAATGCCCGTCTCAGGTCTGCAGGCGTGAGCGGGTCGATGCCCTGCACCTGCCTCGGGGCCAGCGGGTCGCCGGGCGCGTCCTGCGTTGGAGGTTGGGTCTTCTCACTCCTCCTCAGCAGGTGTGGGTGCCCTCGAGTGTGTGGGTGCTGACGTTGGCGGTCCCCCCCCGCCCCCCCCCCGTCCATGTAGGCATCGAGATCGCCAAGCAGAAGGGAGCCAGGTACAGGCTGGGCCCAGAGCTGGAA
This sequence comes from Pipistrellus pygmaeus, assembly GCA_949987585.1. Lineage (NCBI taxonomy): Eukaryota > Metazoa > Chordata > Mammalia > Chiroptera > Vespertilionidae > Pipistrellus > Pipistrellus pygmaeus. Next base: position 914,440 of record OX465311.1, on the reverse strand, counting down.
ATATGGTGAGAGCAGAGCTCGGGAACACAGTGTGGAGGGGTGGGGGAGGGGGTGCAGGGAGGGGGCCGCAGCAGCGCACCTGGGCCACTCCCGGGCGCTCTGACTTGACCGGCCCGTGGGCTGCGTCCCCCTGTCCCCGCCTCACCGTCTGTCCCTCCCTCGGCAGCGGCTATGGGTGCTGGGACCACTATTACGAGTCGGACACCCTCCTGCACTCTCTGCAAGTGCTGGCCGCCCTGCTGGAGGCTCCGGTCACTCAGGACATCATCTGCGACGTGGGCATGTAAGTGCTGACGGCGCGATGACCGGCCAGTGCAGGTGGAGGCCCTCAGGTGGAGGGGGAGAGACAGGTGCAGGTCACATGGGTGGAGGTCACATGGGTGCAGGTCCATAGATGGAGGTCACATGGGTGGAGGTCACATGGGTGGAGGTCACATGGGTGCAGGCCCATAGATGGAGGTCACATGGGTGCAGGTCACATGGGTGGAGGTCACATGGGTGGAGGTCCACAGGTGGAGGCCCACAGGTGCAGGTCACAGGGTGGGCCCTGGCCTGGGTCTGGGCCACACGTTACTAACAGCTCGTTGGCGGCCCAGGGTCAGCTCTGCCCTGTCTCCATGAACACGGCCGCCTTCGCTCCCGCTCCTCCGGCATCAGCGTGCCTGCTCCTCCCTCCTCCTCCTGTGCTGTGACGCTGGCCATGGGTCTCTGAGCACACGGGTGGCTGGGTGTTCACGGGGCGCCCTCTCCCCGCAGGCCCGTGATGCACCGTAACGTCCGCTACAACTGCCGGGTGATCTTCCTCAACAGGTGGGCGCGGCTCCGCGGGCTGCGACCGCCCGGGGCGGCCCGGGCGCTGGGCGGGCGGGCGATGCCGGCCACGCTGCCCCTCCGGCCCCGCCCCCTGACTCGGCTCCTGGGGTGTTAGAGAGAGACCCCGGTGAGGTTTGGGCCCTGGGCCCGGGGGAGGGAGGTCAGCGCAGGAGGGTGGGCTCCCCCTGTGCCCCCGCAGCCCCGCAGCGATGCCCGCCGGGCGCCAGCCTCCTCGCCGGGGTGGGCCGTGGCTGCCTCGTGCCGGCCTCGGCCTCAGGGGCACCCCGTCCCGGCTGCAGGCACATCCTGCTCATCAGACCCAAGATGGCCCTGGCCAACGAAGGGAACTACCGCGAGCTGCGCTGGTTCGCCCCGTGGTCCCGCAGCCGGTGAGTCCGCCCGGCGCGGTCTGGGCCTCGCCTCCGCGTGTCTTTTGTTGGCCATTTCTGCCAGCTTCGGGGAGGGCGGGAGGGAGACCGCATGACCAGCCTCGGTCCCGCCGTCTCCCTGCAGGCAGACGGAGGACTACTTCCTCCCGCGGATGCTCCAGGAGGTGACCAAGCAGGTGCGCTGCGGGGAGGATCACACTCCCGCTCCGATGCGGCCGTTGGGGTGGGCGGGGCCGCGGGGGGCCGTGGGGGGCCGCGGGGGGGTGGGAGCCCCCACGTCAGCTAAAGTGACAGGACCACGTGAGCCCTCGGCTGTTTCTGACCCGCATGGGCGATTTCCTGGTGTGCCAAGTGCGTGGGCGCGCAGAGGAGGCAGAGGCGCTCGGCACCGGGTGGGAGGGTGGGGGAGAGCGGGGCAGGGGGAGCCTGGAGGGGCCCTGGACGAGGGAGAGCTGTTGTCAGCGTAACCGTGGTGACGTGGCCCTTTGCACCCGAGCACATGCGGAGCGGATCCTGTCGCTGCAGCCACGGGAGCTCCGGGCTCGACTCCGGTTCCGGCTGGTGGACGTGGGACCAGAGGCCCCGAGGGGCCGCGGGGAGGGCCCCCGATGCCGGCTGAGGGCGCGTTGGGGCTGGGAGCAGAGCAGCGGCCCGTGTCGGTCCCGGCGACGAGGAGTCCTAGGGCAGCACCAGGCCTGACGGCGGCCACGGTCCCCTCTCTCGTCCCGCCCGCAGGAAACCGTGCCGTTCGGCGACGCGGTGCTGGCCACGCGGGACACCTGCATCGGCAGCGAGATCTGCGAGGAGCTCTGGACGCCCCAGAGGTCAGCCCGGCCCTCCTGGCCAGCGGGGGCACGGGGCTGGTGACTGTCCGGAGCCGGCCTTGGGCCGAGGAGACAGGAGATGCCTGGGAGCTCGCAGGCTGGGGGTCGGGCTGGGGGTCGGGCTGGGGGTCGGGCTGGGGGTCGGGCTGGGGGCGGGCTGGGGGGTGGATTGGGGGTCGGGCTCGGGGTCGGGCTGGGGGTGGGCTGGGGGGCGAGCTGGGGGGTGGGCTGGGGGGCGGGCTGGGGGGCGGGCTGGGGGCAGGCTGGGGGTCGGGCTGGGGGGTGGGCTGGGTGGGGTCGGGCTGGGGGCACAGAGGTCTCTTCACCCCTCACCGGCTCCGCCCGCAGCCCGCACATTGCCATGGGCCTGGACGGCGTGGAGATCTTCACCAACGCCTCGGGCAGCCACCACGTGCTGCGCAAGGCCCACGCCCGGGTGGACCTTGTCACCATGGCCACCGCCAAGGTGGGCACCGCCGGGCGCCGTGTCTCGCTCTCACCCAGGTCCCGGTGCCTGGCACAGGCGTGGCCCACGCACGAGGGCCACTCGGTCCTGCTGGTGCGGCCGGCGCTCAGCAAGCGGCCTGGCTCCTCAGTGGGGGCCACCGGCCCGGCCTCCTTCAGTCCTGTACCCGCCCTGCCAGGCCGGCCGTGACGTCCCCTCTGGAGCGGGGCCCGGGCACACCTCCAGCCTCCCGCCCTCCCCCTGGCCTCCTCCCCGCCCTCCCCCCCGGCCTCCCCCTCCCCCCCCTCCCCCCGGCCTCCCTCCCCCCCGGTCTTCCCCCCCGGCCTCCCCCCCCCCCCGGCCTCCCCCTCCTTCCCTCTCCCCCACCCTCCCCCCCGTCGCCCCCCTCCCCCTCCCGCCCTCCCCCCCGGCCTCCCCCTCCCGCCCTCACCCCCGGCCTCCCCCTCCCGCCCTCCCCCCGGCCTCCCCCTCCTCCCCTTCCCCCCCTGCTTCGGGACAGGTGACACGGGGGTGGGGAGCGGGGCTGAGCCATTGGCCGTTGGCTTCGTGGTGGAGCCGGGGACCACCCACACATTTACTCTTTTTTTTATTTAAATATATTTTATTGATTTTTTACAGAGAAGAAAGGAGAGGAATAGAGAGTTAGAAACATCGATGAGAGAGAAACATCAATCAGCTGCCTCCTGCACGCCCCCTCCTGGGGGTGGAGCCCACAGCCCGCACGTGTGCCCACGGGGACCCGCCGGCACCTCTCGGCCCGTGGGGGACGCTGGTGGCCGGGCCACTGCCTCTTGCTGGCCACGGAGGCCGTGTGTTAGGTGGCTGGCGGGACAGGTGCCTCCGCCGAGCTGGGTCAGGACCTCGGCTTCGTCACTGGGTTTGTCTTCCCGGCACCTTCGTGTCCCTCCTGAGTGGGAGGGCCAGCGCCCTGGGGGGCTGGGGGGGAGCATGGACGCTCACGTCCCACCGGGGACCCCTGGCCAGCGCGGGTGGCCGCAGGCTGCGGGCTCCTGTGCGCGTTTCCTGCTGGGACATGGCCGTGGGCGGGCGGGGTCTGCCGCCTGCGGGCGGGGGCGGCCACGGCACCGGCCTCGCTGACCGCCGGCCTGCCCGCAGAACGGCGGCATCTACCTGCTGGCCAACCAGAAGGGCTGCGACGGCGACCGGCTGTACTACGACGGCTGCGCCATGATCGCCATGAACGGCGCGGTGTTCGCGCAGGGCGCCCAGTTCTCGCTGGACGACGTGGTGAGAGCCGCCGGGCCCTCCCCGTCGGTGCTTGTGCCCCCGCAACCGGGCTGTCCGGTGGGGGCCCGGGGGCCGCCTGGCGCTTCCCCTCCACCCGCTGCACCTGCGCCGGCACGCCCCCAGGGGCGCCCTGAGCGGCTGTGGGAGGAGGAGGCTCTGTAGTAACGAGGGGCGACCTGCCCCCCCCCCCCAGCCTGTGGCGGGCGGTTTGGGGGACGGAAGCGCTGGGGGCGGGTTCGAGGCGGGAGGCAGGTGGAAAGGCCTGAGGACTGTCCTCCCGCCTCCCTCCGTGCGAGGGACCGCGGCTGTGATTGCCGGACGGACGGGACCTCAGTGCCCAGGACCCCACGGCTCTGCGCCCGTCCGGGGCCACAGGCCCCCCTGCCCTGGGCGCCCGTTCGCTCTCAGGGACAGCGGAGCGGCCCCAGGCCTCCCCGTCCTCCCCGCAGGAGGTCCTCACCGCCACGCTGGACCTGGAGGACGTCAGGAGCTACCGGGCCGAGGTGTCCTCCCGGAACCTGGCGGTGCGTGGGCCTCGCAGGGCGGGGCGTGGGCGTCTGAGGGGGCGGGGCGTGGGCGCCTGACGGGGCGGGGCGTCTGACGGGGCGGGGCCTGGGCGCCTGATGGGGCGGGGCCTGGGCGCCTGACGGGGCGGGGCGTGGCGTCTGAGGGGGCGGGGCGTGGGCGCCTGGCCGGGCCGTGCGTGGGTGCGTTGATTCCCACACCACAGCTCTCTGACCCAGCTCGGCCCGTGGTTTGGTGTATTCGTGCATAGACTGTGCAGCCATCACCAGAATCAGGGTTAGAATGTTTATTTTCTTTTTCTTTTAAAAATATATTTTATTGATGTTTTACAGAGAGGAAGGAGAGGGATAGAGAGAGTTAGAAACATTGATGAGAGAGAAACAACCATCAGCTGCCTCCTGCACATCCCCACCTGGGGGTGTGCCCGCAACCAAGGTACATGCCCCCGACCGGAATCGAACCCGGGACCTTTTAGTCCGCAGGCCGACGCTCTATCCACTGAGCCAAACCGGTTTCGGCCATTTCTTTTTTTTAACTTAAATTCTTTGTTTACAGTATTTCGTAGTCTCCTTTCGCCCCACTGACCTCTCCCCGGCCGCTCCCACCCCCCATTTGTTTTTAAAAAACTTACTTGTATTGACGTCAGAGAGGAAGGGAGAAGGAGAGAGAGAGACATCCATGAGGAGAGAGAACCATGGATCGGCTGCCTCCTGCACGACCCACACTGGGATGGAGCCCGCAACCCGGGCCTGTGCTCTGACGGGATCGAACCCGACCGCCTGGTTCTGAGGTCAATGCTCAGCCCCGCCGTTAGGGCTGGGACATTTCAACACCCCGGGAGGGATCCTGACCCTCACTCTGCCGCCCTGGCGATCTGCCTGGGGCCGTGGCCCTGGGTCCGGGCAGCGGGCGGAGGCCTCCCTGTGTGCTGGGCCGCCTTCCCACGGGGCCGGCTGCGTCCACGCTCCTGCACGTGGCGGGCTCCACGCCTCCTGCTGGCTGAGGACGGGCCAGGGCGGACGGACGGCGCTGTGTGCCCCTCGTCCTGGTCCGGCCCGTGGCCTGCTCCCACGTTGTGAGCGGATGACCGTGCGCAGGGAGCTCGGCCCCGGGGCTCCGGGTGTGGCCGCCCAGAGCGCTGGCTCCCGGGGCCTTCCACGGTCCGCCCTCCTGCCTCCTCACCGGGCGCAGGGCCGAGGGCCCGCCCGCACCTCCCGCCGCCCTGTGCGGGAGCCTCTCTGCTGCGGCATGGGGGGCGGGGGGAAGGGTCTCCCTGCGGCCCAGCTCGTCCCACGGCGGGCAGAGTCCACGCTGCCCTGCGGGGCCCTGAGTGGCGCCGGGTCACCATCCGCCTGACCTCCCCAGGCCAGCAGGGCGAGCCCCTACCCCCGCGTGAAGGTGGACTTCGCCCTCTCCTGCCACGAGGACCTGCTGCAGCCGCTGTCGGAGCCGGTGGAGTGGAAGTACCACAGCGTGGGCGAGGAGATCAGGTGGGCGGGTGACCAGGTGGGCGGGGAGGTCAGGTGGGCGGGGAGGTCAGGTGGGCGGGGCGGTCAGGTGGGCGGGGCTGTGGAGCCCTTGGTTGGGGGTACGCCTCGCACTGTGGGCCCACAGTGTGGATGCTGCAGCCACAGCACCTGGGCCACCCCAGCTCTGAGTGAGCTCCCCCTGCGACCTCGGGACAAAGGCCTGTGTGCTCCCTTCGGAGTCTGTTTCCCCATTTCAAAACGGGGTGATGGCAGCACCCCCCTGGCCAGGGCTGTTTGGAGACTAAAAATCCACCAGTTCAGTGAGGGGCTCAGTCAGACCAGGTCCACAGGGCCCAGGGCTGCAGGCGGGTCTCCCTGACCCACCTCCCCCAGGCACCTACCCCCCCCCCCGGATCCCCCCAGGCACCTGCCTTCCCCCCCCCAGGCACCTCCCCCCTGGACCCCCCAGGCACCTGCCTTCCCCCCCCACCCCCCAGGCACCTCCCCCCCCCCGCCCCCAGGCACTACCCCCCCCCCCAGGCACCAAACCCCAAACCTAACTCCCGTGTGCTCCCAGCCTCGGACCCGCTTGCTGGCTCTGGGATTTCTTAAGACGAAGCCAACAGGTGAGACCTGGGGCCGCGCTGCTGCTCACTGGTTTGCGTCCATCCCCAGGCCCGTGGTTTGTTGTCAGGCTGTTTCCTTTAGATGCATATTCACTATGTTTCAAATTTTAATACATTTTTTATTTTATTGAAGGGAGAGGGAGAGAGAAGCATCGACGATGAGAGAGAATCACTGATTGGCTGCCTCCTGCACGCCCCCTAGTGGGGATCGAGCCTATAACCCTGGCCTGTGCCCAGACCAGGAATCAGACTCCGGTTTCCTGGTTCATAGGTCAGAGCTCAACCCCTGAGCCGGCTGATGTTTGGTGTTTAAGCGCAGGCGTGTCCCGTGGGACGGGGCTGGAGCTCGGTCTGTGCGGCCAGGCCAGGGCACGGAGGCTGGGCCCCCTGGCCAGCTGTGGGTCCGGCCGTCTCCGATGCCGTGGCGTCCACCTTGGCCGCTCCCCCCGCGGAAGGCCTGCCCCTGGGGCCCCCGTGGGGTTTTGTGGGCGCTCGTCGAGGCTGGCGGGGGTTGGGTGGGGGGGGTGGGCAGGTGGGAATGGGGCTGGGCACTGCGTCCCCAGGCCGGGCTCAGGCGGTCCGCTCGGCCCTTGCAGGCGGGGTTCTTCCTGCCCCTGAGTGGCGGCCTGGACAGCGCGGCCACCGCCTGCCTCGTCCACTCCATGTGCCACCAGGTCTGCGAGGCCGTGCGGAGCGGAAGTAGGTGGCCCCTGTGGCTGAGGGAGGCGGGGCTGGGGAAGGGCTGGGTCCGAGCTCCCTGCCCGTGGGTGGGGCCGGAGAACCAGGTCCCGGAACGCAGGGGGCTGGGCTGACGCGCTGAGCGGTCCCAGCGCCGGGCCGCGGCCAGCAGGCCGTCCAGGTCCCGGCTGGTCCTGGCCCGTGTGCTGCACGGCCCAGACGCGGGCCGAGCTGTGTCGGCGTCTTCCAGATCCCGAGGTGCTGGCCGACGTGCGGGCGCTGGTGGGCGAGGCCGGCTACGCCCCCCAGGACGCCCGTGAGCTGTGCGGCCGCCTGCTGACCACCTGCTACATGGCCAGCGAGAACTCCTCCCGGGAGACCCGCGACCGGGCCCAGGAGCTGGCGCAGCAGATCGGGAGGTGAGGGGTCACGGCGGCCGCCGGGGCCGCGCCCGCGTCCGGCGAACACGCTCCGGGGCCGAGCGGTCACTGCCTCGCGGCCTGAGCCGGTCCCGGAGCCCGGGTGTCCGCGTCCCTGCCCCTTCCCGCCCTCGCCCCGCGTCCCCTGTGCCCGGGGAGGGTGGGGACCGGCCTCTCTCCAGAGGGGGACTGGTCCTCTGGCAGGGCCCCCTGACGCCCCATGTGACCCACGTCGGAAACATCTCGCAGGCAGAGCCAGAGGGACGGGGGTGGACGAGGTGGCCTCGGGCTGGAGGAGGGGGGAGAGACCCAGGGTCTCCTTTGGGGTGATGGAAAGTTCTGGAGACAGAGGTGGTGACTGCACAGCACTGCAGACACACCACGTGCCACTGAGCCCTGCATTTGTAACGGTCAGCGTGATTGAGTGCTGTGTGTGCTTCGCTGCATGCACAGGCATACGCGCCCCTCACGCTCACTCTCACACTCACCTCTAACGCACGTGCACACGCCCCTCACACACGTGCACACGCCCCTCACACACGTGCACACGCCCCTCACACACGTGAAAACGCCCCTCACACACGTGCACATGCCCCTCACACACGTGAAAACGCCCCTCACACTCACTCTCACACTCACCTCTAACGCACGTGCACACGCCCCTCACACACGTGCACACGCCCCTCACACACGTGCACACGCCCCTCACACACGTGCACACGCCCCTCACACACGTGCACACGCCCCTCACACACGTGCACACGCCCCTCACACACGTGCACACGCCCCTCACGCCCGCCTCGCCTGCAGCCACCACATCGGCCTCAGCATCGCCCCCGCGGTGACGGCGGTGCTGGGCATCTTCAGCCTGGTGACGGGGAAGAGGCCTCTGTTCGCGGCGCACGGCGGCAGCAGCAAGGAGAACCTGGCCCTGCAGAACGTGCAGGTGCGCCCCCGCCCGCCCCCGCCCTGTCCCCCCGATCCACCCCTGCCCCGCCCCGTCCCCCGTGGGGCCCGGGGAGCCCCGGAGACACTGACCTCCTGGTCAGGGCCCGGCTGGCGTGTGCCCATGTGTGAGCGTGTAAGAGTCAGGGCGCACACAGCAGGCATGTGAGTGTAAGTGAGCAAGAGTAAGCAAGTCTGAGGGGGTGGGTGAAGGTGTGGTGAGCAAACCGTGTGAGTTGGAAAGTGTGCAAGTGTGAGTGTGCATGTGGTTTGTGATCATGTGAGTGCACGAGGGTGTGTGCACATGAGTGTGGATGCATGGGTGTGAATCGACATGTGTGCGTGTGAGATGTGAGTGTGCACGGTGTGTGTACAGTGTGTGTGTGCACAGTGAGTGTGTGTGCACAGTGTGTGTGTGTGTACAGTGTGTGTGCTCAGTGTGTGTACAGTGTGTGTGTGCACAGTGAGTGTGTGCACAGTGTGAGTGTGTGTGTTCTGCATCCTCCCTGAGGGGCTGCCTCGGGGAGCCGGCGCCGGTCTCTGTGCTAAGCTCGCGGCTCAGAGCGGCCTCTCCGTCCCCTCTGCCGGGCGTGCGGCCTCCGCTCCCCAGGACGGCCGGCTCCCCAGGACGGCCGGCTCCCCAGGACGGCCGGCTCCCCAGGACGGCCGGCGGGAAGGGAGCGGACGGGGCGGCCACGTCCCTCCGGCCGCTGCGCGCCGTCCCCACCGACTCCCGGCCCGGCCCCGGGCTTCCGCCCCTGACTCTCCCCGCCGAGCGCCCGGGGCCCCGCGAGACGGCGGCTCCGGAGCCGGCAGGCCCGCAGCCGCCCTCCCGGAGCCAGGCGCCTCCACGGCCCGCGTTCCCGGCTGTGTGGGAAGCCCCTCTGGAGCTGTGCTGGGACGGGTGTGAGGCCGCGCCCGCACGTGCCCACGGTGCCGCTCCCCCCGCAGGCGCGGCTCCGGATGGTGGTCGCCTACCTTTTCGCTCAGCTGAGCCTCTGGGCCCGGGGCGCCCCCGGGGGGCTGCTGGTGCTGGGCTCTGCCAACGTGGACGAGAGGTGCGTGTGCCGCGGGCGTGGCCAGGGCCTGGGCACCCGGCTCGGGGGCAGGTGCTGCCCGGCGGTGCGCCCACCGCCTCTGCCGACTGAGGTGCACGGCCGGGGAGGGGGGGCACCGAGTCCTGGCTCCACGGCCCCCAGAGAGGCCGGGCCCCCCACGCAGGGGGGCTGCACCCCTCGGGGCGGCCGCACGGACCCCCGTTCTCCCGCGCAGCCTCCTGGGCTACCTGACCAAGTACGACTGCTCCAGCGCCGACATCAACCCCATCGGCGGCGTCAGCAAGACGGACCTGCGCGCCTTCGTCCAGTTCTACGCCGAGCGCTGCCAGCTGCCCGCCCTGCAGCGGTGGGTCCCCGCCTGGGCCCGGAGCCGGCACCTGTCCCCCGTGGCCCAAGCCTCCTTGTCCCTCCGCCGCCCAATCAGGCACCGGCCGCCTGGTCCCCACCCCCCGCGCCCCACCCCCGCGCTCTCCGTCCCTCCGTCCCTCCGTCCCGGCTGAGTGGGGAGCCGGCGGTACCGTTGACCTGTTGGCGTCCGGCCGCCCTGACGCTCCTGTGTCTCGTCCCAGCATCCTGGCCGCCCCGGCCACCGCCGAGCTGGAGCCCCTGGCCGACGGACAGGTGTCCCAGACGGACGAGGTAACGTGTGGCCTCCGTGTCCTCTGTGGCCACGCCCGTCTCCTGCCTCCCTGCCTCTCCGGCCTCGGCCTCCCTGCCGCCTACGGCCGCCTCTGCCCCCTCCCGTCTCCGAGGAGGACCCTGCTGGGTTAGGGTCCACCTCAGACCCAGGCATCTCTCCCGAGATGCTTCACTGCACCTGCAGGACTCTCTGCAGATAAACCCAGTGTGCAGGCCCTGGGCAGGGCGAGGGCCGCAGTGCCAGCCTCCACACTACATGCCTGGTTCATCCTTTTTAACTTTTACTTTTCAAAAAGGTTTTTGTATTGATGTCAGAGAGGAAGGAAGAGGGGGAGAGAGAGGAACATCAGTGAGGAGGGAGAATCAGGGATCGGCTGCGTCCTGTACACGCCCCCCACTGGGATGGAGCCCCCCACCCGGGCTTGAATCAAACCCAGGAATCAAACCCAGGACCCTCCAGCCAACACTCTACCTACTGAGCTAAACCAGCAAGGGCATCTTTTAATTTTCAGAATTGGAGAGGGAGAAGGAGAGGGAGGGAGAAACGGGGTTGTGTTCCACTCTAAGTGTTCACGGTTGACTCCGTGATGGGGGGATCGAACCCACAACCGTGGCGCATGGGGACTTTGCTCTAACCACCGAGCCCCTGGCCCGTCCTGCTTCCTGACAGTGGCCTCCTTCTCGGCCCGTCGGTGTTGGGACCGAGGCCTGGGGGAGCCCCGCCCGGCCCGGCTCCTGACCCTGACCCGCCCGCCCGCGCCCGCGCCCGCGCCCGCAGGAGGACATGGGGATGACGTACGCCGAGCTGTCTGTCTACGGGAGGCTCCGGAAGATCGCCAAGGCCGGCCCCTTCAGCATGTTCTGCAAACTGCTCTACCTGTGGAAGGACGTCTGCACCCCCCGACAGGTATCCCCCCCCCGACGGGTACCCCCCCCGACAGGTATCCCCCCCCCGACAGGTATCCCCCCCCCGACGGGTACCCCCCCCGACGGGAACCCCCCCCCGACGGGAACCCCCCCCCGACGGGTACCTCCCGGGGCTGGGGGCGGCAGGTGGTCACCTGGCAGCGGCGGGTGTGACAGGCAGGGCAAGTGGGAGCTTAAACCAGGACGCTCTGCCTCACCGACACCGTGGGGCCTCCTTCGGCCCTACCTGGCCCCTGCCCCGGCCCCGGCGGGCTCACCTCCCCGCCCCCCTGTGGGGAGAGCATGGGCCACGGTCGGAGTGCCGCCTGTCGCCGGCCTCGTTAGGGCCGCAGCCCCAAACCCTGTCCCCCAAACGCACCCGGTCCCCCGGCACCCGGTCCCCCGGCCTCCGGTCCCCCGGCACCGCTCAGCGCTCCGCCTGCTGTGGAGCCGCGTGGTGACGGCTACCCCGCCCGCCCGCGAGGGGAGTGCCGCTTTGCCCTCTCCCTCCTCCGGGGGCTGTGCCAGGCAGCGGGCACCGCCGGGTGACGTGCCGCCGGCCTCCCGCCCGCCAGGTGGCCGACAAGGTGAGGCGCTTCTTCTCCAAGTACGCCGTGAACCGGCACAAGATGACCACGCTCACGCCCGCCTACCACGCCGAGAGCTACAGCCCCGACGACAACAGGTTCGACCTGCGGCCCTTCCTCTACCACGTGGGCTGGCCCTGGCAGTTCCGCTGCATCGAGAACCAGGTGAGCGCCGGTGAGGCCGGGCCGGCACCGCGGCTGCCTCGGAGCCACTGAGGCCCAGGGCCAGCACTCTGCACCCTCAGAGCCGCCGAGGCCCGGGGCCAGCACCACGGCCGGCACTCTGCCGCCCTCAGAGCCGCTGGAGGCCCGGGGCCGGCACTCTGCACCCTCAGAGCCGCCGAGGCCGGGGCCCGGCACCACGGCTGCCAAGGCCCAGGGCCGGCACCGCGGCCGCCTCGGAGCCACTGAGGCCCAGGGCCAGCACTCTGCACCCTCAGAGCCGCCGAGGCCCAGGGCCGGCGTCGGCGTTCGGCACGCGCGGTCCGGGCTGCTGAGGTTCCCGGCGCCGCGGCCCCCAGAATGAGCGGCCGGCCCTCCTCCAGGTGCTGCAGCTGGAGCGGAGGGAGCGGCAGGAGCTGGACGGCGTGGACTGACTGGCCCGGCCGGCGTGGACGGCCCCTCGCTGCCAGGGTCCCACGGGGCGGCCGCCTCGCTGGTGACCTCGGCTGGTGACCTCGGCTTTGACCTTGAGCGGGAGCCCAGCCTCTCCCTGCCCCGGGCAGGGGAGTGTCAGCAAGTCTCGGTTCACGGGAGAGGGGTCTGTAAGTCTGTTCCTTAAATAAAATAAAAAAGGCTGCAATACAGAGAAGGCGGTTTCTAGCCCCTGACGTGAGCGCTCTCCCGGCCTCTGTCCTCGCCCCTGCGTGGCCCCGGCCCCCGTGGACCAGGAGGGGAGGGAGGCGGCCAGGCAGGGCCCCTGCGGTGCTCCCCGCGGCCCCTCCGCCGCCTCCCCTCCTCCCCTCGCTCCTGACCCGGCTCCGACCCCGTTCCTTTAGGGCTGCTCTCCCTCGCGGTTCCTCGGCCGCCACACGTCCGTCCGAGCACGGGGACCTGCCGGGGACACGCCGTCCTCCGGTCTGGCCGTGACGCAGACGGGTGCGGGGGAGGGCAGGCGGTTCGGACACAGCAAAAACCCCGCTGTCCTGACCCGGCTGGGGCTACACGGCTAGAGGTGTGCCCCCCGCACGGCCGGGGGAGCCTGGGGGCTGGGCAGGGAAGGACTAACGCAGACAGAGAGAGAACACAGCTGCGGCCGCGGGGACGCTGCTCTGGCGGAGAGACAGCGCCAGGCCTGCAGGCCGAGTATTTTATAGCCGATGCCACGTGGCAAAGGAAGGGCGTGGTCGAGGTGTTTACAACGTTCTCCTGGTGTCGGATCCACTCAATCCCGTGCACCTGACCTCCACCCAGCCTTGTTCTGGCAGCACCTGCCCCGCCTCCCGCAGCCCACCCCCCTCAGCCACCCGGGACTACAGGGTCGGACCATCAGGTCACGCTGACAGCCACAGCCTTTGGCTGTTATTGGGCTGGCAGGGCTCTGCCCTCCACTCTGGGACCTGCCCGGGGCTTTGCCACGAGAGGACCGTGCCCTCTCGTCAGCCCGAGGCTTGAACCTGTCCAAACGCTGTAGGCGCTTTTCACACAGGCGGCCTGACCAGTGTCGTTCAGTGGTTAGAACGTCCGCCTGCGGACGGAAGGGCCCGGGTTTGCTTCCCGGTCAAAGGCAGTCAAAGGCAGTCAAGGGCGGTCAGGGGCGGTCAAGGGCGGTCAGGGGCACGTATCTCGGTTGCAGCTCAATCCCTGGCCCTGTCAGTGGACGCAGGAGGCAACCAATCAGTGTGTGTCTGTCTCTCCCCGCCCTCCCGCGCTCTCTAAAGGTCATCAGGGAAAAAACATCCTCAGGTGAGGATTAACCAAAAACAAGTAGATCGGGAGAGAACGGCTCTTCTCTCTTTGGAAGGAAGCAGCCGGGCCCCCGGGCACCCATAGGCCTCCCTGTGGCCGGTGCCGGCCGCCGTGGGTCCCCGCGGAGGGGAGGGTGGGGTTCCGGCCTCTGCAGACCGCCGGCTCCCTCGGCTCCCAGCACCGGGCCGGTGACTCACTTCCCCGGAAGCCGCCTCCGGCTGCACGGCGCTCTGGCCGGCCGGCCGGCTCCCCTCGCACGGTCCGCGGCCACAAAGGGGAAGCGGGGGCCCCGTTTCCTTCCACGCGTGACACCCGCCGCCCGGGCCAGTGACAGCCCGGGGGAGGAGGGCAGCCCGCATGCACGGCAGCCGCCGGCCGCCGGGAGGGGCCCGATCTTTCCGGCGGGAACAGGGCCCGCCGGCACCCAGAGGCCCCGGAGGGACCGCGTGTCCTGCTGTGGGACCTGGGGGGGGACTGGCTGCGTGGGACCGAGAAGGCGTGGTCACTCCAGCCCGTGGGCCCTCGGCTCTGCCGGCAATTGTGGCGCCTGCTCCTCCGGTGTCACCCTGGGGGGCTGTGGGAAGAACCCCAGCGGGACCGGCGTTGCTGGCATCACGGGGACCGGTACCCGGGCCACGCCAGCACCGTGTGATCGGTACCCGGGCCACGCCAGCACCATGTGACCAGCACCCGGGGGCACGCCATCACCGTGTGATCGGTACCCGGGGCCACGCCATTAACGTGTGATCGGTACCCGGGCCACGCCAGCACCGTGTGATCGGTACCCAGGGCCACGCCAGCACCGTGTGACCGGCACCCGGGGGCACGCCATCACTGTGTGATCGGTACCCGGGGCCACGCCATTAACGTGTGATCGGTACCAGGGCCAGGCCAGCACCGTGTGATCGGCACCCGGGGCCAGGCCAGCACTGTGTGATCGGTACCCAGGGCCACGCCATTAACGTGTGATCGGTACCAGGGCCAGGCCAGCACTGTGTGATTGGTACCTGGGGCCACACCATCACCGTGTGATCGGCACCCGGGGCCAGGCCAGCACCGTGAGTGACCAGTGAGGACCGTTGTGAGGACCCGATGGCCACGACGGGGCTGCCTGGACACGGTCCTGGAGCACCTGCCGTCGGGACCGGCTGCTCGGGAGGCCGAGCAGAAGAGGCTGGTGTGAGCCGTGGGACCGGGCCCGGCTCTCTGCTCTCGGCGGCAGTGTGGCTCCTGGCCTGGCCGGGGCCGGGGCCACGCGGCAGCTAATGGAGCGCCCGGACCCCGCCCCCCCCCCCCCCAGCTGCTCGTGGGAAACGTCCGACCCCCAGACCCTGGGCCAGCGCCCGGCTCGGGGCTCAGGGCCGAGTGTCCGCCCAGGAGCCGGGAGGTCCCGGTTCGAGTCCGGCAGGGCACCTGCCCGGCTGCAGGCTCCGTCCGGCAGTGGGGCTGGAGGCCCCGGTCAGGGATTCTCCCTCCTCACTGATGCCTCTCTCTCTCTCTCTCTCTCTCTCTCTCTCTCTCTCTCTCTCCCTCCCTCCCTCCCTCCCTCCCTCCCTGAAAGCAATAAAATACGTTAAGAGAGAGAGAGGAGCTCAAACCACCTGGCACAGGCCCCGCTGCAGGCGCTGCTGGCTGCCCCCCCCCCCCCCCCCCCCCCGCTAACATCCACCGGCCCGGCCTGGGGCGGGGAGGTCAGTCTCGGACCCCAGCGCCTGGTCGGGCTCAGGCCCAGGCCCACGCGTGTGCAGGGCCGCGGGCAGCCCCGAGCTGCTCCTGCCTCTTACGGCCGCTTAGGGAGCCCAGCCCGGGAACCCCACTCTTATCAGCAGGAAACCGCGCAGACGCGCCCGAGTGACCGAGTGACCGAGGCCGCCAGACACCGCCAGACGCCGCCTGGGTCTGCCCCAGACCCGGCCGGGTCAGGGGTGAGGGGTCAGGCGGCCAGCGTGGGGCTCATGGCCAGACCAGCCTCTTCCAGGTGGGAGCGGGTCCGAGGGTCAGCCCCCTTTCTGCCCCGTCTTGCTTCAACCCCCCCCCCGCCCCACCCGCCCCAGCCTGGCGCACCTACCTGCACCCCAGGCTGCAGCCCACACCCCCATTCTGCTTAGCTCACACCCACCCGCCCTGACACCCACCGCCCGGGGAACCCACCACTCGGGGCACCCACCGCCCGGGGCACCCACCACGGCCCCCGGCAAAGCCTTTAGCCGCAGAGGGCACTGGGCGCAGCCGCCCTCACCTGCCTGGGAGGACACCTGGCCTCCGCCCCCAGGCCCACGTGGCCGCCTCCCCAGCCCACGTGGCTGCCTCCCCCCGGGCCCACGTGGCCTCCACCCCTCGGGCCTCACGTGGCCTCCCCCCGGGCCCACGTGGCTGCCTCCCCCGGGGCCCATGTGGCCTCCACCCCTCGGGCCTCACGTGGCCTCCCCCCGGGCCCACGTGGCCGCCCCCCCAGGGCCCACGTGGCTCCCAATCGGGGTGCGAAGGAGGCTGCCAGGGCTGGAGGCAGAGCCCAACCCACACCTCATGTCCCTGTAGGTCTGGGAGCCGGGGCAGGACTGGGAGCCGGGCGGGGCAGGACCGGTGGGACAGGGTCCAGGAGGCCCTCGGGGACCTGCGGGTGCGGCCAGGCTGGCGTCCCGGCTG
The DNA here is from genome assembly GCA_949987585.1 of Pipistrellus pygmaeus. Lineage (NCBI taxonomy): Eukaryota > Metazoa > Chordata > Mammalia > Chiroptera > Vespertilionidae > Pipistrellus > Pipistrellus pygmaeus. Next base: position 898,294 of record OX465311.1, on the reverse strand, counting down.
CTGAGCTCAGAACCGGGAGGAACACGGCGGCTCTCTGCCCAGAGCGTGGCCTCCGGGGACGGTGCCTGTCGCCCGCTGGTCACGGCCGGGCCGGGGAGCGGAGGGCACGGCCGGGCCGGGGAGCGGGGGGCACGGCTGGGGAGCGGGGGGCACGGCCGGGGAGCGGGGGGCACGGCCGGGCCGGGGAGCAGGGGGCACGGCCGGGCCGGGGAGCGGGGGGCACGGCCGGGCCGGGGAGCGGAGGGCACGGCCAGGGAGCGGGGGGCAGGGCCGGGCCGGGGAGCGGAGGGCACGGCCAGGGAGCGGGGGGCATGGCCAGGACGGGGAGCGGAGGGCACGGCCGGGCCGGGGAGCAGGGGCACGGCTGGGGAGCGGGGGCACGGCCGGGGAGCGGGGGCACGGCCGGACGGGGAGCGGAGGGCACGGCCGGGCGGGGAGCGGGGGGCATGGCCAGGACGGGGAGCAGGGGGCACGGCGCCCAGCGAGGGCCTGCGAACCAGCGTGTCGGGCCCGAGCCCCGCGCCCCGCGTGCCCCCCGGACCTCACGCCCAACAGGTGACTGGACTCCGGCCTGCCCGACGGGGCGCAGGCATTCAGTCCCCGGTCCCCCATGCGGGGGCCGGCCCTCAGAGCCGGCGAGGGGTGAAGGGTCGGGGGTCAGAGGCCCCGCCATGCTGTCCCTGCCCCTCAGGGCTGGCCTGCACCCAGCGTTGGGCAGGTTGGGGTGCAGGGACCGGAGCCCCGGCCGCTGCCCTGCAGGGCGCCTCCAGCCCCCCCCCCCCCCCCCAGGACAGATGGCCGACCGCGATCACTCAGTCTGGGGAAACAGACCCAGAGGGGGAAGTGGCTCAATTCTGCTCTCGGCGGATGCCACCTCCCCCGGGGCCGGCAGGAGCCGGGAGCCGCCCCGTCCCCGCCCGCCGGCCCCCAGCAAACCCTCAGCCCCGTCCCCGCCCGCCGGCCCCCAGCAAACCCTCAGCCCCGTCCCTGCCCGCCGGCCCCCAGCAAACCCTCAGCCCCGTCCCCGCCCGCCGGCCCCCAGCAAACCCTCAGCCCCGTCCCCGCCCGCCGGCCCCCAGCAAACCCTCAGCCCCGTCCCCGCCCGCCGGCCCCCAGCAAACCCTCAGCCCCGTCCCCGCCCGCTGGCCCCCAGCAAACCCTCGGGTCCGAGGTCCCTGAGCCGCTCAGACCCGGAGCTGGCAGAGCAGGGCCCCGTCTGCGCCCGCGCCCCTCGCCTTGTGGGCAGACCCGGCCGGGACCTGCAGAAGCTCACCCTTCCCAGGGGGTGCACCCTCATGTCAGGGGGGGGTGTCCCCACGCCTCCCACCAGCCCCTGCAGCGGCTTCCCTGAGGAGCCCCAGAAACGCAGAGTCCTGGGGTCCCCACAGGAACGGAGCCCACCCCCCCTGCTCCGATGGGGCCGGCGTTCTGTCTGCCGGGGTCGGCCTGCCCAGCGCCCTCCTGGGGCCCCCAGACCTCAGGCCCCGGGACCCGGAGGGCTGTCCTCATGCTGGGCGGGGCCTGGGCCCGGAATCAGGCAAGGACAGCCTTGGCCTCACTGACCCCCGAGCCCGCAGCCCCTGTGCTGCCCCCAGAGGCACGAGGGACCCCCGGGGGACAGCCCCTTCCGGGACCTCACCGGCTCCTGGTCAGGGCGGGGGGCGGGGGGGGGGGGCGGGGGGCTCTCAGGTCCCAGGAGCTGCATGGCCCGAGGCTGAGCCTCCCCCGCCCCCCCCCTGGCCCGGGGCGCCGGGCTGGGCCGGGACCGGGTCCGAGGATCAGGCCTCAGCCAGGCTTCCCGGGAAGGGAGGGCCCCCCCGGGGACCCGCAGGAACGCGGCCTGGACGGCCGTGCGTCTCAGGACAGAGGCCTGTGGCCCAGGGCCTGGGAGGGCCCCCACCCACCCCCCCCCCCCGCGCCCGCGCCCCCCACCTCTGCTACAAGCTTGGATGTGTTTTCACCCAGCGAGGCCACGCTCAGCGCAGCTATTCAGTTATCTAAGAAGCTGGAAGAACACAGCAAAAACATTCAGCCTAACACATGACCTCGGAGAGCTCTTTATATTCCATGTGCTGACACATTGTTTTAGTGACCGCAAAGAGGGGGGGGGGGAGGAGAGACAGAAACATCCATGATGAGAATCATCCATCAGCTACCACCCGCACGCCCCACACTGGGATCCAGCCTGCAGCCCGGGCCTGTGCCCTGACTGGGACTCGAACCCTGACCTCCTGCTTCATAGGCCGATGCTCAACCCCTGAGCCACACTGGCCGGGTAGTATCATCTTTTTTTCATGACCCAGGCAGGGGCGGGAAGGGGCCTGGGAGGACCAGGGCTCGGTTCGGGGAGGAGCCTGCAGCCGAGATACGTGCCCTTCAGTCCACAGGCCGATGCTCTATCTACTGAGCCACACTGCCCAGGGCCTCACCTCATTCTTTTTTTTTTTTTTTTTTTTAATATATTGTATTGATTTTTTCAGAGAGGAGGAGAGAGGGATAGAGAGCTAGAAACGTCGATGAGAGAGAAACATCGACCAGCTGCCTCTTGCACACCCCCTACCGGGGATGTGCCCGCAACCAACGTACATGCCCTTGACCGGAATCGAACCTGGGACCTTTCAGTCCGCAGGCCCATGCTCTACCACTGAGCCAAACAGGTTTCGGCTCACCTCATTCTTTAAACTCCTCACAGCACAGGCCCGGGCTTCCCCTGTGCTGGGCACGGATCCAGCACATGACATGCGTGGCGTCACGTAGACCTCACATGTGGGAACTGAGGCTTGGAGAGGCAGAGACCCCAGGCCAGGCCCCTCTGCCCTGCTGGTGGCAGGAGGGGCAGGCAGCCCCGGGGGAGGGCCGAGCAGACCAGCCTGGGAGCGGGAGGGGTCAGGGGGCTGCGGGGGCCCAGCCTCAGGCCGGCGCCCTCGCCCCGCAGCCCACGGCACCTGCTGTGCCCACAGCCTGTCTCTCTGCCGCCCCCCCCCCCATGCTGAGGTTGGTGTGGGGCTGCCCCGCTGAGGCAAACCAGTTCCTAGAAATAAAAACCACCGCAGGGCAAGGTCTTCCAACGCCGACCCACCGGGCGCAGCCGCCCCGGTTCGTCCTTGTGCTCAGGGCCACGACCTCGGCCGCAGCACCCAATAGGTCCCAGCACCGGGACAGGCAGCCCCTCAGCCCCTCAGCCCCGCGCCTGCTCCCGCCTGCCTCCGTCCTTCCCGAACTCAGGCCCGGCTCCCTCTGCTCCGCCCAGCCCAGCGGCTCCCCTGCGGCGGTCCGTGGCAGGTCCCGTGGCGGGTCCGTGGCTGGTCCCGTGGCGGTCAGTGGCATGTCCGTGGCTGGTCCGTGGCGGGTCCCGTGGCGGGTCCTCAGAACTGTGAGTACCACCCTGTCTCGGGGACAGTCGTCCGGGGTGGGTGCTCTGCCTCCCGACAGCGATGGGAACACGCAGGCCGTCTCCAGCGAGCCCTCCCGCACGGCGAGAGCCTCTGCCTCTCCTGTGCGCCTGCGCTCCCTTCTCCCTCGAGGTCCCTTGTCCTTGGTCCGGGGGCCCCTGGGGTCCCAGAGCCCTCACCTCCTCCCGCAAAGACCCTCCCTCCCAGCCACGCAGCCGGGCCTGGACAGGGACACGCCTCAGGCCGCACAGCCCGGGAGCCACGCCACACGGTGTGCTGCCCTCATTGCCGACACGGGGTCGGGGGACACACACACACACACACACACACACACACACACACGACACTTCTCTGGGAGCTCCATGTGCCTGAGGGGGCAGCCAGGCCGGGCAGGGGGGACAGAGCGAGGGCGGCCGGGCCGGGCAGGGGGGACAGAGCGAGGGGGCGGCCGGGCCGGGCAGGGGGGACAGAGCGAGGGCGGCCGGGCCGGGCAGGGACAGAGCGAGGGCGGCCGGGCTGGGCAGGGGGGACAGAGCGAGGGCGGCCGGGCCGGGCAGGGACAGAGCAAGGGCAGCCGGGCCGGGCAGGGACAGAGGGAGGGTGGCCGGGCCGGGCAGGGGGGACAGAGCGAGGGGGCGGCCGGGCCGGGCAGGGGGGACAGAGCGAGGGTGGCCGGGCCGGGCAGGCGGGCACTGGAGGCAGGGGGCGCCCAGCACGCTGAGTGGGCCCGGGACCGTGTGACAGACAAGCCGCCCGTGACGTGAGGACAGACACCCCTCAGGACCTGAGTCCTCGCGATGAGCTCGGTCCCGGGAGCCACAGAACACAGCCCCGCGGCCTGGGCGGGGACCCCCGTCGGGGACCCAGGGCCGGAGCTCTGAGACAAAACGGGAGAAGCGTTCTAACCCCAGAGGACCCGTGGGCTCGGACCCGGGCGAGGCAGGGGCCGGTGGGCGGCAAAGGGGCGGGCGGCCCCTCAGACCAGCCCCGGCGGCACCGGCCGGGGCCCACGCGGGATCCAGTCCTGAGCCAGGTGCCCGGGCCCGGCAGGGGTCAGGCCGAGGAGGGGGACAGGCCCCGGGTCCGGGCATGCTGCGGCCTCACGGCAGGCAGGGCCAGACCGGCCCGCAGCCCGGCTCACACGCACCCACACCCGCCGCAGGGCCGCAGCAGGGCCCCCGGGGCGCCGGCAGGGGTGCCCCCCCCCTTGGCCCGTGGCCGGGGAGGCTCGTGTGCGGAGCCGGGCCCGCGGGCGGGGGAGGAAGGGAGGGCGCCCACGCAGCTCCTCTGAGCTCACCGGGACCGGAGGCCCTCCGCCCACTTCCAGGGAACTGGCCCGGCCCGCGGCCAGCCGGCCGGCCCCGGGGGCCCGGGGATAAAGGCAGCGACGGCGGCCGGCTGCTCTGAAGCCCCGGAGCAGCTCAGCACCCGCCCGCCTGCCCTGCCCCCAGGTGAGGAGCCTGCTCATCCCCTCCCCCCTCCTCTGCTCCCCCCCTACCCCGCTCACCCCTTACCCCGCTCCCCCCCTCCTCCGCCGGGCTGAGACCCCGAGGACCGGCCTGGGGAGGGACATGGCGGGACGGGGGGGGAGGTGGGGGTGGAAGCCGACTCACGGGCAGTTTTTAAAAACGTATTTTCCTTTTGATGTGGGAGAGGCAGGGAGAGGGAGAGGAACATCAGCGATGAGAGTCATGGACCCGCTGCCTCCCGCCTCCCCCCACTGGGACCGAGCCCGCAGCCGGCCTGTGCCCTCAGCGGGAGTCTGACCTCCCCTCCCGGCTCGTGGGTCCACACTCAGCCCTGACCCCCCGGCCGGGCTGGGGGCAGTTTCTAAAGCCAGGGCCCCGGGGCCTGCGGGGTGTGGGGGCAGGGGCACCCTCCTGAGAGCTCTGGGGACCACCTGGACCACCCCGTGCCCCCACCCCCTCACTCACCCCACCTCTGTCCCAGCACACACACACACACACACTCACACACACACACAGTCACTCACACACACTCAAACATACACACAAACACACACACACTCACACACACACACACACAAACACACACACTCACACACACACACACACTCACACACACACTCACACACACACTCACACACACACATACTCTCACACACTCACACACACAGTCACTCACACACACTCAAACACACTCACACACACACACACACACACACACATACTCTCACACACACACACACACACACACACACACAGGCTCCGGGACAGCCCGGAGGCTGGTGGGCTCCCTTGGTGCACGCTGGGAAACAGGTCCAGTGGGGAGGGCCAGCAGTCACCCCATGACACCCGAGGCCAAGCTGGCTCCCTGCACCCCCAAGAGCGGACCCCTGTGGGCTGATCTCGGGGTAAGGCCGAGGGGGCCAGCGTGGGGAGGAGGGCGAGGAGACGTGGGGTGTGCTGGAGGCAGGGGCTCAGCCGACGGGGGTCCCAGGGCCCCAGGGAGGTGGGACCCCGTGAGTGGGGAGGGGACAAGGCGCTCGGTGCCCAGGGGTGCCGTGGGCCCCCTCTGTGCCCCCCGTCCCCCTCTGTCTCTCTGTCTCTCTGTCTCTGTGCCTCCCCCTCCCCCTCGGTCTCTGGCTCCCTGGCTCCCTGGGTCTCTCTGTCTCTGTCTCTCCCCCGATGGCCCTCTCCCCCACCCCCTCACCTCACTCCGCGGTCCTGACGGCCCCTCAGCGGACCCTCCGGGCCGACGCAGGACGGGGGGTCCGGGGGCCAGTGATGGCCGTGCCCAGTCCCCCTGGCGGACGTCCTCGGCTGGGACCGGCCGGCTTCTCCCCGAGGCCGGGCTGAGGCCGGTCCCCAGGCCCGAGCTCCGGGAGGAGGAGGGAGAAGGTGCCACACGAGTGGTCCCCATGGCGCCCGCACCTGCAGGACCTGCCCCCACCCAGCCTCTGCAGGCCTCCCTCACTGTGCGGCCCCCCCATCAGCCTCTGCAGGCCCCCCTCACAGTGCGGCCCCCCCATCAGCCTCTGCAGGCCCCCCTCACTGTGCGGCCCCTCACTGTGCGGCCCCCCATCAGCCTCTGCAGGCCTCCCTCACTGTGCGGCCCCCCCATCAGCCTCTGCAGGCCCCCCTCACAGTGCGGCCCCCCCATCAGCCTCTGCAGGCCCCCCTCACTGTGCGGCCCCCCCCTCACTGTGCGCCCCTCACTGTGCGCCCCCTCACTGTGCGGCCCCCCCCTCACTGTGCGCCCCTCACTGTGCGCCCCCTCACTGTGCGCCCCCCTCACTGTGCGGCCCCCTCACTGTGCGCCCCCCTCACTGTGCGGCCCCCTCACTGTGCCCCCCTCACTGTGCCCCCCTCACTGTGCGCCCCTCACTGTGCGGCCCCCCCCTCACTGTGCGGCCCCTCACTGTGCGGCCCCTCACTGTGTGGCCCCCCCACAGGGCAGGGTCTGAAAACCTGGTGCATGCTGTGCCCGGCTAGCTGGGCGGCTGGCGAGGAGGGGGAGGGGGAGGGGGAGGGGGAGGGGGAGGGGGAGGGGTAAGAGCCCCCCACCTGGCCAGTCTCATTTTTTTAAACCCTCACTCAAGGATGCGTTTGATCATTTAGAGAGAGTGGAAGCGAGAGGGAGACAGAGAGAAACATCAGCGTGAGAGAGACACATGGATTGGCTGCCTCCTGCACGCGCCCAACCAGGGCCTGGGATGGGGAGGAGCCTGCAACCCGGGCGTGTGCCCATGACCGGAATCGAACCCGGGACCCTTCGGCCTGCAGGCTGGCGCTCTATCCACTGAGCCACACCGGCCGGGGCCGCCTGCCCGTCTTCACCTCTGAGGCCCTGGCCGCCTGCCCTGTCCGTCCTCCTCTCACAGAGCGGCCGTGGGGCCCGAGGGCCGGGGATTCGCTGGAGGGTGTACGTGGGGACCCTGCCCCCGCTCCCCGCCCTCCGGGCGCGAGGCCACAGCTCTCTCCTCCCCCCAGGTCGCTCGCCGCCATGTTCGGGCCGTGGCGCACCTTCACCACCGTGGTCTTCTACCTGCGCCTGGCGCTGGGCCTCGGCGGGCTGCTGGGCAACGGGCTGCTGCTCTGGCACCTGGGCCTGCACGTCCCCAAGGGCCCGCTGGCCGTGTACGCGCTGCACCTGGCGGCCGCCGACCTCCTGTTCCTGGGCTGCCAGGTGGCCTTCGCGGTGGCGCCGGCCCTGCCGGGCGCGCCGGCCACGCTGCCCTTCGCCGTGACCTTCGTGGCCTTCGCGGCCGGGCTCTGGCTGCTGGCGGCCCTCGGCCTGGAGCTGTGCGCGGCTGAGCTCTTCCCCCGCTGCCACGCGGGCTGCCGGCCGCGGCACAGGGCGGGCGCGGTGTGCGGGCTGCTCTGGGCGCTGACGCCGCCCGCCGTGCTGCTGCCCGCGGACGCCTGCGGGCTGCTGCGGGGCGGCGCCCGCCCCGGGGCCTGCCTGCGGCTGCACGCGGCCGGCGCGGCCTGGCTGACGGCGCTGGTGTGCGCGGCCTGCGGCTCGGGCCTGGCGCTCCTCCTCCGGGCGGCCTGCTCCGCGCGCCCGCGGCCCCGCCTCCACGGCCCGGTGCTGGGCTCGGCGCTGCTGCTGGCGCTCTGCGGGCTGCCCTACGCCCTCCTCTGGAGCCTGCGGCCCGCGCTCAGCCTGCTGCCCCTCTTCCCGCCGCTGGCCAACCTGCTGGCCTGCGTCCCCGCCGGCGCCCGCCCGCTGCTCTACTGCTCCGCCGGCCGGCAGCCCGGCACCCGCCAGCCGCTGCGGGCCCTGCTGCAGAGGGCCCTGGGCGACGGAGCCCCGCCCGGGCCCGGGGGGCTGGCCCTGCCCATGGGCACCGTGTAGGGGCCCCCACGCCCCGCACGGTCCTCACCCCTCGCCCCTCACCCCTCACCCCTCACGCCTCACACCTCACTTCTCACCCCTCACCCCTCACCCCTCACCCTTCACCCCTCACCCCTCACCCCTCACCCCTCACCCCTCACTTCTCACCCCTCACCCCTCACCCCTCACTCCTCACTCCTCGCCCCTCACCCCCCACCCCTCACCCCTCACCCCTCACTTCTCACCCCTCGCCCCTCGCCCCTCGCCCCTCACCCCCACCCCTCACCCCTCACCCCTCACCCCTCTCCCCTCACCCCTCACCCCACCCCACCTGCTCTGGGGCCCAAGGGCCGTGGATGGAGTGACAGCCGGTCCTGATCCCCGCAGAGGATGAATGGCGCACGAGGGAGCCTCTTGGGGGGCTGTCCTTCAACCCTGCCCTGCCTCACAGCAGGTCTCCGAACCCCCAGTTCCAGAGCCCCTGGTCCCCGAACCCCGAAACCCCAGGTCCCCGAACCCCGAAACCCCAGGTCCCCGAACCCCCAGGTCCCAGACCCCCACGTTCCTGAACCCCAGGCAGCCACCTCCAGGCCTTCCCGCAGTCTCCTCATTGGCCACCAGGTGGGGCTGCTTCCCCACCAACTGCATCCCAAAGTGGGGGCACTGCAGAAGGGGCGCCCGGCCTTCCAGCCCCAGCCCCAGGGACCCAGCGCTCTGGTCGCCCTGCACCTCTCCCCGCCCCGCTCCGCGGTCCCCAGGCCCTCCTGTGGTCAGACGGACGGATGGACGGACAGAGGAGTGACGGAGGCCATGCTCCCCCGCGGTCACGGCACCACCCACCTCCTGGTTTCCAGTTAAACCGGGGTCACGCCCGACACGCAGGACCCACTGAGGAGCCGCCAGCTTCGGCCCCATGCGCCCGCGGCCCGGCCCTCCGCCCGATGTTTGTAACGGACGGATCCGTGCCTGTTCTCACCCAGCGGAGCCCCGGCCCCTGCGGCCAGGGGGGTGGGGGTGGGGGGGTGCAGGCCCTCCAGCCGATGTTTGTAACGGACCGAGACGTTCTCACCCAGCGGAGCCCCTGCGGCAGGGTGGGTGTGGGGCAGGCCTCCGCCCGATGTTTGTAACGGACAGAGAGAGAGCCCCGGCCCCCGCCGCCAGGGCCCATAAAGTGCGCTTCTCCCCGGGAGTCTGCTGGTTCTTGTCGGGTCCGGGGGCGTGAGGAGCTGGAGGGGACCCTTCACCCCGGACGCCGCCTCGCAGGGGTTCTCCCGGGACCCGCGCCCGTCCAGCCCCCCTGACTGAGCTGCGGTCCTGTTCTGGGCGGGGCCGGTGCGGGGTGGGCTCCGTCCTGCAGGAACGGCTCTGGCTGGCTCCCCGGCAAGCTGCCCTCCAGCATGGAGCCCAGATCTGAGGGCCAGGCCGCCCCCCAGCATGGGGCCTGGATCTGAGGGCCTCGGGGACAGGCCGCCCCCCAGCATGGGGCCCGGATCTGAGGGCCAGGGGGACAGGCCGCCCCCCGGCATGGGGCCTGGATCTGAGGGCCTCGGGGACAGGCCGCCCCCCAGCATGGGGCCCGGATCTGAGGGCCAGGCCGCCCCCCAGCATGGGGCCCGGATCTGAGGGCCACGGGGACAGGCCGCCCCCCAGCATGGGGCCCGGATCTGACGGCCAGGCCGCCCCCCGGCATGGGGCTCGGGGCTCTGAGGGCCACGGCGACAGGCCGCCCTCCGGTCCCGGACGGAGCGCTGTGTGCTGGCCTTCAGGCTTCACTCCCGCCGGCGGCCTCGCGCCCGGGCCTCCCGCCGGCCATCGGGGTGGGAGGTCCCTGTGTCCGTCTGTCTGTCTGTCCTGTGACCCCGGGGGTCCTGGTGGAGAGGGAGAGTGCTCAGCTCCTCCGAGCACGACGGTGCGGCTGGAATGGAGTCTGCCCAGCTGGTCCCGGGGTCCGGACCTTCCTGGCCCGCCCAGTCCTGACCCCTGGCCTGGAGCTTGAGGGGAGGAGGGATGGGAAGGCCCAGGTGCTCCCTGGGGGGAGTGCAGAGGGCGGAGGGCGGAGGGCGGAGGGCAGAGGGCAGAGGGCAGAGGGCGGAGGGCAGAGGGCGGAGGGCAGAGGGCAGAGGGTGGAGGGCGAAAGGCAGAGGGCGGAGGGCGGAGGGCGGAGGGCAGAGGGCGGAGGGCGGAGGGCGGAGGGCGGAGGGCGGAGGGCGGAGGGCGGAGGGCGAAAGGCAGAGGGCAGAGGGCGGAGGGCAGAGGGCAGAGGGCAGAGGGTGGAGGGCGAAAGGCAGAGGGCGGAGGGCGGAGGGCGGAGGGCGGAGGGCGAAAGGTAGAGGGCAGAGGGCGGAGGGCGGAGGGCGGAGGGCGGAGGGCGGAGGGCAGAGGGCAGCCATCCCAGACTCTTACAATCCCTCACGCCAACAACCACGGTGCGTGCTGACGCCCCGGGGGCCTGGGCGGGAGCGCCCGTCCCCACGGAGCCGGCAGCCGGACCTCGAGACCAGTCGCCCGAAGGTGCCGCCCCCTCGGCCGCACGGGCTGGGCGCGGACACCGGACACGGCCGGCTGATGGTGGTGTCGCCGTGGGGGCGGCCACGGAGCAGCCGCGGACCAGCCGGCTGTGGCGCTGGCTCCTCCGTCCGCCCAGGAGGCCCCGGGCTGACGCTGCCCCGGCTGCTCCTTCGCCCGCGGCCTGGCTCCGCGCCGGCTCTGGCACCGCTCCGGGAGCGGGCGGCCGGGCGGGAGCCGAGGGCGGGAGCGGCCGGATGTGGGGCCTGGGGGAAACTGCTCTGAGCCCCGGAGGCTGGGCCTGGGGTGCCGGCCTCCCGCTGCGGCCGGAGCGCCCCTCCCCGGACGCCAGGGCGGCCTTCGAGGGGCCTCTCCCGTGGGCACGCCTGCTCACCCAGCCCACGGCGCCCGGGGCAGGCCTGGCCAGCTCTGGGCCCGCGGCCAGCCGGGCACACAGGCCGCAGACGGCCCTGCCCCTGGCTGCCGGCGCCGAGCAGCAGGAACCGCGCTTTAACGGCCGGACTCCGGCCTCGGTCAGACGCCCCGGCCGCCGGCACGCGGGCTGCCCGCCGTCCCCGCCCGAGCCCGCGGCCCCGCACCCGCTCGTCCTCCAGAGCCAAGAGCAGGCGGCCGTCCTTCGCTCCTTTTCTCTTCTGTTTCTGAGGGAAATGGCCGGGAGCCCGTGGTTCGAGGGAACGGGGAGGAGGGCTCAGTGTTCGGTGGACAGAGCGGTGTCCCTTCGTGTTAACGTGGCACCGAGTTCCCGGCGAGGGAGCCCTCCCCCCGACCGCCTGGCAGCGCCAGCCAGGCCCCCGCCCCCGCCTGAGTGCGCCGAGGTGCCGGCTGGGGCTCCGGGGAGCCGCTCCGCCCCCCCCTCCCCGCAGCGCCAGAGCGGCCGGAGCGGCCGGAGCAGCCGGAGCAGCCCGAGCGGGCAGGGGCCGGAGCGGCCGGAGCGGGCAGGGCCGGAGCGGACGCATGGCCGGCAGAGCTCCCGCAGGGGTGCGGGGGCGGCTGTGGAGCCGATTAAGGACATTTGGCGGCTCCGGTGGGGAGCCCGGCAGACAGACCATCACCACCATCACCACCACCATCACCACCATCATCACCACCATCACCACCATCATCACCACCATCACCACCACCATCACCACCACCACCATCTTCACGATCCCCCCCACTCAGGGCACCCCCCCTCGCTGCCAAAGATGAAAAGGGGAGGAGGAGCTGCCCCCCTCGTCCACGGGGCACCTCTCTGGTCCCTGCCCGCCCTCCGTGCGCCTCAGCCGCCCGGGCCCGCACACACGCCGCCCCCGCTGAGCGGGGCTCCACGCCCTCGGGTTGGCTCAGAGCTCTAAACCCAGCCTCCTCGGCAGGTGCGCCCCCCGTTGGCGAGCTCAGGTGACACGGCCATGGCTGCTGCTAACGTAGTGCTCACTGCCTGCACCGACCCAGGCTGCCTGGCGCTCCGTGGGCTGCCTCGGAGGCGGGGGAGAGGAGCCAGTCTTCGAGAGGCAGGGTAAACTGAGGTACACAGAGGCTGAGGGCCTGCTGGGGGGGGCATCCCAGTGGCTCTGGGCGATGCGGACACAGCCAGGCCGTGGCCTTGAGGGCGTTCTGCCTCCACCTGGGTGTGGGATGTGGGGAGGGAGCGGCCGGTCCTGCTCAGGAGGGCGTGCGGGTGCCCAGGCCGTCCTCGGAGCCCCGCCCTGAGCCTGCCGTCGGGGCCAGCGGGAGGCGGCGTGCGGGGAGAGGCTGCCCCGGGAGGCGGACGCCTGAGGGGCCCCAAGCCGGCCGCTGACCCTGCAGCCAGGAGGCTGTCCTGCCCCCGCGGAGGCTGTGGGGCCTGGGGTCCCCGGTTTCCCAGGAAAGAGCTGCTGGGGGAGCCCCCTTTCACCACCCCCCCCCAGGGCAGGCGGTGGGCGGGAGGGGGGCCGTGCCGGAGGGGCCAGGCCCCGGGGGGGGGGACTGACCTGCGATCCGCTGAGCCCGGCCCAGGATGTGCTGGGGGTCCGGTCTGCCCCCCCCCCCGTGCCCCGGCTCTGCCCCCACTCCGCACAGGGGGGGGGGCTGGCAGGAGAGTCTTCCTGGGCTTGTGCCTTATGGGACCCTAAGCAGCTGTCAACGGGGGAGGCAGCCAGGAAGCGCCGCCTGGCCCACCGCCCGCAGCCCCAGCCCCAAGCCCCCAGCCCCCAGCCCGCAGCCCCCAGCCCCCAGCCCCCAGCCCCAGCCCCAGCCCCCAGCCCCAGCCCCAGCCCCAGCTCCAGCCCCAGCTCCAGCCCCAGCCCCAGCCTGCAGCCCTAAAGGCGGAGGAGGCAGAGGAGGGGGGCGAACACTGCGGCTCCCGGAGCGTGGGGGGGGGGGGACAGTGTGCGTCGGGCAGGCCGGGCTCCTCCACCTTCCGAGGGAGCTGGTCCTGTCTCATCCTGCACCGCCCGCCCCGAGGAGCCGCAGGTCCCGCGGAGCAGAGCCGGGAGGAGAGCCGGGAGGAGAGCCGGGGAGGAGAGCCGGGGAGGAGAGCCGGGAGGAGAGCCGGGAGGAGAGCCGCGGTGAGGACCTGCCTGGGGGAGCCGCCCCTCATGCCCTGCTGCACGGTGAGCGCGGTGGAGGGGGGGGGCGGTGCAGCCGGAGAGGAGGGAGGGGGGGAAAGGGAGGAGGGGGAGGGGGAGGGGGAGGGGGAGAGGGAGGGGGAGGGGTTGGGGCCGGAGCGGCAGGAGCCAGTTTTGTGTGATGGGCAGAGGGCGCCCGCAGTTCCCCCTGCAGAGCCCGCTGCATTGCACCCCTAGCTCGCCGCGTGTCTCCCCGCTCGGGGGTAGCGGGGTAGGGCGGCAGGGGGGCAGGGGGGCAGGGGGGACAAGTGGCAGGGGGACAGGGGGTAGGGGCCAGGGGTCAGGGGGCCAAGGGGCAGGGGGGCAAGAGGCTGGGGGAATGGGGGTAGGACCAGGGGTCAGGGGGACAGGGGGCCGGGGGGCAGAGGGACAGGGGTAGGGGAACAGGGGGGCAGGGGGCAGGGGGGCAGGGGGGACAGGGGGCAGGGGGGCAGGGAGGTAGGAGGACAGGGGGAGGAGGGAGGACTTCAGCGGCCGCTTGTCCCTCTGGGTCTGAGCCCCTCCCCTCGCCAGCGCCAGCCTGCCCCCCGCCCACGGCCCGCACTTTCTGGAAAAGCGGCCGAGAGGGTGTTTGTACGGCCCCGCCGGCTGGGCACCGGGGGACAGTGCTAGGCGGCGTGGGGTGCTCGGGTGCAGGGCCCCCAGCATGGACGCAGTGGAAATCCAGTCCTCCCACTCCCCAGCCTCCGGCCTTGGCTGGTGGGGAGGCGCGGGGAGGCGCGGGAGGGTCTGACGGGCGAGGGGATCGGATCGGCAGACCTCAGATCCTCAAGCTCCTCTCCCCAGCCTGGGAGGGGCCCGAGGGGTCCCGGTCCCTCCCGGCTCCTCCCAGGGGCGGGGCCTGACCCCGGAGGGCCTCCTTCCAGCCTCCGGGAATATGGGGGGGCGGGGGGACAGGGGAGGCAGAGCCTGGGGTGCAGGAAGCTGGGGGCGTGTAGCAGGCACTTTGGGCTGGTGGCGGCAGGGCAGAGGAGGGGGCAGGGCAGAGGAGGGGGCTGGGCAGAGGAGGGGGCTGGGCAGCTCTGGGCTGAGCTCCTGCCTCCCTTCCCCCTCCCCCTCCCCCGTCCCCCATCCCCCGTCCTGTCCCGGCACCTGCCCCCCATGCTCTAGTCACCTCCTTCCCTCCCTCAGCCCGGGCCCCTCCCCCAGGCCCTCGCCGCCTCCGGCCCCCCTGAGCCCCCCTGCCAGGGTGCCCACCGGCTCCTGCTCCTCTCACACGGCTGAGCCTGGGTGCGTGGCCCCACAGGGGCACCCCTGATGCTGCCAGACAGAGGCCCGCTGGGTGCCCAGCGCCAGGGTGACCCGGTACGTCCTGAGGCTCTGCGGAGCCTGGGCCCCAGCTGGCGGCCTCACGCCTCAGTGAGTCAGGAGCAGCATCGGGTGGCACTCCTCGGCGGGCACGTCCTTCGTCCTTGTCACACACGTGTCATCAGACCCCTGTCCGCCCGGGGGCCGTGGGCCACGGGGACCGGCTCCTCACGCCCGTCCAGACTGACATATGGCTGCCAGGCCCTCCCCCAGCGGAGCCTTCAGAAGGCACAGCTGCTCTCCTCGCCCCTAGATGTGCCCATCCTGAGCCTGAGGCCACAGAGGCCACGGAGCCCACAGGGGCCACGGAGGCCACAGAGGCCACGGAGGCCACAGGGGCCACCGAGGCCACGGATGCAGCCGCGCCTGCTGCCCTGGCCCGGGGCCGGCCCGTCGCTGCCGCCGGCTCCCTGCCGCCGCAGCGGCCCCGGCCTGGTCCGGGCCGTCCTTGCCAGGTGAGAAGGAGACAGCCAGGTGGCGCAGGCTCCTGGCACGGAGGCCGGTCAGCTGCTTCCAATTACCGCCCCGCGGGGCCGCGTGGGCTGTGCCCAGAGCTCCCGCGGAGGCCGGTGCCAGCCCGAGCTGGGCTGTGCGCTGTCCCGAGCGGGCACTTCGCACCGGGGAGGAGGGCGGTGGGGGCCAGAGCTCGGCGGGAGGACTGGGAGGATGGGGCGGGGCCGGGGAAGGTGCGGGAGGCCTCCCCAGGGCCTGGCGGACCCCAGCTGGTGAGCCCCCTCGCCCTGCTTCTCTCCACACCTGAGCCGTGGTCCCTTCCTCTGGTTTGCCGATCGCTGCCGGCCTCGGTGCCCTGCCGACACCTGCCCTCCGCCTGCCCCTCGGAGCCCCTGACCCCCTCGGAGCCGGGAGCCCTCAGTCTCCCCTGCACAGTGGGCTGCCGGGCCAGCACACAGACGGGCACCTACACGGCAGGCATCTACTCTCCGACAGCCTGGAGGCTGGGCGTCCGAGCTGAGACCGAGGCCTGGGAGGGCTGTGGCCCCTGACCCCTCACAGCGGCCCTGGGCTCCGGGAGGCATCCAGCTGGGCCCCGCCAGGCGGCTCCGGCCGCGAGCGGATGGCTTTTCCTGCTTCCCCAGCAGGGGTCGCTGTGGGGTAAGGGTTTGCTGAGGCGGCTGGAGGGTTTTGTCAGATCTCATCCTTTCACTGTGGGCCGGGGACAGGCGGGGAGGGAGGGGCGGGGACAGGCGGGAGGGAGGGGCGGGGACAGGTGGAAACGAAGGGGCGGGGACAGGTGGGGAGGGAGGGGCCGGGACAGGTGGGGAGGGAGGGGCGGGGACAGACGGGGAGGGAGGGGCGGGGACAGGTGGGGAGGGAGGGCCCGGGACAGGTGGGGAGGGAGGGGCGGGGACAGGTGGGGAGGGAGGGGCGGGGACAGGCGGGGAGGGAGGGCCGGAGACAGGCGGGGAGGGAGGGGCGGGGAGGGGCGGGGACAGGTGGGGAGGGAGGGGCGGGGACAGGCGGGGAGGGAGGGCCGGAGACAGGCGGGGAGGGAGGGGCGGGGACAGGTGGGGAGGGAGGGGCGGGGAGGGGCGGGGACAGGCGGGGAGGGAAGGGCGGGGAGGGAGGGGCGGGGACAGGCGGGGAGGGAGGGGCGGGGACAGGCGGGGAGGGAGGGGCGGGGACAGGTGGGGAGGGAGGGGCGGGGAGGGAGGGGCGGGGACAGGCGGGGAGGGAGGGGCGGGGACAGGCGGGGAGGGAGGGGCGGGGACAGGTGGGGAGGGAGGGGCGGGGAGGGAGGGGCGGGGACAGGCGGGGAGGGAGGGGCGGGGACAGGTGGGGAGGGAGGGGCGGGGACAGGCGGGGAGGGAGGGACGGGGACAGGTGGGGGGGAGGGGCGGGGACAGGCGGGGAGGGAGGGGCGGGGACAGGTGGGGAGGGAGGGGCCCAGGAGGGCGGGGAGGGAGGGGCGGGGACAGGCGGGGAGGGAGGGGCGGGGACAGGCGGGAGGGAGGGGCGGGGACAGGCGGGGAGGGAGGGCCGGAGACAGGCGGGGAGGGAGGGGCGGGGACAGGTGGGGAGGGAGGGGCGGGGAGGGGCGGGGACAGGCGGGGAGGGAGGGGCGGGGACAGGCGGGGAGGGAGGGGCGGGGACAGGCGGGGAGGGAGGGGCGGGGACAGGCGGGGAGGGAGGGGCGGGGACAGGCGGGGAGGGAGGGGCGGGGACAGGCGGGGAGGGAGGGGCGGGGAGGGAGGGGCGGGGACAGGCGGGGAGGGAGGGGCGGGGACAGGCGGGGAGGGAGGGGCGGGGACAGGCGGGGAGGGAGGGGCGGGGAGGGAGGGGCGGGGACAGGCGGGGAGGGAGGGGTGGGGACAGGCGGGGAGGGAGGGGCGGGGACAGGCGGGGAGGGAGGGGCGGGGACAGGAGGGGAGGGAGGGGCGGGGACAGGTGGGGACGGAGGGGCGGAGACAGGTGGGGAGGGAGGGGCGGGGAGGGGCGGGGACAGGTGGGGAGGGAGGGGCGGGGACAGGTGGAAAGGGAGGGGCGGGGACAGGCGGGGAGGGAGGGGCGGGGACAGGCGGGGAGGGAGGGGCGGGGACAGGCGGGGAGGGAGGGGCGGGGACAGGTGGGGAGGGAGGGGCGGGGGTAGGGGTGCTGAGGCTAGAGCTGTGCCCAGCTGGGCAGCCTGAGCCGGGCGGCGGCTACCCGTGTCCACAGTGACCACCAGGGACGGGGGTGGATCAGCGGGGATTGCGGTGAGGGACCCGCCCTCACAGGCCTCTGCCCCCCGGCTCCCCACCCGGCAGACACAGCTGGCGTGTGAGCCTCCGCCTGGCCCACGGCCGAGGCTCCGGGGTGTGCGGCCGAGGGCTGTGCCTGGGCGGGGAGGCGTCCCTCCCTCCTCCTCCCTCCTCCACGGTCACCTTTCCCCAGACCAGGTTTCACGCCCCGCGCAGGAGGCTCGGGGGAGCCGGGGCACTCACACCCCAGCCAGAGCCAGCAGGAGCCGCGGCTCCCCAGACAGGGCGGAGCCGGGTGTCCGGAGGCCATCGAGCACGGAGCCCCGTCCTGGGCGGAGGGCCTTCTCAGGAAGGGGTGACCAGCCGGCAGCGGAAGCCCAGGGGGCCCCGAAGGAAGAGGGTCCACCCTAACCCCGCCCACGTGGGCCCCGGAGCCCGGCAGGCCTGCCACATGGCCCCCCGGTGCCGGCCGAGCACCCCCACACCCACAGGCAGGGGTCCGGGGCAGAAGGTCCCAGGCGGGGGTCCGGGGTCAGAGGGAGGTTGGGGAGCGGGGGGGGCGGGGGTCAGGGGGTTCTGGGGGCGGGGGGTCTGGGGTCAGGGGGGCGGGGTCAGGGGGTCAGGGTCAGAGGGTCCAGGGGCGGGAGGTCCGGGGTCAGAGGGTCCAGGGGCAGGGGGTCCGGGGGCTGGGTCTCTGGGGTGGGGCTGGGGCTTCCTCTCCGTAAAAAAATCAATAAAATATATTTAAAAAAACAAAGAATATAGATGTGAAAAAAGGGAGGTGGGAAACTCCACTACATTCATCTCGTTATCACTACCGTGCGTCAGCCTGAGCCAGGGCTGAGATGTGTGTGTGAGAGAGACCCACAGAGACAGAGAGACAGAGGGACAGGGAGACAGAGGGACAGAGAGAGGGACAGAGAGACAGAGGGACAGGGAGACAGAGGGACAGAGAGAGGGACAGAGAGACAGAGGGACAGAGAGAGGGACAGACAGACAGAGGGACAGAGAGAGGGACAGAGACAGAGGGACAGACAGACAGAGGAACAGAGAGACAGAGATATGGACAGAGAGACAGTGGGACAGACAGATGGACAGAGATGGACAGAGATGGACAGAGGGACAGAGGGACAGGGAGACAGAGGGACAGAGAGACAGAGGGACAGGGAGACAGAGGGACAGAGAGACAGAGGGACAGGGAGACAGAGGGACAGACAGACAGAGGGACAGAGAGACAGAGATATGGACAGAGAGACAGTGGGACAGACAGATGGACAGAGGGACAGAGGGACAGAGATATGGACAGAGAGACAGTGGGACAGACAGATGGACAGAGGGACAGAGAGACAGAGGGACAGGGAGACAGAGGGACAGAGAGAGGGACAGAGAGACAGAAGGACAGACAGACAGGGACAGACAGACAGAGGAACAGAGAGAAGGACAGAGAGACAGAGGGACAGGGAGACAGAGGGACAGAGAGACAGAGGGACAGAGAGAGGGACAGACAGACAGAGGGACAGAGAGAGGGACAGAGAGACAGAGATATGGACAGAGAGACAGTGGGACAGACAGAGGGACAGAGGGACAGAGGGACAGAGACAGGAGGAGGAGATGGCAGAGGAGACGGAGGATTCAGCCGTCGGGCAGCAGGCCTGGTCAGGAAGGCCCAGGCAGTGCAGCGCCCCCAGAGGCCGCCCGGGGAACCGCAGCGGGAGCCCAGGTCCCGGAGAAGCGAAAGCAGCTGTTGCTCATGCCCACACCTGAGGTGCCTCAGCCGGAGACGTCACCCCACCGGCCCGGCGGGGGGCAGGTCGCCGCCTCTCCACCTCTCCGCTCGTCCCGCACCCACTCCGCTCCACCGGGGGGCAGGTCACGGACGGCTGGAGGGCAGGGCTCGGGCGGCCCCAGCGTGCCCGGCTGCCTCGGCCACGCCCCGCTGCCTGGCCTGGAGCGGCACCGCCTGGAGGGGCCAGGGGGACGGACGCGCCCCTGGGGAGCAGAGGGGACGCAGTCAGACGTGGAGAGCGGGGCCACGGCCAGGCACCTGCTGGTCAGCGGTGGACGCCGCAGGGTTTGATCCCCTGAGGACGCTTTCTCCGGGATTTAAAAAATACATTTTATTGTTTTTTACAGGGAGGAAGGGAGAGGGAGAGAGAAACATCGATCAGCTGCCTCCTGCACACTCCCCACTGGGGATGTGCCCACAGCCAAGGTACCTGCCCTTGACCGGAATCGAGCCCGGGACCCTCCAGTCTGCAGGCTGAGGCTCTATCCACTGAGCCACACCAGTCAGGGCTCCGTGGGTTCTTTAGAGAGAGTGGCAGGGAGGGAGGAAAGGGGGGAGAGAGAGACATCGATGTGAGAGAGACACACCTCCTGCTCAGCTCGTGCCTGACTGAGGTGGGGGATTTGAACCTGCTACCCAGGTACGTGCCCTTGACCGGGAATCGAACCTACGACCCCTCGGTGGCGGGCAGGCGTTCTAACCACTGAGCACCGGCCAGGGACGGGGCCTCGGCCAGGGAGGACCGGGCCGGGCAGGGCCCACAGCAGACAGTGTCCGGAGCGTCCGCGAAGCCTGCCGGCGCTCCGGGGCGGACTGGCCTCGGGCAGCATGGAGGCCGGCAGGGACCAGGTGTCCACCCTGCCCGCCACCGGGGCGCGCTGCTGCCCGGAGCACCCAGGCCGGCGCCCAGCCCGGAGCCAGGGTCCGGCCGAGTCCACCCTGCCCGCCACCGGGGCGCGCTGCTGCCCGGGGTACCCAGGCGGGTGCCCAGCCCGGAGCCAGGGTCCTGCCGAGTCCACCCTGCCCGCCCCCGGGGCGCCCTGCTGCCCGGAGCCAGGGTCCTGCCGAGTCCATCCTGCCCGCCCCCGGGGCGCCCTGCTGCCCGGAGCACCCAGGCCGGCGCCCAGCCCGGAGCCAGGGTCCGGCCGAGTCCACGGTGCCTCTCCACCCCGGCCTCAGTCTCCCGCTGGGAAACGGGAGTCACTGCGGGGGGCTGGGTGGAGAGGAGGGAGATGGGGTACAGGCGGGGGCGGGGCGATGGTCTCTGCCGTGTTCCAGGGTGAGGGTGAGCCCAGAGAGCCTGGGAGAGGGGCCCCTGGAGAGGGGGTTCCTGGGGGAGGGGGTCCCTGGGGGAGGGGAGGGGCAGGGCTGGGGTCCCTGGCGAGGGGAGGGCGGGCAGCTGAGGGCCAGCGTGGCCTAGGATCCCTGCGCTCCGGCTCCTGGCGATCCCGCCCGGGTTTTGCAGCCGCCCCTCCTCCTCCCCTCTCCTCCCTCCCCCCTCCCCCCACCCCTCCCTCCTCCTGCTCCTTCCCTCCCTCCAAACGCGGGATCCGTCCTCTGGCATTTCCTGCGCCCGGGAAGCGCCGCAGTGGAGCCCGCGCCCCGCGCCCGCGCCCGCGCCCAGCTGCCCGCACGGTAGGAGCTGTGAGGGGTGGGGGCGGACAGACCGAGGCCGGCGGCCCGGAGCGCCCGGCGTCTGGCGGGGGAACAGCGATCCCTGGTGCCCGGCCCGGGGACGGGCTCCCCTCGGACCCGCCCCCGCCGGGACCGGACCGCGGGGCCCGGAGCGGAGGGAGCGGCCGGTCTGTCGGGCCGGCCTGTGCCCGCCGCCCGGTGCCGGGGCCCAGGGGCGGGTGTGCGGGGAGGGCCTGCCGGGCAGGGCGGGCGGGGCTGCGGGGCTGCGGGCTGGACCGGGCTGGGTTCGGGTGGCCTCCCGCTCCGCTGGCTCTGGCAGCTGGGCCCGGTCCATGGGCGAGGGCCCACCTGCTCCCCTCCAGCCGCCGCCTCCCCGGGCGGACCCCACGGCTCCGGAGCCGGAGAGCGGTGCGGAGCAGCGCCCGGAGGTGCTGGGTGCGGGAGGTGGGGCAGGACTGGGGACCAGCACGGCCTGGGCTGGGCCAGGGCCGCCCGGGTGAGGGTGCCAGGGCCTGGGTGTGGACGGCCCGGAGGGTGGCTCCCCGT
The DNA here is from genome assembly GCA_949987585.1 of Pipistrellus pygmaeus. Lineage (NCBI taxonomy): Eukaryota > Metazoa > Chordata > Mammalia > Chiroptera > Vespertilionidae > Pipistrellus > Pipistrellus pygmaeus. The sequence continues at coordinate 877,017 of OX465311.1, read as the reverse complement.
GGCTGGGCGGGACCAGGCCGCTGGCTGGCGTCTGCTCTGCCCGCTTTCCTCACTTCCTACAGGGAGACTGTACGTGTGTGTCTGCCGTGGCCCGGCCCACGGGCGCCTGCTGCGGTGGCCCTGGCACCGCCCCAGCCACCGGGTCCCGACAGACGCAGGGCCCCGCCGGCCTGGCCCCTGGGGGCTGGAGCTCCTGGGCCGTGTGCCGGGCGGGACCCCGCGGTGGGTGCCTGCCCAGGCCTGCGTGCCCCCTCCCTGGCCTCCCTGGCCGGGGGCCTGGCGGCTCCTTGAACTTGACGGGCTGTGCGGACAGCAGGCAGCTGGGGGGAGGGCCGTGGGGGCGTCTGCCTGCCCTGGGCCGGCTCCCGCCTGCGGTCCCATTGTCTGCCGCACGTGCGGTGTGCGGGGCGGCCGTGGGTGCGGGTGTGGGTGTGGGTGGCGGCTGGCGTGGACGAGGTGACAGAGCCGATGGCCGGGCGGGCCGCGTGCAGGTGCTGGCAGTGCCTGGTGCCCGGAGGCCCGTGTCTGGGGCCGGTGGAGCCTGCAGAGGACGCCCCCTCCCCGGCCTCCCCGCGGGGGTGCCCGGCGCTGGTGCCGGACCAGCTCTCCTGGACTCTCCCCCTGGAGGGGTGGGCCGGCTGCGCGTGGGGGGAGCTCCTGATGGGACCGGCTCCGGGCTCCTTGGGGGACCGTGCTGCACGCTGTCCTGTGGGGAAGCCCGCGCTGGCGCAGGCGCACGTGTGCACGGACACGCACACGGCAGTCCTCGCACACGGCAGGCCCTCGCACACGGCAGTCCTTGCACACGGCAGTCCTCGCACACGGCAGGCCCTGGCACACGGCAGTCCTCGCACACGGCAGTCCTCGCACACAGGTGCACAGCCACGCACACAGCAGGCCCTCGCACACGGCAGGCCCTTGCACACGTGTGCAGGGACACGCACACGCAGGCCCTCGCAGGGTGGCAGCGGCCAGCGGGCAGGCGCCGTTGTGTTGGGAGCCGGACGCGGGGGCGGCCCGGCAGGGGCTGTGCCGTCAGGGGGGGACCGTCCGGTGCCCGGCGCCTGCGGTGGAGGGACTCGCCGGGCAGGGCGAGCTCCGGGAGGGCAGCCCTGGTCCGTCCGGTGTCCTCCCCGCCGGCCGCTCCGGGCGCCGCTGAGCAGGTCCCGTCCTCGGTGGGGACGCGGCGAGGCAGGCGGAGACCTCGGCTGCCGGGCCGCTGTGTCCTCTCAGCGCACCGCTAGCTGCCAAGCCAGGCCGGAGCGAGTGGTGTGGGGTGGGCGCGCGCTGGGGAGTGGGCCCTGCTGTGTGCGTGTGCCCAGGACCGCCACCCACGGCCAGGGCAGGCGTGGGGCAGAGCCGGCAGTGACCCTCTGGCCGGGACAGGCCACGGGGGCGGCATGTCACAGGGCTGAGCTGGGCCAGCCTGAGGGCTTCAGGGGACCCCCCCCCCACAACCCTGAGGAGGAACCTCTGGATCCAGGGTCACAGCCCTGAGGGTGCGAGGAGGGGCCAGCAGAGCTCTGCCAAGGTCACCGGACCATCCAAGGTCACGGGGCCACGGAGGGCAGCTCCCCCCCCCCCCCCGCAGGGCTCAGTCCGGCCGCCAGCTCTGAGGGCTGTGGGAGCCCCCAGGGCGAGTGAGCCCAGTGCAGCCCCCAAGCCTGCTCCACAGCCTCCCCCAGCGCCAGGCCCTGTCTGGGGAGAGGACACCCGTCCCACAGGCTCTCTGTTCTGGCTCCTCCCGTCCTGCCCCCCTATCCCCCCAGATCTGAAACATGAGCCAGCCTGGCCGGTCAGCTCAGTGGATAGAGCATCGGCCTGTGGACGGAAGGGTCCCAGGCTTGATTCTGGTCAAAGGCATGTGCCTGGGTTGTGGGCTCCATCCCCAGTGTGGGGCGTGCAGGAGGCAACGGATCAGGCTCTCTCTCATCACTGATGTTTCCATCTTTCTCTCCTTCTCCCGTCCTCTCTGAAAATAATGAAAATATATTTTAATAAATATATATGTATGAGCCACACCACCTGCTCAGCACCCCCTGTGAGTCCCAGTGGGCTCAGAGTAACCCTACTCTGGTCCCTGCCGCCTGTCAGCTCCCTCCCCTCCTTCCGGCAGGAGACCCTCTGTGCCGGACCCTCTGAGCCGGACCCTCTGTGCCGGGACCATCTGTGCCGGATCCTCTGTGCTGGGTCCTCTGTGCCGGACCCTCTGTGCCGGGGGACCCTCTGTGCCGGACCCTCTGTGCCGGACCCTCTGTGCCGGGTCCTCTGTGCCGGACCCTCTGTGCCGGACCCTCTGTGCCGGGTCCTCTGTGCCGGGGGACCCTCTGTGCCGGACCCTCTGTGCCGGACCCTCTGTGCCGGGTCCTCTGTGTCGGACCCTCTGTGCCGGACCCTCTGTGCCGGGACCCTCTGTGCCAGACCCTCTGTGCCGGACCCTCTGTGCAGGACCCTCTGTGCCGGACCCTCTGTGCCGGACCCTCTGTGCCGGAACCCTTTGTGCCAAACCCTCTGTGCTGGGACCCTCTGTGCTGGGTCCTCTGTGCCGGACCCTCTGTGCCGGACCCTCTGAGCCAGGGGACCCTCTGTGCCGGACCCTCTGTGCCGGACCCTCTGTGCCGGGACCCTCTGTGCCGGACTCTCTGTGCCGGGAGACCCTCTGTGCCGGACCCTCTGTGCCGGACCCTTGGTGCCGGACCCTCTGTGCCGGACCCTCTGTGCCGGGTCCTCTGTGCCGGGTCCTCTGTGCCGGACCCTCTGAGCCAGGGGACCCTCTGAGCCAGGGGACCCTCGGTGCCGGACCCTCTGTGCCGGGACCCTCTGTGCCGGGACCCTCTGTGCCAGACCCTCTGTGCCGGACCCTCTGTGCCGGACCCTCTGTGCCGGGTCCTCTGTGCCGGGGGACCCTCTGTGCCGGACCCTCTGTGCCGGACCCTCTGTGCCGGATCCTCTGTGCCGGGGGACCCTCTGTGCCGGACCCTCTGTGCCGGATCCTCTGTGCCGGACCCTCTGTGCCGGATCCTCTGTGCCGGGGGACCCTCTGTGCCGGACCCTCGGTGCCGGACCCTCTGAGCCGGACCCTCTGTGCCGGACCCTCTGTGCCGGACCCTCTGTGCCGGACCCTCGGTGCCGGACCCTCTGTGCCGCCCGAGGCGCGTTCTGAGCGGCTGCGCTGTCTGCTCGGCAGCGTTGCTGCTCTGTGCTCTCCGCCTGCTGTGCCCGCGGAGGACGGCGTGGAGCGGGAGCGGCTGAGCCCCCCACGGCCGTCCGCACCGGGTCTGGTCCCCTGCCGCCTCAGTGTGTGCTCGGGGCTCTCTCCGGGCCTGCGCGCAGTAGGCACTCTGAGCACACAGTTGTTGCCCAGGTCAGTGGCCGGGGCCGGGCGCCCCTCCTGCGCCCCCACCCCCCCCACCAGCTCCGGCCTCCCACGCTGCCTCCCGCCCGGCCGGTGCTTCCTGAGGGGAGGGAGCGGGCAGGGTGCCGGCCTGGCAGGAGGACCTGGCATTTTACTTGGCGAGTGGAGTGCCCGGGCCCCCTGACCACCGGCCGCCGAGGAAGGGCTCAGCCGGAGGTAAAGCCCACAGCCGGCCTGCTCAGCAGGTTTTGGGGGACACCCCACCCCCAGGCCAGGCTGCCCCTTGTGAGCAGACGGGGATCACGGCCCCTCGTCCACGCAGGGGCCTCGCAGCCGGGGCAGGCCCCTCTGAGGGGGACAGGCAGGGCCGGGCGGGCAGAGGGAGCTGGCCTGTCCCCTCCCGGCCCGGAGCCGAGCCTCAGCGGCCTCCGTGATGCCCTCGTCCCACCAGCCCGGGCAGCGGGCACGGGGCACTGACTGGGCGGCCTTACAGGGAGGCCAGGGCTGTGAGCTGGGCGGGAGGGGTGGTGGCTGAGCTGGCGGCCGGGTGCCCACGCCCGCCTGTGGGTGCGGACGCAGAGGGCTGTTAAAGAGCCGCCTCATGTCCCACCACCGTGGCAGCGGCTCCCAGGATTGTACGCTGTCTATTGGGCGACTGTGCCAGGGGCTGCGTGCTGAGGGCTGGGGGCCGGGGCCAAGGGCTGGAGGCCAGGGGCTGGGGGGCGGGGGCCGGGGCCGGGGCCGGGCGCTGCATGCCGGGGGCTGGGGGCTGGAGGCCGGGGGCCGGGGGCCAGGGGCCGGGGGCTGGGGGCTGTGCCGGGGGCTGGGGGTCGGGGGCCGGGGGCTGGAGGCAGGGGCGGGGCCGGGGGCCGGGGGCTGGGGGCTATGCTGGGGGCTGGGGGCCGTGGGCTGGGGGCCGGGGGCTGCATTCCAGGGGCTGCGCATCAGCTGACACGGGAAGGCCAGGCCCCCACCCCAGGCCAGAGTCACGCCAGTCCAGCAGACGCAGGCCCTCCCTGCCCCACGCCGGCCTGGCCACGCTCCGTGCCCTGCCCCCGGCTCTGTGCCCTGCCCCACAGGCCGCCCTGGCCTTTAGGCTCCACCCGGGAGGGGCTCTGCCGAGCTCTGGCCCCCAGGGTTGAGGTGTCTGCCGGCTCCCTGGGGACGGCCAGGCGCCTGGACATCGGGGTCGGGGGTCGGAGAGCTGCTGTCGCTGCCCGGGGTGCTGGCCGGAGTGGAGAGCGCATCTGGGCCTCATTGACGGGGTGGGGGGCACGCCCTCCTCTGCCGCCATCCCGTCCCCCTGGGCGCCCGTCCTCCCGTCCCCCTGGGGGGGGGGCGCCGTCCTCCGTGGCCTGGGCGGCGAGGGCGCTGGGCTGGGCTTTCCACCCGGAGTCCGTTCCCCGCCCCCAAGCCGGCCCGCGTCCGGGAGGGTCCTCTGGCAGGGCTCCCCGTGGGCAGGGGCCAGGCCTCCTCCTCAGCCCCGGCCAGGGCCCAGCAGGGCCTCGGGGTGCTGGGGGGCCGGAGGAGGGGGTCCCCCACCATGCACGGCCGTTTCAAATGAAAAAAAGCCCCCACAGACTAAGAAGTTAGGAAGCCCAGGGACACCTGTTCCCCCCACTCAGGCCCCTCACCGCCTGCCTCCTGCTCGCCTGCGACCCCGCCCAGGAGCCCCCAGGCCCAGAGAACCCCACTTCCCCTCACCCGCCCCCTGTGGGCCGGGCAGGGCGGCGAGGGGGCTCCCCGGACCCAGAGCAGGCCGGCCGGCGGGCCCTGTCCTCCTCCGGTGGAGAGAGGAGCCCTCACCGCCCGCCGGGGCCCGTGTGCCAGGCCTGTGCCCGCCGCCCGGACCCGCCTCAGCCCCGAGGCCCTGCGGCCCCGCCGGCTCCAGCCTCACCCCCAGGGCGGCGCCCAGCTGCCAGCGGTGCCAGGCGGGTCTCCGCGTCCCCGTCGGCCTCACTGGGCTGGTCCGCGGGCGGGAGGGGCCCTGGCCAGGCCGGCCCGTCGCCTCCGCAGAGCCCTTTCCCGGACCCCGGCCTCTGGCTCCGCACCCCCGGGGGGCGCTCGGAGGGGGCAGGGGGCGCCAGCGTCGGGGCCCTCGTCTCGCTCAGCACCTTCCTGGGCGGCCAGCCCTTCGGGGGGCCTCGCGTGGGCTCCCCTCGGCCCGAGCTCTTTTTCACTTTCGTTTTATTTTTTATTGATCTCCGAGAGGAAGAGGGAGAGAGACAAAGACCTCAGCACCGGTGAGAGCGGGGATCGGCTGCCTCCCACAGGCCCCGCCCGGGGACTGAGTATCCTGTCACATCACACGTTTATGTCTAAAGCTGATAGTCTTGGAAAACATGAAAATATTCATTTTTCTAATTTTATGGGAAATACAGAATATCTTCACAGAATTTTGATTTTTTTCTAAATGTGAATATTTAAAAATGATAGTATCTGGTAGAAATCCATTTACTTGCATTTTAGGATACAAACAGCAGTTATTTGTGCTTTGGCTGCCATAGACAGCGTTCTGGAAAAAAGTGTTAGCAACTTCCAATCGCAGTGAATTAGCAAGAGTTCATAGGTCAGCGCTCAACCCCTGAGCCACGCCACGGCCCGGCAGGCGCTCCCTCGCCCAGGCGCCGGCAGGCCCCGCGGGCTCGGCCTCGGTGTCCTCACCTGTGCAATGGGCCTCCCAGGGCCCGGCCTGCTGATGCCGATCTGCCGGCCGCAGCCTGGTTAGGCGCTGCCAAGCCCCGAGCTCGGAGCCGGAGGGGCCGGGCCGTCTCTCCGCCCCTCTCCCCGCAGCGCCTCCCCTGCCTCCCCCTGCCCGCCTCCCAGTGGCCTCCCCCTGCCTGCCTCCCCAGTGGCCTCCCCCTGCCACCTTCCCCCGCCTCCCCCTGCCTGCCTCCCCCTGCGACCTCCCCCTGCAGCCTCCCCCTGCGGCCTCCTCCTGCCACCTTCCCCTGCCTCCCCCTGCAGCCTCCCCCTGCCCGCCTCCCCCTGCAGCCTCCCCCTGCCACCTCCCCCTGCCTGCCTCTCCCTGTGGCCTCCCCCTGCAGCCTCCCCCTGCCCGCCTTCCCCTGCGGCCTCCCAGCGGCTCCCAGCCCTCCCGGCGTGTGTGGTGTGACTATATATGGATGAAGCCACAAACACACACGTCATGGCTGCGGTGCAGACGTGACGGGGCTGCTGATGCTCGCGGTCCCGCGGGGCAGACTCGGCCGGCTGCTCCCGCGCCCTGCTGCTTATGGACAGGCCGCCGTGCTCCCACCCGCTCTCCCGCGCTCCCGCCCGCTCTCTCGCGATCCTGCCAGCTCTCCCGTGCTCCCGCCCGCTCTCCTGTGCTCCCGCCCGTGCTCCGGCCCGCTCTCCTGTGCTCCCGCCCGTGCTCCCGCCCGCTCTCCCGTGCTCCCGCCCTGCTGCTTATGGACAGGCCACCATGATCCCAGCCGCTCTCCCACGCTCCCACCCACTCCCTGCCCCTGCAGGGAGCCCCATCCGATCTGGGCGTGCTGGTGTCCCGGGCTCCTCTGGGGTGTCGGCCGGAGGGGGACCGGGCTCCCGGGTGCACACCTGGACGTGGCTGGTGTGTGTGAGTGTGTGTGTGTGTGTGTCTGTCTATGTGAGTGTGTGAGTGTATGTCTCTCTGTGTGCACGTGTCTGTGCATGTGTATGTGTGAGTATGTGTGCGTGTGTATGAGTGTGTATGTATCTCTGTGTGCGCACATGTGTGAGTGTGCATATGTCTCTCTGTGTGAGTGTGTATGTGTGTATGTGCGCTCGCACATGTGCGCATGTGTGAGTGTGTATGTATGTGTGTCTATGTGAGTGTGTGTGCATGTGTATGTGCATGTGTATGTGTGAGTATGTGTGTGTGTGTATATATCTATGTGTGTGTCTTTGTATGTGTGAGTGTCTTTGTGAGTGTGTGAGTGTATGTCTCTGTGTGTGCATGTGTATGTGTGAGTATGTGTGTGTCTGTGTCTGTGTGTGTGAGTGTCTTTGTGAGTGTGTGTGAGTGTATGTCTCTGTGTGTGCATGTGTATGTGTGAGTATGTGTCTGTGTCTGTGTGTGTGAGTGTCTTTGTGAGTGTGTGAGTGTATGTCTCTGTGTGTGCATGTGTATGTGTGAGTGTGTGTGTGTCTGTGTATGTGTATGTGTGAGTGTCTTTGTGAGTGTGTGTGAGTTTATGTCTCTGTGTGTATGTGTGAGTATGTGTGTGTGTGTATATATCTATGTCTGTGTCTGTGTGTGTGAGTGTCTTTGTGAGTGTGTGTGAGTGTATGTCTCTGTGTGTGCATGTGTATGTGTGAGCATGTGTGTGTGTCTTTGTATGTGTGAGTGTCTTTGTGAGTGTGTGAGTGTATGTCTCTGTGTGTGCATGTGTATGTGTGAGCATGTGTGTGTGTCTTTGTATGTGTGAGTGTCTTTGTGAGTGTGTGTGAGTGTATGTCTCTGTGTGTGCATGTGTATGTGTGAGTATGTGTGTGTGTATGTGTGTGTGAGTGTCTTTGTGAGTGTGTGAGTTTATGTCTCTGTGTGTGCATGTGTATGTGTGAGTGTGTGTGTGTCTGTGTATGTGTATGTGTGAGTGTCTTTGTGAGTGTGTGAGTGTATGTCTCTGTGTGTATGTGTGAGTATGTGTGTGTGTCTGTGTGTGTGTCTGTGTCTGTGCGTGTGTCTGTGCATGTGTCTATGTGAGTGTGTGTGAGTGTCTGTGTGGCCTTTCCCCAGCAGACGGGGAGGAAGGACGCACAGGGAACTTGGAGCTCAGGTCCTTCCTGGGGGTGGCAGGGCGGGCACCTCGGGGTGTGAGGAGGGTGGAGTCTCCGGCCTTGGAGCCCTGCTGCCCCCTCCCCGTCCTCCGGGCACACCCCTGCCCGCCCCCGCCCTCGCCCCCCGGGGAGCCTCTCAGGCCGGGCACCGGGCAGAGGTGCGCCAGGTCCCCAGGCGTCTCTTCGTGACCAGCACCTCCAGTTGGTTAAACTCAGGGAGCCTGGCCCCGGCCGGTGTGGCTCAGTGGATAGAGCGCCAGCCTGCGGACTGAGGGGTCCCGGGTTCGATTCCTGTCAAGGGCATGTCCCGCCGTTGCAGACTCACCGGGCCTGGCCGGGGCGTGTGTGCAGGAGCCGATAGTGTCTCTCACACGGATGTCTCTCTGTCTCTCCCTCTCCCTCCCTCTCTAAAAATCGATGGAAAATACGTCAGGTGAGGATGAACAATAAACAATCACCAGGCTGAGTCACAGGTGGCCATGGTAACGCCTCTGCGAGTGACGTCACTCGTAGGTGACGTAACCGGTGGGAACCTTTTCCCCATCGCCGGGGGAGAGGGGACCAGGGGACAGGCTGGGGCCATGTGGGTCAGACCCAGAGCCCCCTGTCCTGGGGGCTCCAAGTGCAGCCAAGGGGGTGGGGGTGTGTGGGGGGGACTCCTCCCTGCACAGGGGACCCCCGCACTCCCGGCGGCCAGCGGCCTCAGGAGCCCCCCTGGGCCCGGCCCCCAGCTCCGGCTGCGCCTGGCTCTGGCCGCTGAGTCCCAGACGCCGGGCGGAGACGGGCCGGTGACCGACTGCCCAGGTTGTGTGTCTGAGCCGCGTCTGCGTTTCCGTTTGTGTCTGAGCCCGGGAGCCGGGGAGCGGCTTGTGGATCGGGCCGTGTCCCCGGCGGCCACTCATCACCGCCCCCGAGCCCGGAGCCGGAGCCTCGGCTGGAGCGGAGCGCACACGGGAGGGACCGGCCCCCCAGCCTGGAGCCCCAGCCTCGGCCGGAGCGGAGCGCACACGGAGGGCCAGCCCCGGGCCGGCCGGAGGGTCTGTCCGCCAGGCCGCCCGGCCGCCTCCCGCAGGGCACCAGCCGCCCGAAATGGACCGCGCTCTGGGGACACCCCGAGACCGCCGGCCGCACGGCGCCCGGTACCCGCTGTGTGGGTGGGCACCGCGGTGGGACTCCGCAGCCACATGTGTGCCGGCACTGGCTTTTCAACCATCTTCACCCTCCCGCCCCCCTCCCCGGGCAGGCGGCACCGGGCTCACTGCCCCAGGCCACCACCAGGAGCTGGGCTCGCTGGTCTCCCACGTGGCGCGGCCGTGACCCTGGTGCCGGGAGGGACGCAGGTTCAAGGGGCTGCGTGTCTCCGTGCTGATGCTTCCCTCTCCTTTCCTTTCTTTTTTATATTTTTATTGGTTTCCGAGAGGCAGGGAGAGCGGGAGAGAGGAACATCCATGGTCAGAGGGGTCATAGATCGGCTGCCTCCCGCACGCCCCCCTGGGGTGGAGCCCTGACCTCCTGGCTCGCAGGTCGATGCTCAGCCTGAGCCGCACCCTGGAGCCTCCGGTGGGATTCTCCTGCCGTCGCCGTCCCGCCAGGAGGGGGCTGGGCCCCGAGACCTTGGCACAGAGGCCGGGCCTCCTCCGGCGCCGTGGAAACCGTACACACGGCAGGGCGGGCGGGGCGGCCGGACACACAGCAGAGCGGCGGGGCGGCCGGACACCGCCGTGGCCGAGCCCGGGCCGCCTGCTCTCCGGGCGGCGGGCAGACCCTGTGCCGTCCCCCTCTCACTCCCGCCTTGGCAGCGGCCGGCAGGGGGGCACCGGGGAGAGCGGCCCTCCAGCCGGGGCGGGCCCTGGACACACCCAGCATTGGCCAGCGGAAGGCAGCGGGGAAGGTTCTGGAAGCTCACAGCCCACACCCCTGGGTGCGCTCCAGGGGGACGGAGCCCAGGCTCCCCGAGACGCCCCCCCGCCTGGCGCCCCCACTGTTCTTGCCCTCGGAGAGCTGTGAAGGTGAGAGGGCGCGACCTCAGGTGGTCACTGAGCACCTGCTGTATACACCCCCTGGGCCGGAGCCCGGAGCGTTCCTCAGCACCGCCTGTCCGCAGGGGGCTGGCTGGGCACTGGGCCTCCCCGCCCCGCCCCCGCCCCCGCCTGCCCTGATAGACAGTCTTGTCCTGTGTCCTGTGCCCCTGGGGTGCAGTGCCCTCCCCCCTCGCTGCCTGCAGCCTGGAGACGGCTCCGCAGTCGGGAAGAGGAGGCTCACACTTGAGGAGGAGCCCCAGTCCTGGGGGGGGGGTCTGGGCTCATGGGCAGACACCCCCAGTCCTGGGGGGGGCCCTGGGCTCGCAGGCAGACACCCCCAGTCCTCGGCGGGGCCCCAGCCGCTCGGTGTGGCTGCGGCACTCTGTACGCGGCACCGAGCTTTGCACCGTCTGCAGGGCCCCGGCCGGCGTCCACCCACCACCAGCTGACCAGCAGGCCTCACCTGTGAGCAGCACGGTCTTGGCGTGTCTCCCTCGGCCCCACGGGACTGGATTCCCTGGTGGCCAGTTCCCCGGCGCCCGCTGTCGGTGGGAAGGCCGCGGGCGATAGGCGCGTGGTTCGGCTCCCAGGCGGCCCTCCGCCGCCCCCACGGACCTGCCTCCCTGCGGCCATCGCTGGGCCGAGGGCTCAGGGCGAGCAGACAGGAGCCGTGTCCAGCCCCGCGCCAGGCCCCTGTGGTCAGGGAGTGTGGGACACCGGCCTGGGTCCCCTCTGCCCAGCTCTGCCAGGCTCACCTGGGCCCAGGCGCACAGGCCCGGCCCCGGGAGGCTGCCAGCTCAGCGGCGGGGCGACCCCTCGGGCTGGGTGAGCCCGGCTGGCCGCTCCTGCCCGCGGCGGCTCTCCCGAGCACAGCAAGGCCACTTCCCGGCTGGCACGGCTCAGGGGTTAGCGGTGACCTGGGAACCTGGAGGTCAGCTTTGATTCAGGGAGGTCGGGGCACAGGCCCAGGGTGCAGGCTCGATCCCCAGCGGGCGATCCAGCCGATCCCTGATTCTCCTCGTCATTGATGTTCCTCTCGGACTCCCTCTCCCTTCCTCTCTGACATCAATAAAGATGTATTTTTTTAAAAAAGAAAGAAAAGGAGCCGAGGCTGGTGTGGCTCAGTGGATAGAGCGTCAGCCTGCGAACTGAAGGGTCCCGGGTTCGATTCTGGTCAAGGGCATGCACCTTGGTTGCCCAGTGCGGGGTGTGCAGGAGGCAGCTGATTTCTAACTATCTCTCTCCCTTCCTCCCTGTAAAAAAATCAATAAAATATAAAAAAATAAAAATAAAAAAGAAAGAAGAAAACAGCTGCCTGCAGGGAGGACGCACAGGCCGGCCTGCCCTCCGTGCGGGGCAGGAGGGGCTTCATGACGTGGCGAGAGGTCCCCGGGGCCCAAACCCGTGTCCTGTGCAGGTGTGGGCCTGAGGCCCAGGGCCGGGAGAGGGGGCGGTCCCCGGCTCCTGGCTGGGCTCCTGGCACCCCCTGTACTCAGTCTCTCCCCCTCCTGCCGGGCCCACGGCCGAGAATGTCCAAACAGCACACTGCGGCCACTGGGCTGGGCTGGGCCGCTGGGCTGGGGCCGCTGGGCTGGGCTGGGCTGGGCGGCTGGGCTGGGCCGCTGGGCTGGGCTGGGCGGCTGGGATGGGGCCGCTGGGCGGGGTGGCTGGGATGGGGCCGCTGGGCTGGGCGGCTGGGCTGGCCGCCATGGTCAGCCTGCTCAGGGCCGCGCCGGCAGCCCGGCTGGGCGTGGCGGCTGAGGAAGTGGCTCGTGGGCGGTGCCGGCTGCTCCCCACGGCGCTGAGCTGGCCGCTGGCCCGTGTGGGTCAGGAGGCCAGGTGGGCGGGGCCAGGGCCTGCCTCACCCACAGCCACGTGGCCGGGCTGAGTTTGCCGAGAACCTCGCGGTGTGGCCGTCGTGTCCCGCGCAGGCCATGCGCGTCCTGCCTCTCTCCCGGCTCTGCCACTCGGCCGCCACGTCCGGGACGCCCCAGCCGGACCCGCCGGACCCTCTCCCGCCCGCCCTCGGCAACCCCTCCGTGCAGGGGCCACGGGAGCTGAGGCTGCGCCACCTCTGGGCCGGGCATGGCCAGTCTCTTCTCCGCGGGGGCGTGGCCTCCGCACCCGGGCGCGATGGCGGGGTCTGCCCCCCTCGCCTCTCCGGGCAGTGCCTCATGGGACGGGCTCAGAAAGGGCCTGAGAAAGCCCCCCAGGCCTCCTGAACCCCAGTCTGGACGCGTCGGGGGGGCCCCCAGGCCTGGCTCCGCCGGCACTGTGCCGAGGCCCTGGGCCCCGGGGCTGCTCAGGCCGCTGGCTCATTGGGATCCCCGTGGCGGCCGGGCGCAGGGTGGGCGCAGGGAACGGGGTGGCTCGGGCCTGCGTGGCCTTCTCTGCCCCCGTGGCCCCGGCCTTAGGGCCTGAGCAAGTCTGGACGGAGCGGCCCCGGCTCCGGCTCTGGGCCTGCCCTGACCCGGCGGTGCTGTCTGTCCTTCCCGGACCTGCCCCTCCCCGTGGCGCCGGCGGCAGAGAGGCAAGGGCCCGCCTTCCGCGTGGAGTGTACCGCAGGCAACGTGGGCGCGGGGCCTGGCGCTGTGTCTGCCCGCCAGAGGCAGCCCTGGGGGCCCGGCCACGTCGGCGCTGCCCGGAGCCCCGTCCACCTCCCTCGGGCACAGCTGGGCCCGCCTGGCCCGGTCAGAACGCTGCCGGCCGCCGTGGGCAGGGGCAGCGCCCACACTGTCCGCTGCCGTGGCCTCTGCCAGCCCCAGAGCAAACCCCCCTGACCACAGGGCCCAGAGGCAGGCTGGCTGTTCCCGGGCCCCGAGGGCGCCATGGCCGGCCGGAGGGTGGTCAGAGGGTGTGGTCAGAGGGTCCCTGAGGGCACCATGGCCGGAGGTAGTCAGAGGGTGTGGTCAGAGGGTGTGGTCAGAGGGTCCCTGAGGGCACCATGGCCGGAGGTAGTCAGAGGGTGTGGTCAGAGGGTGTGGTCAGAGGGTCCCTGAGGGCACCATGGCCGGAGGGTGGTCAGAGGGTGTGGTCAGAGGGTCCCCGGCCCCGCCTGCAGGTGGGCGGTGGGACGCCATTCCTTCTCGGAGGAGCCGGAGCCCAGGCGCCGGGAATTCCGGCAGCAGCGGACGCCCACGGCCTGGCAGCCCTGGCCCGGGCACAGGGACCTGATTGTGGCCTGAAGGTGGGCGTCCAGTGCAGGGTCGGGGGGGGTCCCCACTGTGAGAGGAGCACAGCCCCTGGGAAGAGAGTCGTGCTCAGCTCCGTGTGGAAACTGTGGGTTCCAGGAGCCCGGCCGGTCAGGAGGGCAGGGCAGGTGCCCTGGGGCAGAGGGGGTGCCGGTGAGGTGTGAGGTGGCGGAGGAGCAGGGGGTGGAGAACCCGGACATCGCAGGGGACGGCGGCTCCCTGTGCTCCCAGCACGAGGGGCCCTGGGGAGAGGGGCTTCACCTCACTCACCTGTGTCGCATTCGAATTGGGTCTTTCCGGGCCTTCGGTCAGCCATTGGGGTGTCTGATTATCGGGTAAATGGAAGGAGGCGGGGAGGAAAGAAAGGAAGTCAGGTGCTGGGGGCTGGCTAGAAGGAGCCACAGAAGGAGGAAGGGAGGGGAGGATTGACTGAGAGATGGTGGATAAATGGGAGATAGGCAGATGGGCAATGGATGGATGGATGGATGGACAGACAGATGGATGGGTAGATGGATGGATGGATAGATGGTGGATAGATGGAAGATAGGCATATGGATGAATGGTGGATGGATGGATGGGGGGTAGATGGATGGATGGATGGATGGTGGATAGATGGGAGATAGGCAGATGGATAGATGATGATGGATGGATGGATGGATGGATGGGTGGATGGATGGATAGATGGGAGATAGGCAGATGGATGGATGATGGATGGATGGATGGATGGATGGACAGATGGATGGGTGGATGGATGGATGGATGGATGGTGGATAAATGGGAGATAGGCAGATGGATGATGGATGGATGGATGGACGGATGGACGGACAGATGGATGGGTAGATGGATGGATGGATGGATGGTGGATAGATGGGAGATAGGCAGATGGATGATGGATGGATGGATGGATGGACAGATGGATGGGTGGATGGATGGATGGATAGATGGTGGATGGATGGATAGATGGTGGATAGATGGAAGATAGGCATATGAATGAATGGTGGATGGATGGATGGGGGGTAGATGGATGGATGGATGGGTGGTGGATGGATGGATAGGCAGATAGATGGGCAGATGGATGGATGGATAAGCAGATGGATGGATGGATGGGCAGATGGATGGTGGGTGGATGAATGGGTAGATGGATGGATGGATAGGTAGATGGATGGGTGGATGGGTGGGTGGATGGATGGATGGGTGGGTAGATGGATGGGTAGATGGGTGGATGGATAGGTAGATGGATGGGTGGATGGGTGGGTGGATGGGTGGGTAGATGGATGGGTGACTAAATGGATGGAAGGATGGATAGATGGATGGGTGGATGGGTATATGAATGGGTGGATGGGTAGATGGATGGTGGGGTGGATGATTAATGGATGTGGGGCAGATGGGTTATGGGCAGGTGAGTGGGTGGGTAGAGAGATGAGTGGGTGCCTGGAGGCTGGGTAGGTGGATAGGCCAGTGGGCGGAGGGATGATGAATGGGTGAGTGATGGGTAGATGGATGGATGGATGGATGGGTGAGTGGATGGATGGGTGAGTGGATGGATGGATGGTGGGTAGATGGATGGTGGGTGGATGGATGGATGGATGGTGGATGGATGGATGGGTGAGTGGATGGATGGATGGTGGGTAGATGGATGAATGGATGGGTGAGTAGATGGATGGGTGGTGGATGGATGGGGGATAGATGGATGACTGAGTGGATGGATGCATGAGTGAATGGATGGATGGATGGATGGTGGATGGATGGATGGATGGGTGGATGGATGGATGGATGGATGGGTGGATGGTGGATGGATGGATGGTGGATGGATGGATGGATGGATGGGTGGATGGTGGATGGATGGATGGATGGCTGAGTGGACGGGTGAGTGAGTGAATGGATAGATGGATGGTTGGATGAATGGATGGAGAGATGGGTGAGTAGATGGATGGATGGTGGATAGATGGATGGTGGGTAGATGGATGGTGGGTAGATGGATGGGTACATGGCTGTGTCATTAGCCCGCCTGGGCTCAGGCGTGGGCACTGTCAATTAGCTGTGACTTTGGGCCCAAATCCCAGCCTCTGAGGAATAGCCAAGGCGACAGGATGAGTGGCAGGATGGACGAGGGAGTGGGGCTGGGGCTGGCCGGCCTCGCTGCAGCCTGGAGCTGCCCTCTGACCCGGGCAGTGGGCACAGCAGAGACTGGGAGCTGCTGAGGGAGCCACCAGGCCCAGGACACCCTGTGCCACCCTGCCCACTCCCGCCGCCCGCCCGCCGCCCGCCCGCGGTCACAGGAAGGCTGTCTGCACCGCCCACCGGGCCGGCCAGGGAGAAAGTGGCCATTGTCCCGGCCTGGCAGGAAGCCCCGGGAGGCCGCAGGGGCAGGGCATGGCTCCGAGCACGTCCGTCCAGCGGAGTGGACCGGCCCCAGGGGGACGGGTCTCCGCTCCCCACACCCACAGGCGCGTCCACAGGGCCAGGCCTTCGCTCCGGAGCCGAGACTTTCCCGTCTAGGAAGCAGGCTGAGTGGTGGGGACGGACCCTCAACTGTCCACGTGACCCCCTCCCGCCCCGGGGGCTGGGCTGGGAGGGAGCCGGTGGGGGAGGCAGGCTGCGCGGGGAGGGGGGCTCCCTCTGCTGGGCCGGGAGGGGTGGTGGGGGCTGGGCTGGGAGGGGTGGTGGGGGCTGGGCGGGGAGGGGTGGTGGGGGCTGGGCGGGGAGGGGTGGTGGGGGGTGGGCGGGGAGGGGTGGTGGGGGCTGGGCGGGGAGGGGTGGTGGGGGCTGGGCTGGGAGGGGTGGTGGGGGTGGGCTGCGGGCAGGGAGGGAGCTCGCCCTGGAGTGAGAGCTGACTGAGCGGGCGCGGGGCACACCTGTGGGCGCTCCTGGGCTGTCTCCGGCCGCGTTTCCCTCCGAGGAAGGGGTGGGCTGGACGGGGTGCAGGCGGGCTGGAGGCTGTCATGGCCGCTCGCCCCCGCTCTGGGTCTGCGCCCCCCTGCGGGGCCAGGGCTGTTCCCCATCGCGCTCCCCCGGGAGGAGGTGCTGGCAGGGGGGCCCTGCCACCTCAGGGCGGTCGGTGGGGCCAGGGTCCGCAGCCAGCCGGGGCGGGGTGGGGCCCCAGACGGACGGGCTGCACTCTGACCTGCAGGCCCCTCTCTGAGACGCGCCTGCGTGGGACCCCTGGCCCTCAGCCTGACTCCGGGGGGGGTCCCAGCCCAGGCCTGCCCCCCCCGGCTGAAGCTGCCCCCCCCCCGTCCCTCCAGAGGCCGCCCAGCGCCCGGGCCATGAAGGAGGAGGCCGCCCTGCGGCGCCGCCTCTCGCTCTGCCCGCCCGCCGCCCCCCCGAAGCCCGCGCCCCGGCGGCTGGCCCGCGCCCTGCTCCTCGGCGACGGCGAGAATGAGCCCGACCCCCTCAGCCCAGGTCAGCGGCCTGTTTGGGGGGGTGGTCAGGGGGCTGGTCAGGGGGTCTGGTCAGGGGGCTGGTCAGGGGGCTGGTCAGGGGGTCTGGTCAGGGGGCCTGGTCAGGGGGCTGGTCAGGGGGCTGGTGAGGGGGGCTGGTCAGGGGGCTGGTGAGGGGGCCAGGACCGGGGGACCTGGTCAGGGGGCCTGGTCAGGGGGGATGGTCAGGGGGCTGGTGAGGGGGCCTGGTCAGGGGGCTGGTGAGGGGGCTGGTGAGGAGGCCTGGTCCGGGGGGGCTGGTCAGGGGGATGGTCAGGGGGGATGGTCAGGGGGCTGGTGAGGGGGCCTGGTCAGGGGGGGCTGGTCAGGGGGCCTGGTCAGGGGGGCTGGTCAGGGGGCTGGTCGGGGGGGCTGGTCAGGGGGCTGGTCGGGGGGGCTGGTCAGGGGGCTGGTCGGGGGGCCTGGTTGGGGGGCCTCAGCCGGGGCTGTGCAGGCCGGGGCCCCTCCTGCCTCCGGCCAGCTGTCTCCCGGGCAGGGGAGGGGAGCTGGGAGGGCCCAGGCTGGGAGGAGGCAGTGCCACCACCTCACATGGCTCCCCCCACAGGCTGCCTGCCCCACACGGCGGCTCCCGGGGCAGCCAGGCTGCCGCCCTGCGGCTCCCCCACGGGCTCCCCCCCAGGGACGGACGGGGAGCACAACGGCCCCTCGCTGACCCGGGAGGAGGGGCCCCCGACACCCGGCTCTGCCTGGAAGCTGCCACCGGTGAGTTCCCACGCGCCACGGGGACCCCATTGGAGAGCCCGGCCACGGGGACCCCGGGCAGAGGGCCCGGCCACGGGGACCCGGGCAGAGGGCCCGGCCACAGGGACCCCATTGGAGGGCCCGGCCACGGGGACCCCGTTAGAGAGCCCGGCCATGGGGACCCCGTTAGAGGGCCCGGCCACGGGGACCCCGTTAGAGGGCCCGGCCACAGGGACCCCATTGGAGGGCCCGGCCACGGGGACCCCGTTAGAGAGCCCGGCCATGGGGACCCCGTTAGAGGGCCCGGCCACGGGGACCCCATCGGAGGGCCCGGCCACGGGGACCCCGGGCAGAGGGCCCGGCCACGGGGACCCCATTAGAGGGCCCGGCCACGGGGACCCCGTTAGAGGGCCCGGCCACGGGGACCCCGGGCAGAGGGCCCGGCCACCGGGACCCCGGGCAGAGGGCCCGGCCACGGGGACCCCGGGCAGAGGGCCTGCCCAGGATAGCAGGAGGCTGAGGAGGGGACACAGGGCCCCGGACACCCTGGGGGGCCTTTCCTCCCTCAGCCGTGCCTGTGCGACCTGCTCAGGGACTCGCTCTGCAGGGGCTGCAGGGGGGGTGCACACCCCCACTCACTCACACACACACTCACATACACACACACTCACACACTCACACACACCCACACACTCACACACACCCACACACACCCACACACACACACACACTCACACACACACACTCACACACTCACATACACACACTCACACACACCCACACACTCACACACACACACCCACACACACACACACTCACACACACACACATACAGTCACACACACACACATACAGTCACACACACAGTCACACACACACATAGTCACACACACACAGTCACACACACACAGTCACACACTCACATACACACCCACACACTCAAACACACACACATATTCACATACACACTCACATACACACATGCACACCCACATACTCATATGCACACTCACATGCACACTCACACACTCACATACACACACACATACACACTCACACACTCACACACACATACAGTCACACACACAGTCACACACACTCACACATGGTCACACACACACAGTCACACACACACAGTCACACACACTCACACATAGTCACACACACAGTCACACAGCCACACACACACACAGCCACACACAGTCACACACATACACACTCACACATAGTCACACACACACAGTCACACACACACACAGTCACACACACTCACACATAGTCACACACAGTCACACACACACACAGTCACACACACACAGTCACACTCACACACAGTCACACACACACAGTCACACTCACACATAGTCACACACACACAGTCACACACACTCACACACAGTCACACACACACAGTCACACTCACACACAGTCACACACACACAGTCACACTCACACATAGTCACACACACACAGTGACACACACACTCACACACAGTGACACACACACAGTCACACTCACACACAGTCACACACACACAGTCACACTCACACATAGTCACACACACACAGTGACACACACACTCACACACAGTCACACACACACAGTCACACTCACACACAGTCACACACACACAGTCACACACACACAGTCACACACACACAGTCACACACACACTCACACACAGACACACACACACACACTCACACACAGTCACACACACACAGTCACACACAGTCACACACACTCACACACACACTCACACACAGTCACACACACACTCACACAGTCACACACACAGTCACACACTCACACACACAGTCACACACACACTCACACACAGTCACACACACACAGTCACACTCACACATAGTCACACACACACAGTCACACTCACACACAGTCACACACACACAGTCACACACACACTCACACACACAGTCACACACACACAGTCACACACACACAGTCACACACACACACACACTCACAGACACACACTCATTCACACACACACTCACACACACACTCACACAATCACTCACACTCATACAATCACACACAGTCACACACACACACACAGTCACACACACACTCACACACAGTCACACACACACAGTCACACACACAGTCACACACACACACAGTCACACACACACAGTCACACACACACACAGTCACACACACACACAGTCACACACACAGTCACACACACACAGTCACACACACTCACACACAGTCACACACACACAGTCACACACACACAGTCACACACACTCACACACAGTCACACACACACAGTCACACACACACAGTCACACACACACAGTCACACACACTCACACACAGTCACACACACACAGTCACACACACACAGTCACACACACTCACACACAGTCACACACACACAGTCACACACACACTCACACACAGACACACACACTCACACACACACTCACACACAGTCACACACACTCACACACACAGTCACACACACACAGTCACACACACACACACTCACACACAGTCACACACACAGTCACACACACACACAGTCACACACACACAGTCACACACACACTCACACACAGTCACACACACTCACACACACACTCACACACAGGCAGCCCCTCAGTGAGGCCCGTGGGGCCCTGCAGGGGAACCGTCCGTCCGGGGAGGGTGCCCAGCGTCTCCACCTGCGGTTTCAGGCCCTTCTCCCCGGGTCCCGGGTCCGCACTGACCTCAGCGGGCGGCTCTGCTCCCGGCCATGGGGGGGGGAGCCCATATAGAGGCCCAGCCTGCACCCCCATCCCGCCTGCCCCCCATCCCGCCTGCCCCCCCTCCCGCCTGCCCCCCCTCCCGCCTGCCCCCCATCCCGCCTGCCCCCCATCCCGCCTGCCCCCCATCCCGCCTGCCCCCCCTCCCGCCTGCCCCCCCTCCCGCCTGCCCCCCATCCCGCCTGCCCCCCCGTCCCGCCTGCCCCCCCGTCCCGCCTGCACCCCCGTCCCGCCTGCCCCCCGTCCCGCCTGCCCCCCTGTCCCGCCTGCCCCCCTGTCCCGCCTGCCCCCCTGTCCCGCCTGCCCCCCCTCCCGCCTGCCCCCCCTCCCGCCTGCCCCCCCTCCCGCCTGCGCCCCCTCCCGCCTGCGCCCCATCCCGCCTGCCCCCCATCCCGCCTGCCCCCCATCCCGCCTGCCCCCCATCCCGCCTGCCCCCCCTCCCGCCTGCCCCCCCGTCCCGCCTGCCCCCCCGTCCCGCCTGCACCCCCGTCCCGCCTGCCCCCCGTCCCGCCTGCCCCCCTGTCCCGCCTGCCCCCCTGTCCCGCCTGCCCCCCTGTCCCGCCTGCCCCCCCTCCCGCCTGCCCCCCCTCCCGCCTGCCCCCCCTCCCGCCTGCGCCCCCTCCCGCCTGCGCCCCATCCCGCCTGCCCCCCATCCCGCCTGCCCCCCATCCCGCCTGCCCCCCCTCCCGCCTGCCCCCCCGTCCCGCCTGCCCCCCATCCCGCCTGCGCCCCCGTCCCGCCTGCCCCCCGTCCCGCCTGGCCCCCATCCCGCCTGCGCCCCCCTCCCACCTGCACCCCTGTCCCGCCTGCCCCCCATCCCGCCTGCCCCCCATCCCGCCTGCCCCCCATCCCGCCTGCGCCCCATCCCGCCTGCGCCCCCGTCCTGCCTGCATCTCTGTCCCGCCTGCGCCCGGGCTGTGGGGGTGGTCTGCCAGTGTTGGTCTCAGAAGCAGCGGCAGCCGCCTTTGGGGGTGCCCCAGCGGCCTTTGGGGGTGCCCCAGCGGCCTTTGGGGGTGCCCCGCCTCCGTTCCCACCTCGGCCAGGGCTGCGGCCGGCCCGGGAGCACCTGCCTGTGAGTGTGTGGGTGGATCTGTCTGTAGGGGTGCATGTCAGGGTCCCCACAGGTGCTCGCCCGCCGCCCTCTGCCCAGCCCGCGATGCCTGCTCCCGCCCCTCCCGGTCTGTCTGTAGGGGTGCGTGTCAGGGTCCCCACACGTGCTCGCCCGCCGCCCTCTGCCCAGCCTGTGATGCCTGCTCCCGCCCCTCCCGGTCTTGCAGGCGGAGTGCCGGCTGTGCAACGGGTCCGACAGGGAGTGTGTGTCCCCCACGGCCAAGGCCGCCAGGAAGGAGACTCTCAAGGTGCGTGCAGGGTGAGGCAGGTGTGCCCTTTGGTGGGTGAGTGGGCCCCTGGTCGCGAGGCCACGCCCACCTGCCAGAGGGGGGCAGACCCGGCCACCACCTCCACGCCCGCCCCCCCATCCCTGTCCCTGTCCCTGCTCCGGGCAAACGGTGTGGGCCCAATGGGCGCTGGGAGCTGGGGGCGGGGGCCAGGGGCCGGAGGCCGGGGGCTGGGGGCGGGGGCCGGGGGCCGGGGGCCGAGGAGCGCAGGCCAGGGGCTAGGGGCCGGGGGTGGGGGGCGGGGGCCGGGGGCCGGGGCTGGGAGCAGGCCGGGGGCTAGGGGCCAGGGGTGGGGGGCGGGGGCCGGGGGCCGGGGCTGGGGGCAGGCCCGCTGTGCCCTGACTGCTGGCGGGCAGAACAGGTGCAGAAGGAGAACTACCGGCAGGAGAAGAAGCGCGCCACCAAGCAGCTGCTCAGCGCCCTGACCGACCCCCGCGTGGTCATCATGGCCGACAGCCTGAAGGTAGGCGGGCCTGGCGGTCCCGTCCACGTCGACCTGTGGACCAGGAGGTCAGGGGTCATCCGGCCAGGGCACAGGCCCGGGTGCGGGGGAGAGGAGAGTAAACCAGACGGGGCTGGTCATGGGCCAGCCTGGGCCTGGGGCCGCCTTGGCCTTCTCTGTGTTGGCACAAACGGGAGCCATGTTTCCCACGAGAGAGAAATGGCCAATACCGAGTCTCCAGCCACCGGCAGCGTGGCTCAGCGGCTGAGCATCCACCTATGAACCAGGAGGTCAGGGTTCGATTCCCGCGCGGGGCACAGGCCTGGGGTGCGGGCTCAGTCTCCAGTGTGGGGCGTGCAGGAGGCAGCTGATGGGTGTTTCTAACTCTCCCTCTCCCTTCCTCTCCGACATCCATAAAAACTACACCTGAAAGAGGAAAAGTAAAGGCCTCTGCCCGCCCCTGAGCCACCCGATGCCCGGCCTCGGCCTCCCGGGCCCTGACCCCGCCCGCCCGCAGACCGGGGACCCCGTGCCCTGCCCTGACCCCGCCCGCCCGCAGACCGGGGACCCCATGCCCTGCCCTGACCCCGCCCACAGACCGGGGACCCCGTGCCCTGCCCTGACCCGCCCGCCCACAGACCGGGGGCCCCGTGCCCTGCCCTGACCCCGCCCGCCCGCCCGCAGACCAGGGGACCCCGTGCCCTGCCCTGACCCCGCCCGCCCACAGACCGGGGGGCCCCGTGCCCTGCCCTGACCCGCCCGCCCGCCCGCCCGCAGACTGGGGACCCTGCGCCCTGCCCTGACCCCGCCCACAGACCGGGGGCCCCGTGCCCTGCCCTGACCCCGCCCACAGACCGGGGACCCCGTGCCCTGACCCCGCCCGCCCGCCCGCCCGCCCGCAGGTCCGGGGCACACTGAAGGGCTGGACCAAGCTGTGGTGCGTGCTGAAGCCGGGCGCGCTGCTCATCTACAAGACGCCGGGCGTGGGCCAGTGGGTGGGCACGGTGCTGCTGCAGTGCTGCCGGCTGCTGGAGCGGCCCTCCAAGAAGGACGGCTTCTGCTTCAAGCTCTTCCACCCGCTGGACCAGTCCGTGTGGGCCGTGAAGGTGCCCGCGGGCGGGGGCGGGGGCGGGAGGCACGCAGGAAGGACCCGGGGGAGGGGACGGGGCGGGGGCGGGGGCGGGAGGCACGCAGGACCCCGGGGAGGGGACGGGGGTGGAGGGGGGCAGCTGGGCCCTGGGAGGCAGGAAGGACCCGGGGAGGGGACGGGGGCAGGAAGGACCCCGGGGAGGGGACGGGGGCAGGAAGGACCCGGGGAGGGGAAGGGGGGCTGGGGTACGTCTCTCAGTGGTGTCAGCCGTGGTCCCCGCTCTGGGGGTGCGGGCCCGTGGGGCTCAGGCCTAGTGGCCACAGGTCACGGTCACACGTGCCGGAGGCGGAGGCGTGGGCCATGGCGGGCGGCTCCCAGCCCCGCCGCCCCGCCCCGCCCCGCCCCCGCCCCCAGGGATTCTGGGCTCAGGGCGCCGAGCACACCCGGAAGCCCAGTTACAGGGTTCGGACAGACGCGGGGTCTTTTAGGACAGCGTGTCCCAATAGCGCTTTTAACGGAGGTGGCTGTCACTCTGGCCAGCTGGCTCAGTGGTCGGGGTGTCCACCCGCAGACGGAGGGGCTGAGGCTTGGATCCGGCTCCGTCCCCGTCCCCGGCGGGGGCGAGCGGGAGGCGCAGTCGGTGTGTCTCCCATCGGTGTTTCTCTTTCCCCCCGCCCCCTCCCCCTCCCCCTTGGGGGAATCAATGGGGAAGTGCCCTCCAGCGAGCATGCGCCCCAAACCCACACAGCACCGTGCTCCCTGTCTCTGAGGTCCCGGTGTAGCCGGGCCCTGGCGTCCGGGAGCTCAGAGCCTGCACCTCGGGGCCCCCTGGCCGGTGCGTGGCCGGCGGCCTGGCCTGCCCGGGGCCCGCGGCCTGGGAGGGCCGGTGTCCGAGAGGCCGGTGACCCACCGGGTGCGTGGCCGGCGGTCTGGCCCCGCCTGGGCCCTGAGGCCTGGGAGGCCCGGTATCCGAGAGGCCGGTGAGCGACCGTGTGCTTTGCCGCCCGGGCTGTCGGGTGACCTGGTCTGTGCCCCGCCCAGGGCCCCAGAGGCGAGAGCGTGGGCTCCATCACGCAACCCCTGCCCAGCAGCTACCTGATCTTCAGGGCGGCCTCCGAGTCCGATGGTGAGTCCGCCCGCTCGGCAGGTCCCCGCGACCCCGTGACCCTGCGACCCCGTGACCCACGCGACCCCCACGACCCCCGTGACCCCCGCAACCCTGTGACCCTGCGACCCCGTGACCCCGTGACCCTGCGGTCGATTCTAGACCAGGCACACTGGACCCCGGTCAGGCCCAGTGGCCACCACTCAGCCTGTCCGGCCGGCGTGGCACAGGGGCTGATTCCCGGTCAGGAGGTCAGGGTTCAGGTGCCCGGGTTGCGGGCTCCATCCCCAGTGGGGTGCGTGCAGGACAGCTGGTCCGTGATTCTCTCTCACCGTCGATATTTTGTTTTTTTTTGTCAATCTTCACCCGAGGGTATTTTTTCATTGATTTTTAGGGAGAATGGAAGAGAGGGAGAGACAGAGAGAAACATTGATGTGAGAGACACACGACTGGTTGCTTCCTGCACGTGCCCGGACCAAGGCCCAGGCCAGGAGGAGCCTGCCTCCGAGGAACATGCCCTTGACCAGAATCGAACCCGCAAAGCTTTGGTCCGCAGGCCGATGCTCTATCCACTGAGCCACACCGGCTAGGGCTCATCATTGATGTTCTATCTCTCTCTCCCTCTCTCTTCCTCTCTGAAATCAATATATATATACTTTTTTTAAAAAAACGGAGGCAGCCCACTGTCCTGGGCCGGGCCTGGCCTCAGCACCTCTCTGAGCCTCCATTGCTGTGAGCAGAGTGGCCGGTAGCCCCGCCCCCCAGGCGTTGGAGAGGCTGATGACCTCACACGGCCTGCCGCTGAGTCCGGCCTGGAACTGGGGGGGATGGGGAGTGGGGTGGCCCCCTGGGCCGGGCGGGGCAGCGGGTGGAGGGGCAGGGCTCCGGGTCAGGGACGCCTCGGTGAGGAGGGGGGTGGGGAGCGGGCTGTGGGGCTCACACCCCCGTCCCCCCGCCCCCCGCCCCCAGGCCGCTGCTGGCTGGACGCCCTGGAGCTGGCCCTGCGCTGCTCCAGCCTCCTGCGGCTCAGCCGGCCGGGCAGCGACCAGGAGCCCGGGTCCTCGCCCGACGGGTCGCCCTCCTCGCTCTGCGGGCTGCCGCCCTCGGCCGCCACCCACGGCCCGGACCTGTTCCCGTGAGTGGGTGCGGCGTGGCCAGCCCCCGAGCCCCCCGGACCCGCACGCCTGGGGGGGGGGCAGCGCCACGGGCGCGCTGGGCGGACACCCGCTCCGGGGGGAGGGAGCCTGGCGCCCGTGACCCGGCCCGACCCCGTGCCGCCCAGCTCAGCCTGAGCGTCCCCCTGGGAGCCAGGGCTCAGGGCCCAGCCGCTGCGGGCTCGCCCGTGGGGCGTGCAGCCGCTGTCTCCCTCTCCCTTCCTCCGGAATTAACTCACATTAGAAATAAACCCAGCGCGGGCGCCCAGGGGAGTTCCTGAGGTGGGGTGCCGGGTGGGGTGCCGGGGGTAAGGTGCCTGGCATAGGGGTGCTGGGATGGGGTGCCGGGATGGGGTGCCGGGATGGGGTGCGGGGGTAAGGTGCCCGGGTGTGGCTGCTGCAGGCTGAACGGGTCGGCCCTGGAGAACGACGCCTTCTCGGACCGGTCGGAGCGGGAGGCGGGCGAGGACTCCGACCCCGAGGCCCCGGACCTCAGCCAGAGGACCCGCGGCAGCGGCAGCGACCTGTCCGAGGCCCCCGGCGCCCCCGCCCCTCCAGGGACCACGTACGTGGAGCAGCCCCACGAGGAGCTGGGGGAGGTGAGAGCCGCCCCGAGCCCCACCTGTCCCCCCACCCGCCTCCACCCATCCCCCCACCCGTCCCCCCACCCGCCCCTCCACCCATCACCCCACCCGTCACCCCACCCGCCCCTCCACCCATCACCCCACCTGTCCCCCCACCGCATCCCCCCACCCATCCCCACCCGCCCCTCCACCCATCACCCCACCCGTCACCCCACCGCATTCTCCCCCTCCCCCCCCGCCCCCGAGGCCGCCCGGGGTCCGAGGAGAGGCAGGGCCCCGGGGCTGAGAGGAGGGACTCTGGGGGGGGGGAGCTGGGAGCAGGGCCAGAGGGGCTGGGAGCTGGCGAGGGCCCCGGGCTCGGGCTGAGGATGTGGGGGGCCAGGTGGGCTGCGCTGGGGCAGCCAGTGGGCAGGGAGGGAGGCAGCAGTGTGAGGGGCTGGGCCTGGGCGGAGACAGCGGGAGAGGGTCCCCCGGCCGCCCTGACGCCCCCCCTCCGGCAGCCGGGCGGCGTGGCCCAGGAGCAGGCGGTGCCGGAGGAGCACCGGGGGCTGGTGTGGCTGCTGCTGAGGCAGCTGCGGCCGGGCATGGACCTGTCCCGCGTGGCACTGCCCACCTTCGTGCTGGAGCCCCGTTCCTTCCTCTGCAAGCTGTCCGACCACTACGCCCACGCGGACCTGCTGTCCCGGTGAGGGCCCCCACTGCCCCCACTGCCCGCCCTCCACGGCCCTCACTGCCCGCCCCCCCACTGCCCGCCCCCCCACTGCCCGCCCCCCCCTGCGCCCACGCCGACCTGCTGTCCCGGTGAGGGCACCCCCGCCCACTACGCCCTCCCGCCCGGCCGCCCACCCAGGGGTCTGCAGGGTCCCGGGGCGCCTGGCCTCCTCCCACTGCCCCTGCCCGTAAGGTGGGCAGGGTGGGCGCCCCGCACCCTGTGTACCCGAACCCCCTCTCGGCGCGGCCCCTGAGCTGACTCCCGGCTGCTGGATACACAGAGGGAGCGGGCGAGGGCGGGAGCATCGGGCAGGGAGTGTGGCGCTCGCCATCCATCCGCCCGTCCATCTGCCCGTCCGTCCATCTGTCCGTCCGTCTGTCTGTCTGTCCGTCCGTCTGTCCGTCCGTCTGTCCGTCCAGGGCGGCGCTGGAGGAGGACGCCTACGGCCGCTTCAAGCAGGTGCTGCGCTGGTACCTGTCCGGCTTCTACCAGAAGCCCAAGGTGAGGCCCCCCGCCCCCGGCCGTGGAGGGTCCTGGTCACCCCGGGGGCCCGGCCTGGGAGACAGGGGACGGGCCCCAACGGACCCTGCTTCTGCCCAGAGTCCTGGGAGGTGACGGGTCGGGGTCTCGGGTCCCCTGGGAAC
This sequence comes from Pipistrellus pygmaeus, assembly GCA_949987585.1. Taxonomy (NCBI): domain Eukaryota; kingdom Metazoa; phylum Chordata; class Mammalia; order Chiroptera; family Vespertilionidae; genus Pipistrellus; species Pipistrellus pygmaeus. The sequence goes on along the minus strand of OX465311.1, from coordinate 849,662 downwards.
CAGAGGCGGAGACGCGGGGGCGAAGCAGGGCCCCCAACAGGAGGGGCGGCTCCCGGTGCCCGCAGCCAGCTGGGCACCCCGAGACCGTGTCCGCGGGCACCCCCCTGGCCTGGGCCCACGTGCCCCTCACCTGCCTGCCCAGCGCCCCCCTCACGCCCCGCCTCCCCCCCCCCCCCGCAGGGAATCAAGAAGCCCTACAACCCGGTCCTCGGGGAGACCTTCCGCTGCAGCTGGTTCCACCCGCAGACCCACAGCCTCACCTTCTACATCGCCGAGCAGGCAGGGCGCCTGGGGGGGCACGCCTCCGGGCCCTCTCCGCCCACTGGGCCTCCTCTCCGCACCCCACTGAGCATCCGGCCCGGGCCCTGGCCCGGCTCCCCGGCCTGGCGCAGGCGTGGGGGTGGCTGGGGGGGGGGGCCGGGGGTGGACAGGGTGGGTGGCCAGGGGGTGGCCGGGGGGGGGGGAGGGAGGGTGGCTGGGGAGGGGGGTGGCCAGGGAGGGGGGTTGCCGGGGGGCGGCTGGGGGTGGCCGGAAATGGACAGAGGGGTAGATGAGGATGGCCGGGGTGGCCGGAAATGGACAGAGGGGTAGATGAGGATGGCCGGGGTGGCCGGGGTGGCCGGGCAGAGGAGGCGCCGCCGGCTGTGGGGCTGTCCGGGAGCCACGGCTGTGCCCACAGGTGTCCCACCACCCGCCCGTGTCCGCCTTCCACGTCAGCAACCGCAAGGACGGCTTCTGCGTCAGCGGCAGCGTCACGGCCAAGTCCCGGTTCTACGGTGAGGCCCCCGGGGCAGCGGGGCAGCGGGGGGGGAGGGGGGTTGGCGGGGGGCAGCGGGGCGAGGGTGGGTGAGCTCCAGGTTCCGGGGTCACCAGACCGGACACGCCCGTGCCTCCCTCCCGCCACTCGGATGCGGGGCCACGGGTGGGACAGTCCTCAGAGCCTGAATGAGGCAGGCCCCCCCCCCCCCACCCCACCCCGGGCGCCTGAGGTCCCAGGACGAGCTGGGCGCGGGCCACGGGCCACACGTGCTGCGGGAATGGGGTGGGGCCGGGCTCGGGGCCCCTCCGCTCACTGCCCGTCTCCGCAGGGAACTCGCTGTCGGCCCTGCTGGACGGCCAGGCCACGCTCACCTTCCTGCGCCGGGCAGAGGACTACACCCTCACCATGCCCTACGCCCACTGCAGAGGTGAGACCCCGCCCGGCCGGTTCGGGAAGGAGGGTCCGGCCTTGGGGTGTGCCTGCCAGGTGCTTCTCGCACACTGTGGGGTCAGAGGGAACAGGACAGACTCTCCTCGGTCCGTCCTCCCGCTCCGTGCGTGTCTGCGGCCTTCTCATCGCGGGGCGGCGTGAACGTGGAACATTCACCCTGGGAAGGACTGTGCGTGTGCTTGAGCCAGACTGCCCCCAGTCTCCGGGGAGCAGAGCCTTAAGGGGTTGGGATAACGCTCCACCTCGTTTCATACATGACATCAAAGGAGGCGTGCAGCCGAGACCAGTTTGGCTCAGTGGACAGAGCGTCGGCCTGCGGAATGAAGGGTCCCAGGTTCGATTCCCGTCAAGGGAATGTACATTGGTGGCAGGCACATCCCCAGTAGGGGGTGTGCAGGAGGCAGCTGGTCGATGTTTCTCTCTCATCAATGTTTCTAGCTCTCTCTCCCTCTCCCTTCCTCTCTGTAAAAAATCAATAAAATATATTTTTAAAAATTAAAAAAAAGGGGGGGGCATGTAGGCGGGTTCCATGAAGCCCGCTGGTGAGAGGTTAGGGAGGCGGGAGAAAGCCAGGGGGCACCTCTGGATTGGATAAAAAGTAAGTGATGGACACATGCTTCTTCTATGAGGCGGGTGCGGGACAGTTAACCATCCACAGCTAACAGGACGACGGAAACAGGGAAGGAACCTGTGGTCTCGGTCCTGGTGCCCAGGGCGCTCGGCTGTGCCCTGAGGGGTCGGAGAAGGGAAAGCTACAAGTTAGCCTGACATTTCACAGGGAGCTTATCTCAGACCAAAAAGGCAGATAAGCTCAGCTCTGTGGTGTGGCTCTCCCTCCAGACCCCGAGCCAAACAGCCCAGACCGTCCCCAAGAAGACCCCCAGCAGGGGGTCCCGCCTTGGCTATTGGGGTCCCTGGCTCGTATCCCCCTGAAGGGCACGGGGTGGCCCCCGTCTCAGCGTTCCAGAGCGGAGCTGCGTGTCTCCATCGGGTGCCCGCCAGCCGGGACGGAGGGCTCATTTCCTCCCGTCCTCCCGTCCTCCAGTCCTCCTGTCCTCCCGTCCTCCTGTCCTCCCGTCCTCCTGTCCTCCCGCCCGGCCGCATGGCGGGGCTGGGCCGCGCTGACCGCTGACCGCCTGCTTGCAGGGCTCCTGTACGGCACCATGACCATGGAGCTGGGCGGCCGGGTGACCATCGAGTGCAAGAAGAGCAACTTCCAGGCCGAGCTGGAGTTCAAGCTCAAGGTAGCTCGGGCGTCACCCCCCACCTCCGCCCCGGACGGGCTGGGGGACCCCTCCGCCCTCTGTGCCCAGAGCTGGTTTCCTGAGCAAGCACACCGGGGAGCAGCCGCCCGAGGGGAGGCCCTGCCCACAGGCCCTCCTGGGGAGCCCCCGCCCCCTGAGCTCAGGCGGAGGCCTCTAGCTGGGTCCCATCCAGCTGGGCTCCTGGGCACGCACTGGCAGAGCCGGTCCCTGGGGGGCGCCCACTCCGTGTCCCTGGAGGAGGGTCGGGGGGGTCAGGGGGCCGCCCTCACAGACCCGTGTCCCCAGGAGGGGGTCTGGGGGGCCGCCCTCCGGGGTCTGGGGGCCGCCCTCACGGACCCGTGTCCCCAGCCGTTCTTCGGGGGCAGCGCGAGCATCAACCAGGTGGCGGGCAGGATCGTGGCGGGGGACGAGGAGCTGGCGCAGCTGTGGGGGCGCTGGGTGAGCGGCTGCTGGGGGGGGGCGGTGCGGGGGAGGGACGGGGAATGGGGGCTCCGGAAGGCCTGCCCGCTGAGCCGGGGGGAGGGGGACGGGGAATGGGGGGGGGAATGGGGGCTCCGGAAGGCCTGCCCGCTGAGCCGGGGGGGGGGGGGGACAGGGGCGGGGGGGCTCCGGAAGGCCTGCCCGCTGAGCCGCCCCCGCCCCCGCAGGACGGGGAGGTGTTCATCCGGGAGGAGGGCCGCGGGGGCCCCCAGCTCTTCTGGAGCCCGAGCCCCGAGGTCCGCGCGCAGAGGCTGAGGCTGCGCACCGTGCTGCCCGCGGAGCAGGCGGAGCTGGAGTCCGAGAGGTGAGCCCGACCCCCGGCCTCTGGCCCCGCGACCCTGCTGACCCCTGACCCCTGACCCCTGACCCCTGCAACCCCGCCGACCCCCTGGCCCCTGACCCCCAAGACCCCGCCGACCCCCCGGACCCTGACCCCCGCGACCCCGCCGACCCCCGGCCCCCGACCCCCGCGACCCCGCCAACCCCCAGCCCCTGACCCCTGACCCCTGCGACCCCGCCGACCCCCCGGACCCTGACCCCCGCGACCCCGCCGACCCCCGGCCCCTGATCCCCGTGACCCCGCCGACCCCCGGCCCCTGACCCCCGGTCTGCTGACCCCATGGGCGATCGAGTGGGGAGCTGTCCTGCGGGGAGGGCAGCAGGGGAAGAGCGGTCTGGGCGTCAGGCCCGCAGGGAGGGAGGGTGAGCCCGGGGTGAGGGGGTGAGACCCCTGTCTCCTGGGGGAGGCCCCGCTTCCCGCTGGGAGCCGGCGCGGCCTCCGGGTCCCACCCTCTGAACCGCAGTGTCTGTCTTCCGAGCGAGGGCCTGCGAGGTGGCGGGAGGGGCGGGGGCAGCGGGGGCAGCGGGGCAGCGGGGGCAGTGCCCGGCAGCCTCCTGGTAACCGTGGGGCGCGTGCTCGCTCTGCCCGGAAGGCCGGCTCGGTGGCGTGGTAGCCGCCTTGGAGCGGGCAGCGTGGGCACGGCGGTGGCGCCGTGGACACCCTGTGGGCAGCCTGGCCCGGCCCGGCCTCGTGGCCTCCCAGCCCTGCAGCCGCCGAGGGCCGGGGTGGCAGGGACCCGGAGGCTGCGCTTGGGCCAGGGCCCCCAAGGTCACCGCGTCCTTGAAGGGTCCGACCCGCTGACCCCCTGGTTTCTAGGTTGACGCTCATCCGCTGAGCCCGGCCGGCTGCGCTAAGTTTATATATTTTTTAAAATATGTTTTTATTCATTTCAGAGAGAAAGGGAGAAAGAGACATCCATGATGAGAGAGCATCATGGATCGGCTGCCTCCTGCACGCCCCCTACTGGGGATGTGCTGCCACCCGGGCATGTGCCCTGACTGGAATCCAAAGGTGACCTCCTGGTCCATAGGGTGACGCTCAGCCCCTGAGCCACCCCAGCTGGGTGGAATCTAATTTTTAAAATGGGGCTTATTGCCGAAACCGGTGTGGCTCAGTGGATAGGGCGTCGGCCTGCAGACTGAAAGGTACCGGGTTCGATTCTGGTCAAGGGCATGTACTTGGTTGTGGGCATGTGCCCAGTAGGAGGTGTGCAAGAGGCAGCTGACTGATGTTTCTCTCTTGTCCATGTTTCTAGCTCTCTATCCCTCTCCCTTCCTCTCTGTAAAAAATCATTGAAATATATATTTTAAAAAATAAATAAAATGGGGCTTATTTTTATAAAAAGGGTCCCGGAGACCCCGCGCCGAGAGGCGGTGAGCGTGCTGTCACCGGGGCATTAGTGTCCCGCCGACCCCAGGGCGGGGGCTCGGCGCCCAGGCCCCGCTCAGCGCCCCCCGCAGGCTGTGGTGGGGTGTCACCGGGCGGGCTGGGGGGGCTCGGCGCCCAGGCCCCGCTCAGCGCCCCCCGCAGGCTGTGGCGGGGTGTCACCGGGCGGGCTGGGGGGGCTCGGCGCCCAGGCCCCGCTCAGCGCCCCCCGCAGGCTGTGGCGGGGTGTCACCGGGCGGGCTGGGGGGGCTCGGCGCCCAGGCCCCGCTCAGCGCCCGCCCCCCCTCCCCCAGGCTGTGGCGGGGTGTCACCGGCGCCATCCGGGCGGGCGACCAGCAGGCGGCCACGCGGGAGAAGCTGGTGCTGGAGGAGGCGCAGCGGCAGCGGGCCCGGGAGCAGCAGCAGCGCCCGGGGCCCTGGGCGCCCCGGCTCTTCCGGCTGGACCCCGCCGCCCAGCAGTGGAGCTACCGCTTCGCCGAGTGAGTGGGCCGGGGCGGCCGGCCTGCGGGCCCTGGGGGCTCCTGCCCCCCACCCCCCGGGGAGCGAGGAGGGGGGCCGTATGGGGCTCCGCTGACCTGTGTGCGGCCCCTGCACGCGGCGGCGGCTGGGGCTCTGGGTCGGGGGCGGTCGGGGGCTGGGGGCTCTGGCTGAGGCCACTGCCCCCGCCCACGGCTCCCTCTGGCCTGCAGCCTCAGCCCCTGGGACCCCCGGAAGGACGTGGCCCAGTATGAGCAGGACGGGGCGCTGTGCACCCTGCAGCGGGACAGCCGGCCCCCCCAGGCCCGTCGGGGGGGCAGCCCAGGGCCCAGGCGCCAGGTCAGCACCCAGGGCCCTGCTGGGGCGTCCTCTGCAGCGAGGGGGACAGTCAGGCTGCCCACCGCCCGGCCTGCTCTCTGCCCTGCCCTGTCTCCCTCCCCCCCCCAAGTGTCCCCTGCTGCCAGACCCAGGCTCCTGGACACTCAGCCCCAGCCCCGGGTCCCAGGGCCCACTCCCCGGGGGAGGAGACTGAGGCTGGGGCTGGCGGCGGGAGCAGGCGGCGTGGCACAGCGGCCGGCCTGAGGGGCTGCTGGAGGAGGGAGGCGCCGCGGCTGAGCTTTCTGAGGGGCGTCCGGCATGGCCTCCACGGCCACGGGGCCCGGGCCGGCCAGCGCTGCAGGCCCCGTGGGGGGCGGTGGGTGTGGGGTGCCCCCGGCCCAGCGCCTCCGTCCCCCGCAGAGGCCGGGCCCCGACCGGCGGCTCCGCAAGGCCAGCGACCAGCCCTCCGGCTGCAGCCGGGCCACCGAGAGCAGCTCCACGCCCGAGTCCTGCCCCGAGCTCTCCGAGGAGGACGGGCGCCTCGTCTCCGGTGAGCGGGGCCTCTGCCGGGGGGGCCCCTCTGGGGGGGGGCCTCTGGGGGGGAGGGCCTCTGCGGGGGGGAGGCCCTCTGGGGGGGCCCTCTGCGGGGGGGCCTCTGGAGGGGGGCTTCTGCGGGGGGAACTCTATGGGGGGAGGCCTTCTGCCGGGGGGGCCTATGAGGGGGAGGCCCTCTGGGGGGGAGGCCCTCTGGGGGGGAGGCCCTCTGGGGGGGAGGCCCTCTGGGGGCGCCCTCTGGGGGGTGCAGGCCCCTCTGGGGAGGAGGCCCCTTTTGGGGGGAGGCCCTCTGGGGGGGCCCTCTGGGGGGGGAGGGTCTCTGCGGGGGGAGAGCCTCGGGGGGGGGCCCTCTGGGGGGGAGACCGTCTGCGGGGGAGGCCCTCTGGGGGGGAGACCCTCTGGGGGGGCCCTCTGGGGGGGCCCTCTGTGGGGTGCAGGCCCCTCTGGGGGGGAGACCCTCTGGGGGGGGGCCCTCTGGGGGGTGCAGGCCCCTCTGGGGGGGAGGCCCTCTGGGGGCTGCAGGCCCCTCTGGGGGGGAGACCCTCTGGGGGGGCCCTCTGCGGGGTGCAGGCCCTTCTGGGGGGCCGGTGCCCAGGACGACCCCCCCACGGCCTCAGGGCCTCCCTGAGCCCAGGCCAGACGAGGGAGTGGGCAGGCGGCAGGCCCCCAGCCCTGTGCCCATAGCTAACGGGGGGGGGGGGGGGGGGGGGCAGGGGCTGGGGGCCCTCGGCCTGTGGCCCTCTGGTCCCCTGCCCGTGGCTCCCGGTGCGGTCCCGCCTCCGCCGTGTGAGCCCCCCGGCCTTTCTGTCTCCGGGGCAGCTGAGCCTGGGCCCCTGAAGCTCCCTCAGGCCTCTCCCCGCCCCGCCCCCCCGTCCCGTTAGCTCTGACCCGGGGACGCCCGTGAGGCGGGCAGGGGCTCCCCCTGGGCCCCCCGGGGCCCCCGCTGGCCCTGACATCCCAGCTCACCCTCCCCCCTCCTGCTGTCCGCTCGGCCTGGTCGGCGTCGGCGCAGGGAGCCCGTGCCCGCGGTGCCGGAAGGAGGCGGGGCGGCTGCAGGCGCTGCAGGAGGCCGTGCTGTCCGTCCGGGACGCCCAGCAGGAGCTGCACAGGTGGGAGCGGCGGCCCCGAGGGCGGGGCGGGGCGGGGGCGCGCGGGCGCTGGAACCCGCCGGGGTCTGGGGCCGGGGGCACCGGACGCCTGGCTCCTGGCCCTCGGGAACGGGCCAGGGGACGCCGGGAGCTGGCCAGTCCGCCCGCCAGAGGCTCCGGGTCAGCCGGCGTCACGTGTCCGGGATCATGTAACCCGGGTCCCGCGCACACGGCCCACACCAGCCTCTCCCGGGCCCCGCGCCCGCCCTGTCCCTCTGGGTGTCCTGGCCTCGCTGTGCGGACAGTCCCCTCGGACGGGGCCCGGGCAGTGACCTTCTCTGACCTTAGCCTCCTAAGGGGGCCCCGTCCGAGGCCACGGGGTCCGGGCTCCAACACGTGACGCTGGGGTGGGGGCGTCCAGCTCCCTGGCGCGGACCCCGCCCCCCCGAGCGCTGCCTGGGTGCCCGCCCCTGACGCCCCCCTGCAGCGCCCTGAGGGCGCGCCCTCCAGCGGCCTGGCTGAGCCCCCTCTCCCCCCGCCCTGCAGGCACCTCGCGGCCATGCTCAGCGCCTCGGCCAGGGCGCGGCGGGCTGCGGCCCCGGGCCTCCTGCAGAGCCCGCGCGCCTGGGGGCTGCTGTGCGTGCTGCTGGCCTGCCAGCTGCTCCTGGGCCACGTCCTCACGTAAGGCCGCGGCGCCCCCTGCAGGCCGCCCGCCGCCCAGCACTGCACACCGGAGCCGGAGGACGGCGCCCGCCCGCTCGGCCCCGCGGACGGGCTCGGAGCAGGAGGACGGCGGCGGGGACCTGGCGGCCACCGGGCACCGCTCGGCCGGGCAGCCCAGCGCCAGCCTGGCTGCTCCTGCCCCCCCCCCCGCCCAGTGCCCGCTCCTGGCCACCGCTCCCTCCCGGGGCAGCGTCCACCTGCCGCGGGCGGGCGTGGGGGGCGTGGGGGCCGCCGGGGTGGACGGTCCCTCCGCGGGGCTGCAGGGGGAGGAGCCGCCTCGGCCTGAAGCCCAGGCTGTCCCTCCGGAGGCCCTGCCCGTGTCACCTGGGGGGCCCCCGGGGCCCCCGACTCGGCCATGGGGTTTACTCTGCCCGTGGGCTGCTTGGGCAGCTGGTCCTGCAGGCGGGTGGGGACACGGGACCGCGGGTGCGGCTCAGCTGCCCACACGGGGACCGGGGACACGGGGACACGGGATACGGGACACGGGACACGGGATACGGGGACACGGGGCTGGCGGATGCGTGTGCTCCCACGCTGCACTTTTTGCTGTTGTTAATCCTCACACGTTTTTCCAGGATGTTCAGGGAGCGTGGGAGGGCGGGGAGATACCGAGAGAAACATGGATGTGTGAGGGCCCCATCGACTGGTCACCTCCCGCACGCGCCCTGTCCAGTGCTGGGGATGCAGCCCTTGCCCGGAATCGAACCCAGGACCCTTCCGTCCGAGGGCCGATGCTCCGTCCGCTGAGCCGCACCGGCCAGGGCTCTACACTTCTCAAACAGACACAGTTGCAGTGTTTCAGGCAGTGTCCAGCCTCAGTCCCTGTGTCCGGGGCCGCGTGTGCGTGTGGGGTGCGTGTGCGTGTGCGTGTGTGGGCACCGGCCCAGGTGGGGCCACGGAGCCTTAGCCTCACAGCCGCGCCCTGAACAGATGGCCTCGTTTTCCAGGTTTTGTATCCACGTTCTTGTTGCGCCCCACCCCCCCACACTTCGGAGACACGCCTGTGCCCCATTCCTTGAAATAAAGGAACTCACTCCTCACTCCTCGCGTGGTGTCCTCTTGGGGGTTCTGGGAACGAAGGGTCCCGGGGGGCGGACTCCGGCCGGTGGGCGCTGTCCGGGGCCGGAGGGCCAGGGAGGCCCGGCCCTGAGGACGCAGGGGGCCGGGGCGGGCGGGGCGCTGGGCAGCAGGGGGCAGGGAAGGTAGGGAAAGTGACAAATGGGCTGGGAGCCCAGCAGCCGCCAGAGCTCGGTGACTAAGGGCAGGCGTGTGAGGAGGGGAGGGCGGGCGTCTGATCTGAGATTTCCCTCAACCTGCTTGCGGTTACAGCAGGGGCAGTCCAGAGGTCTCGGGGAGGTGGGGAAGCTCAGGCTGATTGACTGGAAAAGGCGGTGCTGGACCTGGGTAGGAAGTGGGTAGGGCGGGGGGAGTCACCCTTTAAAAGTCGGGGAAGCAGGAAGCACCTGGCTCAGAGGAGAGACATGGCCTGGAGGTCTACAGTTCTGTCGCTGCTGCTCCTGCTGCTGCCGCTGCTGCCGCCTCCACCGCTCCTCCTCCTGGGCTCACCGGTGGGCGCTCGGCGGGGCTGGGGGAGGAAGACCCACCAGCCGGGAGGGGGCGGGAGGGGGCAGGACGGAGTCTGAGCTCCAGAGTCTGGGATCCCGGGCTTGGCGCGGGGCGTGCGGGAGGCTGAGGGTGAGCACGGGCAGGCGGTCCCCACGGCGGCCCCTGCCCCGCTCTCCGGCGGCTGGATGGGGACCCCAGGCTGGGAGGTGGGCGGCGCGGAGGACTCGGCCAGGCTGGACTTCCTCCCACCTGCTACGGACCCGGCACGGGAGAGGCAGGGGGCAGGCGGAGGTTTCCGGAAAAGCAGCACTGCTGGCTCAGGGCACCCTAAGATCCAGATCCCGAACCCCTCAGGCAACGAGATGTCCTCCTTACACACGGAGCGGCCAGATGACGATGGTCTCTGAACGCATCATCGTCTGGCCGCTTCGTGTCTATCCTATAGAATAAAAGGCTCATATGCACATGGTCCCCTCGACCAGGAGTTCGACCAGCAGGCAGGCTGGCCAACCGCCATGTCCCCTCTCCCCTGGCCAGGCTGGCTGGCCCCACCCATACACGGATTCATGCACCGGGCCTGTATCTACACACACACACACACACACGAACACACACACTCTGAGTGGCCAGATTGTTATCCGTTCAGAGATCATCATAATCTGGCCACTCCGTGTATATACCAGAGAGAGGCCTGGTGCATGAAATTCGTGCAGGGGGGTCCCCCCTCAGCCCAGCCTGCACCTTCTAGTCGGGGACCCCTCAGGGGATGTCCGACTACTGGTTTAGACCAGATCGGGCCTGAACCGCCAGGCGGACATCCCACTCACAATCCTGGGCCGCTGGCTCCTAACTGCCCCCCTTTCTCCCTCCCACCCCCAGCTTGGTCACCCCCAACTGCCCCCCCCTGCTGGCCTGGTTGCCCATCACTGTTCCCCCTCTGCTGATCTGGTCACCCCTCACTGCCCACCCTCTGCCGATCTGGTCACCCCTCACTGCCCACCCTCTGCCGATCTGGTTGTCCCTAACTGTCCCCCCTGCCAGCCTGGTTGCCCCTCACTGCCCACCCCCCTCCCGCAGGCCTGATCACCCCACACAGCCTGCTGTGAGGGCGTTACTGTGAGGGCGTCCTGACCAATTTGCATATTACCCTTTTATTAGCATAGATTCCTGAGTTTCCTAACTACCGGCCTCTGTAGCGGACTCTCACAGCCCCCCTCTCCCCCAGAACCAGTTCCATGGTTAGCTTAGATGGTATCTTCGTCCACTCTGGACAGCCCTGGTGACCTCCCTCCAGCCAGGCTGTTCCGTCCTTGGCTTGGGCCCAGCAGCTGGATGTGCTTAGGTAAATAGCTTTCCCAAGACCGGGTCACTGTGAGGGGCAGGACTGCAGGAAGGCCCGCGCGAGGGTGCAAGGTCCGGCCGCCGGTGTCCTCGTCCTTCTCAAATGGAGTTAATCATCGGCTCACAAGATTGGGCAACAGAGGCAGGCCCCGGACAGATTCCGATCGCCACCCCCTGGGCCGCGAGGCTGGGAGAGGCCGTGGTAATGGCGTCTCTATTTTTACTTTTTCCTGGAGGCCTGGCGCACAGGTTCATGCACGGTGGGCCCCTCGGCCCGGCCTGCGATTGGGCTGACAGGGCCCCCTCCCCGTCCCGACCGGGACTGGGCCAGCTGGCTGTGGGAATGCCCTTCCTTCTGCCAGGCTGCTGCCCGGGTCCCAGGGCTGGCGGGCACTGCCCCCAACCCCCCGCTTTCTCTCCTGCAATCGAGCAGAGTCACACGCGTGTGGCCCTCAACCAAGCAGTCACATCACCGTCGCTGCCCTGCCCCCCAACCTGTCAGCCGCCCCAGCCCCAGCTGCTCTGTCTGCAGGGGGTGGCTGGGGCTCAGACCCGCTGAGGGGTTCAGCCTGCTCCTGCTTCTCCCGGGTCAGGCCCCCCAACCCCCCCGGGCACCCCGCCTGCTCCTGAGAGCTGCTGCCGGAGGCACGGCCACTGGCCAGCTTCTGGGCATGGCCACCCCAGGTCGTGTCTCTGCTGCTGTTGATGCTGTTGTTGCTAAATCTTTCTCACGTGTGAAACCTGTACGTGGGGTCACGTGGGGATGCGTTCCCCCAGGAGGTGGGACGGGAGGGCCGCGGCCCCGCCTGTGGAGCCCGTGCACGCGTGAGCCCGGCTCCCGGGCGGTGCTCTGCGTGGGCGGTGCTCTGGCCCCCAGGGGTGACCGGGAGGGACGGGGTGGGGGGGTGGGGGGACGAGAACACGGTGTAACGGGGGTCTCCTCTTTGCAGCTGACCCTGAGCACCTCCAGCAACCTGTCGTCTGAGCCGAGCCCGGGCAGCCAGTGTGGGCCCGGCGAGTACCCGTCTGCCCGGCACTGCTGCCAGCGCTGCCCCCCAGGTGAGCGGGGCGGGTTCTGCCCGCTGGCCCCGGGCGAGTGCCCAGCTAGCCGCGGCTCTGAGGGCGGCAGGGAGGAGGTGGCCTTCCCGGCCGGGCCCCGGGCCCCTGGCGGCCAGGACGCCGGGCTGCGCCTGGGGCCTCAGAGGGGTGTCCTGGGTGGGGTCGGGTCCCTGGCGCCCCACACACAGCTGTCCGGGAGCAGTGCTTCGTCATTTCCACGACGTGGAAACGTGCAGAGACGATTTGAATGCAAATGCCAGGGCCGGGCGTGGAGGCTCACAGGGGGCGCGGTGTGGAGGCCGCACAGGCCCGGGTGTGGAGGCTCACAGGGGGCGCGGCTGCCTGGCGGGTCTGACCGCACGGGCCTCTTGCTCAGGTTACTACGTGGAGGAGCCGTGCAGCAGCCCCCACAAGCGGAGCGAGTGTGTGGCGTGTGACGCGGGGACGTACACGGGACACGCCAACGGCCTGCGGTCATGCCTGCTGTGCGCCACCTGCCGCCAGGGTGAGTCCCGCCCCCGAGTCGACCTTGACCCCGAAGCCCCTTTTTTATTTTAATATATATTTTCACTGATTTCCCACACAGAGGGAGGGAGAGAGAGAGAGAGTTAGAAACATCAATCAGCGGCCTCCTGCACACCCCACACCAGGGATCGAGCCCGCAACCCTGGGCATGCGCCCTTTACCAGGAATCGAACCTGAGACCTTTCAGTCCACAGGCTGACGCTCTGTCCACCGAGCCAAACCAGCCAGGGCAGGAATATATATATATATTTTTAATTAAAAATAAAAAGAAGCGTTTTCCAAAGGTCTAAACTTGAGGATAATTCAAAATAGAAAAATCAATGGGAAAAATACCCGGAGTGGTGATTAACCAAATCAATAGATAAATAAGTGAGTGGATGGATGGATGAGAGAATGAATGAAATCGGTAAACATGTAATTAAGAGAGAAGGAGAGGGTCTCTGAGCAGTGGAGAGGTGGCCTCTCACATCCCAGAGCCGGGGCCGCCGGGGGGAGGGCGGGGGGACCCTGCCCGACGGGAGACGGGGATGGGGGCGCACGGGGAGAGACACGGGGCAGCGGGTGGCGTCCCCACGGGCCCACCCACCCCGCCCGCCGCCCGCCGCCGTGGACGGGGCCGCTCCCAGGTGTCAGCGGCCGTGTGCGCCGTGTCCTCTGGCAGGGAAGGCGGTAAAGGGACACCGCGTCCCACGGAGACCGCCCCGGTGCCTGAGCCGCCTTCCCGCCCGCAGACCAGGAGATGGTGCGTGACTGCACCCCGACCCGGGACCGGCAGTGCCAGTGCAAGCCCAGGGAGTTCTACTGCGACTCGGGGCGCTGCCCGGAGGCCTGCCACCGCTGCACCAGGTACCGCCCCCGCCCGGCCTGGCAGACCTGCCCCGGAGGCGCCTGCGGAGGGAGGCGGACCCCTGGCCTGGCTGTGTCCCCGGGCCGCCCTGGGCCGGGGCTCCGTCCACCCACGGGGCCACCGCCGCTCCCCTCAAAGCTCAGGGCCCCGCGGGGGGGGGGGGAGGGCGGGGCTGTGGGCGAGCAGAGGCCCAGGAGGGAGGCAGGTGGGAGCCATGGACGGTTCGGAGGGGCAGCTCGGGGCAGGGGAAGGGCCTGCTGGGGAGACGTGACAGCGGGAAAGCCGCTAGCAGAATGGCTCCCTTTTTAAAATAAATGGGTTTAATTGATGTCATAGAGCGAGGGAGAGGGAGAGAGAAACGTCAATGATGAGAGAATCATGGGCCAGCTGCCTCCTGCACCCCCGCCCCCCACTGGGGATGGAACCCGCAACCCGGCTGTGCCCCGAGCGGGACTGCACCGTGACCCCCTGGCCCCGGGTCGGTGCTCAGCCCTGAGCCCCGCCGGCCGGCTCCCGGGTTCGGGGTCTCAGCGTGCGCCCCCGCACTCGGAGCAGGGGGGAGCCCGGTGCAGGGAAGGCGTGGGGCTGGGCTCAGAGGTCCCCGGGGCCCCGCTCAGCTGTGCAGAGAGCTGTGAGCACCTGAGGCCTTCGCAAGCGAGGGCTGGTCCTGGGTCTGAACACGCCTCCGTGGCTTCAGAACACGTGACAAGGAATGAGGGGCCCTGGTTTGGTGGCCACGAGGAAGGACACCAGATGGCCGAGCCCTCCCCCTCCCAGGCCTCTCCCTCTCCCAGGCCCCTCCCCCTCCCAGGCCCCTCCCCCTCTGAGACCCCCTCCCCTCCAAGTCCCCTCCCTCTCCCAGGCCCCTCCCCCTCCCAGGACCCTCCCCCTCTGAGACCCCTCCCCTCCCAGGCCCCTCCCTCTCCCAGACCCCCTCCCCCTCCCAGGCCCCTCCCCTTCCAGGCCCCTCCCCCTCCCAGGCCACTCCCCTTCCCGGCCCCTCCCCTCCCAGGCCCTTCCCCCTTCCAGGCCACACCCCTCCCAGGCCTCTCCCTCTCCCAGGCCCCTCCCCCTCCCAGGCCCCTCCCCCTCTGAGACCTCCTCCCCTCCAAGGCCCCTCCCTCTCCCAGGCCCTCTCCCCCTCCCAGGCCCCTCCCCCTCTGAGACACCTCCCCTCCCAGGCCCCTCCCCTTCCAGGCCCCTCCCTCTCCCAGGCCCCTCCCCCTCTGAGACCCCTCCCCTTCCAGGCCTCTCCCCCTCCCAGGCCCGACTCCTCCCCTCCCAGGCCCCTCCCCCTCTGAGACCCCTCCCCTCCCAGGCCCCTCCCCTCCTAGGCCTCTCCCCCCTCCCAGACCCCTCCCAGGCCCTTCCCTGTCCCAGGCCCCTCCCCTCCCAAGTTCCTCCCCTCCCAGGCCCCTCCCCTCCCAGGCCCCTCCCCTCCTAGGCCTCTCCCCCCTCCCAGACCCCTCCCAGGCCCTTCCCTGTCCCAGGCCCCTCCCCTCCCAAGTTCCTCCCCTCCCAGGCCCCTCCCCTCCCAGGTCCCTCCCCCTCCCAGGCCTGCAGATGAGGCGGAGCAGCCTCCCCGGGAGGGACCTCTAAGCTCCCCGCCCCCCCCCCCCTGCGTGGGATGTGGGCCATGAGCTCTGAGAGGCCGGCTCTGGGCTGAGCACAGCGGGTGGGGCGCCCTCCGGCTGCTGGGACAGCGCCCGCCCGGGCAGAGGTGGCGGGGGAACAGTGGTGTCTCCTCCCAGGTGCCCTGCGGGGAAGGTGGTCCTACAGGCCTGCAACGCCACGGCGGACACCCAGTGCGGCCCGGCCGACCCAGGTAAGGGGCTCCCGTCTGCGTGACCTGGACGTTCAGAAAACTCACCATTTATTTATTTAAATGTATTTTTATGGGTTTCGGAGAGGAAGGGAGAGGGGGAGAGAGAGACATCAGTGATGAGAGAGAATCACGGACCAGCTGCCTCCTGCTCGCCCCACACTGGGGATCGCGCCCGAACCAGGAGTGGAACCGTGACCTCCTGGTTCACAGGCCCCCGCTGACCACGCCCGCTGGGCCACGGCGAACTTCCGTGGCTCTGAGCATCGACCTATGGCCCCGGAGGTCAGGGTTCGATTCCCCGTCAGGGCACAGGCCTTAGCTGGGGGCGATTCGCCTGGGGGCCGTGCAGGAGGCAGCCGGCCGGTGATTCTCTCCGGTCACTGATGATTCTGTCTGTCTCTCCCTGTCCCTTTATGAAGTTAATAAAAACGTCCACTTTTTTTTTTAAAGGGGGGGCGGGGGAAGCAGAGGAAAACGTCAGGTTCGGGTCCCGTCCTGCCCCAGGACGACCTGCAGGGGGACGTCAGAGACCACTTCCTGCAGCTCCCCCGTGGCCGGGAGCCCCCGAGGCCGGCACGGGGCTCCGCGGGGGGCGGTCAGCGCACCTGCCCGGGGGTGCGGCCCCCGGACGGCTCGCAGGCTGAGCGGCCGCTGGGCCAGTGCGTGCAGATGCCGTTCGCTCGTTTGTCCTCCTTTTCTCGGCGTTCGCTGCCTTTTCGGGCCCTCGTCCGGGAATGAGAGCCCCGAGCCTGTCCCCCCGCTACTCGTCCCCCAGCAGCGCCTCCGCCCAGTCCCGCTCTTAGCAATGGCAGGAGGCCTTCTTGTTAAGGGTGACTGATGCTCCCGTGTGCATGCGTGTGTGCATACACGTGTGGTGCGTGTGCAGGTGCCCGAGTGTGCACGCGTGTGCTACACGTAGCTTCTCTATACCTCCTCGGCCGGCGAGCACAGGGCTGCGGTGCCCTGGCCCCGGGGCCCCGGGGTGCCGCCCTCCTCAGCCTCGTGCTGGTGTCCTCCGGGCGCCTCCGGGCAGCGCGGGCCGGGCCTGGGTCCCGGCTGCGCGGGGCAGTGCCGCTGAGGCGTGTCTGCCCCCCCAGGGGCGGAGAGCAGGCACCGGCACATGTGGGCCGCGGGCTGGCTGTTCTCCTCGGTGGTCGGGGCCCTCGTCCTTCTCTGCGCCTGGAAGCCGGAGGACGGAGGAGGCCGCTGCTGTCTCCGTGCAGGTGGGACTGGGCTGGGCCTCGGACGGGCGGGACGGGCGGGACGGGCAGGCCCGGGCTCCGGGGGGAGGACCTGAGGGCCAGCTCCTGGGCTGAGGGCCTGGCTGGATTGGGGTCCCTCCTGCGCCAGGATGGGTGCCGGCGCCGAGGCCAGGCTGTGGCAGGTTTGAGGGGCAGAGCCAGGGGCGCTGGGCTCGGGCTCCTGGAAGGTTCTGGAAGCAGAAAGCAGGGGCGAGGCGCAGTGGCCCTTCCTGCAGCTTCCTGATCTGGGGGGGGGGGAAGGGGGGGTGATCGCTTCTGGATTGACCTCAGCTCAGAGAAACCTCTGTGACCACCCGCCGCCTGTCTCCCCAGGACGTGTCTCCACCGGACGCCCTTACAGAAGGGAGAGCCTGGTGAGTGGCGCCCAGGCCAGGCCGGCCCCGGAGGGGAGGTGGCGGGACCCACTCCAGCGCCAGTGAGGCCCTCGCTGCCCGAGCGTCAGCCGAACGCGGCCGGGGGCCTGAGCCGCACGTGCCTTAGACTCTGGAGGGCCCAATCCACATGGGGAAACTGAGGCAGCGAGGCCCGCGGAGCCAGCCGTGAGGGCAGAGCTGAGAGCAGAGGCGGTCGGGCCCCATGAGCGTGGGGTCTGCGGGCCCCTATCCTCTGGTGGGGGCGCCCGGGCTGACCCCTGACCCCGTCTCGCCTTTCCAGGTGCCCGGGGGCTCCGGCTGAGGTCCTGGTAGATCCCGGGGGCGCACAGGGGCCACGGCCTGCAGCTGAGGAGCCAGGGAGGCCGAGAGGCCGCCGCCCGCCTAGGCAACCAGCCGATGTCTCTCTCTCTCTCTCTCTCTCTCTCTCTCTCTCTCTCTCTCCCCCTCCCTCCACTCCTTATACCCCTGTGGAGACTCCATGGAAACGTATCCTCATTAAAACGACAATGCGGAACCACCTCACACCTGTCAGAGTGGCTGTCACCAACAAGTCAATGACGAGTGCTGGCGAGGTCGTAGTATGGAGTTTCCTCAAAAAATTAAGAATGGAATGGCCATTTGACCCCGTGATCCCACTTCTAGGAATATATCCAAGCAACTAGAAACACCAATCAGAAAGGACATATGCACCCCTATGTTCATAGCAGCACAATTCACCATTGCTAAGATTTGGAAATAACCTAAGTGCCCATCAGCAGACGAGTGGATTAGAAAACTGTACATGTATACAAGGAATACTACACTGTGGTAAAAAAGAAGGAATCATTACCATTTGCAACAGCATGGATGGAACTGGAGAGCATTATGCTAAGTGAAATGAGCCAGTCAGAGAAAGATAAATACCACATGATCTCACTCGTTTGTGGATTATAATGAACAACATAAACTGATGAACAAAAACAGACCAAACCTCAGAGGGAAGGTAGGGGAGGGTGGGAGTAAGGGGGAGAGATCAACCAAAGGACCTGTGTGCATGCATATAAGCCTAACCAATGGACACAGACACCAGGGGGTCGAGGGCATGTGTGTGTGGGGGAGGGAGGGGACGATGGGTGGGGGGGAGGACCCATATGTAATACCTTAATCGATGAAGAAATTAAAAAAAAAAAAAAGTATCCTCAAATGACGGTGTGTGTGGCCTGGCGCCAGGCTGGCCTCGGCCGGGCGGTGAGGTCTGGGACCCGGATGGAGGTCTGGGTCCTGGGGGGGCGGTTCGGACCGGAGGGAGGTCTGAGGCCCGGGGGGCGGTCGGGTACCTCAGGAGCACATCTGGGTTATGGCAGGGTGGTCTGGGCTACAGACGGAGAACTACACCCCTGAGACAGGACTGGGGGCTGTGTTTGAGGCGGGGCCAGGTATAATCTTCGCGGCCTGCCATGATCTATGTCAGCCCTGGATGGAGGTCTGGGTGTGTGTGTGTGTGTGTGTGTGTGACTGTGAGTGTGTGACTGGGTGTGACTATGTGTGTGTGTGTGTGTGTGTGTGAGTGTGTGTGTGTGACTGTGAGTGTGTGACTGTGTGAGTGTGTGTGTGACTGTGTGTGACTGTGTGTGTGTGTGAGAGTGTGTATGTGTGTGTGACTGTGAGTGTGTGAGTGTGTATGTGTGTGTGAGTGTGACTGTGTGAGTGACTGTGTGTGTATGTGAGTGACTGTGTGTGTGTGTGAGTGTGTATGTGTGTGTGAGTGTGTGTCTATGGGGGGAGTGTGTGTGTGTGTGTGAGAGTGTGTGTGTGTGTGTGTGTGTCTATGGGGGGAGTGTATGTGTGTGGGGGAGTGTGTGTGTGTGTCTGTGTGTGTGTGAGTGTGTGTGTGTGAGTGTGTATGTGTGAGTGTGTGTGTTTGTGTGTGTGAGTGTTTGTGTCTATGGGGGGAGTGTGTGTGTGTGTGTGTCTATGGGGGGAGTGTGTGTCAGTGTGTGTGTGTGTGAGTGTATGTGTGTGAGTGTGTGAGTGTATGTGTGTGAGTGTGTGTGTGTGTGAGTGTGTGTGTGAGTGTGTGTGTGTGAGTGTGTGTGTGAGTGTGTGTGTGTATGGGGGTGTTGTGTGTGTGTTTGTGAGTGTGTGTGAGTGTGTGTGTTTGTCTATGGGGGTTGTTGTGTGTGTGTGTGTGTGTGTTTGTGAGTGTGTGTGTGAGTGTGTGTGTTTGTCTATGGGGGAGTGTGTGTGTGTTTGTGTGTGAGTGTGTGAGTATGTGTGTGAGTGTGAGTGTGTGTGTATGGGGGAGTGTGTTGTGTGTGTGTGTGAGTGTGTGTGTGACTGTGTGTGTGTGTTTGTGTGTGTCTCTGGGGGGAGTGTGTTTTGTGTGTGTGTGTGTGTGTGTGTGAGAGTGTGTGTGTGAGTGTGTGTTTGTGAGTGTGTGTGTGTTTGTCTATGGGGGGAGTGTGTGTGTGTTTGTGTGTGAGTGTGTGAGTATGTGTGTGAGTGTGAGTGTGTGTGTATGGGGGAGTGTGTTGTGTGTGTGTGTGAGTGTGTGTGTGACTGTGTGTGTGTGTTTGTGTGTGTCTCTGGGGGGAGTGTGTTTTGTGTGTGTGTGTGTGTGTGTGTGTGAGAGTGTGTGTGTGAGTGTGTGTTTGTGAGTGTGTGTGTGTGTTTGTCTATGGGGGGAGTGTGTGTGTGTGAGTGTATGTGTGTGTGTGAGTGTGTGTGTGAGTGTGAGTGTGTGTGTATGGGGGGAGTGTGTGTGTGTGTTTGTGTGTGTCTCTGGGGGGAGTATGTTTGTGTGAGTGTGTGTGTGTGTGTGTTTGTGTGAGTGTGTGTGTGTGAGTGTGTGAGTGTGTATGGGGGGAGTGTGTTGTGTGTGAGTGTGTGATTGTGTATGGGGGGAGTGTGTTGTGTGTGAGTGTGTGTGTGTTTGTGTGTGTGTTTGTGTCTCTGGGGAGTGTGTATGTGAGTGTGTGTGTGAGTGTGTGTGACTGTATGTGTGACTGTGTGTATGTGACTGTGTGTGAGTGTGTGTGGAAATGTGTGTGTGGGAGTGTGTGTGTATGGGGGGAGTGTGTGTGCGTGTGTGTATGTGTGAGTGTGTGTGTATGTGTCTGTGTGTGTGTATTAGGTCTAGTAATAATTAATGTCGTTTTCTAATACTTTTTAAAATCGAATTTATTTAAATAATACAACAAAATTTAATCAACAATATAGTTGCCGTTATTTTCTACTACTTGTGCCCAATGCTCAGGAAGCATTTTAATCCCTCTGTTGTAAAATTCTTGTGATTTTGATGCAAAAAATTGGGTCAATGCATTTTTGAGGCATTCTTAATTATTAAATTTTTTTCCAAGAAGAAAGTTTTGCAAAGAACGAAACAAATGGTAATCGGAAGGGGCAATATCAGGAGAATATGCAGGTTGAGGGAGAACTTCCCATTCCAACTGGCGCAGTTTTTCAGCAGTGATTCTTGCAGTATGGGGTCGTGCGTTATCGTGGTGAAGAATTACGCCCTTCCGATTAATCAGCGCGGGTTCTTTTTCTCTTAAAGCTTGGGCTAACCTTTCCAATTGGGCACTATACACTGCACTTGTAATGGTTTGGTTAGATGGTAAAAGTTCATAATGAAGAATTCCTTTAAAATTCCACCAAACACACAACATCACTTTTTTCGCATGCAAGTCAGGTTTTGGCGTGGGCTGCGGAGCCTCATTTTTGTCCAACCATTGAGGCCGCCTTTTCAAATTAACATACAGCACCCATTCTTCATCTCCGGTAACAATTTGCTCTAAAAACGGCAAACGGTTTTGACGAGAGAGGAGCGAACTGCAAATTGTGACTCTTTGATTACGGTTGTTGTCGGTCAACTCATGAGGAACCCATTTTCCAAACTTTTGGACTTTGCCAAGTGCACGCAATTGATTGGAAATTGTTTTTTGTGAACAATTTAAAGTTGTCGCAAGCTCTTGTTGGGTAATTTGAGGATTTTGCACCAAAAGAGCTTGAAGAGCTTCTTGATCAAAATTGGACACACGGCCTCGACCACTCTTGTCATCTAACGAAAAATTTCACTCGCGAAATTTCTCAAACCAACGCTGGCATTTTCTGGCGCTAACTGCATCTTGACCAAGAGCACTACAGATGTTTTTTGCAGCCTCACTTGCTTTTCTTCCTAATTGGAACTCGTAAAGCATGCAGTGCCGAATATGCTCTTCATCCGCCATCTTCTTAGCCCTAGTTTTGCAACAAAAACCAAACCAAACACAAACTTTTTCAAGCAAAACTTGTTAATTGCACTTCACACGTTCTGTAGATACCACGTGTTTGAAGGTTATGTCAATACAAGTCAACGCCAAGCAAGATTTTAAACGAATGTTAAAAAACGACATTAATTATTACTAGACCTAATAAGTTGGCACATGTGTTAAAATGCCTGAGTTGTTTTATTGTTTAAATACCCACAACAGGATGAAGGGCCAAGAATGAGAGGAGAGGGTTGCCCTCCCAGGGGAGGCCGGAGGGAACCCCAGGCGCTCCCCCGGAGCCGCCCGGCCCCGCTGCCTAGGGGTGAGGCGGAAGGGCAGGGTGCGCCCGGCCAGCGGGATATTCGGAGAAATAGAATCCGCCCGGCCGGCGGCGTGGCTCCATGCTCAGCGTCCGTCTAGGATCCAGGAGGTCAGCGTTCAATCCCCGGTCAGGGCACAGGCCGGGGTGCGGGCTCCATCCCCAGTGGGGGCTGCAGGCGACAGCCGGTCCGTGATTCTCTCCCATCATGGGTGTTTCTATTTCTCTCCCCCTCTGGGCGCGGGGCGGAGCGCGGGGGCGGGAGCGCGGGGGGAGGGGCAGGGGCGGGGAGCGTGGGGGGAGGGGCAGGGGCAGGAGCGCGGGGGGAGGGGCAGGGGCAGGGAGCGCGGGGGCGGGAGCGCGGAGCGAGGGGCGGGGCGCGGGCGCGAGGGGGGGGGGGAGATGCGGGCGCGGAGGGGGGGGGGGATGCGGCGCGGGGGTAGGGGCGCGGGCGCAGGGGCCGGGGCGCGGGGGGCGGGGCGCCGGGCCGCGGGGGGTCCGCGGGCGTCGGGGGGGGGGGCGCCGGGGTGCGGGTCGCGGGGGGGGGGGCCGGGCGGTGGGGCGGGGCGCGGGCGCGGGGGGCGCGGGCGTGGGGGGGGGGGGGGGGCGCGGGGGGGGGCGGGGCCGGGCGCGTGGGGCGGGGCGCGGGCGCGGGGGGCGGGGTCGCGGGGGGGGGTCGCGGGGTGCGGGCGCGCGGGGGGGCGCGGGGGGGGGCGCGGGGGGGGGGCCGGGGCGCGGGGGGCAGCGGAAGGCGGGCGGGAGGAGCGGAGGCCCTGGTCAGAAGGGAAACCCCAGGTTTCCCCCTTGTTGTGGGTGGGCGGGTCAGCCTCGGGCCCACGGGAGCCAGCCAATCAGCTTCGGGGCCCACGGGAGCCAGCCAATCAGCTTCGGGGCCCACGGGAGCCAGCCAATCAGCCTCGGGGCCCACGGAGCCAGCCAATCAGCCTCGGGGCCCACGGGACCAGCCAATCAGCCTCGGGGCCCACGGGAGCCAGCCAATCAGCCTCGGGGGCCCACGGGAGCCAGCCAATCAGCCTCGGGGCCACCTCGGGGCCAGTCCGCCTCCGCGGGAGCTGGCGGAGCTCGCTCGCCAGCGGCTTCCATTCAGTCAGATCCCGGATGATGAGCAGCTTCTGCTCTTTCCGCTCCTGGTGCCGGCCTGGGTGAGGGCGGCCCGGGAGAGGGCGGCCCGGGCGAGGGCGGCCCGGGTGAGGGCGGCCCGGGTGAGGGCGGCCCGGGAGAGGGTGGGCGGCGGTGGGAGCGGGTGCGGGTGGGTGAGGGGGGCGAGGGCGGCCTGGAGAGGGCGGCCGGGCGCGGGGCTGAGAGGAGCGGGTGGGAGCGGGTGCGGGTGGGTGAGGGGGTGAGGGCGGCCGGGTGCGGGTGGGCGGCGGTGGGAGCGGGTGCGGGCCGCCCGGGAGGGGCGCGGGCGCCGGGAGGAGCCCCAGGGGCAGCCCGGGCGCAGCGTGACCGCCCCGCCCCCTCCTGTGCGGCCCGGGCGGGGGTGCGGGGGGAGGGGGGCCGGGGGGACTGTGGGGGGAGGGGGTGAGGGGGGCGGGGGGGCGGGGGGAGGGGGGCCGGGGGGACTGTGGGGGGAGGGGGTGAGGGGGGCGGGGGTGTGGGGGAGGGGGCGGGGGACTGTGGGGGGAGGGGGGAGGGGGCGGGGGTGTGGGGGAGGGGCGGGGGGACTGTGGGGGGAGGGGGCGGGGGTGTGGGGGAGGGGGCGGGGGGACTGTGGGGGGAGGGGGCGGGGGTGTGGGGGGAGGGGGCGGGGGGGACTGTGGGGGGAGGGGGGTGAGGGGGTGAGGGGGGCGGGAGTGTGGGGGAGGGGGCGGGTGCAGGTGGAGGAGGGGTCGCTGACAGGTGGGCCTGCGGACATGGGCGGCCCCCAGGGTGTTTAAAGGCTTCCTTTCTTTTTTAAAAAACACTTTATTGGTTTCTCACAGAGAGGAAGGGAGAGGGGTAGAGTTAGTAGCATCCTCGAGAGAGAAACACCCATCAGCGGCCGCCGCAGCCCGGCTGGTGGCTGGTGGCGGCACGGGCACCTCCCCCGCCCCCCACCCGCGGGCTGGCGCCCCTGGGGCAGCTGGCGCCGCCGAATCCTGGGCCTGGGGGGGGGGGGGGCTCCGCCATCCGCAGAGGGGCGGGTGGACATCCCGGTCCGTAGAAGTAACTCCGAGAGGAAAAAGGAAGCGGTCATGCGGTTTCACTGTTTTCCTTTTTCTTTTATTCCTCCTCCTCCTTCTACTTTTTTCTTTTTTGTTAATCCTCACCCAAGGATATTTTTTTTACATTTTCAGAAGATTAAAAAAAATTTTTTTTTGAGAGACAGTGGGAGAGGGGAAGGGCGGGGGAGAGTGAGGGAGAGAGAAACATCTATGAGAATGTACACGCCCCCACCTGGGGATGGGACCCAAAACCCAGGTGCATGCCCTTGACTTGAATTGAATCCATGCTGACACTGACCACTGAGCCGCACCGGCCAGGACTAGCCGGCTAGTTTCCCAGTGGGTCCTTTTGTATGGCCTGAGGATGGCGATAGAAATACCCCACGGCCCTCGGCAGAGAGGGGCTCCCCCCCCCCCCCCCCCCCCCGCTTCTCGGGGTGTTGATTGACAACCGTTCTCGGGGTGCTTGCCTGCCTCGCATGCTCACCTGGAAGTTACCACTGTCCCTGGTGATTCCCGGGGACCCTGTGGGGCGTTGCTTTGAAACTATGGAAACATTCTTCCGTGCGCTCTCCCTCATAATGGTGGTTCTTACCGGGAACCATGTCTCCCTGCTGTTTGCAAGCTGTGTTTCCTTCTTTTTAAAAATGTATATTTACCAGTATCGCCCTAGCTCAGTGGTCGGCAAACTCATTAGCCCACAGAGCCAATTATCAACAGGGCAACGATTGAAATTTTTTGGAGAGCCACATTTTTTAAACTTAAACTTCTAGCGCCACTTCAAAATAGATTCGCCCAGGCTGTGGTATTTTGTGGAAGAGCCACACTCAAGGGGCCAAAGAGCCGCATGTGGCTCTCGTGAGCTGCGGTTTGCCCACCACGGTCCTGGCCAGGATGGCTCAGTGGATAGAGCGTCAGCCTGTGGACTGAAGGACCCCTGGTTTGATTCTGGTCAAGGGCACAGGCCCGGGTTGTGAGCTCGATCCCCCGTGTGGGGCCTGTAGGAGGCAGCTGATCAGTGATTTTTCTCTCATTGATGTTTAGAGAGAGAGAGAGAGAGAGAATGAATATCATGGATCAGTTTGCCTCCTGCACGCCCCACCGGGGATGGAGCCCACAACCCCGAAGTGCTCTGACTGGGAATTACACTGTGACCTCCTGGCCACTGAGCGGTGCTGGCCGGGCCGAGGCTCTGCCTAAGCCCGTCTCCCTGGCTGATTTCAGGCGGCCGCGGCAGCCAGCTCGGAACCGGAACCGGAACCGGAACCGGGTGACCCCAACCAGCATGCAGCCACGAGCCCCTCTGACCACCTCTGTGCGGCTGGTGAGTGAGCAGCCGCGTCCCAGAGCCTTCGCCTATGCCTTCTGCTGCCCTGCCCGGGAGGACTCAGCCCCTGGCCTGGAGGGAGGACTCAGCCCCTGGCCCGGAGGGAGGGAGGACTGAGCCCCTGGCCCGGAGGGAGGGAGGGAGGGAGGGCTCAGCCCCTGGGGGGGGGGGGGAGGGCTGGGCCTCTGGCCCTGAGCCTCCGGCGCCCCGGGCTATGGTGGGAGGGGGGAGCCTGGTGGGCGGGCCTCTCCCAGCACTTACCGGCTGCACCGGCTCACCGCCCTCGCCCTCCGCCCCGGCCTGGGGCTCCGCTGACAGAGGGACGCTGCTTACTCAGCCGGAAGTGGGGGTGCCCAGGCTCCCTGCTCCCCAGGAAGCCCTGTCAGGAGCCCGTCCCGTCGGGCAGTGATGGGCACCCAGGCCCACTCAGGCTCATTCCGTCTCCGAACCAGCCCCCAGAGCAGTTGGGAGCCCCAGCTTCCAGGGCCTGCTCTGCCCGCCCTCCAGCCGCGTCCCCTCCTGGCCAGTCAAGGCCAGAACCCGGGCCCCTGGAGCCTGGTCACACCCTGCGGCCCCCACGCCCGGACCCCACTGCACAGACAGTGGACCACATGGTCAGTGAGCCTGCCTTCAGGGGTCTCCTCTTTGTAGGGGCCGACCACACCCCTGCTCCCCTCACCCTCCACCCCCACTCAACCCACACCCACCCTCACCGTACCTGCCTCCTGTCAGCCAGGAGCTTCCTGGGGCTCCCCAGCTCAGGGACTGAACCCCCAGCCTCCGACCACTCACCTAACTCCCATGCACACACGCCATGCACACGCTGCACCCTTCGCACGCACACGTCTGAGCGGGCACACCCACAGGCGTGACGGAGACAGCCGGTCCCACAGCAGCCGGAGGGGCCGTTGTGTGAGGCGTGGCTCTGGCTCCAGGGCGGCCTGGCAGGCGCGGGGCTGCGGGCTCCTGCGGGCGTGGCCGGGCTGCCCCGGGAGCTGCGGAGCGCCCCGGGTGTCGGCGTGGGGTAGATGCAGGCTCCAGTGTGCACGCCCGCACCCCTCTTAGCCGACCTGCGGGATGTCCGTAAAGGCCCAGGGGTGAGGCAGGTCCCAGTTCCTGGGACACATGTAGCCGAGGCTCAGTCCAGAACATTTCAAGGCGACAGGAGGCCAGGGTTGGAGCTGTGCGAGGGGAGGGGCCTGGCCTCGGGGACCAGGAGGGGTCGGTGCCAGGCCCCACCTCACCTCTGTGCCTCCCTCTGTGCCTCCCTCTGTGCCTCCCCCGCCTCCCCTCTGTGCCTCCCCGCCTCCCCTCTGTGCCTCCCCCTCCTCCCCTCTGTGCCTGCCCTCTGTGCCTCCCCTCTGTGCCTCCCCCTCCTCCCCTCTGTGCCTCCCCCCCCCCCCCCCCCCTCTGTGCCTCCCCTCTGTGCCTCCCTGCCTCAGGCCACTACCTCACGGAGGACTGCTATATGGGCCGGGCCAGGATGTGCTGTCCGTGCCCCCCCGGGACCTTCCTGAGCCACCCCAACAAGGAAGCGTCCTGCAGGCCGTGTACCCCGTGCAGGAAAGGTAAGCGGGTGCCGTCAGGCGTGGGGTGTGTCGGGTAGAGCACCCCACCCCCTGGACCTGGCGGGCGCAGCCCACAGGGAGATGGGGGGCAGGGGCGCTGGGCTGCGGAGCGCCCTCGGGGCAGGTGGCCGAGCGAGGGGCCAAAGCGGCCATGGAGAGGACGCAGCGGCGCACAGGACCCGTGTCCAGGATGCAGGCGCCCGCCCGTCGGTGCGGAAGGTGGAAGTGAGCTAAAATAACAGCAACAGCACGATGATGACCACAGTAACATAAGTGAAGTGCGGAGACAAAGGCATGGCAGCCAGGACGCGGCCCTTGGGTGCGGGGCCCAGTGCGTGTGTCCTCTGTGCTCCGGGCCAGGGCACAGTCTAGGTTGCTGGTACACTCCCCAGCGGGGAGCGTGCAGGAGGCAGCCGGTCCGTGTTTCTGTCTCTCTCCCGTCTCCCGGGAAATCAGCGCGGACAGCCCTGGTCGGTCGGGCTCGGTGGGTGAGGGTCAGTGGAGGACGGAGGGCGCGGCTCACACACCTCGGTGGCAGGCTCCATCCCTGCTCGCAGTTGGGTTGTGGGTGGGCGGCATCTCATCACTGTGTCTCTCTCACACATTGCCATTTCTCTCTCTGACTCTCCCTTCCCTTCCACTCTCTCTAAAAAAAAAAACAGCGGGGCCTGGCCGCATGGCTCAGTGGTTGAGCATCAACCAGTGAGCCAGGAGGTCATGGTTCCTCCCGGTCAGGGCAGATGCCCAGGTTTCAAACCCCCGGTAGGGGGCGGGCAGGAGGCAGCCAGTCTATGATTCTCTGTCCTCATTGATATTTCTCTCTCCCATCCTTGCTGAAATCAATAAGGATACACACACACACACACACACACACACATATATATATATATATATATATTTATATAAAGAGTAATATGCAAATTAAACATCACTCCACTCCACAAAGCCACGCCCACCAGACAGTCAGAGTGAGTATGCAAATAAACCCCAACCAAGATGGCTACAGCCACAGAGAGCAAAAGGGAGGCATTGCCTCAAGCTTTCCGCCTGCCCTTGCCGGCCTAGGCCTTCACTCAAGGCTACAAAGTTTCAGTTGTAGAAGGTAAACAAATCCGCCTCAGAGCAAGGGGGGGTGGGGCATGGCTGGCCTGCAAACCGCACAGGCTCTTTGCTCAGGCCGCCCCACGTCCCAAGGGAACCCCCACCCTGATCCGGGACACCCTTCAGGGCAAACCAGCTGGCCCCCACCCATGCACCAGGCCTCTATCCTATCTAATAAAAGAGTAATATGCAGATTAACTATCATTCCAACACACAATATGTCTGCCCCCATGTGGTCAAAGATCCTGTTCCTATGTGGACACAAGATGGCCACCATAAGATGGCCTGCAGGGGAGGGCAGTTAGGGGTGGCCAGGCCGGCAGAGGAGGGAAGTTGGGGGCAAACAGGCTGGCAGGGGAGCAGTTAGACATCAATCAGGCTGGCATGGGAGTGGTTAGGGGGTGATCAGGCTGGCAGGCGAGCAGTTGGGAGCCAGCAGTCCTGGACTGTGGGAGGGATGTCTGACTGCCCATTTAGGCCCGATCACACTGGGATCAGGCCTAAACGGGCCGTCGGACATCCCTTGAGGGGGCCCAGATTGGAGAGGGTGCAGGCTGGGCTGAGGGACCACACCCTCCCACCCCCATGCACCAATTTCTCACGTGATTTTGAGGTGCGTGTGGGGGGCGGGGACTTGACTCAGCCCCGTGGTGAGCCCCAGATTCTGACAGGAGGAAGGTTTTCTTTAATCTCTGACCCTTCTATTTTAGAGAAAGGGCAAATACCAATATTTAATTATTTCCTCTAATTAATCCCCTTTTAATGTGCACGGAGTTACCGGTCTCAGTAAACATGTAATTAAGAGAGAAGGAGAGGGTCTCTGAGCAGTGGAGAGGTGGCCTCTCACATCCCAGAGCCGGGGCCGCCGGGGGGAGGGCGGGGGGACCCTGCCCGACGGGAGACGGGGATGGGGGCGCACGGGGAGAGACACGGGGCAGCGGGTGGCGTCCCCACGGGCCCAGGCCACCCCCCCGCCGCCCGCCGCCGCGGACGGGGCCGCTCCCGGGTGTCAGCGGCCGTGTGCGCCGTGTCCTCTGGCAGGGAGGGCGGCGGGTAAAGGGACACCGCGTCCCCACGGAGACCGCCCCGGTGCCTGAGCCGCCTTCCCGCCCGCAGACCAGGAGATGGTGCGTGACTGCACCCCGACCCGGGACCGGCAGTGCCAGTGCAAGCCCAGGGAGTTCTACTGCGACTCGGGGCGCTGCCCGGAGGCCTGCCACCGCTGCACCAGGTACCGCCCCCGCCCGGCCTGGCAGACCTGCCCCGGAGGCGCCTGCGGAGGGAGGCGGACCCCTGGCCTGGCTGTGTCCCCGGGCCGCCCTGGGCCGGGGCTCCGTCCACCCACGGGGCCACCGCGCTCCCCTCAAAGCCCCGGGGAGCCGGGCACAGAGGCCAAAGCTCAGGGCCCGGGGGGGGGGGGGGGGGGGGCTGGGCTGTGGAGGAGCAGAGGCCCAGGAGGGAGGCAGGTGGGAGCCATGGACGGTTCGGAGGGGCAGCTCCGGGCAGGGGAAGGGCCTGCTGGGGAGACGTGACAGCGGGAAAGCCGCTAGCAGAATGGCTCCCTTTTTAAAATAAATGGGTTTCGCCGAAACCGGTTTGGCTCAGTGGATAGAGCGTCGGCCTGCGGACTGAAAGGTCCCTGGTTCGATTCCGGTCAAGGGCATGTACATTGGTTGCGGGCACATCTTCAGTAGGGGGTGTGCAGGAGGCAGCTGGTTGATGTTTCTCTCTCATCAACGTTTCTAGCTCTCTATCCCTCTTCCCTCCTTTCTGTAAAAATCAATAAAGTATATTATAAAGAAATAGAATAAAAAATAAGTCAATGGGTTTTAATTGATGTCAGAGAGGAAGGGAGAGGGAGAGAGAATTGCAGGCTCCCTCTCCTGCCGGGGCGGGAGCCCGCAACCCGGGCCTGTGCCCTCCCGGGAACCGCACCGTGACCTCCGGGTCCTAGGCCGACGCTCAGCCCTGAGCCCCGCCAGCGGGCAGAGCAGCGCACTTTTGTGAGGCGCGTTGTGGGCCCTTCAGTGCGACTCAGACCAAGTAGAGCCGTGGCCCTGGGGCCCAGCAAGTCCAAAGCAGGGGCCACCTGCAGGTCTGGTTCGATCAGGTCCTGCTTCTCTCCACTCGCTCGCCTGCCTGGTTTCCATGGGCTTCCTCTCGGGGCTGCTCCCTCTCGGTGGGGTCCTCAGAGCCGCACCCCGGGGCCCCGACTCCCCGCTGTGCTCTCAATGGTCCCGAGCCGGTGGGCCCTCGGGGAGGGGCCGGCCTGGCCGGGCAGTGATGCTGGGTCCTTCGCTCCTTCCTCTCAGCTGTCCCGGCGCCACCCTGCATAACTGCACCGCCACGAGGGACACCGTGTGCGCTGCACAGCCAGGTGAGTGGACTCTTCCATGGGCAGCCGCCTCTGCACAGGGGCCCGGCCAGCTCTGGGCCTGGGGTCAGTGCTCAGCTCTGCCCCGGAGGAATGAGGCTGCCGGCGGGAAGTGGTGGGTGTGCGTGGCTTTATTTGTTTACTTATTTTTTAATTTAATCTTTATTGTTCACATTATTACAATTGTTCCTCCCTTTTCCCCCCATAGCTCCCCTCCACCCGGTTCCCTCTCCACCCTCTGCCCTTACCTCCCCACACTGTCCTCAGCCATAGGTGCACAGTTTTCGTCCAGTTTCTCCCACACCCTCACACCCTTCCCCCCCTGAGAATTATCAATCCATCCCATTCTGTGCACCTGATTCTATTATATTCACCAGTTTATTCTGTTCATCAGACCTTAAATTCACTTGATTTTTAGATTCACTCGTTGATAGATAGGCATTTATTGTTTATAATTTTTACCTATATCTTTCTTCTTCCTCTTCTTAAAGAATGCCTTTCAGCATCCTATATAATAAAACGGTAACATGAAAATTGACTGTTACTCCAACACACAAAATGGCTGCCCGCATGTGGACACAGGATGGCCACCACAAGATGGCAAGCAGGAGAGGGCAGTTGGGAGGGACCAAGCCTGCAAAGGAGGGCAGTTGGGGGTGACCGGGCCTTCAGGGAATGGCAGTTGGGGGGGACTCAGGCCCACAGGGGAGGGCAGTTAGGGGTGACCAGGCTGGCAGGGGAGCAGTTAGGCATCAATCAGGATGGCAGGGGAGTTAAGTGTCGATTAGGCTGGCAGGGGAACGGTTAGGGGGTGATCAGGCTGACAGGCAGAAGCAGTTAGGGGCAATCAGGAAGGCAGGCTGGCGAGCAGTTGGAAGCCAGTAGTCCTGGATTGTGAGAGGGATGTCCAACTGCCCATTTAGGCCCGATGCTACTGGGATCTGGCCTCAGTGGTTAGTCAGACAACCCCAGAGGGGTTTGGTGGTGATGAACTCCTTTAGCTTTTTCTTATCTGTGAAGTTCTTTATCTGACATTCCATTCTGAATGATAGCTTTGCTGGGTAGAGTAATCTTGGTTGTAGACTCTTGCTATTCATCACTTTGAGTATTTCTTGTGACTCCCTTGTAGCCTGCAGTGAGAAATCAGCTGACAATCACATGGGTGCTCCCTTGTAGGTAATTAACTGTTTTTTTCTTGCTGCTTGTAAGATTCTCTTTGTCTTTTGCTCTTGGCATTTTAATTATGACGTGTCTTGGTGTGGTCCTTTTTGGGTTCCTTTTGTTTGGGGTTTTGTGCGCTTCCTGGACTTGTAAGTCTATTTCTTTCAGCAGGTGGGGGAAGTTTTCAGTCATATTTCTTCAAATAGGTTTTCATTATCTTGTTCTCTCTCTTCTTCTGGCACCCCCATAATTTTGATGTTGGTTTGCTTGAAGTTGTCCCAGAGGCTTCTTACACTATCTTCAACTTTTTGGATTCTTCTTTTTCCTGGCTCTGCTTGGTGCTGTAATGTCACCAGGGGGAAACCAGGCCCCTGAGCGGTCTCAACAGCTGGCTCCTGGGCTGGCCCTGCCCTGTCCCTCGGGCCGCCGTGGCCGGGCCTTCCCGCAGTCACCATGGGGTCCTCTCCTTCGGGGGTGGCTGCCTCACCAGAGCCCCACCCTGGACACGGGCCTTCGCCCCTCTCCTGGGAGGGCGGCCCCTGCAGGGGTGTGACCCTCCGTGAGGGACACCTTACCTGCTACAGCGCTCTCTGTGCCCCCAGGACCTTCAGCCTGTTCCCTCGCTGTCAGCGCCTTGGTCGTGTCTGTGGTGACCCTTGTCATCGTCGTCACCTTCATCGCCGCCATCACCATCGTCTGTTGGCGGAGAGGAGGTAAGTGGAGGAGAGCGCTCGGGAGGAGCGGGCAGCAGCCTGGCCAGAGCCCGGTGGGTTCCTGGCCGGCCTTTCCCTTAGAACGCCGCTGTGCCCACTTTCTTACCCACTTTTATTCGTTTTTATTGATGTCAGAGCGGAAGGGAGCGGGAGAGCGAGAGAGAAACATCCACGAGGAGAGAGAATCACGGACCGGCTGCCTCCTGCACGCCCCCACCGGGGATGGAGCCCGCAGCCCGGGCCTGTGCTCGTCTGGGAATTGAACCCTGACCTCCTGGTTCATAGGTCAACCCTCAGCCCCTGGCTGCACCGGCCGGGCTGGGCTCACTTGCTAACTCGGGGCCTGTGCGTGTGCTGGTGCCGCTGACCGGGTGCAGGCTAAGACCTCGGCCACGCGGCGGCTGCAGACGGCGGGCATGGGGGGCACCTGGGGGGAGGCTGGGAGAGCCTGGGGGCCGCCGCCCGGGGCCGGGGGGGCGGGGAGGGCTCGGAGGACGCTCACGTCTCCGTGTGCCCACAGGGGTGCGGCTTCCCCAGTGGGTGTGCCGTTTCACCAAATGTGAGTACTTTCCCTGCGGTGGACGCTCGGCCTGTGCCTCTCGGAAGCCCGTGTCCTGCTGGTCCCGTTCCCCCCCTCCGCCCCCCGCCACCCCTCCTCCACTGTAGCTCATTCTCCAGTGTGACGGGGTTGGGGGGGGCCTGTATGTGCCACATTCCCGCCGACTGCACCAGCTCAGACAGCTCCTGTGTGCTGGCCCACCGCAGGCCCGGGGGTGCCCGGGCGGTGGGCTCTGGGGCTGGGTGGAGGCCGAGGCCGGGACCACTTGGCCTGGGGGCGGAGGGGCGGCCTAGGGGCGGAGGGGAGGCCTGGACGCGATGGTGTCACTGGCGGTGGAGGGCCAGTCCGCCGCCTCTGGTGGGGTCAGGGCGGGATGGGCCTCAGTGACCCACGGCATCGGCGGCGGCGCCTGTGCCTCACCTGCTTCTCTCCCGTCTGGTTTTCAGCGGCCTCGGTGGAGTCCGGCAGCCACGGCCACGTGAGTGTCTCCCTGGACGTCCCGGCGGCCTGGAGGGCAGGGGAGACAGCGGGCGGGGAGGCCGCCCGCCCGCCTGGTGCCCCGCGCAGCTTTCAGGGGGCGCCAAGCCCCGAATGTGTGCCGGAGGGGCCCGGCACGCCCCGGCGGCCGTGTGGAGACGGAGGCGCAGGGCCGAGGGCTGCTTACGGGTTTCCCGGGCTCTCAAACAGCAGCTATTGTCCGGACCTGGGCCAGCAGCCCACCCTGCGGGGGCCGGTGGGGCTGCCTGGAGGCCCTGAGGGTCTCCCGCCCCAGCCCGCCGCCCCCGAGGGTGTCTGCTCGGCCTCTGCACTCCCCCGCCTCCTCCCCGGTGTTGCTCTGAACGTCATCACAGGGGCCTCCGCACCTGGCGGGGCCTCCGGGGCGGCAAAGCCCCCATTTCCAAACGAGGCCCCATCACAGGCCCGGGGCGGGTGTGGGCACATCTTTCTGCGGTCACCATTCAGCCCTGTCTTTAAAAAAGTTTTTATGGGTTTCAGAGAGAGGAGGAGAGAGAAACATGGATGATGCCCCGGCCGGTGTGGGTCAGTGGATAGAGCGTTGGCCTGCAGACTGAAGGGTCCCGGGTTCGATTCTGGTCAAGGGCACTCAGCCACTGGCCACGCCGGCCGGGCGCCACCTGGTGTTGGGCCCGTGCTGGAACCTGAGCTCATGGGGTGTTTTTCTCTAAAAGGCGCAGCCCCTCTGGCCCTCAGGCCACGCGGCCTGTCCCTCCCCCCCCCCCCCCCCACACACACACAGTGTCTCGGGGGGCTGGGCTGCGGCTCCTGTCACACAGGAACGGCTTGTCCTTTAGTCACTTGGCAACATCCATCTCGTCCAGATCCTGAAAACCATGGACCCTGAGAGCGGCCTCCAGGCCCCCAACGCGGAGACCACACAGCTGCTGAAGGAGGCCTCCACCCCATCGCCCGGGACCCAGACCCGCCCGGGACCCTCAGCCGACCCCAACCCCGACCCCGACCTTGACACCAACACCGACCTGGACTCTGTCCTCGACCCCGACCCCGACTTTGACACCGACACCGACCTGGACCCTGTCCTCGACCCCGGCCCCGACACCGACACCGACCCCAGCAGGAGTGGAGCTGCAGGTGGAGGTGGAGGTGGAGGTGGAGGTGGAGGGAGGCAGCCGGGAAGCCCCAGAGCCGGCACCCCCGTCTCCTGCTGCCGCTGCGCCTGGGGCCCTGGCCTGGGCCGAGGCAGCCGCCGGCCTCCGTCCCCCGGAGCAGGTGAGGGGCCTGGGCGGGCCTGGGGGACAGCGACGCACCCCGTCTCTGCCGTCTCCGTCACGCGGCGTCCCCCTGCCAGCGCGTCTGTCCGTCACAGGGACCCGCCGTGCTGGGCCAGGGCCTCCCGCTCCCTCCTTCCACCTCAGCCGCCTTCGCCCTCGGGGGGTAGGCCGCCAGTATCTCTGGGGACAGCACTCCCACCACAGCAGTCCCACCCCACCTGCTGTCCAGGGACAGGGGCTCCGGGGGCCACGGAGAGGCAGCGAGTGCCCGCCGGTGCCGCCCTGGGAGTCGTGGCAGGAGGGCCCTGCTGCCAGGGCTGACACCTGCCCACCCCCCACCTCACCCCGCACCTCGGAAAACCCGTTCCCCTGCCCCAGGGTGCCGACTCCCAGATCCTGGGTCCCCTCTGCCAGGTCATGGGCTGCCGGCTGCGGGCTGGGGGCAGGCAGGTGGGGGGCCGCGCCAGGTCCTGGCCACACGCACCTTCCGGAGTGTGAGGCCCGTCTTCCTTCTGATTTCCCTTTTCAGCCGTCCGATAGGCTCCCTGGTGAACTTGAACCTCAGGCCCCAGAATGGGACCAGAGCCTCGTGCTGGGCTGGAAGGAAGTGGCTGCGGGACCCTTGACCTTCGGTGCCCTGCATCCTGTGGTCGTGCTGTGAGATGCTGCTCGCTGGAAGGCCCCGCCGGGAGGGAGCCAGCCGTTTGTGCTCCCGGCGGCCTGCACACCACCAGAACCATCTCAGATCACAGACCAGCTACCTACTGCACACCTCCTCCTGAGGACTGAGCCCACAACATGTGACCTTGACCAGAATCGAGCTCAGGATCCTTCAGTCCATAGGCCGGTGCTCTATCCTCTGAGCCATGGTCTGAGACCCTTTTTAGGTGCCTTACTAAGATGTTCTTTTAGCCGAAGGTTGTGACTTAATACTTCCTTCGACACCTGAAGGACGGAGGCGGAGGGGGAGGGGGTGGCGGGGAAGAGATCAACCAGAGACCTCAGTGCACCGAATCCTGCTTTCTCACCAGAAGTGATGTGCACGGAATTCGTCCCTTCCAGCCCCAGAGGACACTCCTATTATAACCTTTTTATATGCAGCTCATGTCTTTTTATAGTTGAAATATAGTAACAACCATACTCAGGTAAAAACTGCTTTTTGAATTTTAACCCCTCTAGTCTGGCTCCTGCACCTGATTAAACACAGGATATTTACCTCAGCTTCCAGGTGGAGACCTGGAGGCTAAGGCAGTTTTCCCTTGCCTGGGACCAGGACCACAGGAGATTGATTCCCACTAACTCAGTAACCTTCAGAGATAGACACTGTAGATAGCCTCTGAACTCTGCTTCTGTGTTAGCGGCCATTGCAAGATAGGGCCACATTCCAGTGTCCAGCCGGATGTGACTGGGAACGACCCTGTCCCCAGTCTTTAGAATGTAGTCTTTAGGATTTGGAATTCAGAGCAAAGGAAAATTCTTGTGGTTTAGGCTTTTAAAAAGACTGCCTACCTCTGAAACGGTGAGGTCGTGTGGAGTCCACCTGTGTGTGGTGCTCTTGCGGTCCTGGCCAGTTTTTCAATAAATCCTTGCCTGTGTTTTAATCAATCTTCAGCCTCCAGTTGTCTTATTCTGAACCCAGGGTTCAACCCCACAACACAGTTTATAAGTAAACACTTTGAAAACAAAAAGGACATAATATGTTGGTGACAATTTAACCAAAAGGAAGGGAAATGTACAGTAAAAAATGTTCCCAGGACCACCCCCGGAGGTGTTAACAGGGACACTGACTCCGTGGCGCATTCTCTCTCGTTTTCAGGGTGAGAAGCTAATTGTTCACGACGGAGACGGCCAGCGTTGAGGTTGCACTGGGCCTGGGTTCTGCTGTCCCTGAGGGGGGGTCTAGGCTCTTTCCCCGCTGGCTGGGGAGGAGGCAAACCATTTGCTCTGAAGTGTCCTTAATTGAGGCGAGATGGGATTTTGTTAGGACAGTGGTCAGCAAACTCATTAGCCCACAGAGCCAAATATCAACAGGATGATGATTGAAATTTCTTTGGAGAGCCACATTTTTTAAACTTAAACTTTTTCTAACGCCACTTCTTCAACATAGACTCGCCCAGGCCCTGGTATTTTTGTGGGAGAGCCACCCTCAAGGGGCCAAAGAACCCCATGTGGCTCACCACACTGGCTTAGGTGGCCGCAGCCTGCTTGGCATCTGATCTTCCTAGTGGGCTGCACCGTTGTGTCCCTGTCTGCTCCGTTTCCTGTCCCCTCGGCCTGGCTTTCTGCCCGAGTCTCCGTGCTGTGTCTATTTCCTCGGTTTCTCGGCGGCCTCGCCTGCAGCCTGGCGCTCCTGCTGGACACCCATCCCGGTGGTCGGTCCTGAGGACGCCACTCCAGCCAGTCAAGTCAGAACTACAACTCCCAGAATGCCCCGGGCGGTTGTTTAGTGACGGGGACGCGGGGCGGGACTTCCGGCAGTTGCATCAGCTTCGGGGACGCTGTGGCTGGGCATCGGTCCCCCAGGATGGCAGGCTCCTCCGCGGATCAGGGTGAGCGAGCGCGCGTGGTGCCCCCGGGCCGGCGGGGCCCCGGGCCGGAGGGCTGGCCCGGTCCTGGGGCCGGGCGGGGCCGGGTCGGGTCGGACGGAGCTCGCCGGCTCCCGGGTCCGAGGGCAGCCGCGCGGCCACCGGCCCCGAGCCCCGGGCCGGCCGGGCGCCGCGGGACCCGGGAGGCGGCTCCTGACCGCGCAGCCCCTCCTCCGGGCCGCCTGCGGGGCCGGGGCCGGCCGGCTCCGGTGCCCCCTCCCGCCCGCGGGTGCCGCCTCCTGGCGCCCCGGGTCCCGTCCGCCTCCACCCGCCGAGCCGGCTGCCTCCCCGGGCTCAGCCCTGCCGCTGCCTCAGGACCCGCCGCGGGGTGCGGCCCCCGAAGGCCGAGGGCGCTGTCCCGGCGGAAGAGCGCAGCCTGGTTCTCTCGTCTTTTAGAGAAAAGTGTGTTCTTGGTTCATTTCTTGTCCTTGTTAATTCTCACCCCAGGGTCTTAATCAGTCTTTCCCACTGACTTTTATTTTATTCTTTAAAATACATTTTATTGCTTTTAGAGAGGAAGGGGGAGGAATAGAGAGACAGGAACATCAATGAAGAGGAGAATAACCCATCGGCTGCCTCCTGCACGCCCCCTGCTGGGGATCGAGCTGCAACCCGGGCCTGTGCCCCTGGCCGGGATGGAACTGGGACCCCTGTCCGCAGGCCTGTGCCCCTGGCCGGGATGGAACTGGGACCCCTGTCCGCAGGCCTGTGCCCCTGGCCGGGATGGAACCTGGGACCCCTCAGTCCGCAGGCCCACGCTCCATCCATTGAACCAAACCAGCCAGGGTTCATTTTTATTTTTATGTTTTAGTAATTGACCATAATCATGTGTTTTGTTTTGTTTTTGTTTATGTTTTTATTGATTTCAGAGAGGAAGGGGGAGAGAGAGAGAGAGAGAAACATCCATAATGAGAATCACTGATCGGCTGCCTCCTGCACGCTTCCCACTGTGGATGGAGCCTTTGACCGGAATCGAACCTGGGACCTCTCAGTCCACAGGCCGATGCTCTATCCAGACAATCCAGTCTTTACTGCTGCTCAGTCTTGTCCTTCAAAGCCACAGCCCAGCAGCAGACGCCCTGACCTAGATCCCCGCCCCTGAGCACGGCCTCGTAAACGCCGTCCTCACCGAGCCGGAGGCCAGGCGGCCTCACCGAGCCGGAGGCCAGGCGGCCTCACCGAGCCGGAGGCCAGGCGGCCTCACCGAGCCGGAGGCCAGGCGGCTGCCCCTGCAGCCACAGAGGGACCGCAGAGCCGCTGCCTCAGGCGGGCGCCCCGTGCGGAGGGATGTTGTTGGCAGCAGCCACCGCGCCTGACCTGCATGCCCGCCTCTGCGTGAGGGGATAGGGCTCCTCGGTCCAGGCCGGGACGGAACCTCCTGAAGGCAGTGTCCCCCGGCCGCCCGCAGCCTCGTGCCCGGCCTGGAGCCGCGCCCACGCTGCCCGGTCCCCGGAGCGGCCGCCTTCATGGGCACAACGAGGACCGGTGGCCCGGCCCCGCGCAGTGACAGGGCTGACCGCTCCCCAGCGCCCCCTGGGGGGCTCACACTCTCCTTCCCTCCGCCTCCGGCCGGCCTGCCTCTTCACCGTCCTGTCACTGCGAGCCGTCATCGCCGGGGAGGCCGTGTCCGCGGGGAGGCCGTGTCCGCGGGGAGGCCGTGTCCGCGGGGAGGCTGTGTCCGCGGGGAGGCCGTGTCCGCGGGGAGGCCGTGTCCGCCGGGAGGCTGTGGGGGAGGCCGTGTCCGCGGGGAGGCCGTGTCCGCGGGGAGGCTGTGTCCGCGGGGAGGCCATGGGGGAGGCCGTGTCCGCGGGGAGGCTGTGGGGGAGGCTGTGTCCGCGGGGAGGCTGTGTCTGCGGGGAGGCCGTGGGGGAGGCTGTGTCCGCGGGGAGGCTGTGGGGGAGGCTGTGTCCGCGGGGAGGCTGTGGGGGAGGCTGCGTCCGCGGGGAGGCCGTGTCCGCGGGGAGGCTGTGTCCGCGGGGAGGCTGTGGGGGAGGCTGTGTCCGAGGGGAGGCCGTGTCCGCGGGGAGGCTGTGGGGGAGGCTGTGTCCGCGGGGAGGCTGTGGGGGAGGCCGTGTCCGAGGGGAGGCTGTGGGGGAGGCTGCGTCCGCGGGGAGGCCGTGTCCGCGGGGAGGCTGTGTCCGCGGGGAGGCTGTGGGGGAGGCTGTGTCCGCGGGGAGGCTGTGGGGGAGGCCGTGTCCGCGGGGAGGCCGTGTCCGCGGGGAGGCTGTGGGGGAGGCTGAGTCCCCGGGGAGGCTGTGGGGGAGGCTGTGGGGGAGGCTGTGTCCGCGGGAAGGCTGTGGGGGAGGCTGAGTCCCCGGGGAGGCTGTGGGGGAGGCCGTGTCCCCGGGGAGGCTGTGGGGGAGGCTGTGGGGGAGGCTGTGTCCGCGGGGAGGCTGTGGGGGAGGCCGTGTCCCCGGGGAGGCTGTGGGGGAGGCTGTGGGGGAGGCCGTGTCCGCGGGGAGGCTGTGGGGGAGGCTGAGTCCCCGGGGAGGCTGTGGGGGAGGCTGTGGGGGAGGCTGTGTCCGAGGGGAGGCTGTGGGGGAGGCTGAGTCCCCGGGGAGGCTGTGGGGGAGGCCGTGTCCCCGGGAAGGCTGTGGGGGAGGCTGTGGGGGAGGCTGTGTCCGCGGGGAGGCTGTGGGGGAGGCCGTGTCCCCGGGGAGGCTGTGGGGGAGGCTGTGGGGGAGGCTGTGTCCGCGGGGAGGCTGTGGGGGAGGCCATGTCCCCGGGGAGGCTGTGGGGGAGGCTGTGGGGGAGGCTGTGTCCCCGGGGAGGCTGTGGGGGAGGCCGTGTCCCCGGGGAGGCTGTGGGGGAGGCTGTGGGGGAGGCCGTGTCCCCGGGGAGGCTGTGGGGGAGGCTGTGGGGGAGGCTGTGGGGGAGGCTGTGTCCGAGGGGAGGCTGTGGGGGAGGCTGTGTCCGCGGGGAGGCTGTGTCCGCGGGGAGGCCGTGTCCGCGGGGAGGCTGTGGGGGAGGCTGTGGGGGAGGCCGTGTCCCCGGGGAGGCTGTCTCCCAGCCTCTCTCCGCGCCCCGCAGGCGGCGGCCCCCGGTTGTGTGCGGGATGGGGGTGGGGGCCCCGCTCTGTCCCCCCGAGCTGACCTGCTTTTGCTTTTGCTCCCTCCTGACACGCTGGGGCAGCGGCTGCAATCACCCTGTGACTGTGCCCGCAGGGCGGCCCCCGGGCACCTGCCCTCCTGGCCCCGCCCGGCCCTCTGGACGCGCCTGCTGCCCCCGCGGTGCGACCGGTGACGCCGGGAGCCCTGGCCGGTGTAATGACAGGGCAGCCGCACGGGCGGGGCCTGCAGAGCCGCTCGTAAAGGCT
The DNA here is from genome assembly GCA_949987585.1 of Pipistrellus pygmaeus. Taxonomy (NCBI): domain Eukaryota; kingdom Metazoa; phylum Chordata; class Mammalia; order Chiroptera; family Vespertilionidae; genus Pipistrellus; species Pipistrellus pygmaeus. The sequence continues at coordinate 809,853 of OX465311.1, read as the reverse complement.
CGGGGCGGGCTGTGCCGGGCAGGAGTGGGCGGGCAGTGCCGGGCGGGTGGGTGGGCGGGCAGTGCCGGGCGGGTGGGTGGGCGGGCAGTGCCGGGCGGCTCCTGGCTGCGCGGCCGGCTGTGAAGCCGTGTGTGTGATTTATTAGGGAAAAGGCGAGAGGGAGGGACACGAGGGAATGGATGTTCCTGTGTCCGCGTCCAGGGCCCCACCCACAGGCGGCCGGGAGGGGTGGGGGTGGTGAGAGGGGTCCCTGAAGGGCTGTGGGGGCTGTGACCGCGGGCTCTGCATGGCGAGCAGATGCACATGTTCAGCGCCGTGTCGTGCTCATGTATGTTGTTCAGGTCCGTGTCATGCTTGTTGTATGTTCAGGTCCGTGTTATGCTCGTTGTATGTTCAGGTCAGTGTCATGCCCCTCTGCCCACAGGTAGAGGCCGGCGTGCGCAGCCCCCGTGGGCCCCCCCGGCCGGCTCCGAGCCCTGCAAGCTGCGCCTGTACAACAGCCTCACCCGCAACAAGGTCAGCAGCCGGCGTGGGGCACGTGGTGTCGCCTGTGGGCTCGGGCCCTGAGTCCGGGCGTGAGCCCCCCGCTGCCCGCCGGGAGCCGCCCTGCGGCCGGAGCGCTGTGCCCAAGCCGGCACCGGCAGCCTGCGGGCGCCCCGTGGCCCGGACTGCGGGCGGTGGGGGTGGGGAGCGGGGGCGGGGCAAGGGGTCCCGCGTCCAAGCTGCTCCGTCGGGTGCGGCCGGGGGGTGGTGGAGCCGTGTCTTCCCAGGACAGGACCCAGCACCCCCTCCCGAGGGCCTCGAGGAGCCAGGCCGGGCCTCGGAGTCCCCAGGGGCCCGGCCCCGTGGCCCTGTGACAGCGCTGGTTTTGTGTGTTTTACTGACGTCAGAGAGGAAGGGAGAGGGAGAGAGAGAAGCATCCATGAAGAGGGAGAATCACGGATCGGCTGCCTCCTGCACGCCCCCACTGGGGACGGAGCCCGCCACCAGGCCACGTGCCCCGCCCGGGATCGAACCGGCCCGGCCGGGGGGTGGGAAGCTCTGAGCCGCGCCGGCGGCTGTGCCACGGGAGGCAGCGTCTCAGCAGGAGGCTCAGCCTTCCTCCCGCCTGCGCCCGAGCGGCGACCGGGGCCGAGAGGGCGACCGGGGCCGAGAGGGCGACCGGGGCCGAGAGGGCGTCCGGGGCCGGAGAGGGCGACCGGGGCCGAGAGGGCGACCGGGGCCGAGAGGGCGTCCGGGGCCGAGAGGGCGTCCGGGGCCGGAGAGGGCGACCGGGGCCGAGAGGGCGTCCGGGGCCGAGAGGGCGACTGGGGCCGGAGAGGGCGGCCACCTCGCTCAGGAGAGCCGCCTGGCGTCTGCCCGGCCTGCGTCCCGCTCCCTGCCCCCCCGTGTGACCTCAGACCCCCCCCCCCCCCCCCGCTCCCCCCGTGTGACCTCAGACCCCCCCCGTCCCCCCCGTGTGACCTCAGACACCCCCCCCCCGTGTGACCTCAGACCCCCCCGTCCCCCCGTGTGACCTCAGACCCCCCCCGTCCCCCCCGTGTGACCTCAGACCCCCCCTCCCAGGTCCCCCCGTGTGACCTCAGACCCCCCCTCCCAGGTCCCCCCGTGTGACCTCAGACCCCCCCTCCCAGGTCCCCCCCGTGTGACCTCAGACCCCGCCCCCGTCCCCCCGTGTGACCTCAGACCCCCCCCGCCCCCGGTGGCCTGGTATGAAGCACTCTGGGGTCCCCCCGGGCCTGGCTCCCTGTGACGCCGCGCCTCCGTGTCCGCAGGATGTGTTTGTGCCGCAGAGTGGGCGGCGAGTGACCTGGTACTGCTGCGGGCCCACCGTGTACGACGCCTCCCACATGGGCCACGCCAGGTAGAGAGCCTGGCGTCTCTCCCTTGTTGTTTATGTTTTTATGGATTCAGGGAGGACAGGAGAGGGGGAGGGAGGACATCAGTGATGACAGAACCATTGACCAGCTGCCTCCTGCCCGCCCCGCAGTTCGGGTGGGGGGTGGGTTTGAGGTAGGGGGGCCCAGGTGCTGGGCTACCTGCTGTGGCCGTGCCGCTGGGGCGGGGCTGGGCCGTGGCTGTGGCCGTGGCCGTGGCTGTGGCCGTGGCCGTGGCTGGGCCGTGGCCGTGGCTGGGGCCATGGCCGTGGCTGTGGCCGTGGCCGGCAGGGGCGGGCTGGGCCGTGGCCGTGGCTGGGGCCATGGCTGTGGCTGTGGCCGTGGCCGGCAGGGGCGGGCTGGGCCGTGGCCGTGGCCGTGGCCGGCTCGGCGTGCAGTGGGAGACGGCCTCTCGGCCCCAGGTCCTACATCTCCTTCGACATCCTGCGGCGGGTGCTGAGGGACTACTTCCAGTTCGACGTGTTTTACTGCATGAACATCACAGACATCGACGACAAGGTAACGGGTGCTGGCAGCACGCTGCGTTTTACTTACGGGCCTGGGCGTGAGTCCTGCAGCGCCCTCTCCCAGTCCAGGACTCCTCAGGGGATGTCTGCAGGCCGGGCTGAGGGACCCCACAGGTGCACGATTGGGGCTGGGAGGGACCCAGGGCATGTCCAGCCTGTCTCGCCGAGTCCGGATCTGCTGGATCCCAGCAGCAAGCTAACCTACCGGTCAGTGTCTGCCCCCTGGTGGCCAGGGTGCAGCATAGTTACCGGTCAAATGGCTAAATTAGGCTTTTATATATACAGATTTCAGTTTCAGTTTTTTTGTGTGTGTGAATCCTTGCTGGAGGATATTTCTCGCCTCCCCCTCGATTTCTAGAGAGAGTGGAAGGGAGGGAGGGAGGTGGGGAGAGTCGGGGAGAGAAACGTTGATGTGAGAAGGACACATCAATTGGTTACCTCCCACTCGCTCTGACCGGGTCGGGATTTAACCTGCAACCCAGGTACCTGCCCTTGACCGGGAATCGAACCCAACACCCTTTGGGGCACAGGGTAAAGCTCTAACCACTGAGCACACCGACCAGGGCAAGGCAACATGTTAAAGAAACAACTTTGGGAAAAGGAAACAGGACGAGGTCAGCCTGAGCTGGTTGGGGTCGCAGTCCAGGCAGACGGAGTCAGACCGCGGAGGCCGGTGGCTAGGACCGGGCGGGTCACATGGTGACGGCGGGCCGGGTCGGGGGCTGTTCGCGGTCACTGGTGGCGAGCACTCGGGCTCGGGGCCCTCACCCTGGGGGGCCCTCACCCCGGGGCGCCCGCGGGGCCGGGCGTGGCTCTGAGCGGCTCTGAGCGGGGCCTCTCTCGGCAGATCATCCGGCGGGCCCGGCAGAACCACCTGTTGGAGCAGTACCGGGGGCGGCGGCCCCGCCCGGCCCAGCTCCTGCAGGACGTGCGCGCCGCGCTGAAGGTGGGTCCCGCTGCTCCCGGTCCCGGTCCCACATGCGTGTTCGCGTGCCGCTGGCCTGGGGTAGGGCTCCTCGGTCCGTCCGGTGGGCGCAGGCGGGCGGTGTGGCTCCTGAGGGAAACCGGGAGCCTCGGCGCCCGCGCCGCTGTGCCCGTCCCTGCTGTGGGCCCCCTGACCGCCCGCTGCCCCCCAGTGCCCCTGGCCGGGCAGAGCTGCGCCGGCCTCAGGTTCGAACCCCGGAGTTCTGCGGAGTTCGCTGAACAGGGGTCCTTCCAGCTCCGCATTTCGTCCTGAATGAGCTGTTAGAGGTCACTGTCACCTGTGAGCACAGCTGACATTACTCAGCACCCCCGCCTTTGGTGATCGGAGGAATGCCTGTGGGTAAAGCCTGGAGTCAGATGGCAGCTCAGCCTCGTTTAGGGAAGGGCCACGTGGCTGGTGGCACCTGTGTCGCCCCCGGCACCGCCTGAGGAGGGCGGCTCTCACGCCCATTTTCTTTTTTTTCTTTCTTTTAAGTATATTTTGTTGATTTTTCACAGAGAGGAAGGGAGGGGAAGAGAGACTTAGAGACGTCAATGAGAGAGAAACATCAGTCAGCTGCCTCCTGCACACCTCCTACTGGGGATGTGCCTACAACCAAGGTCCATGCCCTTGACCAGAATCAAAACCGGGACCCTTCGGTCTGCAGGCCGACGCTCTATCCACTGAGCCACACCGGTTAGGGCTTCTTTTTAAAGAAGATATATTTTTGTTGATGTCAGAGAGGAAGGGAGAGGGAGAGAGATGGAAACAATGATGAGCGAGGATCATGGATTGGCTGCCGCCTCCATGCCCCCCTGGGGATCGAGCCTGCAACCTGAGCATGTGCCCTGCCGGGATTTGAACCCTGACCTCCTGGTTCGTGGGTTGAAGCTCAGCCCCTGAGCCATGCCGGCGGGTGGACTCTGGGCCACTTGGAGGAAAGCTGTCGGGCACTTTGTGGGACGCCCCCTGCTGGAACGTTCCCGGTGTGTGTGTGTGTGTGTGTGTGTGTGTGTGTGTGTGTGTCCCGCCCCCCGGGACTGGGGAGGACGCAGTCACGGCCGCGGGAGACGGGCCGGGGCCGTGGCCTCCGGGCGAGCCCTGAGCAGGCTCACAGGCGCCTCTCTGCCGCCTCCAGCCGCTGGCGGAGAAGCTGAGCGCCACCTCGGACCCCGACAAGAAGCAGATGCTGGAGCGCATGCAGAGCGCCGTGCAGCTGGCCGCCGGGCCGCTGGAGGACGGCCTGCGCGCCGGCCTGGCCGCCGAGGAGCTGGAGCGCCGGGCGCAGGTGAGCGCGGCCGCCGCCGGTGCTCCCCGGTGGTCCTCCTCCTGGCGCTCCGAGCAGTGCGCCTCCTGCCCCCACCCCTTCTCCTGCCCGGCTCCCATCCCCCCCTTCTGCCCGGCTCCCATCCCTTCCCACCCCCACCCCTTCTCCTGCCCGGCTCCCATCCCCCCCTTCTGCCCGGCTCCCATCCCCCCCTTCTGCCCGGCTCCCATCCCTTCCCACCCCCACCCCTTCTCCTGCCCGGCTCCCATCCCCCCCTTCTGCCCGGCTCCCATCCCCCCCTTCTGCCCGGCTCCCATCCCTTCCCACCCCTTCTCCTGCCCCTGCTCCCACCCCTTCCCACCCCCACCCCCTTCTCCTGCCCCGGCTCCCATCCCTTCCCAACCCCCCCTCCACCCCTTCTCCTGCCCCCTCCCCCTCTCCCCCGTGCCCCTCGGGAGCAGGAGGCAGGCCGGTCGGGTGGGGAGCACCTTCCCTCGCGTCCGCAGGCCCTCCGGGCGTTGAGCGGCAGCCCCTGCGGCAGCGGGTGAGAGGTTAAAGCCGCAAAGAGCTGGGGGGCTCCTGCCGTCCTTACACACACACACACACACACACACACACACACACACCCCCGCCTCCTCTGCCTCCGAAAGGCTGCCCTGCGGCCACCCCACCGCGACCACAGCCACGCCCTGCAGCTACACCCCCATCCCCCCACCCCTGCTTTGCCCTGCAGCCCCATCTCCCTGGGCCACGCCCTGCACCCCCAGCAGACCAGCGAGGTGGCCCTTGGCCTTCACGCCTGCGCCCCCTGCTGGTCGCCCTCTTTAACCTGTGAAACCTGCTGGGGGCAGTGCGGCTGGTGCCCCGGCAGAGGGGACGTGGCCTGGGCTGGCTCCGGGTGTCAGCCTCTGTCCTCACGTGGCAGGTGGCGTGGTGCTGGGTGGGGCCCCGGGCTCGGACAGGGCGTCGCTCGGGCTGAGAGGCCCCGTGGGGGTGCGTGGACGCCGGGGCGCCCAGAGGTGCACCGGGCAGTCCCCCGGCTCCCCCGGCCGATTTAAAGTACAGACTCTACCTACACCAGGGGGGACAGGGGAGACCTCAGAGGTGCGTCAGGGTGCTGCCTCCCGCACCATCGGGGACGAGCCTGGCCGGGAACGGACCCTGACCTCCTGGCTCACAGGTGGACCGTCACCCGCGCCGGCCGGGCCTGGCCTGTTCTGTACGTTTGTTCGGCGCTGTACGGCCCGGCTGTGCGGCCGCCTGGCTGTCCGTGGGCCCGGGAGGCACGTTGGGTGAGGCGTGTGTTCTGTGGGCGCCGTCTCTGTGGCCGCCCCTCGCAGCCAGGGGCCTGCGGGTGTCTCTGCGGAGGCGTGTGGCCTCCGTGTGACCGTGGGCCCGTCTCCTGCGCCTGCAGCTGCGGGCCAGGCCCTGGCGTGAGCTCTTTGCGGTGACTCAGCTGCATCACTGCGTGTTCTTACCGTGTGCGGGGGCATCGCAGCCACGGAGAGGGAAACCGGCCGTGGCGTGCACGTGTGTGTGTGTGTGTCCTCGTGGGCCTCGTGTGTGTGCGTGTATGTGTATGTGTGTGTGTGTGTGGCCCCGTGGGCCTCGTGCGTGTGCATGTGCATGTGTGTGTGCGTGTGCGTGTGGCCCCGTGGGCCTCGTGCGTGTGCGTGTGCGCGTGCGCGCGTGTGTGGCCCTGTGGGCCTCGTGCGTGTGCGTGTGCGTGCGCGCGCGTGTGTGGCCCCGTGGGCCTCGTGCGTGTGCGTGTGCGTGTGCGTGTGTGTGGCCCCGTGGGCCTCGTGTGTGTGCGTGTGCGTGTGCGCGTGTGTGGCCCCGTGGGCCTCACCGTGCCATGCTCCCCAGGCGCTGCTGGACGAGGCCCGGGATGTGCTGTCTGACTGGCTGGACTCCACCCTGGGCAGCGGGGTGACGGACAACTCCATCTTCTCTGAGCTGCCCCGGTTCTGGGAGGCGGAGTTCCACAAGGACATGGCGGCCCTGAACGTGAGTGACCGCTGACCCTGCCCGGCCCCTGCGTCCCTGCCCCGCAGTCCCTGCCCCTTCCCCTGCCCCGCCGCCAGGCCCCACTGTCCTGGCCCCTGCCATCCCGGCCCCTGCCCCGGCCCCGGCCCCTGCCCCTGCCCCTGCCCCGCAGTCCCTGCCCTGCCGCCCGGCCCCACTGTCCCGGCCCCACCGTCCCTGCCCCTGCCCCTGCCCCTGCCCCTGCCCCTGCCCCACCGCCCGGCCCCACCGTCCCGGCCCCTGCCGTCCCTGCCCCGCAGTCCCTGCCCCTGCCCCTGCCCCGCCGTCCGGCCCCACTGTCCCGGCTCCTGCCCCTGCCCCACCGCCCGGCCCCACCATCCCGGCCCCTGCCGTCCTGGCCCCGCAGTCCCTGCCCCTGCCCCTGCCCTGCCGCCCGGCCCCACCATCCTGGCCGGGCGCAGGAGGGCAGCACTGGGGCAGGACTGACCGCTGTGGCCGCAGGTCCTCCCTCCGGACGTGCTGACCCGGGTGAGTGAGTACGTGCCCGAGATCGTGCGCTTCGTCCAGAGGATCGTGGACAACGGCTACGGGTGAGCAGCCGAGCCCCTGGCTCCGGGGGGCGGGGTTCCCAGGTGGGGCCTCCCCAGCCCAGTCCGCCCCGGGGCGGGCCCCGCGCTGTCGGAGCTGCCGCGGAGGGGCTGCCGCCGGAGGGGCCGTGGAGAGCACACGGCAGGGCCGGGTCCGGCCCGGCCGAGAGAGGGTCTGGGCCAGGCGCCCTCCTGGCCAGCAGGTGCTGCCTGGCACGCCGGGCCCTGTGAGCACCGAGTCTCCGAGCCCGACCTCGGGTCAGAACTCTGGCCCGGCCCCTCAGTCCCTCTGGGAGCCGGCACCACTCAGGTGCAGGGCTCAGGACTGCACCCCACGCTCCCCGGGCGCAGTGACCCGCACCCCTCTCACGCTGGCTCCCCTCCCGCTCCCCCTGCTGCATGCTCACGGACACGCTCCCTGCCGGGGGTGAGGCCTGGCCTCTGCGTGTGCCGTTCCTTGTCGTGTGGGCTCGGGCCGCACGGCCGTGGACTGAGACAGGCTCGGAGCCGGGTGGGCGGCCGCAGCCCGCGGGCCTCGGTTCCGGGTGCCGGGCGGCGGCTCCGGTGGCTCAGGCGGCCGGGGTCTGCCACCTCCCGGGTCCGCTTCTCCCCAGCTACGTGTCCGGCGGCTCCGTCTACTTCGACACGGTCAAGTTCGCGGCCAGCGAGCGGCACTCGTACGGGAAGCTGGTGCCCGAGGCCGTGGGCGACCAGCAGGCCCTGCAGGAGGGGGAAGGTGAGCGGCAGGCGGGCCTGCAGGGGAGGTTCCCAGAGGGCTGTGCGGGCTGTGGACTTGCTTTTACTGACTGACAGGGCGGGACTCGTTAGCCGCCTCCCTCCCTCCCGCTCCTCGGCTGCGCCTGTGCCCGGCGGGCGGCGGCTGTGGGGGTCGGGATCAGAGCCTCTGGGTTTTCGGGGCGGCTGTGGGGGTCGGGATCAGAGCGGTCCTCTGGGTTTCCCGGGGCGGCTGTGGGGGTCTGGATCAGACCAGGACTTCGCCAGCTGGACGTGGCCCCGCACCTGGGCAGAGCGCCCGAGGCGGGCCTGCCCCGCACAGCAGGCACAGTCAGAGGGACATACAGTCAGGGGGACACACAGTCAGAGGGACATACAGTCAGAGGGACAGCCAGAGGACGCACAGTCAGAGGGACGCACAGTCAGAGGGACGCACAGTCAGAGGGACATACAGTCAGCGGGATGCGCAGTCAGAGGGACATACAGTCAGGGGGACACAGTCAGAGGGACGCACAGTCAGAGGGACGTGCAGTCAGGGGGACAGTCGGGGACACACAAAGGACGCACAGAGGACGCATAGAGGGACGCACAGTCGGGGACGTACAATTTGGGACAGTCAGGGACACACAGTCAGAGGGACAGTCAGAGGACGCACAGTCAGAGGAACGCGCAGTCAGGGGGACACACAGTCAGAGGGACGCACAGAGGGACAGTCGGGGACGCACAGTCAGAGGGACAGTCAGAGGCACGCACAGTCAGAGGGAGGGACACAGAGGGACGTGCAGTCAGGGGGACAGAGGACGCGTGGTCAGGGGGACACACAGAGGACGTGCAGTCAGGGATGCACGGTCAGGGGGACAGTCAGAGGACGCGCGGTCGGGGGACGCACAGCGATGGCGTCAGGCCACGCTGACCGCCCCGCCCACAGGCGACCTGAGCGTCTCCGCGGAGCGCCTCAGCGAGAAGCGGTCCCCCAACGACTTCGCGCTGTGGAAGGCCTCCAAGCCGGGGGAGCCGTCCTGGCCGAGCCCCTGGGGGAAGGTGAGCCCGGGCGGGCGGGCCGTGGCTGTGGGGACCCCACCCCCCCCCCCGGGCTCTGAGCCTGAGGGCTCCTCGAGGCCCCTCTGAGCCCCGGAGCCGCGGGGGCGGGCGGGCCGTGGCTGCGGGGACCGCCCCCCCCCCCCCCCGGGCTCTGAGCCTGAGGGCTCCGGCGAGGCCCCTCTGAGCCCCGGAGCCGCAGGGGGTGAGGGTTTGGGGTGGCGCCCCTGAGCAGGCCCCGGGACCCTGCCGGTGGGCCCCCCTCGCTTTGGGGTGCAGCGCCCCACATGCTCTGGGAGCACAGCTCCAGGTCGGGACGGTGGGGGAGGCAGCCGGAGGGCGGCCCCCAGGTCACCGGGTCCTTGGGTCCTAGGGCCGCCCGGGGTGGCACATCGAGTGCTCGGCCATGGCGGGCACCCTCCTGGGCGCCTCGATGGACATCCACGGCGGCGGCTTCGACCTCCGCTTCCCCCACCACGACAACGAGCTGGCCCAGTCCGAGGTAGGCGCCCCCCGGTGGAGGGGGGGAGGGGGGAGCTGGCCCAGTCCGAGGTAGGCGCCCGGGGGGGGGGCGGGGGGGAGGGGGGAGCTGGCCCAGTCCGAGGTAGGCGCCCCCCGGAGGAGGGGGGGGAGGGGGGGAGCTGGCCCAGTCCGAGGTAGGCGCCCGGGGGGGGGCGGGGGGGGAGGGGGGAGCTGGCCCAGTCCGAGGTAGGCGCCCGGGGGGGGCGGGGGGGAGCTGGCCCAGTCCGAGGTAGGCGCCCGGGGGGGGGGGGGGGAGGGGGGGGAGCTGGCCCAGTCTGAGGTAGGCGCCCCCGGAGGAAGGGGGGGAGGGGGGAGCTGGCCCAGTCCGAGGTAGGGGCCCGGGGAGGGGGGGAGGGGGGAGCTGGCCCAGTCCGAGGTAGGCGCCCCGGGGGCGGGGGGGAGGGGGGAGCTGGCCCAGTCCGAGGTAGGCGCCCCCCGGAGGAGGGGGGGGAGGGGGGAGCTGGCCCAGTCCGAGGTAGGCGCCCGGGGGGGGGCGGGGGGGAGGGGGGAGCTGGCCCAGTCCGAGGTAGGCGCCCCGGGGGGGGCGGGGGGGAGCTGGCCCAGTCCGAGGTAGGCGCCCGGGGGGGGGGGGGGGAGGGGGGAGCTGGCCCAGTCTGAGGTAGGCGCCCGGGGAGGAGAGGGGGGAGCTGGCCCAGTCCGAGGTAGGAGCCCGGGGGAGGAGAGGGGGGAGCTGGCCCAGTCCGAGGTAGGCGCCCCCGGAGGAGGGGGGGGAGAGGGGGGAGCTGGCCCAGTCCGAGGTAGGCGCCCGGGGGGGGGCGGGGGGGAGGGGGGAGCTGGCCCAGTCCGAGGTAGGCGCCTGGGGAGGGGGATTGGGGGAGAGGGGGAGCTGGCCAGTGGGCGGGCAGGAGTAGAGCCTGGCCCCATGCCGGGGTCTGCCCTGGGGCTGGCCCCTAACTGCTTAGGCTGGTTTCCCACATGTGTGCCTGGCCGTGGGCGCAGACAGGCCTGGGCTGGAGCCCTGGCCCCTCCTGCTCGTCCCCTCTGAGCCCGGGGCCCCCATCCCCCGGAAAGGCCCCCCCCACAAGCAGCCGCTGGGACTGAGCCCCCCGCGCCCGGCAGGCCCACTTCGAGAACGACTGCTGGGTGCGCTACTTCCTGCACACGGGCCACCTGACCATCGCCGGCTGCAAGATGTCCAAGTCCCTCAAGAACTTCATCACCATCAAGGACGCCCTGAGGAGGCACTCCGGTGAGCGCCGCCTGGGCCGCCGCCCTCGGCCTGGGCCATGCGGGGACGGGACGGGCACGGGGGCCGGGCGGGGACGGGACGGGACGGGCACGGGGGCCGGGCGGGGGACAGGACGGGACGGGCACGGGGGTCCGGGCGGGGACAGGACGGGACGGGCACGGGGGCCGGGCGGGGACAGGACGGGACGGGCATGGGGGCTGGGCGGGGACAGGACGGGACGGGCATGGGGGCCGGGCGGGCATGGGGGCCGGACGGAGACAGGACGGGACAGGACGGGGGCTGAGGACAGGACGGGCACGGGGACCGGGCGGGGACAGGACGGGACGGGGGCCGGGCGGGGACGGGACGGGACGGGCATGGGGGCCGAGTGGGGACGGGACAGGACGGGCACAGGGGCTGGGCGGGACGGGCATGGGGACCGGGCAGGACGGGATGGGAACCGGGCGGGACGGGATGGGACGGGCACCAGGTGGGGACGGGATGGGACGGGCACGGGGGGCTGGGCAGGGACAGGACGGGATGGGCATGGGGGCCATGGAAGGGGATAGGTACGGGGACAGGGCCAGGGACAGAGGACGGGGCCGGGGGCTGAGTCCGGGGCCGGGGCCGGGGGCTGGGGTTGGGGACAGGGACGGGGCCGGGCGGGACCCTCAGGACCATGAGGCCGTGGCTCCTGTCCCCGCAGCGAGGCAGCTGCGCCTGGCCTTCCTGCTGCACTCCTGGAAGGACACGCTGGACTATTCGAGCAACACCATGGAGTCGGCCCTGCAGTACGAGAAGTTCATGAACGTGCGTTCGGGGCGCGGGCCGCGGGCGCGGGGCGGGGGTGGGAGGGACCCGCCGGCCTGGAGCGAAGGAGCGAAGGAGCGTGTGGCCCCCGCGGTGGGCGGTTGTGCTGTGCTGTGCCGCGTGGGGCCTCAGCGCGGCTGCTTGGCGGGGAAGGCGGGTGGGGAGAAGGCTGGGTGGGGGGAAGGCGGGTGGGGGGAAGGCGGGTGGGGGGAAGGCGGGTGGGGGGAAGGCTGCCCCCGCGCTGACGCCCCCCCCCCCCCCCCCCCGCCCTCAGGAGTTCTTCCTGACGGTGAAGGATCTCCTCCGTGCCCCCGCGGACGTCACCGGCCGGTTCGAGAAGTGGGGGGAGGAGGAGGCCGCGCTGAACGAGAGGTGAGGCCGGGCGCGGGCGCGGGCCTGTGGGTCTGTGGGTCTGTGCCCCCCTCTGCCCCCGCCCCCCCGCAGCGACCTGAGGCCATGGGGCCCCCGCCCCCCTCGCCCGCTCAGCTTCTTCGACAAGAAGACGGCGGTGCACGAGGCGCTCTGCGACAACGTGGACACGCGCTCCGCCCTGGAGGAGATGCGGGCGCTGGTCAGCCAGTGCAACCTGTACATGGCCGCCCGCAAGGCCGCCCGGAGGCGGCCCAACCGCGCCCTGCTGGAGAGCATCGCGGGCTACCTCACCCACCTGCTGCAGGTGAGCCCCGCCCCCTCCCTCCCCCTCCCCCTCCCCCTTCTCCCTCCCCCTCCCCCCTCCCTCCTTCCCCCCCTTCACTCACCTCACCCTCCTAATCCCCCCACCTCACCCTCCTCGCCCTCCTGCTGGAGAGCATCGCGGGCTACCTCACCCACCTGCTGCAGGTGAGCCCCGCCCCCCTCTCCCCCTTCTCACCCCCTCCCCCTCCCCCTCCCCCCATTCCCCCTCCCCCCTCCCCCCACCACCCTCCCCCCCTGCTGGAGAGCATCGCGGGGTTCCTCCACCTGCTGCAGTGAGCCCCAGGCCTGGCGCTGAGCGATCGCACCTGTGCACCTCGGCTTCCCTCCATCTTGGTGGGAAGCAGACCAGAGGCCCCGCACCCGGGCCGGGGCTGTGCCAGCAGCACCTGGCCGCCTCCCCAGCAGCCGGGGTCCGGCGGGCGTCTCAGGACCTCCTCCCACGCCCCTCTCCCCCCTAGATCTTCGGGGCCATCGAGGAGGAGAGCGCCCTGGGCTTCCCCGTCGGGGGGCCCGGAAGCAGCCTGAACGTGAGTACGCCCGCCCGGGACAGCCCACGCCAGGCCCTCCCGCGCCGGCGTCCGCCTCTCCGCTCCCGTGGGGCGGCCGTGGGCCCCGGGACCGAGCCTCGGTCAGGCACCCGGCTGTGCTGGGCGTGGGGCGCCCTCCCTGCGGACGGCAGCCCGGCCTCCCTGCCGCGGTCTGTCCTCGGAGCCCGCTCCGGGAGAGGCCGGGCCAGAGGGCCCAGCCCGTGGCAGGTGGTTCTCACTCGCACTCGCGCCGCGTGACCGTGTCCACTCTGATCGCGTGAAACGTGTGTCCCATGGCCTGTGCGCGCGAGAGCTCCCCGCAGACACGGCTCCCGGTGAGGACCGCACTGACCGCACTGGCCAGGCTCGTCAGGAGGCGCCCCTCCCCGGCCAGCGTGGCTCCGTGTTAGAACAGGTGGAGATGCTGAGGCCTCAGGCCTGAGGGCGGGACCTAGAGGAGTGGAGGCAGGAGCCGGGGAGCCGGGGAGGGGCGGGAGCCAGCAGGGAGCCGGCCCAGGCAGCCCCCAAACCGCTGCTGATGTCACCCCCTGGGGCCCCCCGTGACATCACCGCCTCTGAGCCCGCCGTGACGTCACCCCCTGGGGCCCGCCGTAACATCACCGCCTCAAAGCCCGCTGTGATGTCACCCCCTGGGGCCCGCCGTGATGTCACCGCCTCAAAGCCCGCCGTGACGTCACCCCCTGGGGCCCGCCGTGACATCACCGCCGGGCCGGGGCCGGCTCTCGGAAAGCCCCAGCTGCTCGTTCCCGTGCACGGGACCCGACGTTCCCCGTCTGCAGAGCCTCCGAGGACAGCCTCCCTTTCACCTTCGCCAAATGCCCCGTGGGGGCCGGGGGCTTCAGTGGCCGTGGGCGCGGGTTCCCAGAATGCCTGTGGGCCACAGGACGTGGCTGGGTGAGCCTGCCGGGCCCAGGGCTGCCGCGCAGTCCATGCCATTTCAAGTTCTCGGCTCACTTCCAACCCCGGACGGTGTCAGGAGCCGGGAGGCAGCTCGGCCCCGAGTGGTGCCAGTGCTGGGGCTGCTGCTGTGGCCCAGCCCAGCCCTGAAAGCCTCCGTCCACCCCGCCGGGCTCCGGGGCCGCTGCTGTGGCCCAGCCCAGCCCTGAAAGCCTCCGCCCGCCGGGCTCCGGGGCCGCTGCTGTGGCCCAGCCCAGCCCTGAAAGCCTCCGCCCGCCCCGCCGGGCTCCCCGGCCGCCAGCAGACGTACTGAGCCCGGAGCCTGGCCCCGCAGGGTCACGGCCCGGGGCCGGGGCCGGGCCCAGGGGTGCAGGGGCCCTCGGTGCCCCTCACCAGCCTTGCTGTCTGCTGGGTGGCATCGGGTCAGGCTGTCGCCTGGGAAGTGGGGCAGGTGGAACAGTTTCCCCACCGCCCCTCCCGCGCGGCCTGCCCAGTGGCCATGCGCTCCGTGGCCGCCCCGTCTGCCGCGGGTTCGAGGGAGAGCAGGGCGAGCGTGTGTGGGGCAGGAGGAGGGGTGCGGCCTGTGAGGGCCGGAGGGGACCGAGGCGAGCCCTCAGGGTCTCCTCCCCGCAGCTGGAGGGCGCCGTCATGCCGTACCTGCAGGCGCTGTCGGAGTTCCGGGCGGGCGTGCGCAGGATCGCCCGCGAGAGCAACGGTGAGCCGCCGGCCCTCCGGGCGGCCCGGCCAGCCCTTCTCCCTGGGCGTCCGTCACGGAGGGCGCGCCTGGCCCTACCCCCTGGGCCTGGTAGTCCGACACCCACCCCCGCGCCCAGGTGCCCCGTGCCCGCCTGGGTGGCCTCCGCACAGCCCAGAGCGAGTGGGCCCCGGGCCGGCCCAGCTGCCTCCCGCAGGACTGCGGCCGCTAGGGGCCGCTCTGGGGCCGGGCTGCGTGGTGAGCCTCTGCCACGGGCAGCATGTAGTTCCCGTGGGCCCCAGCTTTTCCCTGCGTGGCTCCCGGGCCTGTCCGTGCAGCCCCAGCAGCGGCCGCTCTGGAGGTGCTGAGCCAGGGCCCCCTGCTGGGTCCGTGTCCGGCCGCTCCGTCTGCCGGGCGAGCAGCTCTGCTCCCTCCGGGGCTCGGGCGCCGTCCGGTGGGCCCGGCCTCGCTGACTCGCTCCTCCGCTCCAGTCCCTGAGGTGCTGCAGCTCAGCGACGCCCTGCGGGACGACGTCCTGCCCGAACTTGGGGTGCGGCTGGAGGACCACGAAGGTGGGTGCCGCCCGCCGCCCCTGGGACTCGCTGCGAGGAGCTCTCGCCAGGATGGCGGGCGCTGGGGGAGGGGGTGGGGGAGGGCGCTGGGGGGAGGGCCACCTTCCTAGTGCTGCATGTCACGTGCTGTCTGCAAGGCTCAGAGACAGCGTGAGGACTCACGGGTTCAGGGGACTTGTGCTTCGTGACTGTTTTCTGTCCCGAGCGGCGAGCAAGGGGCCCACCTGGCTTCTCCCCAGGGGCCCCGGGGGCCGGGCGGGGGTGTGGCGAGCGGGCGTGTGGCGAGCGGGCGGCCGTGGGGCGTGCGGGGCGGCGGGACAGACAGACACCAGGCCTCAGCGCTCCGGCCGCTTGGGTTGCAGGCCTGCCGACTGTGGTCAAGCTGGTGGACAGAGAAACGCTCCTGAGAGAGAGAGAGGAGAAGCGGAGGGTGAGTGGAGCCGCGGCGGTTTAGCTGTTTGTACGTTTTAAAGATACACGTTCTACTGCTCTCGGAGGACGGGAGAGGGAGGGAGCCACAGACACGCCGGTGATGGGGGAGCATCAGGGACCGGCTGCCTCCCGCAGCCCCCTGGGGATCGAGCCTGCGAGCCGGCAGTGCCTGTCTGGGAATCGAACTCTGAGCCCTGAGCCGCGCCGGCCTGGCTCCACTTTATTAAACACCAGGCCTCACAGGTTCAGAGCGGAACGCTGGCACAGGTGACGGCGACTCGATAACAAACAGAGACGTCCTCCGCGGGGCCTCAGACAGCTCCGGGCGGGAGGGAGGCCGTCCTGGGAGATGGTGGAGCCAACCTGCTCAGCCACACCTGCTCCTGCCTGAGGGGTGTCTCCCTTGTCACCGGGTACAACCGTCCCCCCAAGAACCCATGCCCCCATGGCCAGGGTGGAGCCAGGCCGGGCCCCTGGAGGGCCTTGGTGACCCACGGAGGGAGTGGCCGGGACACAGCGGTGCCAGAACTGCGCAGCCAGGGGGCCCTCGGGGTCACATGAGGGACCCCGCACCCCACCCTGGCTGTCCTCCGGACCCTCCGGCTGGCGTGGTGTCGGTGCAGAGCAGGGCTGGGCACCCCGAGGCCCATGGCCCGCCAGGCCGGGGTGCTCCGGAGCCCGTTCCTCCCGGTGGGCAGGCCGTCCCCATGCCCGGGGCAGGCCGTCCACACCGGGGCGGCGGGAGCTCGGGGGCAGACCTGGTTACCGTGCCCTGTGCCCCAGGTGGAGGAGGAGCGGAGGAGGAAGAAGGAGGAGGCCGCCCGGAAGAAGCAAGAACAAGAGGTACTGCTCTGTGTGGGGATCAGCCCTGTGCCTCCGCCCCGGCGGCCCCGCCCGGTCCCCGCACCCCCACGGGTTGGAGCGGCCCACTGCTCCCAGAGAGGCACGGCCTCGCTGCCCCTTGCCCCTCGCCTGTCGGCAGCATCGGCGCTGGGGCGGCTCCGTGCAGCGGCCCGTGCGGCTCCATGTGGCTCCGTGCAGCGGCCCGTGCGGCTCCGTGCAGCGGCCCGTGCGGCTCTGTGCAGTTGCCCGTGCGGCTCTGTGTGGCTCCGTGCAGCGGCCCGTGTGGCTCTGTGTGGCTCCGTGCAGCTGCCCGTGTGGCTCTGTGCAGCGGCCTGTGCGGCTCTGTGTGGCTCCGTGCAGCTGCCCGTGTGGCTCTGTGCAGCGGCCTGTGCGGCTCTGTGTGGCTCCGTGCAGCGGCCCGTGTGGCTCTGTGCAGCGGCCCGTGTGGCTCTGTGTGGCTCCGTGCAGCGGCCCGTGTGGCTCTGTGCAGCAGCCCGCATGGCTCTGTGTGGCTCCGTGCAGCGGCCCGTGTGGCTCTGTGCAGTTGCCCGTGCGGCTCTGTGTGGCTCCGTGCAGCGGCCCGTGTGGCTCTGTGTGGCTCCGTGCAGCGGCCCGTGTGGCTCTGTGTGGCTCCGTGCAGCGGCCCGTGTGGCTCTGTGCAGCGGCCCGTGTGGCTCTGTGTGGCTCCGTGCAGCGGCCCGTGTGGCTCTGTGCAGCAGCCCGCATGGCTCTGTGTGGCTCCGTGCAGCGGCCCGTGTGGCTCTGTGCAGTTGCCCGTGCGGCTCTGTGTGGCTCCGTGCAGCGGCCCGTGTGGCTCTGTGTGGCTCCGTGCAGCGGCCCGTGTGGCTCTGTGTGGCTCTGTGCAGCAGCCCGCATGGCTCTGTGTGGCTCCGTGCAGCGGCCCGTGTGGCTCCGTGCAGTTGCCCGTGCGGCTCTGTGTGGCTCCGTGCAGCGGCCCGTGTCTGTTGCAGGCGGCCAGGCTGGCCAAGATGAAGATCCCGCCCAGCGAGATGTTCTTGTCTGAAGGCGACAAGTATTCCAGGTTTGATGAAAACGTAAGAACCACTTCTCCCCAGAGCGGGGTCCCCTGCCAGCGATGCAGGAACGGCACCTGGGGAGCGGGTCTTGTTTGGGGCGCAGCCGGGGGGGAGGTGGGGTCCTCTGGCGCCTGGGGCCCAGGGTGCTGGGGCTGAGCCGAGGGGACCGCCTGGGAATCGGGCCTGTCCCCGAGCTGGCAGGTGTGCTGCCGCGCCAGGCCCCTCACGGCCCCTCGGCCTCCCGCCGGCCCCTGTGTCCCTGCATCCCGGGAGCCGGCGCCCGGCCCGGAGCGTGGCTGTCGGCAGGTGCCCCGGGGGCTGGCGGGCGGGCTGCTGGCAGGACGGAGCCGGTGAGCCGGTGGGCCGGGTGCCCGGCTGACCGCCGTGCTGCCGCAGGGACTGCCCACACACGACACGGAGGGCAAGGAGCTGAGCAAGGGCCAGGCCAAGAAGCTGCGGAAGCTCTTCGAAGCCCAGCAGAAGCTGCACGCCGAGTACCTGCAGATGGCCCCGTGCGGGGGCGCCCCCTGAGCGGGCGGGGGGGGGCAGTCCCCACGGCCGCTGCCCTCTGCCCGTGGTGACTGTCTCTCTGCCCAGCGGCCGTGGGGACTGCGGCCCGGCCCCGGCTCCGGCCGCTGGCGCTGTGCCCGCGGCGCTG
Organism: Pipistrellus pygmaeus; assembly: GCA_949987585.1. Taxonomy (NCBI): domain Eukaryota; kingdom Metazoa; phylum Chordata; class Mammalia; order Chiroptera; family Vespertilionidae; genus Pipistrellus; species Pipistrellus pygmaeus. Next base: position 791,974 of record OX465311.1, on the reverse strand, counting down.
TGCATGTGCTCATGGCGGCCTCGCCGGGCCTGTGGCTCCGGCCGAAATAAAGTCTTCCCACCGCGAGGCCCGCACTCTCTGCCGTGCCGCCTGCTCAGCAGGTCACCCAGGAGCCGCCGGCTGAGCTGCCAGGAGTGCCCGCGTGCAGAGGGGACCTGCTGACCTCGCGCGTGGGCACGGGAGCTGTGAGCAGGGAGCGCCGGCTCAGCGCGGGGCCTGGAGCCTGCCGGGGCCTCCCTCCGGTTCCCGTGAGTCAGGGCTGCAGCCTGTCGCAGCCGTCCCCCTCGGCCTCCGCCACCTCCGCCTCCCAGGCTGGCTCTTGGTGGGCCCTGGCCTCTGCCCAGGGCGCCCTTCCTGGCTGGGGGGAGGACTCCACGCGCAGGGCGGCCCCAGGTCTCCGGGCCCTCACCTCCCCGTCCCCGAACTTGCTCACGGGGCTCAGGATCCTGACGGCGGAGGGTGCTGGCCCAGCCGGGCCGCCCCGGGCCTGGAAGCTGGGCCACGGAAAGCTCTAACCCGACAGTCGAGGGTCCAGGCTGCCTGTCACTCCGTCAGCCAATGCAGCAGACGGGTCGAATCGTACGAGCGTTTATTCCGATCCTGCTGCTGCAGGGAGAGCAGCAGGTCACCCACAGACATCTCTGCCCCTCCCCACGCCCCCCCCCCCATACGCCAGCTGCGTGTTTGGGGCGGAAGGACAGGATTACGTGGGAAGTAGGAATCGCAGGCAGGGGGAAGCGGCACAGGGTGGTCATTACAGGGCACAGGCATGCGGGCTGGGGGGGTCATACATGGGCCGGCACCCCGGGACCAGACCGCAGGCACAGGGCTGGGGGGCTCATACATGGGCCGGCACCCCGGGACCAGACCGCAGGCACAGGGCTGGGGGGGTCATACATGGGCCGGCACCCCGGGACCAGACCGCAGGCACAGGGCTGGGGGGGTCATACATGGGCCGGCACCCCGGGACCAGACCGCAGGCACAGGGTTTGGGGGGGGGGGGTGCCCACGGCCAGCGCCCCGGGACCAGACTGCAGGCACAGGGTTTGGGGGGGGGGGGGTGCCCACGGCCAGCGCCCCGGGAACAGACCGCAGGCACAGGGCTGGGGTAGTGAAGTGCAGGTGCCTCCAGGACCAGGTCGCTTCGGCCACGAGGTGGCAGTCTTCCCGAGATGGTAGGCAGTTCTCGCAGGAGAATGGGCTGCAGTCCGACGTGGCCTCCCGTCCCAGGGCTCGGCTCCCAGCCCGGCTAGAGGAGCTTCCTCTGAGTGGAACAGCGCCATCCCCGGTCCCAGAGCAGGACATGTTTCTCATCGTGGTGGCTGGTCCCCAGTATTCTCTCTGCCCCTCCCAGCTCTCAGGGCGACGATAAGGTCATGTTGGGGAGCACCCGGTCTCCGGTGCCAGCGATGCCCACTGGGACAGCGCCTCCGGTGGCCAGGGGGTCGGCTGGGCCGGCTGGCACCGTGGCAGGAGGCCCACCGTGGTGGGTTTTCCTCGCTCCCGAGACGCGGACGCCCCCGTGGAAGACAGAACCTCTGGTCTAGAGGCCGCGTCCCTGAGGGCCGGGGCCTGGGCCATTGGGGGCTGCCTCTGGGCTCCTGCTCTGCGGGTGCGTCTGCGCGGATGTAGAAACTCCGCCTACAACACCCCACGGGGCCGCGGCTCGGCAGTGCTCACGGGGCACGGAGCGCGGGCGCTGAGTGGGGTCTTTGCCGATGTCCTCGGTGACGGCGAGACCGCCGGGGTGTGTGCTGATGCCTGGGCTGGAGTGGCCTCCTGGGCACCGGGAGCCCCGCAGCTGGGAGAGGCCGGGGACCCTCCCCCCCAACACCTGGATTCCTATCCTGGCCTGGAGCGAGAGCCCGTCTCCTGTGCTTCCTGCCCCGTGGCCTTGGCCGTGGGAATCGACGTGGCGTCCCAGCGCCTTCTCCCTGGAAGGCTTTGGGCGACACTCGCCTTCCCAGCAGCTCATGGCAGTGACCCAAGGGAGGCCCCACGACCACAGCCTCCCCCCACCTGCGCAGACCGCCCCCCCAGACCAGGACCAGCTTCCTGCCGCCCCACCACGGGGAGGGGCGGGGGGGGGGGGGCGCGGGCCTGGTCCCTGGGGAACGTGCGCCTTCGTCGAACTTCATTAAACGGGAGGAAAGCCCTCCGAACCGGAAAACCTCCTTTTGTCTTTCCTGTTGGTCCTGTCTCCTCCCCCGCTCCACCCGCGCTGATAGCGGAGCGAGGTTATCGCATTCCCAGGCGGCAGCCCCCCAACAGTGCGGCAGCCCAAAGGCCCTGATGCGGGGTCACCCCGGGGCTCCGCCACGGGACTCTGTGCCCTGCGGGCCCGCCGCCCGCTTCATGCCCCCCAGGCACCACGGCACAGGATTCGGCGACCCCACGCGAAGAAATGAGTTTCTGAATAAAAGGACCAAAGCCACGAAGACCCGGTCTGGGGAGAATGGGGGGAGCAGGGGGAGAGCGGGGGGCGCAGGGGGAGACCGTGGGGCGCAGGGGGTGAGTGGGGGGCGCAGGGGGTGAGCGTGGGGCGCAGGGGGAGAGCGGGGGGCGCAGGGGGAGAGCGGGGGGCGCAGGGGGAGAGCGGGGGGCTTAGGGGGAGAGCGTGGGGCGCAGGGGGTGAGTGTGGGGCGCGGGGGGCGCAGGGGGTGAGCGTGGGGCGCAGGGGGAGAGCGGGGGGCGCAGGGGGTGAGCGGGGGCGCAGGGGGAGAACGGGGGGTAGGGGGTGTGACTCCACGTGCGAGGTCCCGGGCCGGGGAGACCGCGGGTTCCGGGGGAGGCCGGTCACGCGGCCACAGGGTGGGAGGCGGTCGGCGGGGCCCGGGCGCGCATTCCGGGCGGAGCCAAGGCGGAGCGGCCGGGAGGGCGCGGGGAGGAGGCGCCCGGGGAGCCGAGCGAACGCGGCCGGCGTCGCGCCCTGTATTTGCATATGACTCCCGGGTCTCGCGCGACGCAGCCTCTGATTGGTCGTCTTCGCCGGCGCCGAGGCGTAGTTGACTTGCGCCGGAACAGTCCAATCGTAGCCCGCCTTCCTCGTGGAGGGCGGGGCCCGTGGGCTCGGCCAATGGGAGGCGGCGTTGTTGGCGGCCACGGCGGCGCTATCCCAGGAGCAGGCGAAGCCACGGCCGCCGCTACAGCCGCAGGAGGCGTGAGGTGCGGACGCGCGTCCTGGCGGGTAACGGCGCCGGGCGGCGCGGGGCCGGGGTTCGGGGCCGGGGGACGGGCCGGCCGCCCTCGGGAGGCCGCGGCGGCTGGGGCGGGGCCGGGCGCCCGGAGCGGCGGCGGGGAGCGGGCCGCCGGGAGGCCGGGCGGCGGCGGCGGATGTTCCCTCCGCTCCGCCCGCCCCGGCGCGGCCTGAAGGTCAGGAGGCGCTTTGTTCCCGCGCGGCGGCCCCGCGGAGGTTGACGTCGCGGGCCGGGCGGGCCGGGCTCCGGGGCGCGCGGGGCCGCCGCCGGGCCTTTGTTTCCGGAACTGGCGCTGCCGCCGCGGGGAGCGGGCGGGGCGGTGTGTTTACGGGAGACGCCGCGTGGCGCCGGCCGCGGAGGACGCGGGGCGGCCGGGGGGCCCTTCCCGCCCCAGCACGTCTCGGCGGGGAAGCCGCTGCCCGCGCTGCCTTCCCGCCCGGCGGCCCTCGCGCGTGTCCGTGCGCGGCCGGAGCCTGTCCAAGCCCGGGCTCCGCGGCCCCAGCGCCCCCTCCCCCGAGTCTCCGGGCGGATGCTCCGCTGCCCGCTGCCGCCGCGGAGGGGGGGGGAGGGAAGTTTTCCGGGTTCCGGTTCCCTCGCGCACGGAGCCCCGCCGGCGCCGGTGGGTCAGCGGGGGAGCCGGCCGGGAACCCGGCGCCCGGGTCCGGGCTCCGCCAGGGGCCTCCCGGAGGAGGCGGAGCGGGTGCCCGGGAGCCGCGGGAACGGCGGGGCCGGGGCCGGGGGGCGCGGTCCGCGGTGGAGCGGCCTCCCCGCTTCCCTCGCCCAGGCCGCCCGGGGGCGGGGGCGGAACCCCAGGAGGTGAGCCTTCTCCTCCGCAGGGGCTGCTGTCGGGCTTGTTTGGGGCCAGGGAACGTGGTGTCTTCGAGGATCACTGAGGGAAGGAAGGCCTTTCCGGTTGATGAAAACATAATTGCAAACCCGGTTCATAAAGTGTCTGGTGGCGAGGGGGCGGGCAGGTGGAAGGCTGAGGGCGGTGGTAGCTCCCAGGCTCTCTGGGGCGCCTCTCGGGGCAGGGTGGGAGCGCTCACCCTGCAAGTGCTCGGTGTGAATGACCGTGTAGGCACCAGGCTGTCCCGACGCCCGTCACACACACACTCTCTCTCACACCCAGCGCGCACTCTGAAAGTGTTCACAGTGTGTGAATGACCACACACAGTCCCTGACGCCCCTTACACACACACACACAGCGCTCACCCTGCAAGTGCTCAGTGTGAATGACCGTGTAAGCACCAGGCTGTCCCGACGCCCGTCACACACACACTCTCTCTCACACCCAGCGCGCACTCTGAAAGTGTTCACAGTGTGTGAATGACCACACACAGTCCCTGACGCCCTTACACACACACACACACACACACACCCAGTGCTCACTCTGAAAGTGTTCAGTGTGTGAATAACCGTGTAAGCACCAGGGCTGTCCCCGACGCCCGGTACACACACACTCACACACAGCGCTCACTCTGAAAGTGTTCAGTGTGTGAATAACCACACACAGTCCCCGACACCCCTTACACACACACACACACACACTGTCCCTGATGCCCCTTACACACACACACACACACTGTCCCCGACGCCCCTTACACACACACACACACATACACACACATACACGCACGCACACACACTGTCCCCGATGCCCCTTACACACACACACACACTCACACCCAGCGCTCACTCCGAAAGTGTTCACAGTGTGTGAATAACCACACACTGTCCCCGACGCCCCTTACACACACATGCACACACACGCACAAACACGCTTGCAGACCCTTTTCTCGTCTGGCCCTGTGAGTGATGTGAACTGTCTGCATCACAGCATCTAACGCTTTGTGAGTTTTGTGGTTTTTCACAAAACATACAGAATAGCGATTGTTTGCAGTAGTTGACTTTTACCGTGTTTGGTCTGATGACCTCGATAGACTGAGTTCTGGAGAGGATTGTTCTTTCTGTGGCTTGTGATGGGCCTTGGGTGACCGGCTCCCCCTGGAGTGTGCTTGAGGGAAGGTCCCGCCTGTGCCGGTGGCCTGTGGCTCCCATGCCCTGGGAGGTGTGAGCAGGCTCCCGCCCCTGCGGCTCCCACTGCGGCGGGTTGGCTGGAGGTCTTTCCCCCTTCCTCTTCCTAAGCTGGGATGGTCTCTGAAGAGGGGGGACCTCACATGTGCGTGTACGAAAGCCTTATGGAGTCCAGAAGTACTTATTTCTTAGTTTTTCCCTTTCTGTTCTTCGTTCAAAGTTCTCACGTGTTTTAAAGCTGTTTTGATAAGCCATGTGGCCAGAGGACCCACATTATCGGGTTTGTTGGGGAGAATAGTGTCTGGGCAGCAGTGAGGAACTCGGAGGAGGTCTGAGGTTGCTGGTTAGGAAGGGCATGCTTGGTTGTGGTGTGGTTTCACCTGAGGATATTTTTCCATTGATTTTTAGAGCGAGTGGAAGGGAGGGGGAGAAACATCGGTAAGAGGGAGAACACATCAGTTGGTTGCCCTTCTCCTCATGGGACCTGACTAGGGCTGGGGTTTGATCCTGCAACTGAGATACGCGCCCTTGACTGTAATCAAACCCAGGACAACACTAGCCACCGAGCAGAACCAGCGGGGCCTTTTTTGTTTTTGAAGGGAAATGCATGTAGGCGTCCAGAGTGAAAGGCTGTCCTGCCACCAGGGTGATCTCCAGAGGAGGAATCATTGTAGGGAATCGCTGTCATCGGAGCTCACCTAATGGTATCTCCTAGTTTATCAGGCTTGTCCCTAAGCTGCGATCCTGAGATTTGTCCATGAGCACGTAGTAATGGGGAAATCCTTACTAATGGGCCAGACAACCAGTGATTCTCCTCATTGATGTCTCTCTCCCTCTCTCTAAAATCAGTGAAAACATTAAAAAATAAGGTTGTTTTTAAGATGTGGTTTCTGTGTAGTAGTTTTGTGGAACAAAGATCTTTGCACTGTCAGTGTTTATGTAGTAGGTTATAAGCGTGCAGTGCGTTCTGATTTAGAACACCTGTTTGCCCAATTATCACCAGCTTGCTCTCAGTGCTTCCATCCCTTCCCGGTCAGTGATGAACCTTAGGGTGCGGGTCCCAGGTGCTAGGACCTCAGGCTGAGCAAGCAGACCTTCCCTCTTGCGTTTCCACAGCGGACGGTGAGGGGGCTTCTGGAGGCAGAGGGAAGGAATGGGGATTGGGCCCTGGTGTTAAATAGGGTGGAGAGGGTGTCAGGGTCTACGTACTGAGTTAAGAGAGACTTCCCGAGTTTGCCTTCCTCAGCCACGTGCTAAGGAGCTCAGCACAGGGCAGAGGAGGAAATCGGAGGATAGCAAGGAGGCCATGTGCCTTGAGTAAAAACTGTTTTGGTTCTTTATTTCCTTCCTGGAGACAGGGCTCGGTCTCTAGTAAGTTTCTGAAAAGGACAGTCCACGCGTGCCTGGTGGCAGCGCGACGTGATGCGCAGACACGGCTGCCTGTGCGGCTTCAGAAACCCAGGGGCAGCCTGGGTGCTCTGGGTCCGCGCCTCGCTCTTCAGGTGACACTCGGAGCAGTGAGCGGCAGCGAGGGGGCAGACACGCTTGGCCCCTGTCTCCGCCGAGGCCCATGCTGGGCACGCTGCTGCGCTGAGCGAGGGGCAGTCCCTGCCCTCAGGGAGCTTGCTTGTCAGCGGGAAGACGGCACCATCGATGACCCATTCTCTTCTTAAAACATCAGAAGAAGTGGCTTCAGACATTCACAAAGCAGTGATCGCTCCTGTACCTAATGCTCAGCTGTGTGAAGTCTTTAGTAGTCAGTCTTATTTAATTAATTAGTTGTCAGTTCCTCTGGAAAAATATATGTGCTTTTTAAAATTATTAAAAAAATTTTTTTTTGCCCTGGCTGGTTTACTTCAGTGGTTAGAGCATCGGCCCATGCACCGAAGGGTCTTGGGTTTGATTCCGGGTCTCGGGTGAGGATTAAAGATAGATATCTATAGATATAGGTAAGTATGTTTTTATTGATTTCAGGGAGAGACATAGAAACTTCTGTTGGTGAGAGAGAAATGTCGATTGGCTGCCTCTTGTGCGCCCCCTACTGGGTATTGAACCCCAAACCCCGGCATGTTCCCTGATGGGAATTGAATGTGTAGGTGCATGGGGTTACGTCAACCAACTGAGCCCCACGGCTGGGCTATATGTGCATTTTGAAGTGAAATCTTTTGATAGATGCCTGAAGAAGGAGGTGTGTATATGTTGAATTAGATTATCAGTCATTACTTAGGGTAGGAATCAGTTTGAATATAATTTCAATCTGAATATGTTTAGGTCTTAGACACCTCTTTTTTGTTGTTAATCCTCACCTGGGGATATTTTTTCTTTGATTTTTAAAGAGAGTGGAAGGGAGGGGGAGAGACAGAAATTTCTGTGTGAGAGAGATCAATTAGTTGCCTACCACACATGCCTTGATCCTGGATCCAACCCATAACAGATAACGTGCACTTGACCGAAATCAAACCTGCCCTTGACCGGAATGGAACCTGGGATCCTTCAGTCCTCCGGCTGACGCTCTATCCCCTGAGCCTGGCTATGGCTCTTGTTAGAATTGCTAAGTGAGCGTTATGCTTAATGAGAACATTGACCACTGGTTTGGGAGCTTAACGTAAGTTACTTGGCTCTTGACATTTGTTTTCACTTACCTCTGGCGTACTGGTTCTCACACAATTACCTTCAAATGCTAAAGAATGCAGCGGTAGATTGGGTAAGGACTACTGATTGGAGCACCGTAAACGAGATGGGCTGCCCTGGCGGCCGGTGGGCCAGGCTTTGTGGTGCTCCCTTCAGAACAGGTGGCTCCTTGGTCCCTTTGTGTGGTGCTGGGCCCTGGGCTGCTGGGACTCCATGGTGCGGAGGTGGGATCCCCACCCTTCACTTGGGTGAACCCAGCAGCTGTGCTACAGGCTTACTTGACTACCATCTCAGCGGGATGAGAACTGTAGACTAACGGGATTCTGGCCTGTCATTGGAGGTGATCTGAACCTGTTAACTGCCACGCATCCAAAACAGAAACCATCCCCACACGCCGCGGTGTTTTAAATTTAATTTTAAAAATCAATTTGCAATGAATATTATGAAAATAAATATATTACTTACAATTTGAATGTTCTTGAATATTTTCAGCTGAAAATTCTCACAAAAAATGATTTTAAAGTTGGTCAGGGCTGCCACTTAGGGAAAACTTTTTTACAGACGCGTGTGGGGAGTGGGGACGGTCCGCTGCTTGCGCCTGCTTATGGCGTACAGTGGGCTAATCGTTCATCTACCTCATGAAGAGACATCGGGGCTCTTTGACGTGATAAGACATGATAACGTGGTAAACATGTCAGTTGTGTTCCCCAGCTCACACCTCCTTTCTCTCTCAAGTGGCCCTATTGGAAATAATAATATTTCTCTAGCAGTAGACTAGATGATTTCAGTTTAGAGTTAAGGATTCAGCATATTGCTGGATAATTTACCACGAAAATTTAAAAAAGTTTCCCCTCGAAGAGTGTGTTGTTTGAGGTAAAAGTAGGACGAGAAGCACAGGGCTTACCGGTGCCTTCGTGCAGCGTGCGTGCCCGTCTACACGTGGAATGTGGGCTCGTGAGGGAGCTCGAATGCCGGTCTGCATTCTTCGAAGTTTTAGCACGTCTTTGCCTGCATCCCTTCCACCTTTAACTTGGCTGCCCTTTGGAAGTAGGAACATCTGATGAGGCTCGGGGCTGTGTTTCATAAATTGACGTTCAACCTGGCATACTGAATTACTGTTGTGAATCCTCACCTGAGGATGCTTTTTCCATTGCTTTTCAGAGAACGAAAATAAGGGAAGGATGGGGAGGGAGGGAGGGAGAGAAACATCGTTGTGGGAGACACACTGACCAAGCCCGCAGCCCTTAAGTGCGTGGGCTCTAACCACTGAGCACACTCAACGGAACCATAGGAATTATTTATTTATTTATTTATTTATTATTTTTAAATTTTATTTTATTGATTTTTCACAGAGAGGAAGAGAGAGGGATAGAGAGTTAGAAACATCGATGAGAGAGAGAATCATCGATCAGCTGCCTCTTGCACACCCCCCACTGGGGATGTGCCCGCAACCAAGGTACATGCCCTTGACTGGAATTGAACCTGGGACCCTTCAGTGAATGATGCTCTATTCACTGAGCCAAACTGGTTAGGGCATGTGTGTGTGTCTTTAAAAAAAACACACAATGTTCTTGCCAATAAATGCTTCGAATTGCTCTAAAGTAGTTGGCCTAGCATAAACTTATATTCCTGTTGCTAGAACTTACAGAGACAAGGCAAATTAGAATTGCTTTTATTCTGAAGGCTGGTCATTTTAGTACCAACAAGAGAAATGTTTGAGTTAGGTGTGCACACACTGACAAGTACATACCCGGATGTGGGGTTTGAGCTTTGATAAGTGTGTGCACATGGGTGACGGTGCCCCATTCGAGATTTCGGACTTTTCATCGCCCAGAAAGTCCCTCTCCCCTGCCGCCCCAGGAAGTAGCTGGCATCCCCATGGACAGTGCTAGTAAAAGGGTGCATTTGACAAACGTTTTGTTTGATTGCTGAGTGGTAGTAACTGTTACAACTCTTCCTTTACTTGCAGGAGATAAAGACATTCAGATGGCAGATAACAGGTAAGCCAGAATGAACATTCTAGTGGTGAGCTGCAGGCAAGCCTTTGGTTCCTGTGGCGGCTGACAGAGCCGCGGGGGGGCGCTGTCCTCCAGCTGGGGAAGGTGGCTAGTCTTGGTCAGCAGTCATGCAGACCAGGGTCCTTGTTGGTTGGGTAGTGGGTTTGGTTTCAGAGCAGGGAGATTATTTGGGGGAAGAAATGGTAGAGGAAAGAATGTAGAAGCTTTGACGAGGGTTGGAAATTAGAACTGTTGGGAGTGGCATGTGGGGGCCCAGGATGAGGATGGGGTGGTTAAGTTATGTACCACGTGTGTCTGTAGTTCTCGTCCATCAAATCTGAAGTCACTATTGACACCTCTAACGTGTTAAGTGTGAAGAACGCCCTGTGCTACTTACCTTTGGGCTTTGTCCACAGTAACCCTTCCTTACGGAACATGTTGCTCTAGCTTTTCAGATGGGGCTCCTTCAGATTCCTCGGAAGCTGCTAAAGATGCCAGTGCTACAGGTCAGTCCCCGCGGGAGGGCGTCCCCGGGAGAGCTGGCGGGCAGGTGGGTCTCCGCCCGGGGTTCGGCGCCGCCCGCTGCGGGAAGAGCAGCTGCTCTGACAAAGGGCTCCTCAGAGCCGGGGAGAACCTGGTGGTGAGATGAGAACCAGGACACCGCCTGAAAGTGTCACGGGCAGTTCAGACTCGGCAGAGGTCACGCGCCTACCTCCTGGCGTCAGCGGTGACTCATGAATGACCAGGCTCTTTCCATCCATCTGTGCCTTCTCCGATGGTTCTGAAGCAGATCCCAGATCCCCATTTTCGTACAAGTTCACAGGAGTCTTTCCCCTTCCAGTTCCAAAAGGCCCCCTGAACTTTTTTTATGGATATATTGGCTAAGATAGTCGCTAAAACAATTTAGTGGAAATTCCCTGAACACTGGGAGGAATCCTCATAAGCACCACCAGAAGCTTATAGCATCGATGCGACGGTGTGTGGGGTCATGTCTGTACCTCCCCTTGCCCCGCGGTTCCTCACGGCCCTGCTCCCCCCAGCCTAGCCCGAGGGAAGTCTCCTTGGTTGGAGAGCCCCCAGCCCCGTCCCCTCAGCGCAGTGGCCCGGTGCCCGGCGTCTTGTGGAATGCCCGTGCTCTGGACTGCTCTGCCTTCCCTCCCGAGAGTCAGGGTGAACGTTTGCAAGACGGCCACGTGGGGGACCTTGTGCCGCGGAAAGTGCAGTTGGGCCGTGGCAGGTGCTGGCGTTGGTGACGCGGTTAAGACAGCGTCTGCCAGGCCTCCGCCGTGAGGCTCCTTCTGTTAAAGGCTGCACTGGCCCCGTGGGGCCGTTCTCCACGAGGCGCCCCCCTGGTGTCTGCACCACGGTGATCCTCGCTGCATCGGGAATGGCCTGGGGCTGCACAGGTGCTTTCTAACCCTCACTGCCGCCGCAGACCACAGCTGTTACTGTAGGGACGGGGGTCACTTGCTTGTCAGTGTTGAGAGTGGCTATTGCTACTCTCTTGGGTGCACGGTTTGTCCCACTGAAGAGGCTCCTTCGGGCTGGCGGTGTCCCCTTCCTTGCAGTGCTTTTTTTGAGTAGCTTTGTGCACAAGCCATGGTCCATTTTCCTTTGAACTTGCCTTGCCCCGACTTGGGCTCTGTCAGTTGTCTAGGGGCTCTGTCTTTGTTGGTGGGAGAGAGAGAGAAACCAAAGTGTAGGTGAGAGGTGTCACTGTGTGTAGGCCCTGCCACGGCAGAGCCAGAGAAGAGGTGTGTGCACACAGTGTATGGTTGTGTGTGGACACGGTTGCGGATGTTAAACACAGCGCTTCCTGTGGTGGTTGCGTGTAGCTCTGCTTGCCCACGCACGTTCCCACCGGGGCTGTGGCGCCCCGTGAGTCTGCCTGGCTGCACAGCGGCAGGAAGAGGGGTCGGCTCAGCAAATGAGTCTGTGCCGTGACCGCAGGGGCCAGGCGGTCACAGTGCACAGGGTGACGCTCCTCTCCTGCGAGGGCCACGCGGCCTCTGCCAGGAGCTGGTCAGGACACGGCGGTGAGGAGGGGGTGTGCGCAGGAGGATGGTGCCGTGAGGACCAAAGGGCACTTGGGAAGTCGCACCAGGGAACTGGTGGGTGAGGCCGGGCTTTCCGGGCTGTGTGCCGGGCACACGTGGGCACTGACTCACTCTGAGGAGCCGTCGGCTTACCCCTGTCCTTGGCTTCTGCGCCCACGTGGGACTTGGGGCGTGAAGGCAAGGTGATGGGAAATGGCGGTGTCCTTGTTTGGGAGATTTAGAGCTTAAAACAGCCATGATGAGACCAGAAGTCTCTGGGGCCCTCTCAGGCTTTATCACCTGCCTGGTGATGAACAGAATATCCGGTGCCTTGGGAGGGCACCTCAGGTATTCTGTTTTCCCCAGCCACAGGCCACGTTTAGAAGCTCAGTAGGTGAGCAGGCTCAGAGGCGGTGTGGGCGATGGGGCTTGGCTGCACGGGGTGGGCGTGTGGTGATGGTTCCGCCTTGTTTTCAACGTGCAGAGAAGCTCACCGACCAGGTGATGCAGAACCCTCAGGTGCTGGCAGCCTTGCAGGAGCGGCTGGACAGCGTCTCCCACACTCCTTCCAGCTACATCGAGACGTAAGTGCCTGGGCGTGAGGCGTGGTCCACTTCCGGGAACGGAGGAGGGAAGCGACTGGCCTGTCCTTAGATTGGAATGGTGCTTCCATCCGGCAGAGCCTGCTGAGCCAGGCTCTGGTTCCGGCGAGGCGTGCTGGCTCGGTTCAGGGTCGGGGCGAGGGGCTCAGACCTGTAGAAAGCACGCAGCAGGAGGGCGCTCTGACACTGGGCCCGTAGCCCATCCGGTGGCGATTGCAGCCTGTGAGCCAGCAGCACAGGGACGGAGTTGGCGGGACCGGGTGCCGGTGAGGGCCAAAGGCTTTCTCTCCTGGTGGCTGTCAGCTGCCAGCCACTCCTCCCGGACTCACCTGCCGTGCCTGCAGCACCACCAGCGGCTCTTCCAGGAGAGGCGTGTCGTGGAGCCGCCAGCGAAGGCAGCTCTCTTCCGGCCGGTGGTCTCCTTCTGCAGGACGTCCCACCCTCTGAGTTCCGACGCACGGCTCCCCGTGTTGCAGGCTGTTGGGGGGGAGGGGGGCCTTAGGTCCGCTTTGCCCAGATAGAAGGCCCTGGGCAGCTGGCTGGGAGCCTCTGCAGGCTGTCAGTGCTGCAGCGCACGGTGCCTCAGTGGGAGAGGCGAGGGGGCAGTGCTTCAGAGCGGGGCCAGGGTTTGTGGGCAGACACGCTGTACGTGGGAGGCTATCGTTCCTGTCGCTGCCTCCGATGGCCAGGTCGCAGCAGGGACCAGTGTGCTTGGGACCTTTTCGGTTCTCACTGCACGAGGAAGACTTAAGTTAGAAAGTGATTTCAAGACGTGTAGCTCGTGCAGGGAAGCGGGCGGGGCAGTGTGTGTCCTCTTGTGAGCCCGCTGCCTGTGCCCGCCTCCCGCACTCGGCCGGGGCGTGACCCCTCACGCTCAGGTGGCCTGGGTGGGGCTTACCCAGCGCGGGGTCCTTGGTGAGCCACAGCAGCAGGACACAGTGCTTTGTCATTGGCGTTCTTTTGGACGTTGAATGAGACTGGACAGCCCTAGCTGGTGTGGCTCAGTTGGATGGGTGTTGTCCCCGCACCCAAAGGTTGCTTGTTCGATACCCAGTCAGGGCACATGCCCGGGTTGTGAGGTTAATCCCTGGTGGGGACATGGTGGAGGCAGCCGATTAGTGTTCTGCTCTCATCAATGCTTCTCTTCCTCTCCTTTCTTCTTTCTCTAAAAATCAATGAAAATATCTTAAAAATTAAGAGGTTTCTTCTGTGTTTGATTTTTATTTTGTGAATTATTTCCTCAGCTTCCTTCACACTGTTTTTCCCCCCTGTTGGGATGTGTGTCCCTCTTAAAATACATTTCTATTGATTTCAGAGAGGAAGGAGAGGGAGCGAGAGATAGAAACAGGAGTCATGAGAGCATCGTGGATCTGCTGCCTCCTGTAAGTCCCCCACTGGGGATCGAGCCCACACCCAGGCCTGTTCCCTGACCGGGAATTGAGCCGTGACCTCCTGGTTCATAGGTCTACACGCAACCACTGAGCCCCGCCGGTTGGGCCTTTGTAAACGGTTTTAGCTCTTTTTCATAGCAAGGATGTTAATTCTGTGTTAACCTAGATTTATTTTATAAAACAGAAAAGCATACCACTTTGGTTTTGTAAGCATGTGGCAGTTTCTTTTCTGCTTTCTCTTTAGTTTACCTAAAGCCGTGAAAAGAAGAATCAACGCATTGAAACAGCTTCAGGTGAAGTGTGCTCACATAGAAGCCAAGTTCTACGAGGAGGTCCATGACCTGGAGAGGAAGTACGCGGCGCTCTACCAGCCCCTCTTCGACAAGGTGGGCCCCGCTGCGCGGCTCCGACCGCCAGGAGAGGGCCCGGCTGCTCCGAGTCCCAGGCCGAGTCTTAGGAGGAGTGGTGGGAGCATCGGGCTTCAGCCTTCTCGTGGGCCTGCCTTTCCGAGTGACATAACTAAGAAGGTCTTGCTCTCATTTAGAGAAGGGAGTTCGTCACTGGTGACGTGGAGCCGACAGATGCGGAGTCGGAGTGGCACAGCGAGAACGAAGAGGAGGACAAACTGGCTGTAAGTTGTGCTCTTAGTGAGCGCCGCCTGCGTTCTCTCCCGGTACAAGTCTGACCCGGCGGAGAAAGAGCTCTCACAGAAGGTGCTGCTCCGCCCCGAGGCCAGGCGCTGGGGTTCTTCGTGGCTGGATACCGAGCAGCTGCGGGCCTGGCGTCTGACGGCGCCACCAGCTTGTGCAGTGACCCAGGCAGTCTCCCCACCCACTCAGTGACCTGAACAGCTCTGCACTGTCTGCGTTGAGATCCCGGAGCCAATGAGCGAGGTTGTCAAGCCTCAGTGACAGGCTCAGCCAGGCGTGCGGTGCTGGGCACAGCAGACGGGTGTGGTGAGGAGGGTGTATCGGGAACTCCCGCCATCCTGCTCCAGGACCAGCGCCAGGAGGTGTGGCCAGAGCACCTCACCACTGGCCCCGTTAGGTCAGTGGGTTACTGGTCCTTTCCGTGACGGGCCTGTCCTTCACATGCTCGCAGCCTTTTGCCTGCCAGTCCCGTTCCAGTGCCATCGGTTCACCGTCAGCCTGACCTTGCGTTTGGGAGACAAGGAGCGTCTGTTGGAAAGTTCCCTTTCATAGGCGTTTTGAGGCGTGTGCTAGTTTTGGTAGCCGTGTGTGGGTCTAAAGACATGCAGAGCCTGGCCTGCTTGTAGCTGTGGCTGCTGGTCAGTGTCCTTGTGAATCAGGTCCTTCTGTTCAAGAAAAACCTGCCTCTGCCGTTTCCTCGGCAGGTCCCCGTGGCACAGCACTCGCACCTTCCCGCAGCCTGTGCACATGTCTTCCTCCCTCCAGGACCCTGTGTCTACACGGGCACTGGCGTCTCTGGTCACCACCTGGTGTGGGCACAGTGCCTCCGGCTGCTGTGGCAGGTAGAGCCGTCTCCCTGGACGTGGTGCACAAATGGTTGGCAGTTCTGGTTGCAGAAGCCACTGGAGTTGCGTGTGGTAGGGGTCATCATTCCAGGTGGGGGCCTCGTGGGGACAGCACTGCACGGCCTTTCCAGTATGTGGTCTTTGACCCCTCTTGAACTTTTCCACCAATTTAAATTCTTTGGCGGAATTGTGTCTGGGCTGAGTGCCTTGAATGCTTTGTCCCAGAAACCTTTACATCGTGCATGCAGGGTCAAAGGACACGTGTTTGCGATAGTGTCTGTGCGGGTTCTGGAAGGATCCTCTGCGTCAGCCGTGGAGTGTTGGCGGGTTGCTGCTCTGTGGTGACTACTGTCCTCACCGTTGCTCCTAGGGAGACATGAAAAGCAAAGTGGTCATTGCGGAGAAAGAAGCCGAGGCGGCGGAGGAGCCAGCCCCCAAAGGGATTCCCGAGTTCTGGTTCACCATCTTCAGAAACGTGGACATGCTGAGCGAGCTGGTCCAGGTGAGCACGCTTCTCCCGGGCGGAAGGTTGGTCTTCAGACGGGGTGAGCTGCTCGCTGGGGTTCCTCGGTGGTGCATTGTGGGTGGAAAGGCACTCTGGCCCCTCACAGGAGGGCTATTCTGGTGCGGACCCAGTCACACCTCCCTGCTACTGCCGCTGGAGCCCTGCGGCCGCGCCTCCTGGGAAAGGGCTGCGGCCTCAGCCAGAAAGCCTGTCAGCAGGTTCCAGCCCCCTTCCATTTCTTGTTCTTCCTTTTTAAAAAAAGTTCATGGCTTTTTTTTGTCTTTGTTTTTTAATTTATTGATTTTAGAGAAGAGGGAGGGAGGGAGGAAGAAAGAAGCAGAAACATCAGTTTGTTCACGTATTTCTGCCTTCATTGGTTGCCCCTTGGGTGTGCCTGGCTGGAGACGGAACCTGCAGCCTTGTGCACCGACCCTGATCACCCAGCGAGGGCAGCCCTTCTCCAGCTCACTGATGTGGACGGGGGCAGTGAGGGCTGTGAACGTACGCGCGCGCGCGCTAACACGTGCTGGTCACACTTCTCCGTCGGTGGGCATTTGAACCGTGAAGCAGGCCGTCGGGCAGTGTCCACGGCAGAGACTCAGGAAAGGGTGTGAGGGTGCGTTTCCTGCTCTCCTTCAGCTGACAGGCTGCGTCGGAAGCACGTGCCTGCTGTAGCCTGTGTTCCCGCCCGAGCCCCTTCACGCAGAAGTTCAGGTCGGGTTTAGGAAAACCAGATCCTGCCACTTGCCAGAAACTCATTGGGAAGATTTTGTGCTCTGTGCAGACCACCCAGGCTGCTTTTTAGAATCACCTGGGCACCCCCGCCCTCCCCCCCCCCCCCCCCAAAAAAAAAAAATGATTTCATTGATGTCAGAAAGGAAGGGAGAGGGGGAGAGAGAGAAACATCAGTGATGAGAGAGAATCATGGATCACAACCTGGGAATTGAATTGAGACCACTGGTTCATAGGTTGACACTCAACTACTGAGCCATGCCATCCGGGCACCTGGGCAACTTTTAAAACAATAGCAAAGAAAAAAAACCCAAAATTCAGTAGCAGCCTCAATGCCTCTGTCCCCACATCACTGGCAGTCCCAGGTGTCGGTAGAAGTTCCCAGATTCTGGGGTGCCCCGGGGTGGGAAGTCCCCACGCAGAGGACTGGGTGGTGCTCTCAGACCTCGGTGGGTGTGCCATCCCTGCGGCACGCAGGCCTGGTTTCTCGGGTCTGGGTGGGCCTGGGGGACTGCTTTCCGGTGTGCCACTGGTGGTACCGTGCTGCTGGGTGTGTGGCAGGCTTGTCGTGATGGGGCTTTGGGGCCAGTAGGTGACTGGCTGTAACCTGGCTCCGGGTGCTGGGGTGGCGTGGCTGGTGTTGAGGGCAGTAGGAAGCTTAGGCCTGCTTCCGAGAGGCGTCTCCTTCATTCTCCCAGCACCTCTGGGTCACCGCCTACTTCCGTGTGTGCAGCGCGTCTGAAAGCTGCGGGAAGACCAGCTGGCGTGTCCAGAGCGTTTCTCTATAGGAGGGAGAGGGAGAGGTTGTTGGCACTGACCTGACAGCGTTTGTGGCCGGAGGTGCCATTCGGGTCAGACGTTAATTCCAGAAGATGGGCGCAACGAGTGCTCGGTGCTCGGCATGGGGGTGGCAGAGCGGGTGCTGCAGGAGGATTGAGAGGGTCTGGGCAGCAGCTCCCGCTCAGCCCCCCGTGCCCAGGGCTGGGCTTGTGGTCCTATTCGGAGCTGTCACCAGGGGCTCAGCCGGGACCACCGCGGAGTTCTTGTCCTCGAGGCCGGAGGGGCACGGTGTCATTTCATGGCCGGGACATGGCAGAGGGCACTGCGGGTGAGGGAGACGTGGACGGTCCCACATGAGGGCAGCTCGCCGGCAGCATGCTGGTGATGACGTTCCCCTTGGCCTTTGGCACGAGACATGACACACCAGTGACGTGCAGTCTGAGCCGGTGTTCTCTGGAGGCAGTTCTGACATCTCAAACTGCCGTGACTTTTTGTCTAGACGTGCTATGGGCCTCGCTGTTGCTGTTTTGTTATTCTATGTCTATGTCAAAGAATTTGATATTGGGAACTTGATATTTATCAGGCTCGATTCTTAGAACTTGGTGGAACCTCAAGAGATCTTTCAGTTCAGTCCCCAGGCTTCAGGGGTAAAGAAATAACTGCTTGCTCTGGCCGGTGCAGCTCAGTGGTTGGCACATCAACCTGGGCACAAAGGTGGTGGGTTTGATCCCTGGTCGGAGTGCATGTGGGAGGCACCCTATCGATGTTTCTCTTTCTCTCCCTCTCTTTCCTCCCTTCTTGTAATATCAAGAAGTCACACAGATGAAGCACTTCCGGTTAGGATGTGGTTGTGGGTTTCGAGTCTCGTCTTCCTTTTCTGTTCTCTCTCGGACTTTCTCAGAGGAAGACATTGGTAAACTGCATTTGAGTGACACTCAGAGTAAAAGTGTGCAGCCAGTGTTGGAAGCTCTCGTGTGATCCCTGAGCTGCAGGCCTCTGACACGCCTCGTGGCTGTGTTGTGGGTTTGGGAGAGTTAGTGCCACCTGCTAATGGCGGTGGGATGGGAGTTTGGTTGATCCAGGTGATTCTGTGATTCTGTCTCTTCAGAGTGCTCAGGATCAGAGTGCTGGGTGATGGCCCCTGAGTCCCAGCACTGTGCACTGTGAGAGCAGCCAGGCCCTGGTCTCGGTGTTGAAGGCGCTGCCCCTCAGACCAGTTGTCAGGCAGCAGCTTGGGTGGCTCCCAGGAGTCATTCCTTGGCAAGAAGAGGACCCACCAGGGCCCCGCGTCCACCACCCAAAAGGGACACAGCAGCAGCTCGGCAGGGACGGTGTGGTCTCAGAAGCTCAGGCGCTTCTCTCTGTGCGCAGGAATACGACGAGCCGATCCTGAAGCACCTGCAGGACATCAAAGTGAAGTTCTCGGACCCCGGCCAGCCCATGGTGAGTGCCGATGGGGCTCCGGGGGGTCGGGCGTCAGGCCACGGAGGGTGAAGGAGGGGCTTGGGTCCAGGCCAGAAGTCAGCCCATCGCCCACGTGCGTGACATGAGCCAGATGCCTCCTGAGGATTCGGGCCGCCTGGCAGGGGAGGCAGGTGCAGGAGCCCGGCAGGGTTGGACGACTCCGTCCCACGTGGTGTCCACTGAGGTGCCGTGGCTTCTCACTAGCTCGTGCCTCTGCCATCCTGTCCCTGAGTGGCTCCTGGGTTTTTGAGGATCTCGTGTCTTTGAAATGGTTTGAAAGGAGGTGAGGATAGACTGGTTGGGTGTGAGCAGCGCTGGACAGGGACCTCCCAGGTGTCTGCTCCCCCAGCACCTGCAGAGCGCCTGGCCCGGGCCTGGGTTGGAGCTCATCTCGTCCACCAAGAGGTCGTGGTTTCGATGCCCAGTTAGGGCACCACCCAGGCTAAGGTCGGATCCCTAGTCAGGGCGTGTGCAGGAGGCAACTGGTTGATGTTCCTATCTCATCAATGCTCCTCCCTCTCTCTCTCTCCCTCCTCCCCCCTTTCCTCTTTCTCTAAAAAAGCAATAAAAACATATCCTCGAATGCAGATAAGACTGAAAATATGATCCCCTGCCCTGACTTGTCACAAACCCCCCTTTCCAGGTCACCGAGTGTTAGTGCGTGTGGGGGTCTGCCTGCCAGTGAGGCTCAGCCAGTCTCCCTCTTCTCTGGGGAGCCGGCTCACAGGAGCGCTGTTCGTGGCCTGTTCGTCTGGCTCCATTCCAGCGCCACAGCAGTTCCCACGACACGCGACTGACTGGCTCATGGTGGCTCTCAGGTTCCGGTCTTGGAGACGGCACCTGGGCTGTGGGCTGAGGGCCTTGGCCAGGAGCTAGCCTGGCCTTTGTCCCTCCTGTCACAGAGCACCAGCCCAGGTAGGGGACGGGGCCAGTGTGACTGGGAATTCTCTTCCTTAGGCTGCAGGTGGACAGGGAGACATGCCTATGTATGTCCCTTCCCCTCCCTGTCTGCTGTGCTCCGGGGGTGACATCCGCCCTCCCTCTGCAGGTGAGGAGTGGGCCTGAGCCACAGATGCCTCTCCAGGCTGAGGGCCCCTCTGGTGTCCAGGCGACTCCTTCCTCCTCCCGCAGCCTCTGGGCTAGCCTGGGCCCTCCTCTCAGCCCCTCCCAGTCTGGGCTCCTCTCTGTGCAGAGGCTTTGCCAGGGCGCCCCCCGGGGACCGCCTGTGGCCATGGCGGTCTGATAGATGTGAATGCTCTTTCCTGTGTGAGCACTAAGATTCCGCGAGTTTTTTCCTTCCACTGCCTTCTCGCCTGTCACTCATCTGGATTCACTTTATTGGCGTTTCCTTTTTCATTGGTTCCCTTCCTTTCTCGCAATGTGTCGGATGTGGCTCCCCGAGGAGGAGAGCCCGAGTGGGGAGGCCATGAGCCAGTGTCCCTCGTGGTCCTGGTGCTCACTCTGGAAACTTAGGAAATCAGACGGTCTCCAGCGCCTGGAGAGATGCCCCAGCCCGTCTCCCTCAGCCTCGTCCTGTCAGGTGTCTGAAACACCTAGGACATTAGAGCCCAAAGAGAAAGCCCAGCCTCAGAGTGGAGGGCCCAGCGCCCCGCCCCCGCCCTCCCCGCCCCCACCTCCCTTCCCCTCTCCGCGGCCACTGCTCCCACGCGGCAGGCAGCCAGGGGCGTGAAGTGAGGGCATGAGACCCTGTGCTGCTCTTCCACACCACGCGCTCGGCTGGGCGGGACGGCGTTCTTCCTGCACCTGTTGGGGTGGATGGTTCCTTAGCATTCCCGGTATGCCCACCCCGCCCCGCTCGGAATGGCTGCATCGTGGTCAGCGTCCTGGAACCCGGATCTTTGTTGAAGCTTCTGACAGTCTGTTAGTGGAATGCCTGGGCCAGTGGAGGTGAGCATCAGTGAGGCCCAGAGGCTGTCAGTCTGCTCCTGCTGGCAATATGTCTTTGCACTCCCTTTTTGTAATAGCGATCTTTATTGATCTCTATTTTGGAATAATTCCAAGCAGCACAGAGAACCTTCTAGTCTCGGCATGACTGTGGCAAAGACAGCAGCAGCGACTCTACTGCTGGTTAGAGGTCACCATTAACAAGTGTGGGATCGGGCACGAAGGCGGAGGCCTCACCCTTGGGCCTTTTTGTTGGTCCATTAGACACTTTAATTCACCCCAGTGCCTTTGGGTTACTCTAGATCAGGGGTCCTCAAACTTTTTAAAGTGGGGGCCAGACCACGGTCCCTCAGAGAGCTGGAGGGCCGGACTATATGAACTACTAATTCCTACTGTAACACCTCGGCTGCGCTCACTGCCCAAAAAACCTGGCGGGCAGGATCAGACTCCCCTGGGGGCTGCATGTGGCCCGCGGGCCGTAGTTTGAAGACCCCTGCTCTAGATAAACAGGCCTCGGGAAAGGGAAAGTCAGAAAACGGGAAGAAGAGAAGTGACACTGGGTGGTAGGACCTGCGGGGAGGGGAAAGGGAAGAACTCTCCCCGACAGACTGGGTGCGGAAGGACCGAATCCCACACAACGCTCGTTCGCCCAGCGGGCCCATGTTGTGTCATGGCCCAGTGGTCCCTCCCATCTCCGTCTTCATGCTGGGACCCGGTTCCCACGGCTGCCTCCCTGTCCTGCTGAGCCTGGACCCGCCAGACCAGTGTCTTGTCTTTGTTGACCATCCTTCCTCTCCAGCCCCCACGGCTCTGAAAGGTCAGGGGACATCTCCTGGCCAGACCCTCTGCCATCCCTTCCAGCACTGACTGGTGCTCCCGTCTCTGACCCCCGTCTGTGCTCTCGTGCTGTCGTGGCCTCTCTCCCTTCACCCCTTCTTCGGAGAACCCTGTCTCACTCCCCTTTTGTGTTCTGAGTGCTGCTTCCGTGGATCAATCTTCAATCGGGAGGGGGGTGTCATTTTCACTGTACAGGTGAGGAAAGCACAGAAACTTCCCGAAACCACACAGCGCTCTGAGCAGTGGGGTTGCCCCCGGCGGTCTGAGCCCCGACTTGGCCTTCACAGACGCTCCTTTCTCACCAGCACAGGCTTCTTTGTCCTTGGTCAGCGGGCGGAGGCGAGGGGACGTGCACAGCTTCCTGCGTCCACTCAACATCTCCTCGAGTAGAAGGCCTTCCTCAGGACAGTAATGAGGTCACAGGCGGTGTCTTTATTTCATTACTTACTTAGATATTGCCTAGTCACCTTCAGAAAGCTATTTACAGTCCAACCAGTGTGGCTCAGCCATTGAGCGTTGATCCAGGAAACGAGGTCACTGGTTGGGGTCCCGGTGGTCGGGTTGCGGGCTCAATCTGTGTGGGGCATGCAGGAGGCAACCGATTCATGATTCTCTCATCATTGATGTTTCTCTTTCCCTTTTCCTTCCTCTATGAAATCAATAAAAATATATTTTTAAAAAATGTATAGGCCTGGCTGGTTTGGCTCAGTGGATAGAGTGTCAGCCTGTGGACTGAGGTTTCCTGAGTTCAGTTCAGTCCGGGGCACATGCCTGGGTTGCAGGCTCAATCCCCAGTTGGGGGCATGCGGGAGGCAACTGATTGGTGATTTCTCGCTCATCATGATGTTTGTCTCTCCCTTTGCCTTCCTCTCTGGAGTCAGACTGATAGGGGAATATGCAACGCGTCCAGGATGCCATCATGACTAGAAGGCTGCCTGTGGCGACAGGGCCGGCAGGGGAGCTAGTGAGGGACTACCAAACGACTAAACAGAAGGCTGCGGGGTGACAAGGTTGGCAGGGGGGAGTGTAGAGGGGGGTAGTAAGGGGTGACCAGACCATGGGGGGCGGGCAGTTGGCAGGGCGGAGGACAGTTAGGCAATCAGGCACACAGGCAGGCTGGCAGGTGGCAGTTAGGGGCTAGCGGTTCCGGATTGTGAGCGGTAGGTAGACATCCCCTGAGGGGGACCCCCTACCCCCGTGCATGAATTTTGTGCACCGGGCCTCTAGTGTGTGTGCGTGTGTGTGTGTGTGTGTGTGTGTGTGTGTGTGTGTGTGTGTGTGTTACATATAAAAAACATACTGGAAATTTGCAAACCCAAAACTTGAAGAAAAAAAAACAAACAATTTGTGAAGCTATTTACCTGTGTGAGTGCTCTTGGTTTCCCGGAACAGTAGTAGACTACATTTTATTTTACTTTTCATTTGCTCCATGCTCCTGAGTGTCCGTGTCCTCCGTGCAGGCCATGACTGCTGCTCTGCACACTGTGTCCATTCTCCCTGTGCGGCTCTGTCCCAGCTTGCAGACTGCTCTGTGGCTTCAGGGAATTTGTCCTGGGGTGCTGTGTTTACTGTCCTCCCCCTTGGGGTCCTGCCACTTCGCAGAGCAGACAGCCGAGCTCTGCCCGCACCCTGGACCCTGTACCCGGGGGAGAGAGTAGGAGAGGGCGGGCTGTCGATGCCCAGCTTCTCCCTCCAGACCCTCCACCCACCAAGCACTCCCCCTCCACAGGAGGAGCCGCACAGACCCCGCCCCGCCCGGTCACTGGCTTCCCCTTGTGCCGCTGCTTTTGGCGGTAAAGATTTTTTTCTCGTTCCGTCGCCATGCTGTTGGCTACTGCCTGTGTGTGCTGCTGAGGGAGCTGGTCCGGGAAGCACTGTGGCTTACCGAGTCCGTCCTAGGTGTCTGGATGTCAGGGCTCACTCTGACTTTCTGTCTCGGTCTTTTGTGCTCACTCTGCGTTTCTGTCTCAGTCTTTTGTGCTAGAGTTCCACTTTGAGCCCAACGACTACTTTACCAACTCGGTGCTGACCAAGACGTACAAGATGAAGTCCGAGCCGGACAAGGCCGACCCCTTCTCCTTCGAAGGCCCGGAGATAGTCGACTGTGACGGGTAAGGAGCGCCGGTCGCCGGAGGACTCTGTCAGAGAGAAACGGGCTGAAGCTGGAGGTCTGGAACTTGCCCAAAGCCAGGAGACCACGAGGAGACTTCCTGTTTGCGGATGTGATGGCAGCGCTGAGGGATGGATCACGTGGTTGCAAGTGAAGGCTTTGGGGCAGTGGTCCGGCTCCCTCGTTTTCGGGAGGGGGTCGGTTCCCCAGGCCCCACAGTGAGGCGTGGCCGTCAGCCCGGTGGTGGTGGTGGTGGTGGTCAGCGCAGGGCAGTGCGGCCAGCGGCTTGCTCTGCAGATTGGGGCGCAGTGCTTGTCCGTGGACTCTGGGATGTGCACCTTGGCGGCCTCAGGGTGCCGGTCGCCAGGGAGAGCGTGTGGTCTGAGTCACTCCTCTCGGGCGTGTGAGGTGCTTTGGCGCTTGTTTTTTAGCGGTTGAGACGTTACTTGACTCACTGAACCTAGTGCTCGTCCTCACAGCGCTCCCTGTTGGTGATTCAGACTCAGGCCCGGCTGGGCTCACACGGCCAGGGCAGCTGAGACAGGGCCATGGCCCCGGGCAGCCCTCGAGAGATGGGCGTGGCTCTCCAGGCTTTTAGTGCTGCCAGGCGCTCCCTGTTGGTCCGCGGTGATTCAGCAGTGAGAACGCTCGCTGTGCCCTGCCCGCCCTCAGCATACCAGGAGCTGTGTGTTGTGCACGGCCCTTCCCACTTTCCCTTCTCCAGCTTGTCCCGCTCAGTTGCCTTGAAAATTGGGGTTTGAGTGGTGACTTCCTGGGGATGGGGGGTTGTCCAGGGGCAGCAAGTGAGCGGCTCTGGAGGTGCCTGGGGGTTCTTTGCAGGAAACACGCTGCAGCCTGGGCTGACACACACACGCCTCCAGCCCGCGGAGGGCCAGGGCGCTGGCGGCAGTGCTTCCGGTCCGGGTGAGGTCAGGGTGAGGCAGGCTGCCGGTTTCGGTCTGCCTGCAGGTGAGCTTCCTGGGTGTGGATACGTGCCTGCAGGTGGGTTCGTGAAGCTTCAGCTTCAGCGTAGAGCGTAGTGTGCTGTTACCGCATGTCGGCTCTTCTTGTGGAGTGTGTTGACGGCTGTCTTTCCCCCTACAGGTGCACCATTGACTGGAAGAAAGGAAAAAACGTCACCGTCAAAACCATCAAGAAAAAGCAGAAACACAAGGGTCGAGGCACCGTCAGAACCATCACTAAGCAAGTCCCCAATGATTCCTTTTTCAACTTCTTCAGCCCGCTGAAAGGTGAGGTGGCCACGAGGCTGATGGCAGGTGGCCCTGCTTTCCAGAAGCCCCTGTCCCGCGGCTTGGCTCTTACAAAAGACCTGCAGGGCGGCGCCTCTCACTGACCCGAGAAATGGGAGAGGGTTTTGGTTTTTACAGGAGAAGGCGAGAAGGGACATAGCACGTAGCGTTCCTCTTGCACAAGCCGTTGCTGGGCCGGGCACCTCGAGCAGAGGGCATTTTACCCTGAGCCCCTCCCACGACCACGCTTAGCACCGTCGCCCCCAGCCCCAGCTCTGGCCGTGGGGCCTGGGCTTGGCCGTGACCCTGCGCGTTTGTTAGCAGAAAGCACACTGAGGTGGGAGCAGAGCCTGAGAGCTCCGCAGGGGGGCGCTTTCATGAGGTCGGGTGGGATTTCCATCCTCGTGAGCAAAAGAAAGACACAGTGCGCGCCATCAGCATCGTGCAGGCCGAGGACGCCTTGAAAGCTGCCAGGGCTGGTGCCAGCAGCCAAGCAGGGACCCGTGGGTAAAATGCGCTGGGTGGCAGGCGTGCAGAGCGTGTGTATCACGGCATTCTGTGTTCACCTCGTGCCGGGGCTGCTTTAGGCTTTGGGTGCGATTTGGTGTGATTGGAGGTTGGTTTTTGGTTCTGAGAACTCTGAAGACATTTCCACCTAAATGAACGATAATTGCTGCTTGGCTTTCTGCTGGCCGCCTAAGAACATGTCATAGGAACCTTCTGCTTTGGATAGCGGGACGTGTGCCTCTGTAAGAGCTCGAAGCCTCGGAGTCCAGTTCTGGTCCCCAGGCGAGCTGGCTGCTAAGGGAATGGACGGCGCTGGCCACAGGCACTGTGCTCACGGGGTGCCGGGGGCAGCAGGAAGGGAGGCCGAGACAGCACCCCAAGCTCCATTGTAGAAAGCTCCGAGTGCCTGCAGGGGCCCTCCCACGCCTCCCTCTGTCCCAGGCTGCTCGCAGCTCGGCTCTGTGGCACCGGCCACTGCGCACTGCCGTCACAGGCACAGCTGCCCGCCTCTGCCTCACCCGGGCCCCGGTGGGGCCGGCGTTTGGAGACGTGTCTGTCGTGGCGCTCGGTGTCTGGGTCCCCATCGGGAGAACGTGGGCCCGAAGCAGAGCCTGGAAGCTCCCGTTCTGCGTGGTGGCCCCGAGTGGTAAAATGAAGGCGGTCCGAGCGGGAAGGCGAGCTCTGGCTCTGAGAGGCAGTTACCGGACATCTGAGGGTCGTTTCCGGACCCTGAGAGGACGTGACGGCGGAGCAGCCGCTGTGCTCACGCGCAGACACCCATTGCCTCGCCTTCCCCCTGCAAACCAGCTGGCGGTGAGCTGCCAGCTCTGCCGCAGGACACGCAGTGCTCAGCAGCTCCTCGGGCTGAGCCTTTACTTTTTTTTTTTTTTTTCTTTCAGAGAGGAAGGGAGAGAGAGAGGAGAGTTAGAAACATTGATGAGAGTCTTCGATCAGCTGCCTCTTGCACACCCCCTACTGGGGATATGCCCACAACCAAGGTACATGCCCTTGACCGGAATCGAACCCGGGACCCTTCAGTCCGCAGGCTGGACGCTCTATCCACTGAGCCACACCGGTTTCGGCTGAGCCTTTACTTTTGACCTTGTCTCTGAGCCCAGTGCCCCTTCCTCCCGCTCCCGCTCCCCACGCTGTCCTGTCTCCTCGTCATTGTGGATGTTTTCTGTGGCTTGTCTTGGGGCCCAGAGGGTGCCATTGAGCGGGCTGGGGGGTGAGAACAGCCATAAACGTGGCCCCTTAGTGTCCCTGAGTGGGAGGTCCCTCGGAGCCTGCGTGGAGTCAGGACACAGATGAGCTTTGATTTTGGGGAGTTTCCTTAAAATACTTGGTGAGGTGAAATGGAACCACGGAGACCCGGGGGCGGGGGATTGGCCCTTTGTGGGTGGTCCCGAGAACTGGTGGCAGCACGGCTCCAAGCCTACAGGCAGCGTTGACTGCACTCCTCATGGGGCGAGCTCTGTGGAACGTGCGTCATGGCTCCATGCTGCTGTGGTCACAGCAGTCACACGAACATCCCTACCCGTGATGAGCTCCATGAAAACGGGGTGCGAGTGGGGCAGGGCGGGGTAGCCAGAAAGACATCAGAATGGATGAAGTGATTTTTGAAATGAAAGAAACAAAATGGCCAGCCCAGCGGCCTCTGTCCTTAAACCTACAAAACGGGTCCAGAAGTCAAGTTGGGGAGGTCCGTGGGCTGATCCCGAACCCTGAGCCCGGGGCCCCAGGCCCTGAATCTTAAACAGCCTGGGGAGAGGCGGAGACTCCAGAGGATGGACAGGCAGGAATGAGGCCCGCAGTTCAGGGAGGGCCTCGGGCCAGCACCGCTGAGATTAGGGATTCCAATCCCTTGATCGATTGAATGTCACTGGCCTCACTGAGGGCAGGTCTGATTCCTGATCTGCCGTCACCCTCAGTCCAGCACAGTCTGTGTCGTGTGTGGAACCGATTCAGCGTCATGGTTCGTGTGGAGCTGAGGTGCTCTGGGTGGGCAGGGATAGTGCCCCGGCCCACGGGGCAGTTTCTCCCCCGCAGCAAGGGGGCAGCATGCTCGCTCCTGCCTCCTCGCAGACGGAGCGCAGTGCTGACCTCTGGGAGCCTCCCTGCCCTCCGCTCCCGCACGGCCCCCGAGGCTCTGCAGGACGGAAGTCACAGCCACTCGGCACAGTGCTCCGTGGCCACAGTCCGCGCCACTCGGCACGCCTGCACCTGCTCACGTTTAAACAGCCGTCAGGGCCTCAGGGGGTTGGCCTCCTGCAGCTGGGTGCCCACCTGGGGTGCGGGGGAGCGGGCATGGGTGCTGTGGGCGCCCACCAGGAGGCACAGGTTAAAGCTGAGCTGGAGGGGCTCCGCTGGGCAGTTCTGTTGCTCGGTGTAACGGCGTGTTCTGTTTTTTCTAGCATCCGGGGACGGAGAATCGCTGGTAAGATTTGTGACGTTATTGAGGGCTCTTACTTGGCTGATAGATCTGTTTCCTAATTAGATACCTACTTGCTTTGCGATCTATTCCTCTTCCATGAACTGGGGGTGGGGGGATTTGTGTCCACTGCCCTCTGCCCTGGGACACAGCCCGTGTTGCCCATATGGCTGCACTTCTGCCTCCTGCATTGCACTCTGTGCCTTTAAAGCAGCTGAACTCGGGGTGCTGTCACGGGGAGGGGGGTGGGACATGGGAACGTGGGCCAGTCCCACTGAAGGGAGTGACTGTGCAGCTTCCCTCTCAGGATGAAGATTCCGAGTTCACGCTAGCCTCTGACTTTGAGATTGGACACTTCTTCCGTGAGCGGATAGTGCCAAGGGCCGTGCTGTACTTCACGGGGGAGGCCATAGAGGATGACGACAACGTATGTGTCTGCGGAGCCCGCCCAGGACGCGGGCGCTGCTGGTGGTGTTGGGGGAACGAAGGGAGAGGAGAGGTCACCGCAGGGGGGAGGCAGCGTCCGGGCAGTCCCTGTAAGCTTTGGGTGACTGCCAAACAGGAGGGACCCTCATCAACGGAGGTCTGACCGCACCACGCAGTCAGCAGCAGCAGAGCCGACTCGTGCCGGCCTGTGGCTCTGTGACCTCGGGTGTGGGCCCGCTCTTTCAGAAGGGTCGCTCACGGAGGCGAGCCTCCCCAGCCAGAGTGGGGGGTGGCCCCGAGCCAGCCTCCCAGGACTACCAGTCCCGGGTCCGCACCTGAGGCATCTCCTCCAGAACCCAGGTTGCCATGGGTCCTGATTATTGGCCACAAAGTTCTTTTTCATTAAGTATATAAACATATATATCATTGACTTCAGAGAGGAAGGGGGAGGGGGGAGAGAGAAACACCAATGGTGAGAATCGTTGATTGGCTGCCTCCTGCACGCCCCATGCTGAGGTTGAGCCACAACGAGGGCATATGCCCTGATCAGGATCAAACCCTGACCCCCTGGCTCATAGGTCGACACTCAACCCATTGAGCCACGTGGGCTGGGCACCAAGTTCTGTTGTGCAGCATGTTGCTCCGGGGCGTTTCCGGTGATGCTGATCCCTTGCTTTCAGAGCGCTGGCGGCTCCTGGTGCCTCAGGTTTCCTTGCTTGCAAGGCCGGCTCCCCCCACTCCTGTGCTGAAGGCCCTGCTGGGCTGTGTGGTCCAGGCTGGAGGGCGTGGTGGGCTTGGGCCCGTGTCCACAGCTCGGCCTGTGCTGCGCCACCACAAGTGCTTGCTGAGACTTAGGGTTTAGGAAGTGCTGGTCACACGAAGAAGTGGAGGCGGGAGTTCTGGGCTCGTCCTGGGCCTGTGCGCCCCACATAGGACCAGCTCTGCCGAGTGTGAGACGGGTTTGAGAGGCCTCTGTGGATCTCCAAAGGCTGCCCGTGAAAGGGTGCGTGTGGAAGCTTCGGAAGCCCACCCCTGAGCCGGTCGGAGACAAATGACAGTGTCCTGGTTGGGCCAGCCCCAGCAGGCAGTCTCCCTTCTTCACCCCTATTCGTCCTCGACTGGCATCCCATTGATGGGCAGGGCTTGGGAGCAAGCATTCCTGCAGCCTGGCCCTAGCCAGCCATGGCGCTGGTGCCCAGGCTGCCAGCAGCAGGTGGCCTCTCAGCACTTGGTCTGGTCATGCTGCCTTGTGCTCCGCCGAGCAGGATGGCCTGCCTTCCTCAGGCCTTTCAAAACCTAAACGTGTGTTCCCTTCTTTTTCAGTTTGAAGAAGGTGAGGAAGGAGAAGAGGAGGTAAGGCCAGCTTGTATGTGGCAGCTCAGTGCCCCGGGCGGGGGGACAGCGTGTGGGCCCCGGGCCCTGGTGACATCCCTTGGTGTGGCACGGCAGACGTGGGCCCCGGTGAGGCGGCAGGAAGATGGCAGATGCCCTCGCAGTGTCCCGGTGACCCTGTGTTTGGCTGATGAAATGCTTCTTAGGAAGTGGTGGTTCAGTCCACAGAAGCAGCGCGAGGGTGGTTGCAGGGCTAAGCAGCAGAGGATACGGGGAACGGAATAGTCCAGAGGGGTCAGTAGTGTGGGGAGCGGTTGCTTTCCTCCGAGCGGAAGTGATGCCTGTCCATCCTCCGCGCAGGAGCTGGAAGGAGACGAGGAGGCGGAAGAAGAGGACGATGCCGACGCCGGCCTCAAGGTGAGTTGCTCTGGGGCTGCGGGACCGTGCGCTGTGCTGCTGAGCACGCCCGCCCACATCGGTGAGGAGCCCGACGTGGCCCCTCCCTCCAGTTAGAACGCGGGCGGGTGTCGGGGACTGGGGCGGGACTGCTCGGCGCCTTGGACGGCGGGCGAGTGTCCAGCGCCTGCCCCCAGCTCCTCAGGCTGTGCCCCTCTGGTCCCGTCCGGGGACACTGTCACTGACGCACAGGCACTCAGGGGCTTGCTTTTGGAGAGGTGGGAAGATGGCACTTCGTGGGGGGCAGGGTGTTATTTTTAAATAGCGTAACAAAAACGTAAGTGTAACTTACACCTGTTATGGGTGAGAATGCTGAAAAACTGGCTAGATTTCTCATAATTTAAAGTAAATGAAGTTTTTTTAAAAGTGACAACATGAGTGGACAGCCCCGTTAACTTATTGTAAGTCCAGAGCTGTGCTCCTGCTCTTGATTGGCTCACACTCAGGTGCTTTGCCACTTGCCTGGTGCTGACTGCAGGGCGGCCTTCCTGGGACTCGCTCTGGTCTGCGCAGGAGCCTCTGCAGTCGTCCCTCCGGACACCTGGCCTGGGCAGTGCGCACTTCTGGTTCCCCGTGTGCGTGTCCCCGTCTTCCTGGTGCAGTGTGCCCGTGGCTGTGCGTGCAGAGCCCGTCTGTCACTGTCTGCACCGCGTGTCCGTGAACCATGCTCGCTGCGGAGTGCCTGCGGGGACGAGGGGTCAGGGTGTAAATGTGCTCCCCGGAACGAGCGTTGTGTTGGGGTGGCCTGTCCATCACAGCAGCTGTTCCATACACCCCTGTGCTCGCCTCTGAGCCATAGCGGAGAGGCACGCAGACCTGGGGCCGGCTGTGAGCGCGTCACCCTTGGGGGACAGGAGTTGCGGGGTGTCTGAGTTAACAAAACTGGGTGGTGGTGACCCCTGACACTGCCACGCCGAGCCCCAGATGTGTTCTCTGCCCGTCTCACTGGCAGCAGGCGCT
Source organism: Pipistrellus pygmaeus (assembly GCA_949987585.1). Lineage (NCBI taxonomy): Eukaryota > Metazoa > Chordata > Mammalia > Chiroptera > Vespertilionidae > Pipistrellus > Pipistrellus pygmaeus. The sequence goes on along the minus strand of OX465311.1, from coordinate 760,896 downwards.
TGGCTCCTGTTGTTTCCTTCTGGTGTCTGTCCTGTTCCACGTCCTGTGTCCTGGGGGCACTGTCACCATGCGGTCACATGACCTGGCAGAGGTGGAGGGTTGTGGCACTCGCCCCATGACGTCCCGAGGTGTCTGTTGGGAGCGGGTGGTGCTGTGAGTGCTGGAACTGTCAGCCGTGAGTCAGACTCAGGCTTGTCCTTGTGAGCCGTCTGTCCCCGTCCCCCTGTCCCCTGTCAGAGGGCACCTCTGTAGAGGCACTTGCCAGAGTGTGTGCGCAAAGGAGAGCAGCAGCAGGAGCCAGCACAGCTGTGTGTGGAGGCTGTGCTCTCGGCCTCGCTGCAGCCCTTTCGTGCCTGAGACGGGGCTGCTCCCTCCTGTAAGATGGCGTGCCTTCGTTTTCCTCATGCTGACCGTGCCTTTCAATTTTTCTCCCTGTTTAGGTGTAATTTTTGTCTGTTAATCATGCGTTTCTAGGTAAGGTGGAATTCCATTCATTCCTAACTTCCAAATTGTCGATCTGTGCTTTATGACAATGCCTGTTGTGACTGGGGCAGAGCAGGCTGCTGTGCGGGTGCACGCGCCAGGCGGACACGGCCTCCTGACCAGCCGCCTTGTGGGGGGCTCTGTGTGCCCAGCGAACCAGCTGGCCACGACCACGCGTGGCTCCTGCTTGCCGAGCCCAGGGTTTCTTGCTGACCACGCAGCCAAGGAGCAACTGGTGTGGCGTTTTTCTCGGTGACAGGACTGCCCTCCAGGAAGAGGACAGGGGAGGCCCTGGGAGGTGGGCAGTCTGCAGGGCACAGAGCCAGAGGCCAGCGGTCCTCCTGGAGGCGGCACGCTTCCCCGCCCCTGCCGCTCCCTCAGGCCCTGTGCCCGGGCCCCCCCGCGATGTTCCTGGGCGTGCATCTGTCCGTGTGCAGCCAGTGGGTAGTGAGGTGGCGGAGCTTGTGCGTTTCTTATCTGGAAAGCGACTGCCCGTGTGGGGTGGCGTTAGCACGTGTGTTGCGGTCGCTGCAGTTCTCACTCAGTGCCAGGTCAGCTGTTGGTTTCAGCAGCAGGAGCAGCAGCAAGCCAGGGCCACTGTCCCCTGTGGGCCGTCGTCACCGTGCTCCCTCTGGGCTCGCCTGGGACACTCACTGCTGCCAGGGCTGGGGCGCAGCGGGGGAGGTGTTGGGGCCGGAGGCAGGCACGAAGGCAGCAGGGGCCTTCTGGGAAGTCGGGCTCTATGGCCAGAGGCAGCTCAGACAGGACGTGCCTGTGAGAGCCGGGACCGGCCTCCCTGTAGGAGGCGCAGGTGCTGGTGTGAGTTCAGATCGGCGCCTTAGAGGGTCTGTTGCACTGTCCTTTCTCGCTCGTGGGGCGCAGACCGGGCTGAAGGTAGGTCTGGGCGCTAGCTAGGGCAGGGCTGATCACCTACCTGCGTGTCGGCATGACTGCGCCCACATGTCTGAGGAGCTTGTCTGCCAGGTTGTGCCCGAAGCTCACTCCCCCCCCGCCAGCTCCTGTGAGCGTCACGAGCTGTGCAGCCTGGGCCTCTGAGCAGAGGAGCGGTGTGACCACAGCGCCCCGTGCCCAGCGGTGCGCACGTCTCTGCGCTCCTGCTCGGGCACTTGTCAGCCACCCAAACCCGTCTTTGGTCCCAGGATTCGCCAGGTTTTTGACTGTAAGTTTGTGCCTTTGGAACGCCAGTTCCTCTCCCTTGATCATCGGCGTGGAGTGGCCACGCTGCCGTCACACTGGCATGAAGCAGGAGGCTCGGCCGGCAGCCGTGTTGTCCTGTGTCCACGGCCCTCCTGGCCTTGGTGTGGGTGCAGACTCTTCCCCTGTCTCCACAGCCACGCTGGGGCTGCCTGTGGACCAGCGGGCAGTTCGTGCTCCCTGCGTGATACAGTCCGCTGCGTCCCCTCCGCAGCTCCCTGAGCACTCTGCTCGGCCGCAGCGCGGGGCCCTGCCCACGGTCCCCCTGCAAGGACGCTGCTGGTGCTGAGCTCTCGGCCAGGACCGCTGGTCAGGCTTGTGGTTTTGGTGTTTCGGGTGAGCATGTGACAGGGCGGGCCCCCAGCCCTGGGCAGGGCTAGGCAGACACGGGGCCAGCTTGTGGGTCCTGGCGTGTCCTGTGCTCTTTCCATTACGTGTGCTCATCGGGAGTGTGGACCAGGGTCCGAGGCTGCTGCTTGTCTGTATGCCCCCTTACGGGCCTTTCTCAGCCCTTAAATGGGATTCCAAAGGCCAGCTGGAGCCCAGCTCCCACCTGAGGATGTGGGTGGTGTGGTCCTAGGTGCTGCTTCTCAGCCCGGGTGCTGAGTCCATAGGCGGGCCGGTGGGTGCAGGGAGATTGGCAATCTTAGCTCGGACGATGGGGGCCTGCTCTGTGCCCCACCGCGTTCAGGGGCGTGTGCGGTTTCAGTGGCAGGGATGCACACGACACGTCACATTGAAGTGGTTCCGGGGTGGGGGGCCCCCTCTAGCTTATCCGAAAGGCTAGCATCCCCCCTGGAGCTCCTGGGGGGGCGCAGCTTGTCTGTGGATCTTGGAGCCATGGCTTTGCGGGCACTCATCATCAAGGAGGGGAGAGGCAGCCCTCCTGGGCGTGGGGCTGGGACAGGAGCCCGTCAGGACTCCCTGGGCAGTGCCTGGGCACCCAGAGCTCCCAGCTGCTTCCAGCCTGCCAACGGGGTCTCCTGTCACCTGCTGACGAGTGAGCCGTTCTGCCCGGGCCTCCTGCTGCCATGCCCAGAACGAGAGGGTCTCAGGCCTCTTGGAACAGAAGAGGCAGCTCTGCTATGACGTTCTCTGGGCAGTTGGCTTATGTTTGCTGCTTTATAAACTGTACATGTTCTGACTTCAGAGAGGAAGGGAGAGGAAGAGATAGAAACATCACTGATGAGAGAGAATCTTGGATCGGCTGCCTCTTGCACACCCCACTCTGAGGATCGAGCCCGCAACCCGGACCTGTGCTCTGACCTGGATTTAGTCTGGTGACCTCCTGGTTCACAGGTCAATGCTCAACCCCTGAGCCACCCCAGCAGGACTTGTTACTCTTACAAGTCCGCTAGCAGTAACCACTTTTTCAGCCACAGTGTGTTGCACACGTGGTGTTGGTGGGAAATGGCGGGGGCGTGAACGGTCTCACAAGTCTTGTCTCTCGTTGACAGAAGGAGCCCAGCCAGCCCTCGGAGTGCAAGCAGCAGTGAGCAGCGACGTGTCGGCACACCCACACCGGCCTTCTTCACGTGCATGGTTTTTGCTTCGTTTTCCTCTTTCCTTATTATTTTGCTTAACCTGTACAGCGGCCACTTACACGCGTTTCAGAAGTAGGAGGTTGAATCTAATCCCGCACCCTCCGCAGCCTTGGGTGCAGCTCAGTAGACTTCCCCAGGCCCACCTTTGGGGGGCCCGTAGACCCCGTGGGGTGGGAAGGTCCCCGAGCCCAGGACAGAAGTCCGGGAGCTCTGCTCCCTCTCGTTTGAAGACACCACACGCTCTGTCCGGCCGGGCCCTGTCTGGCCTCGCGGGCCGCAGAGCCGTCCGTGCTGCCGGCTCTTCCTTCGGTTCCTTTCCTGGGTGGGGTGGGGTCCGGCGCCCACAGTGCTGAGGCGTTGGCTTGTGTGGTGCGTCCCCATATTTATTTGTTCCTCGTGCTGTGAGCCTCGGGTGGTGCTGGCGCCTGTCTTCAGGTTTCTGAGACCATGTTTGTGATGGAGACCTGGGAGGGCTGGGAGGAGGCCTGAGGCGGGAAGCCCGCCCTCCGCCACGCCAGCTGGGCGAGCCGCCTCTCGGACGCGGGCTCCTTGGCCGGCCGTGCCGTGCGCCCGCCTTCCGTGGGAGGGCTGGGCGGGCACGGGTCCTCGTGTGTGCGTGTCGCGTCTCCTTAGCCCGTTTCTCAGCCCCACGTCCATCGTGTCTTAAAGCCCTGGGTTCAGAGCGACCTGCTCTAGGCTAGCGTGTGGGGCTCCGAGCGTGTGACCTCGTTCCCTGGTCCCTGCAGCCGGCGACTCGGGGCCACACGGACAGGCCTGGAGAGTGCTCAGCCTTATTACTTAGATACATTTGTAACTGAAGATGCTGTTTTCAATTTGTACAGACAGTTAGAGTATCTATTAAAGCGGTGAAACCTGGGCCCGGTGTCTCTCTGTGGGGCAGGGGAAAGGGGAAAGGGGATGGGGCGGGCGGTCGCACCCCGAGGTGTGGCCAGTCCGAACCTCGGTGTCTGGTTTTCCTCCTGTTCCTCAGGCTCATGTTCTTGCCTGCTGGTCCCCAGGCCATGGGGCGCCCTTTGCTGGCTCCTCGCCCTGCACGAGAGGGCGGCTCCCCCGGGAACCCCAGCCTGAGGATGCCGCCCCACGGGCGGGCTGCAGAGGAGCCTGCGCTGCCCACCGCCTGGGCGCTCGAAGGGAGCACAGGTCGTTGCGGTCAGAGCGGCTGCACAGAGCGCTGTCCCGGGCCGTCTGCAAGGAAACCGGGCTCCAGGGGGAGCGTCCCCGCTGCCCCAATCACGGGCGGGCTCACGTGCCATACGCGCCACACCGCCCGGACGCGGGGCCTCGCCAGGGGAGCGGAAACGGAGTGGTCACGAGGGCTGGGCCGCTCAGCGTGACGGGCTGAGAGCGGGCGGCTGCCAGCTGCTGAGCTCCCCGTGACGGAGCCCCCGCCCTCGTGTGCTGCGGGCCAGGGCGCTGCGGGCGGCACACACTCCGCTCCGGGGCACACGCCGATGAAATGGCCAGGAGACCAATCAGGTCGGCTCCTGCCTAAACGGGTGCCGGGGACGAGAGGGACGGTCTCTGGGCGTGATGGCGTGCAGGGGGGAGGGGTGGGCCTCGTGTGCACAGGGATTCCGTGGGGCCGCCACAGGTAAACAGGAAGCTGGAGGCAGTGGGCTGCCGGGGTCAGGTGGCAGGACAAGCGGGTGCTGGCCGCTCTGTGCCCTCCGTGTGAGCCGGGCACTGTGGGGGCGAGGACGGGCGCAGCTGCTGCCAGGCTGTTCCTGCACCGGACGGGGACGGACGGGCCTCCAGCGCCAAGCCCAGAGGCGGGGCTCTCCCGGCCGCCCACGGGCTCAGCCTCGCCTGCACCAGGCCATCACGACGCTGTCCTCTGCCCTCCCACGGCTCCCCCTCCCGGACAGTCTCCGGTGGCCAGGGGCCTGGCCCTGCCCCTGCCCCGGGGGAGGCCACTCCGCTCCCGTCACAGGCCTCCAGGACGCCGCGCTGTGGAGGTTGCCCTGGGCCTTGGCACGAGCTGGGCAGTCACGGACATGGGAGGTTGGCCCGGAGTCCCAGCGGGGAAGGTGACGCTTGTAGCACTTCCGGGTGGCCACCCGCCTGGCCTAGCCGGGCCCACTGGGCCTGGGAGCTGCAGCCTCCGGCCTCAGGACCCCCTTCGCCCATCTGGTGCTGCTGTGCCTCTGTCCCCAATGGTCCCTGGACAGCCTCCAGCCCAGCCTCCAGCCCAGCCACCACTCTGGGCCCAGACATCAGAGCTTCCTGGTGACGGGAGGGTGACCAAGGCCAGCTCCCATCCCTGCGGCCCTCGGGGCCGGGGTGTTGCCTGTCACAGACTGGCCTGGGTCCTGCTGCCCTTTCTGCTCTCCTGGCATCCTGCTGGGAGGGGCTTGCTGCTTCCCCCAGGTGCCAGCAGTTAAAGGTGGGGCGCTAGCAATGCTGTGTACCCACAACAGAGTGGCCCCAGCATCGGGACCCCCACAACACAGGAAAGCATGACCCGAGGGACGGGGTTCTGGGACCCGGGACCTGCTGAGCACCTGCTGGGGCGGGGCCTGTTCGGGAGGGAGTGGTTACACAGGTGGGTACCTGCGGCTTCTGGGTGTGAATCACACCTCATTGGAGCCTTTTTCAAAAGCCCCACTTTGGGCAGATTCCACTTAAAACACTGGCTTTCCGCTCCAGGGGTCAGGAGTCGTGGTCACCTGCAGCCTGGCGGCAGCCTCTGCCCACCGCTGCGGCTCCTGTTGGCTGGTCTGGTGGGCCAGCCCGGCCCCTCCATCCCCTCAGCCCAGGCTCCTGCTCCCAGAGGGGTTTGCTGAGGCTCCTTGGCCACCAGGGAGGTGGGCGGGAGGGAGGGGCTGGGCCCTCGGCTTCAGCCAGGCCGGTGCCCGTGTCAGTGGCTGACCTCTGCCCTGCCCTGAGGAGGCTCCTCCGCTCAGAACCTGGGTCCTGTCTCCCTCCCGAGCGCCCGTGGCAGGGAATACGGGGTGGCCGTCCTCCCTCCCTCCCGGTCCCCCTGCTGCAGAGCCCCTGGTGGACCAGGGCTGGGCGTGGAGTCCTGCCGGCATCGTCCATGTGGGCTGCCCTCGGCTCCCCGCCAGCTGGCCGCCCCGCCACCCGGTGTGGCCGCACCTGGACTTCGGTCCCTTCCTGTCAGTGATTTCCCAGCCTCCTTCCTCGGGGGGCAGACTCTCCCTCAACCTCAGGGCAGGTCTTGGGGGGCAGGGGAGGCTGAGGAGCATCTGGCCCCCCACCAAGAGACGCAGTGGTCCCCAACAGCAGGACTGCACCCCCGGACCCCCCACCAAGCTCATGCTCAGAGCTGGTGAGGGTCTCCAGGCACCTTGTCAGCCTTGGACCCCTCCAGCCTTTCCAGGTCCCACGACAGCTCCCCGGCACCCCTCCCCCCAGGCCAAGTCACCTTGGTGCCCCAGACAGGGCTCCACCCGCCCCAGGTGTCACCGCTGCGTCACTGGCCCCGCCTGGCCATGCTGACTGCTGTGGGCGCGGCCGGATGTTACTTCCCATGGCAACCTAACAGGCCTGGCCCTGAGCCGCCAGCCCCGCCTGGGGCTTGTGGCTCAGGACCGCCTCCAGGCCGGAGACGGAGACGCAGGCAGAGCCCGGGCACCCTCCGCTCCCAGGCTCCCCGGAGCCGGGGACCTGCCTGTGGAACCACCCCTTCCCCCAGGAGCTGGGGACCCCTCGAGCTCAGACCCAGGGCTGCCGCAGCACACAGTGCGCCCTCGGGGCACAGGAGGGCTGCGTCTCCCCGATTCCCTGGCTCTGACCAGAGTGAGGTCTTGGAGGCAGCGAGGTGGACACTTTAGTTCCTCCTTTTCCCCAAAGACGTTTTCTGAGCACCTGGGGGCCCCGAAGAACAGGACGTGGCCACTGCGTCCCTGGAGCTGACTGGGGTATCGCTTTCATTGGACCCCCAGGGCCTGGTGAGGTGGGCCGGCCCTCAGACTCCAGCAGCGGGGCTGGGAGAGAGCAAGGGACACGGCTGTGAGGAGGCCGGCTGAGCCTGATCCCGGAGCCAGGTGGAGCGGCCTCCCCTTTCTACCTGGGCCGCCGCCTCCCTGGCTGCACCTTCCAGCAGAGGGCAGGCCTGGACCGCAGGCTGGGCCCAGTGGACTGTAGCCGGCCGCCTCCGGTGCTGCAGTGCCAGGCAGTGTGGGCCTCTCCCCTGCTCCTCTCCCTGCCTCCCCGTTCTCCCTGCCTCCCCTCCTCTCCTGCCGGTGGGTGGGAGCAGGTCTGAGAGTTGGTCCTGGCAATCTAGGAGGGCTCCATGGGGGAGGCCAAGGGAGAGGGTCTTCCAGGCAGGGGACCCCCATGGCAGACAGTCTGCTCTCCCTCCTGCCCTCCACACAGGAAGGGGGTGGTGCCCAACCCCAGGCACAACCGCTGACGCACGCAGCCCCGGGGCTTGGCTGCGTCACTGTGTGGAAGTGACCTCACACGGAGTTTCGAAGAGGCGTCTTCCTCCTTCACGGCCACCTGACGCCTCCCAGCTGGACTGCCAGGGGTTCGAGGACCAGTGTCACTGCCTGGGGAAGGTCCCCGCGGACCATACCCACTGAGGAGGCGAAGCCCAGTGCACCCCTAACGCCCCCACCCCAGAAGCCAGCTGCAGCGGGCCGTTCCCTGCCTGGCCTTGGGGTTCGGTGGGACGGATTGGCCTCGTGCTGGCCGGCTGTGTGACCTCGGACCAGTCTCTCAGGCCCTCATCTTGTTCCCAGGAAACCCAAGAAAACAAGCCCCACAGCCCGGCCGTGGTGGAGAGGGGGGTCAGGGGTCTGTCGGGGCCTAGATCCCTGGGCGGCTGCTCCCCGGGGGGGGGGGGGGGGGGGAGGCGGGGTAGGAAGGGGCAGCCCGCTGGGCAGCTATCCTGATGGTCCTCTAGGCTCCTGGCTGTCCAGGGAGGGCCCCACCCCCACGATGTTGGACCAGCACTTTGCCTCTCTCCCAGGAAGTGGGCGGAGACAGGGCCCTCCCCTCGCTCCAGGGTCAGCTTGGCCCGAGCTGCACTGGGACCGCAGCTTCAGACAGGGCGGTCAAACCCGCTTCCTCCCTCCCCACCCCCCAGGTCTCAGGCCTGGGCGGGCTGCTGGGAGTGAGGCTGCCTGGGTGGGCCTGGCCGGTGCCCACCGGCTCCCTCAGGGTCCTCTGCCCGGGGACCCTGCCCAGGAGCCTCTGAGAAGAGCAGTGGGCTCCCCACCCCACGGCCTGTCCTCCCAGCTCCCGCTAACGCCCACTTGTCAGCACAACCCCCAGCTTACCACCACCCCTGCCAGAGGGCCAGGCCCATGCTGAGGAGGGAGACCTGGCCCCACTCTCCCAGCCTCCCTCCCACACCCCAAGCCCCGCCTCTGGTTTCTGGTCTCCCCATTCCCTGGGGCTTCTTTCCCAGGGAGCGTGCCCCCGCGGGGCGGTCTCTGGGGCGGTGCACAGAGGCTGGGCGTGTGCACACCGACCCCACTGACCTTCACGGCCCTGCCAGGACAGCTCCTCTAGGCCCCACCCCCACCCTGCACCCCCACCACCCATGGCCTGCAGGCACCCCTCTCCTGCGAGGACTAGGACAAGAAGGGCCTGCAGGCACAGTAGGACCTTCAGCTGAGCATCCAGTCTGCCCAGAGCTCAGGTTCCAGCAGCTGGCCCTTGGGGGGGTGGGGGGGGGCAGGCTGGCACGCTGGTGGACCTCAGAGGGTCCCTGCAGAGCGGCGGGCACGGGGGTGGGGGTGGCGGCCAGACAGTGGCTCCCTAGGGACGGTGACAGCAGCACCCCTGGTCTGTGCCTGGTGTCCCACTGTCCCGAGGACCAGGTCTGCCCAGCAGCCTGAGACCCGCTCAGCTCGGCACGGGCCGGGGTGCTGGGGTGACCCGGTGCTGGGGGGTCCGCAGGCTGGTGGAGCCTTTAGCGGGGGACTCACCCGCACCCCAGTCAGCCCTCTAGCCACACAGTGAGCACCACTGGCTGCCGTGGGCACAGACCTGAGCCCCCACGTCCCTCCAGGGTCTGGACCACCCTCAGGGGTCAGGGGCAGCCGAGAGGCACAGCCAGAGCGGGGAGGGGAGGAGAGGCTGGTCCAGTCCGGCCGCTCCTGCCCCGGGCCGGGCTGTCCGGGCGGAAATGCCCAATTCTGTGGCGCCGGCACCTGCGTTTCAGTGGGACCCGTCCCGCTCCTGCCACTCCCGCCGGGTCACCGCTTCCGTGGGTGTGGGAAGGTGGGGCCCGGCGGCTGTGCGCCCCAGAAATCCCCTTGACTGCCCCCCCCCCCCCGCCCTGGGAACGGGAGGGGCCGCCGGGATTTGCTCCCGCTCAGCCTAAAGGAAGGAGGTGATGAACGCCGCCCGGGCGCCGGCTGCCGGCGATGACTCAGCCGCCCCCGCGGCCTCCGCCCGGCGACCGGCCTCCCCGCCCCCCGGGCTCCGGTCTCCCCGCCGCACGTGCGGCCCCAGCGGAGCCGCCCCCGCCCCGCGCCCCTCCGGCTCGGGGTCCGGGGAGAGGCGGCCCCGCCGGGACAGGAGGCTGCGCCTTCCCCCACGTCCGCTGGCACCGCGCGGGGCTGCGGGAGCCCTTCCCGGTGTCCCGTCCGCTCCGCACCCGGACCCCGGCTCAGAGCGCCTGCTCCCGGGGGCCGGGGGCCGGGGGTCCGGGGGGCGAAGCCTGGGGGGGTCTCCCCGGGAAGGGCCCCGGGAGGAACCGGCCAGCGCGGCCGGGGCGGGTGTCCGCGCCTGGAGGGCGGGGATCCGGGCGCCCCGGGTCCGCCCGGCTGCGGTGCTTCCCGGCCCCGGGCGCTGAGTCACCGCGGGCGGGAAGGACCTTCCTCCTGGGGCCGGTCCCGGGGGTGGGGACCGCGTGTCCCCCCGGGGGCCGGGGCCGGGGGTCGGAGGGGCGCCTGGCGGTTTGCAGACAAGAAGGAAGGGTGACCCCGGGCGGGAGGGCGGCGGGGCGCCGCTGGGCGTGGCCTGAGCGTGCGGGGCGTGGCCTGCGGGCGTGGCTCTGAGTGGCGGAGCCTCCGGGGGCGTATCGAGGGGCGGGGCCTGAGCGGGCGGGGGCGGGGCCGTTATAAAGACCGCGCGCCCGGGCGGCCGGGCCACACTGCTCTCGCCTCCGCCGCCCGCCCCGCTGCTCGGCTCGGCCCCCGGACCCCCGCCCCGCCGCCATGAGGATCCCCGGCCCCGCGGCCCCCAGGCCCCCCGGCCCCGCGGTGCCCCGGGCGCCCGGCGAGGTGCTGCGCGAGGTGCTGCGCGAGGGCGAGCTGGAGAAGCGCAGCGGCAGCCTGCTGCAGCTCTGGAAGCGGAAGCGCGGCGAGCTCACGGCCGACCGGCTGCGCCTCTTCCCCGCCGGCCGCGGCGCGCGGCCCAAGGAGCTGCGCTTCCACTCGCTGCTCAAGGTGGACTGCGTGGAGCGCACCGGCAAGCACGTCTACTTCACCCTCGTCACCACCGACCAAAAGGAGATCGACTTCCGCTGCCCGGGCGAGAGCTGCTGGAACGCGGCCATCGCGCTGGCGCTCATGGACTTCCAGAACCGCCGCGCCCTGCAGGAGCGCGCCCCGGCCCCGGCCCCCCGCGCCCCGGCCCCGGCCCCGGGCCCCGCCGTCCCCGAGCCCCGCGCCGCCCGCGCGTCCTGAGCCGCGGTGAGTGCGCCGGACGGCGACGCCGGGGGACCGCGCCGTCGACGTTCCCTTTGGAGCGGGGGCGTCCGGGGCCGCCGCCGGCCTCGGGGAGCCGCAGGGGGACCCGGCCGGACCCGCCCCGGCTTGGCGCAGCCCTGACCCCCTCTCCCCGCAGGACCCCGCTGGACGGACGAGCCGGCAGGAGACGCCGAAGCCCCGCTCCGCCGCGGCGAGGACTGAAGGAGGGGCCGGCGGGGCTGCCCCCGGAGGGGCCTCCCTGCCCGCCGCCCCGCGCGGCTGCCCTAAGTTATTGACTATCTATGTATTTATTCTGGTGGCTGTTTGTCGTTAAACCAGGTCTTTTGTCTTAATATTCTGTTTTTTAAACCAGTGCCATTCCAATAAACCACTTGTGGGTTCGCTTTTCTACCCGCGGGCGCTGTGTCTTCCTGGGAATGGGGGGCCCGGCCGAGTCACGGGGTGCGGCCCGCCGGGCAGGGCAGGGCAGGGCTGAATGAATGGGCCGGTGGCACCTCCTCGCCCGCAGCCGCCCCAGAGGCAGGAAGTGCGCCGGGTTCGGCCCGGGCTGACTTCCGCTGGGGCGGGCAGGGCAGGGCCGGACGGGACGGGCAGGGCCTGGCAGGACGGGGCGGCGGCAGCTTTTGCTCCGGGAGGTCATGTACCCGCCACTGCGGTCAGGAGCCTCCCCGGCCAGCTGCCGTCACGCCCACAGGCCACCTGCTCTGTCCTCGGACCCCACCGGTCTGGCCACACGCTCGGGGTGGTCTGGCCGCCACGGAGGCCGGCAGAGCGGGCAGTGCGGGATGTGGCCGAGCTGAGGCCTCCGAGGGGCCCGGGGCCAGTGATGGGCGTGGGAGGGGCACCTGAGGAACCTGACACACGGGCCGAGTCACCCACTGCCCTCCCCTGGGTGCTGGGCCCAGAGAGGAAGCCTCCCCCCGCCAGGCACGTTCTGGAACACGGGGGGGGGGGGGGGTGGGGTGGGGTGGGGAGGTGGGGGGGGCTCAGAGGGTGGGGCGAGCCAGCCGCATGGCCCCGGGGCCCGGAGGGACCCCCTCGTGGGGACGAATGAGCAGCCGGAGCGGATTCCGGGCCCCAGAGGGGTCCAGAGCAGCCGGACTTGTCTGGTTGGGGCTGGAATCGGGTTTAATGGCTTTGAAGGCAGCCTGGGGGGAGGGCTGGCCTCGGGGGCAGCGGGCACCGTCAAGGTTGTTGTCGGTCACAGCAGCCCCTGGTCTCCCTGCCCGGGCCCCTCTCCGGAAGGCAGGGGGGAGCAGGGGGAGCTGGTGCACCCAGGCCTCAGGCCTCAGGCCTGGCTGCCCGGGCTCCCCGCTGGGCCCCCCACAGAGGGAGGCCCTGTGCCCAGGCCCTTCCCGAGCCCGGGATTCCTGGCCCTAAGCAAACACGTCTTCTCAGGAGCAGGACGACTTGGAGAGTCTTGGGGCGTGCGGGTCCCTGAGGGGGCGCGTGGGGGCCGCGTGCTCCCAGCTGGGGCAGGAGGAGGGAAGGGGCAGCAGGCTCCCCGCTCTGGGGGGCACGGCTCACGGGAGGTGGGGCTGGACTTCAGGGCCCCCCCCCCCCCAACACCGGGACAAGCTCTGGGTGATTCTGCCCGCCCCCAGCGCAGACGCAGAGACCAGGCGGAAGCCGTGCGGGGTTGGTTTATTGCCCGCGGTGCCCGGGGCCACGGTCACCGCACTTTGTCCGCCTTCCGGGGCGTGGGCTGCCGGCAGAGGGCCAGGAGGACGAGCAGGTTGACGGCGAGCTGCACGTGGCCGAAGGCGGGGACGCCGAAGCCGCGGTACAGCAGGCCGCCCAGCGTGGGCCCCAGCGTGCGGGTCAGCGGCTGCACCGCGGCACAGAGGCCCAGCATGGTCCCTGGGGGGGACAGGGGTCAGGCCTGGGTCCCTCAGCGCCACCCCGCCCACTTCCTGTCTCCCCACCCCTCCCCCACGGCCTGTGGGCCTGCTCCCTGCGACCACTCAGCCGTGAAGGGCCCGCCGGACCGGACCGGCCGCCCTGGGCCGGAGAGTTCCCAGGCACGGGGGGCGGCCTGGGCCCGTCACGGGGTGCCCGCCCCCCCGCCCCCCAGGCCGCCAGGGAGATGGCGATGTGCGCAGCCACAGAAACGGGGTGGGGGTGAGCCTGGCGGTAAAGGTGAGCGGCCAGGTGGGGGCGGGGCCTGGGGAGCAAGGTGGCCACCGTCTCAGGGTCCCACACAGCCCCCCACAACTTCCCAGGGTCCCACACAGCCCCCCCCAGGCCTGATGGGAGCACACCCCACAGGTCCCGAGGGCTTTGGGGGCTTACGGCGGGCACCCCCGCATCTGGCCCCCGTCCCGGCTCCCCCGCTGTGGGCAGCACGTGGTGGCTCCTGTCCCCAGCCGGAGGTCAGCGCCCGGGCGGGTGGGAGCCTGGCTGGTCCGGAGCCGCCTGGGAGCCGCGCCGGGCTCAGGCCGGAGGGAAACTGCGGAGCAGCCGCTCCCGCCGCCCACACGGCCCGCCCGGCGGCCACGGAGTAATTTTCCGCCCCCTCTGTGGCCCGGGTTCCCAGGCCGGTGCTGGGAACCGGCGCCGGCTCCTTCCACGCCGAGGGTGGGGCCTCCGGCACCCTGAGGCCGGGCCTGCCCTCACCTCTCAGGCCTGTCCCCGGCTGATCCTCCCGCCTCCCACGTGCCGGCCGCCCCCTCCGGGAAGCCCTCCAGGCCCCCCCCCCCGGCCTCCCGGGACCCCAGGACCACAGGCCTCCGCCAGCGCCTCCCTGACTGACAGACAGACGCACGGACCGAGCGTCAGCCAGGCCCCCGAGCTTTCTGCCCCCGCTGCTGGGGACCCCTTCACCCCACACAGCCACGGGAGCCCCCGGACTCGGCCTGGAGCGGGTGGGGCGGGAGCCTGGCCCTGTGAGCCGAGGCTGCCCGGGTTAACCAGCTGGCATTCACACGGGCACCTGGGCACCGTGCTGGGGCGGGACAGGGCCTGGCCCCTCGGCCTCCCCCTCCCCGCCCCGCCCACCGGGCTGCCTCCCGGACTGGAGCCTCTCCCGCCCCCACTCCAGGTCTCTGCTCCTGTGCCGGACGCCCCTCCCTCCTTTCCCGCACAGCCAGGCCGAAGCCACCTCCAGGGAGCCCTCCTCCCACCCCAGGTCGGCCTGGACTGGTCTGAGGGCCAGGAGCCGGCCGGCTGGTGGCCAGCCTCTCACCCACCCTGCCCCGAACCCGGACGGCTGTCCCCGGAGCCGGGCCTCCTCGCCTCGGCGGCCGCTGTGCTCACCGGTGTCCGAGGCCGAGACGGCCTTGGTCAGCATGCTGTCCGTCACCACGTTGAGCAGGCACAGGCCAAAGACCAGGCCGGGCATCAGGAGGCAGAAGTGGAACACGGAGGACATCAGCGCCTGGCACAGGCGGGCGGGGTTTGGCAGGGGGCTCCGCCCCAGGCCCCATCGCGGGGTCCTGGGAGGGGGTGGGAGGGGGTGGGAGGGGGTGGGACGGGTGAGAGGAGGGGGAGGGAGGGTCAGGGAACAGGCCTGGACCGGCCCCCGGTGCAGCTGGACCCTCACCATGGCCAGGCCCACCAGGCTGAGCACCAGCACGCTGGCCCGGACCAGGGCGGCCTCGGAGAAGCGGCTGCTCAGCCGGCCGATGACCAGGCCCTGGATGACCTGGGGGGAGGGGACAGGAGGAGGGTCAGGGCTGCCGACTAGGAACCAGGAGGTCAGGGTTCGATTCCCGGTCGGGGCACAGGCCCGGGTTGGCTCCATCCCCAGTGGGGGCTGCAGGAGGCAGCTGATCAATGATTCTCTCCTCATGGACGTTTCTCTCTCCCTCCCTCCCGGAGACCAATAAAAACCTCTTTCAAACCATCAGCGTCCTCTGAAAACCCCGCTCCCCGACCCTCGTGCACCGCTGGCCGCTCCACCAGACAGGCCGGCCGGCGTGTGGGCTGGGCCTGACCGCGCTCCACACGCCGTCTCCCACGCCCTCCTGGAGCCTCGGGGGGGGGGGACCTCGTCCACCTCCGGGGCCCCCTGCGGCCCCTGCAGAGCCCCCACTCCTGGAGCCTGGGGGGGGACCTCGTCCGCCTCCGGGGCCCCCTGCGGCCCCTGCAGAGCCCCCACCCCCCTCAGTGTCTTATGGAGCCCGGCCCTCCTTCCCACGCCCACACCGGCCGCCTGGGCACTCAGAGGACTCTGTGGACAGGAGCCCGAGGGGGGCAGTGAGTCCGAGATTGATGGGGGGGGGAGCAGGGGAGCCGGGGGGGGGGTGCGGAGGGGGGGCTCCGGGAAGCAGGTGAGCAGGCGGCAGCACAGGCCCGAGCTGCCTGGAGGCTGAGGCCCCCCCCCTCCCCCTGGCGCCTGGCCTCACTCACCATCAGGAGGACCCCGAAGGCGGACATGAGGTAGCCGGCCTGGGCGGCATCCAGCCGGAAGAAGTCCATGCAGATGATGGAGAACATGACCATGAAGAGCCCTGGGGGTGGGGGCAGGGCAGGGGTCAGGGGTCAGGGGTCAGGGGCGGGCTAGCAGGGTCGTCCACAGGGCCGTATGGGGGGAGCGGGTGGTGCCTGCCAGACCAGGCGCTGCCTCAGTGTGGCCAGTCCCAGGCACGGGACCCCCGCCCCCTGGGCTGTGCGATGAGCAGGAAGGGGCTGGGGGCTGGCCTCCCACAGGGGGTGCCCCAAAGAGGGCAGACGAGAGCCGGGCCTGGGGGCCGGGGCGGGAGCGGGGCCTGGGGGCCGGGGTGGGGGCCGGGCCTGGGGGCCGGGGTGGGGGCGGGGCCTGGGGGCCGGGGCGGGGCCTGGGGGCCGGGGTGAGACTCGGGGCCTGGGGGCGGGGCGGGAGTGGGGCTGAGGGACCTGGGCCAGAGGGAGGGCCTCCATGCCTGGCTGTGCCAGCCCCGCCTGCCGGGCAGCCGGGACTCACCGGAGGGGAAGCCGGAGACCACCTTGACCAGGAACACGGGCAGCACGCCCGGCCGCAGCAGCAGGCGGGAGACGGCCCTCAGGTCGAACACGCGGGCCGCGGGGCCGCCTGGCCACGAGAGGAGCCGTCAGGCCCCCCAGTCCCCCCGGGCCTGAACGTGGGGGCTCTGCTGGCTGGGCACTGCCCGCGAGGTGCCCCGAGGGCGCACCCCCACCCCCGCCTGCTGCCGGGCCCGGGGCCCGGGCGCCCCCGCCTGTGCCCGCCGGCTCTGAGGGGGGTGTGGCGGGGCCAGGAGCCCAGGCTGCGCCGTCGGCGTGGCTGGGGACGTGGCTGGGGACTCACCCGGCGGGGCAGCCTGGGCATGGGCCCCCTTGGTGCTGGCGGGGATGTAGGTGGCGCTGAGGGCGGCTCCCAGGAGGTTGGCCACGAGAGCCACGAGGACTGGACACTGAATCCTGGGGAAGCGGCGTCACCTGGGCTCAGCCCAGGGCCAGCGCCTGAGCCCCTCCCCCCCTGCAGCCCCACCGAGGCCGGCCGTGAGCAGCCGCACCCCAGCCCGGGGCGGCGGGGGTCTGCAGGCGCACTTCCCCAAGCTCTCACGGCCCTCCTGACCCCACGGCCCTCCTGACCCCACCGCCCTCCTGACCCCACGGCCCTCCTGACCCCACGGCCCTCATGACCCCACCGCCCTCCTGACCCCACGGCCCTCCTGACCCCACCGCCCTCCTGACCCCACGGCCCTCCTGACCCCACCGCCCTCCTGACCCCACCGCCCTCCTGAACTCATACCCCTCCTGACCCCACGGCCCTCCTGACCCCACGGCCCTCCTGACCCCACCGCCCTCCTGACCCCACCGCCCTCCTGACCCCACCGCCCTCCTGAACTCATACCCCTCCTGACCCCACGGCCCTCCTGACCCCACCGCCCTCCTGACCCCACCGCCCTCCTGACCCCACGGCCCTCCTGACCCCACCGCCCTCCTGACCCCACCGCCCTCCTGACCCCACCGCCCTCCTGACCCCACGGCCCTCCTGACCCCACGGCCCTCCTGACCCCACCGCCCTCCTGACCCCAGGCCCTCCTGACCCCAGGCCCTCCTGACCTCATACCCCTCCTGACCCCACGGCCCTCCTGACCCCACGGCCCTCCTGACCCCAGGCCCTCCTGACCCCAGGCCCTCCTGACCCCAGGCCCTCCTGACCTCATACCCCTCCTGACCCCACGGCCCTCCTGACCCCACGGCCCTCCTGACCCCACGCCCTCCTGACCCCAGGCCCTCCTGACCTCATACCCCTCCTGACCCCACGGCCCTCCTGACCCCACGCCCTCCTGCTGTGGCTGAGGAACCAGTGACACGGTGCTGGGTCCGTGGCCTCAGCGGCGCCCCTGCACCCCCACAGGCAGCCTCCCCCCAGCTGCCCGCAGCTCCCCACGGAGGTCAGAGGGGCGCCCCCGCCCTCCCCCCGCAACTGTGCGAGTGTCAGACCCCCCAAACTGCACACACACATGCACACACACAAACGGTATATACAAAAACTGCACACGCATGCACACACACAAACTGCATGCACACACACCAAGAGGGAAGCCGGTGGGGACCTGCTCCTGGCCCCCCTCGTTCCTCGGGCCCGGACCTGCCCGGCTCACACAGGGGTGCAGCCTGACCCCTCCCGCCCACATGGGCCCGGCTCTGCCCCTCTACCTACACCCCTGCCCCCGAGGCCACTGCCCAGGCTCCCACTGCCCGGGCCCCCGCGGCCTCTCCGCGGCCCTCGCCGCCCTCCCCGCAGGGATACCGGACGCTGCCCCAGAGACTCGGGCAGAGTCCCTGCAGGGCCGGAGTCAGGCCTGCTTTCCCTGCCGGAGGCGGGGGAACGTGGGGGCAGAGCGGCCCTGAGACGGCTGATGTGGGGGCTGGTGACAAGCAGGGTCGGCGGCAGGCTGATGCCGGAGCGGGAAGAGGGACCCGGGCGGGCGGCTCCAGCCGGGCCTTTGCTCAGAGGGTCTCGGGCGCCCTGGGCCGTGTGCTGGGACCTCCCGAGCTCAGACCCAGGGCCGCCCGGATGGGTCCGGCTCAGGGGCCTCGACAGGTGGGTGCCGGCTGCCAGGCAGCGCCTTCCCCGCGACTGTCCATCGCCGGACAGGAGGCTGGACAGACAGCCTCTCGGAGGCCGCGGAAGTGGGGACTCCTTCCTCAGACACAGAGGAGGGCGGGGTCAGGCCTGCTTTCCCTCCGGGACCCCCAAGGCTGCACTGGTCTCCGGGGGCTGCCGTGGGGCCCACAGGACACTGTCCGGAGGGCGGGGCCTGGCCGCCTGCCCCAGTGTGACCGCTGTGCCTCCGCCGCCCCGGCCGCTCCAGGGCCGGTCGCTGTGAAGCCGGCTGCCTCCCAGCGGGGCCGAGGCTCTGAGGGCAGGCAGTGGCCGGGTCCCTGGCCTGGCTGCAGGGGGTCCTGGGGTCCCCCCGTCCCAGCGGAGGGCAGGCTGGGGTCAGCTGGGACGGGGTCACCGCCTGGAACACTGGGCTGGACCGTGGAGGAAGGGCCCAGGGGGAGGGGACTCCTGGGGGGCGGCCCCTGACAGCCTCCTCCAGCGCCAGGTCCACACACAGCCCCCAGCGTGGCCGCCGGCGCCCGGCCCTCTGTGCCGCCCCCCTCACTGCACCACTGGCCTCCTGGGCGCCCACACCCTCACCCGGCCTGAGCCCTGCGCCCGGGCCTCCCACGGGGACGCCCGACCCCCAGCCCCTCACCCGCCTTCATGCCCTCGGATGGCACACCCAGCGCCTGGCACCCCGGCTGTCTGAGGCCTGGTACCCCGGCTGTGTGAGGGCTGGCACCCCGGCTGTGTGAGGGCTGGCACCCCGGCTGTCTGAGGCCTGGTACCCCGGCTGTGTGAGGGCTGGCACCCCGGTTGTGTGAGGGCTGGCACCCCGGCTGTCTGAGGGCTGGCACCCCGGCTGTCTGAGGGCTGGCACCCGGGTTATATGGGGGGATGGCACCCCGGCTGTCTGAGGGCTGGCACCCCGGCTGTGTGAGGGCTGGCACCCCGGTTGTCTGAGGGCTGGCACCCCGGTTGTGTGAGGGCTGGCACCCCGGCTGTGTGAGGGCTGGCACCCTGGTTGTGTGAGGGCTGGCACCCGGGCTGGAGGCAGAGCCTGGCACCCCGGTTGTGTGAGGGCTGGCACCCCGGTTGTCTGAGGCCTGGCACCCGGCTGTGTGAGGGCTGGCACCCGGGCTGGAGGCAGAGCCTGGCACGGCCGCGGTGAGCCACCCAGCACCAGGCGGGCAGGTGGCCTGGCTGTGGGTGAGTCACTGCTGCCCGAGGCCGGCGGGACAGCCGGATGCTGGCTTGGCAGCGGCAGGGGAAGCCGGGGTGTTGCCGGGCGGAAACCTGTCGCGAGATAAGGGTTTCCCACGCCTTCGCCAGCCACCGGGCGGGGCGGCTTCCGGGCGGGCCGGCTCCGCCTCCTGATAGAGCCGGTGCTCCCCGGCCCCGGGCAGCCGGGCAGAGCTGGGCCGCTCGCCGCCGTGCGGGCACGTGGGCCCAGCCCCCTCCGCCGTGGCCCGTGGCCCGTGGCTGACGCCACCCGCCCCACGCTCTCGCTCTCCCGGCGGAGACAGTGGCCGGCGGCATCTGCCGGCATCTGACCTCTGCCGGGGGCAGAGCCGGGTCACCGAGCTGTCCCTGCCCCCGCGCCCCCGCCCCGGACCAGCCTCCGGCCGAGCTCCCGCTGAGCCAAACCAGTTATGCCAGTGCCCGCCGATGCCAGCGCCCGCCCGCCCGCACACAGCCCGGCCGGCCTAGCCCGCTTCCCCCCCCCCCCCCCAGGAGGGGGTGGGGTGGCTGGGCCTTTCTGGGGGAGGTGTACAGGGAGGGGGCAGGGAGAGGGGTGCCAGCCCTGGCCACAGGGCATCAGGCACCTGGAGCCGGTTCCCTGGGCCCTGGGTAAGGCCTGGGCGCTCCACCGGGGGCCTGCCTCCCGCCATCAAAGGAAACTCCCAGGACATAAAGCGCCTTAGATCTCGGGATGAAAGAGGGAAGCGAATGGAATGTTCTGGAAGCTGCAGGCAGGGAGAGACGTGGCCCCGGGCAGCAGCTGGTGGAGAGGAAGCGGGTGGCTTGGGGGAGGGGGCAGGGCTGGCACGGGGGCGCTGCCCAGGGGAGACCACCCGGCAGCCACGGAGGGAGCCAGAGGGAGCAGGCGCTGGGCTGAGGGACCGGAGGGAGCAGTGCAGCGGGTCCTCCTGCCCGGCTCTCAGCCCTGCACCCCTTTCTCTCCTGGCACTGGGGGCCTGCTTCCCTGGACCCCGGCTCAGCCAGCACGGCGGAGTGGGCCTCCCCTCCATGACCCCCTGCCTCGCGGCTCCCATGGACCTTCCCCTCGGCCCTCCGGTGCCTCCGCAGTGACCCCCCCCCCCCCCCGCCACCCGAACCAGCTCCCAGGGCTCAGAGCCACCCGGAGCCGGCTCCGCCCGCCCGACTCCCTCTGCCACCGGCCCCCACACACGCATCCCCCCATCCCCACCCCGTGGGCAAAACCGGGCCGAACCGGCCCTCTGCCCCCTCCCCACCCCCCGCACCCTCACCCCCAGCCGCTCTGGCCCGGGCCACCCTGTCCTGCCCGGGGCAGCCGGCAGCCCCCGCTGCTCCGTGCCCGGCCCCTCCCCCCAGTTCTCAGCACGCAGCCGGCTGCACCTGCCCGCTCACGCCCGCTCACGCCCGCTCACGCCCGCTCACGCCCGCTCACGCCCGCTCACGCCCGCTCACGCCCGCTCACGCCCGCTCACGCCCGCTCACGCCCGCCCACGCCCGCTCACGCCCGCTCACGCCCGCTCACGCCCGCTCACGCCCGCTCACGCCCGCTCACGCCCGCTCACGCCCGCCCGGGCTCCGGGCCTGCCCCCCCGCCCTCCACGCCAGTCACACGCCTCCTGCCTCCGCCCTCACCTTCCTCTTCTAACGTTTGTCTTGATGTCAGAGAGGAAGGGAGAGGAGAGGGAGAGATGGACACGCCGTGAGGAGGGAGGGCCGGACGGCTGCCTCCCGCCGGCGAGGGAGGTGGCCCCCCCCGGGCGTGCGCCTGGCAGGGGCTGAACCGCGGCCCCTGGCGCTCAGGTCGACGCTCGGCCACGGAGCCACGCGGCCGGCACCCCCCTCCAGCGAGGTGACCGCTGTCCAGGCGGCCCCGACCCCGCTCCCCGGCCTGGCCTGCGGGGATGTCACAGTCAGGGCGTCTGAGCCACAGCCCGTCTGTCTGCCGCTCGGTCCCGGGACCTGGGTCCCCGGGCGCCCAGTGGGTGTGCAGCAAGCATGGCGAGGAACAGAACGGAGGAGGAGGCTCAGCCGAGGGGACTCCCCGAACCCAGGCCCCGATGCAATGCTGGGGGGCACCCCAGGGGCCACCATTCCCTGGGCCCCACCCGGGCTCAGCCATCACCAGCCGCCCCGCACTGTGGGCACGTGGCCTGGGGAAACAGCCCCCGACCCCCCCCCCCCCCCCGGAGCCTAGGGGCTGGCACAGGGTCCGCCAAGATTGGGGGCCACGTGTCAGGGTCGGCCAGAAGCCAAGCAGAGATCCGCTGTCCTGTGTGCATGAGCGTGTAAGGTGTGTGTGTGCATGTGTGTGGGAGCATGTTCAGTGTGTGTGTGTGTGTGTGTGCATGTGCGTGTGTGTAGTTCCGACACCAGGACATCTGCCCCCTGGAGGCAGCCCTGGGCGGCTCACTGCCACCACCCAGACTGAAGCCAAACCCGGGCTGGATGGAGGTGGGTCAGAGGTCAGAGGTCACCCGCTCCTGGAGGAAGGCTGGTTTGGGCGGTGTGGGGGCTTCTGGGGCGGGGGGAGGGGCGCAGGGGGACCGGGGGGTGAGGGGGCCAGGCGGCCTCTGCAGGGCCAGGCACCCCGGCCACGGTTAAGCTCTTCTCCCGGGAGGGCGCCGGCAGGGGCAGCCCCTCACAGGGGTGGGGGTGTGGTGCGGCCTGGACGGTCCCTGTGGCCGCCTGCGGGGACTGCTGGCTGGGCTCTCCGGATGCAAAGCCGGTGCGCATGTGTGCGTGTGCGCGTATTTGTGCGTGTGCATGTGCATGTGTGTGCGTGCGTGCACGTGTGTGTGTGCGTGCGGAGGGGACAGCCCTCATTCCCGCGGTCAGCAGCCGCCCAACAGCTCCCTCCCGTCCGGGGCTCCCGGCCCAGCACCCCGTCCCAGGGCCGCGGGCCGCCGTCCGGTTCCCGACCCTGTGACCCTGCGACCCCGCCGGCTGGGCTGCCCCCACACCCTCCCCCGCCCCCCCTGCAGCCCCGGAGGCGGGGACGGGACGGCGCCCCCTGCTGGCGGCCCCCCCCCCCCCCCCCCCCGCCACGGCGTCCACTCACCCGCAGGCGGCGCTCAGGGTCCCGCCGAGCAGCGAGCCCAGGATGGTGCCGACGCCGAAGCAGAGGCCCAGGCGGCCCAGGGCTGCAGGCCGCTCCTCCGGCGCCGACAGGTCCGCCACTACCATCTGGGCAGCTGGGGGGACGGGGGGGGTGAGGGGGCCGCCCCATCCTGACCCCCTGCGGCCAGGCCACCCCCACCCTGCTCCCCGCCCTCCCACAGGCCACCCTCACCCTGCTCCCCGCCCTCCCACAGGCCACCCCCACCCTGCTCCCTGACTGCCCCACAGGCCACCCCCACCCTGCTCCCCGCCCTCCCACAGGCCACCCCCCCGTCCGCTCTCAGTGCCCCGGCCAGCGCCCACCTGGCAGCGTGTGCAGCAGCGGGGCGGGCAGGCGGGAGGCGAAGAGCAGGGCGGTGCCCGGCAGGCCGGGGCTGCAGGCGGCCGCCAGGAGCAGGTAGAGTGCCGAGCCGGCCAGGAAGGAGGCGGTGAGGGCGGCCCGCGCCCCGCGCTGGTCTGCGAACCTGGAGGCCCGCACTGAGACCCTCCTCTGCCCGCCCCCACCCCTGCGGGCGCCCGGGCTGGCCTGGTCCCCAGCCTTCCGGAGGGGCCTGACCCCGCCCGGCGCCCCGTCCCCTGAGCGGGAGACTGGGATCGGAGGGGACGGTGTGTGCATTCTGCAGAGCCTGTCCTGTGGGGCCCCCTCAGGCCGCCCCCACCTGTCTGCGGCGTTCGCTGCTGGGGGGTCCCTCCCTGCAAAGTCCCTGCAGACCCCACGCCTGCAGGGCTCTGCCCCCAAGGAATGAGCGGGAGGGCGAGGCCAGGGGGTCCCCGGTTCCCCCGGAGGGGGCCTCCAGCCCCGAGTCTCCCCGTGAGATCCTCTCTTCTCTGGTGGGAGTCCCGGGGGGCACCCTGGGGGTCGGGGTGCCTCAGTGGGCCCCTCTGTGGAACGGGAGCTGGCGCCCCCTGGGGGGCCTGGCAGGGCAGCCCGTGGCCTGGGGGGCGGCGGCCCGCGGTACCTGCCAAACATGGGCCCGCTCAGCAGCTGCAGCGCGCCGAAGACCGTCTGCAGGTAGCCGAAGGCCACGGAGTCCAGGCCCAGCCTGCGGGACAGATACTGGGACACGGGGGGGGGGGGGGGGCGTTGGAGGGGCCGGGGTCTGTCCCGGGGCTCAGAGCTGCGGGTGAGCCGAGTGCCTGCAGCCACAGGGACGCTCCGCAGTGCCCAGTGAGCCCCTCTCACTGAGGCCTGTCTGGGGAGCGGAGGGCAGTGACCAGGGTCCCCCAGGAACGGGGGGGGGACCCCAGTCTCCTGGCCGTCAGCCCCGCCCCAGCAGCTGCTGTGCTGGGCACCAGCTCTCCTGGGGTTCTAACTGCACCCATTGCTCCCCACTAGCCCCCGAGGCCGGTGGCTGGGCCCCGTTTTGCGGTGAGGACGTGGGCCTGCCCGGCCACCCCACGCTGAGGATGGGGCCGTGGGCGGAGGGAGCTGGGCCTGAGGGCCGGTGTCGGGCTCACGCTGCCCCGGGCCCCTGGCAGCGCCAGGATGTTGGCACTGGCGATGCCCGTCCCCCCAGACCCGGGCGGGGACTGGGCAGGCCAGGCCGGGGCTCTGGCACCCCAAACCCGGGCTGCCGCTGGGCGGGGTGAGCCTGTGGGAGGGCCCCTGGGTGGCCTGGGCAGAGGATGCGGCGAGGAGGCTCGGTGTGGGTGAGGGAGGGTGTGAGCGCGGGGCGGAGGGGCGGGTCCACAGGCAGGAGCCGGCCCGGGGGAGTGGTCGGAGGGCAGGGGCAGGCTGTGCGCCCGAGCCCAGGACGTGCTGATGGGGCGCCAGGAGGCCCGCCCCGGGTCCCCCGCCCGGCGAGAGGGTCCGGGGCGTCAGGCCTGCCTGCGGGTGCACAGGGGGCGCGGAGCGGGCTGAGTGCCGGGCGGGCGGGCGGGGCTCACCGGCAGCACGGAGAACTGCATGAAGAGGCAGGTGAGGTCCAGCGTGGTCAGCAGGTAGGTGAGCAGGAGGACCCGGGGCCGGCTCAGGGCGCCCGGCCCGGAGGGGGCCCGGCCCTGGCCCCCGGGGGCCCCGGCACCCTGCATCCTGGGAGCCTGCAGGGATCAGTCGCAGGCTGGCAGGGCAAAGTCCGCGGTGCCGGCGAGGTGCTGAGTCACCGGCGGCAGGCGGGGCTGGCCCCGGGCCTGCGGGCCTGCGGGCGGGCGGGTGCCTGGGACCCACCTGGCCCCAGCACCTGGGGCGGCCGGGCCCGTCTCACCCTCACGCCTTCCCTGGGGGGTGCCCAGCCCGTCCGCAGGGCAGGCCGGGGTGTGCTCACTGCCCGCAGTAGGTGCCTCCTGCCTGGGTGGATTGGGGTCCCCGTGTCGGGTGCGGGGGCCCTGAGGCCCAGTGCACCCCACCATGAAGCCGCTTTCTGGCCCGGTGACCGGGGCTCGGCCTGGTACTGTCCGGGGCTGAGCTGCCCGGTGAATCTGACCCGGGCCCATCGGGGCTCGGTGCGGGTCCCCCCTCCCGGGGAGACCTGAGACTCCAGCCCACCCAGGGGGACCGGGACACCCACTCTCTCGGGGGCACCCGTGTCCGTGGCCGCCTCGCTCTCACTGGCCGAGCCTGGCACACACCCCTTCCCCCTGCGGCCCGCCCCCCGGGCACCCCGCCAGCCTCCTCCCTCCGCCTGACTTTGCCCGGACTGGCCTGGCTCCATTTATCCCGTCGCCAAGGGAGGTGGGGCCTCTGACCTCTGACCTCTGAGAGCACTGGGTCCAGGCCGGGCGTGGGGTGCAGAGGGGGCGGGGCGGGGAGGGGCAGGCTGGGAAGGATGAGTGGGATGGAGGGCAGGACAGAGCCCAGAGGAGGGCCAGGAAGACGGGAGCATTTCTGGGGGTGTCCCCCCCAGGAGGCTGTGTGAGTGGCAGGCTCAGCATTTTCCCCGTCACACGTGGTGACGCCCCGGGTTGGGGCCACCAGAGCCACTTGCTTCAAGAGGTCCCTCTGCGTGGCTGGGGGACTGGGGGCTGGGGGTCTGGGGGTCTGTGGGTCTGGGGTCTGGGGTCTGGGGGTCTGGAGGCTGGGGGGCTGGGGGCTGGGGGCTGGGGGGCTGGGGGCTGGGAGTCTGGGGGTCTGGGGTCTGGGGGCCGGGGGGCCGGGGGCCAGGGGCTGGGGGGCTGGGGCCGGGGTCGGGGGCTGACAGCCACAGGGACCCGGGCAGCACACAGACCCAGCTCCCTGCAGGCAGCGTTTCTTCCTGCTGCCTCCCCGGCCAGCAGCTCAGAGCCAGGCCGTGGGCTCAGGTGTGAGGACCCAAGGCCCCCTCCCCCCCGCCCCCCCCCCCGCCCCGTGTGACCTGCAGCCGGCAGAGCAGAGCAGAGAGCCGGGAGGGACGGGGCGAGGCTGGCAGACGCCGGAGAGCCAGGCAAGTGCCCGGAGGCGGAGGGAGGCCGAGGCCCAGGCGGTGAGGCTGAGGGAGCCTGGGCCCCTGCACCTCTCAGCCTGGGCCTGGGCGAGAGGCAGCGTGCAGCCTGAACAGCACCCACAGTCAGAGCGGGGTGCCCCCCCCCCCCCCGGACTGAGCGTGAGCCGCCGGCCGCCATGCAGCCGGCTCTGGGCAGGGGCGCGGCGGCAGCATCAGGTGTCCCAGCCCATGGCTCCGGCTGCTTCCCACGCCTGCCCGGCGGAGGGCACGGGGCCGGCGTGGGCACGGGGCCGGCGTGGGCACGGGCCCGGCGTGGGCACGGGGCCGGCGTGGGCACGGGCCCGGCGTGGGCACGGGGCCGGCGTGGGCACGGGGCCGGCGTGGGCACGGGGCCGGCGTGGGCATGGGCCCGGCGGAGGGCACGGGGCCGGCGGAGGGCACGGGGCCGGCGGAGGGCACGGGGCCGGCGTGGGCACGGGGCCGGCGTGGGCACGGGGCCGGCGGAGGGCACGGGGCCGGCGGAGGGCACGGGGCCGGCGTGGGCACGGGGCCGGCGTGGGCACGGGGCCGGCGGAGGGCACGGGGCCGGCGGAGGGCACGGGGCCGGCGTGGGCACGGGGCCGGCGTGGGCACGGGGCCGGCGGAGGGCACGGGGCCGGCGGAGGGCACGGGGCCGGCGTGGGCACGGGGCCGGCGTGGGCACGTGGCCGGCGTGGGCACGGGGCCGGCGGTGGGCACGGGGCCGGCGGAGGGCACGGGGCCGACGGAGGGCACGGGGCCGGCGGAGGGCACGGGGCCGGCGGAGGGCACGGGCCCGGCGGAGGGCACGGGGCCGGCGGAGGGCACGGGGCCGGAGGAGGGCACGGGGCCGGCGGAGGGCACGGGGCCGGCGGAGGGCACGGGGCCGGCGTGGGCACGGGGCCGGCGTGGGCACGGGGCCGGCGGAGGGCACGGGGCCGGCGGAGGGAGTCTCCAGCGCCAGGCCGGGAGGGGAGGTGGGGGAGGCGGGGGCTGGCTGCTCACCTCCCCCTCCTCCTGCCTCCTGCCCACGCGGGCCGTGGTCGGTGAAGCTGTCGCGGAGCAGTCAGGTCCGGCTGGTGCTGCCAAGAACAGGCCTGGGGAGGCGGGGGCGTCCTGATGCCAGGAGAGGGGGAGCTGGGGCGGCTGGGGCGGCTGGGCAGGAGCACCAAGCCCTGGCCGGGCCCCGCCTCCTCCGGGGCCACCCTCTGCGTCCGCCACACCCGCCGGCATCCAGCCCTCAGAGCACTCCCGAGGCCTCTGGGGGGGCTGGGAGGAGGGCTTCTCGGGGGAGGCACTGCCTCCAGGGGTGTGGGAAGGGCGTGCCGGTGGGGGGAGCGGGGAAAAGCCAGGCGTGTGGGACTGGGAAAACCCTGTCTGACAGGGCGGCGGTGTGCAGTGCGGGAGGAGAGGGCGGGGAGGCCCGGGCCCGGAAGGGCTGGGAGTGGGAGGATCAGGGTGAGCTGGGCGGGGGGAGGGCGGGTCCCCGGCGTGTCCCAGAGCCGGAGGCCAGAGGGGGCCCGCCACGGGCAGCCTCGCCACGCGGACAGGCCTTACCGAGCGCCACGCTGCGCTGTGTCCTCCGTGGCTCCGCCCACCGGGCAGCTGGCATCACAGTGCGGGGAGGGCCGTGCGCGTGCACGCCCGTGTTTACCTGCGTGAGCATTCCGTGTTCGCCTGCGTGAGCACACCCGTGATCGCCTGCGCGTGCATTCCGTGTTTACCTGCGTGAGCACGCCCGTGTTCGCCTGCGTGCACGCCCGTGTTTACCTGCGTGAGCACACCTGTGTTCGCCTGCGTGCGAGGCGTGTGGCTGGCTCACGGTGACGGCCGGTGGCACAGGCTCGTGAGGCTCGGTGCACCGCTGAGCGTGCTCTGAGGCAGCGGCCGGTGTGCGGGGGGGGGGGGGGGGGGGGGGCAGCACCGGCCGCTGCTGCCGGCCGGGGGGCAGAGGGTGCGAGGGGCTCTGCACCGGGGAGGAAGGCGGCCGGTGCCCAGACGGGCGGGGCCTCCGGCCGCGGAGACGGGGAGGGCCGGGCGGGTGGGTCCGGAGCCCAGGCCCAGCGGCTCCTGCAGGGGCGTCATCGGGCTGCGGTCCAGTTGGAGGTCCGGTCCTGACCTCCGTCCGGCACTCAGCCTCTTCCAGAGCCTCCGCCGCTGGGCCTCTGGGGGATCCAGGAAGAGGCAGGAAGGACTTCGGAGCAGGAGGTCTCGAACCCGTGCACCTGGGGGGGCAGGAGGGCGTCGGCCGCCGCACAGGGCCAGGCAGCCTGGGCTCGCTCACAGTGTGCAAACCGGAGCAGCAGGAGGGACCCCCTGGGACTCCGCCCAGGTCGTGGCCCTGACCCGCCTGCACCCCCGGTTTCTTCGCCTTTTTCTGCCCCACCCGCCGGCCAGAAGCCCCTGGGGGGAGGGCTCCTGAGGCCTCCGGGAGATGGGTGGACACGGACGAGGACACAGACCAGACACCCCCAGGCCAGGCCCCGACTGGACAGCCGAGGGGCTGCCATGGTGGTGCTGCCAGCTGTGGCCACGCTGGGCCGGCCGGCCTTGTCCTCTTCGGCCTCAGTCTCCCCATCTGTGAAATGGGATCCCTGTGAAGGTGGAATGAGATAATTCACACAGGGGCCGGGTACGGGTGCCTGGCACAGCGGGTTCTAACCAGCGCCCGCCTGGGCCGGAGCCGGGCCCGTGTGAGCGGGTAGGGGCGGGCTGAGCGTCAGCCTGTGCCAGACTCCTCTGAACCGGCTTTGTCCCGGCTGCTTGTCATGCAGACCCTGCTCCATCCGCTCCCACGGCCCCGGGCTGTCGCCGGGCAGGCCTGACCGGTGGCGGGCTCTCCGGCGCGGCCTCCCTGGGCTGGGCGAGCACGCCGCCGGTGGGGCTGGAGGAGAGCCGCGGCTGGAGGTGAGGCTGCCTCCCAGAGGGCCGGGCGGCACCGGCGGTCACGGGCCTGAGCCCCCGCGGGAGGCCAGAGAGGTAACGCCGCGGGCCGAGGGCGCACGCCGGGCAGGGGCCACGCTCTGCCTGGCTCCTGAGCCCACGCTGCCCCTCGGCCAGCACCGTGCCGAGCCCTGCCCGCTCCCCCGGCTGCGGTGCTGCCGGCAGGGAGCGCCGGGTGGAGGAGCCGCTGCCACCGCAGGGACCGGGCCACCAGCACCCTCGGGGCTGCCCTCAGCACCCCCATCCTCCCAGACTCCCCCTTCCTGCCCCCCTTCACCTCCCGGGGCCTGGGGGCCTCTGACGCCCCCTCGTGGGCCCCAGCCCTGCCCGGCCTGCCCACCAGCCCCATCACTGCCCCCTCCCCCCGCCCCGTCATCGGACCCGGACCCGCGCTGGACCCTCGGGCATCGGGCCTTCCCGGCACAGCCGCCCCTGCCGGGGCGGGAGCCGGAGCCAGAGCCAGAGCCCAGCCCTCAGCCGGCTCCCCCGGCCGGCCTGGGCTCCAGGCCAGGGGCTCAGGCCTGTGTGCCCCTCCCTCCCGGCTCCTCCTTGCCCCAATCCTGGGGCCCCTCCGGGTTCCCCTGTCCCTCTGCCCGCCGTCGTGGGCGCCGCAGCCGAGGGCCCCAGCCTGTGCACCTGGCTGTGGGCGGGAGGGGACCCCGGCTCCCTGTGGCTGCGGGCTCATTTGGGGGGTGGCGGCCGATGGGGAGAGTGGGGCACACAGAGCCCTCAGGCCTGCTTGCCTAGGGACAGCCCCCCTCACAGCACCTAGGGGTGCTGCGCCCCAGGCCCAGCTCCCAGCTCACAAGTGGGAGCCGGGGTTTGGGGTTTCCACGTTGGCATGGGAGGCGCTGAGCCCAGGTGCTCAGTGCGTGCCCCCCGCGGTTGCCCAGGCCCAGGCCGGGCAGGCAGGGGGCAGGGGGCAGGGGGCCAGAGGGCAGGGGGCAGGGGGCAGGGGGCCGGAGGGCAGGGGGCAGGGGGCAAGGGCCCAGAGGGCAGGGGGCAGGGGGCAGGAGGCAGGGGGCAGGGGGCAGGGGGCCAGAGGGCAGGGGGCCGGAGGGCAGGGGGCCGGGGGCAGGGGGCAGGGGGCCAGAGGGCAGGGCGCAGGTACAGGCAGGAGCTGGCACAGGCCTGGCTGCACTGACACAGAAGGAAGGCAGAGGGCGCTGGAGGCCGGCGGAGGGGCATCCATAGGAGGAAAAGGAAGAGGAGGAGCTGGCGAGGAGGAGGGAGAGAGGAAGGGGCGGGAGGGCTGCGGGGCAGAGAGGGAAGGTGGGAGGGGAGGTGGGAGGGGAGGGGGAAGGGGGAGGGAGGGGACTGGAGAGGGGCGGGGCTGGCCTTCACCTTCAGTGTTAACCTCGGCCTCCCCCCCACCCCCCAGCTCCTTGGCCCCCTGGCCCGGCCTACCCTGCTGTTCCCACTGAGGTGTGAGGGACAGCCCCCAGCACCTGGGGTGTCATTTATTCATTTATTTATTCACTTAAATGAATCTCCCCCTGCACAGCCCTGCCTGGCCCCATTGGCAGACACCCCACCTTGGACTTGAGGACCCTCCCCCGGGGCTGCTGTCCTCAAGTCACAGAGCCAGGCCCTCGCCGCACGGGGGCGGGGCGGGCTGGGGGTTCTCTGTCCCCGGGGCGGGGCCCAAGGCTGCTGGCTGCGCTGCCGTCTGCGGACACCAGGGGGCAGCAGGCGTCCAGCTTTGGGCCTCAAGGCCTGGGGCTGCTGGCGGGCGGGGAGGTGGCGGGCCGGGTCTGGCAGGCGGCCCGGGCTCCAGGGGGAGAGAGGGGATGGCGCCCCTTCTGCTGGGCCCCTAACCCTGAGCAGCCCTGCCCCCGCCCCCCAGGACCGGCCAGAGCTGCTTTGACCTCCTAGCCTGTCCCCTCCACACTCGGCGGGGGGAGCTGGCAGGATGGATGAACGGGGTGGGGGGCGAAGGAGTGGGGAGGTCTCCCCCCATCCCGACCGTGGACGTGGTCGTGGGCGTGGATGTGGTCGTGGACGTGGTCGTGGTCGTGGTCCTGGACGTGGTCGTGGGCATGGGCGTGGGCATGGGCGTGGACATGGATGTGGACATGGGCGTGGGGGGCAGAGGCCTGAGCCTGCTCTTCCCGGAGAGACTTGTCCTGAGCCAGCCAGGTGGGGCTCACCCCACGCCCACGCGGTCTCCACCGCGGCTCAGGGCGCTCTGGGGTGGGGACACGGTGCGGGGGGTCTGCCTGTCCCTCTGTGACCACGGGGCCAGGTCCTCCTTGCCTTCCTGGCTCTCGGAGCACCACGTGGCGGCACACGCCGCCTCAGAGAGGTCCCCACGGTCCAGGAAAAGCAGACAGAAAGTCGGGGTGCAGGGGTGTGAGGTCCAGGAAGGGGCATGGCCTGGCCCAGGTCCATTTGCTTCCCCGGCAGAGTGAGCCCCCCGCAGCCCACCAGCCTCCCTGTGAGGGGCCTGGGGAGGGGCCTGGGGAGGGGGTGCCGGTGGCTCAGAGCCGGCCATGCAGCCTCTGAGGGGGTTCCCCCTCTGAGCCCGCACCGGCCCCAGCCCTGGATGGCCCGCGAGGACCAGGGTCCAGGCCTCCCGGGACGGTCAGCCTTAAACCCGGAGACGTTCCCACCCAGTCGGGAGACCCAGGCCAGCAGCCCCGGGGGGAGGGGGTGTCCCCGCCGGAGACCCAGGCCAGCAGCCCCGGGGGGAGGGGGTGTCCCCGCCGGAGACCCAGGCCAGCAGCCGGGGGCTGGGGCGGGAGGGGCGGGGGCAGGGACGCTCTCCCTGCAGGGAGGGCTGCTCGGTCCCGCTGCCCCGCCCCCAGCCCCTCGATCCGGGGCGATACCGGCGGGGACCCCAGCTTGAGGCACCCCAGCCCGAGGCCGCCCTGTAACCAGAGCCCAGGCCGGCCCTCCCCGCGGCGGGCGGCACCTGTGGGGGACGTGCCTGGCAGCCACCGGGAACAGCCGTCCGGGCCGGGGCGGGCGGGCCGGGCTGGGCGCGGGAACGGGGGGGGGGGGGGGGGGGGGAGGCGGGGGGAGAGGCCGGGGCGGGCCGGGCCGGGCGCGGGAACGGGGGGAGGGGAGGGGGGGGGGAGAGGCCGGGGCGGGCGGGCTGGGCGCGGGAACGGGGGGAGGGGAGGGGGGGGGAGAGGCCGGGGCGGGCGGGCTGGGCCCGGGAACGGGGGGGGGGTGCGGGGGGGAGAGGCCGGGGCGGCGCTGGGCCCGGCCAAGCAGAGCCTCCCCCGCGGGCTGGCGAGCGGGCGCTCGGAGCGCCCCGCCTGGCGCTGGGCCGCGGGTTAATCTGTAACTCCCACCCGCGGGGCCTCCGGCCCATTTCAGGGAGGGGAAAGGGGCTCCGGGGCCAGGGCCTTCCCAGGGGGGTCTCAGAGGGCCCGCAGTCCGGGGCCTATGGAAGGCCCACTCTGGGGTGCGGCTGGAGGCCGGGGGGCCTTCTGGGGCCGTGTGGGTGCCCCTCCCCTGGGGGGGAGTGGATGGGACAGGGCGGGCCTGGCCCTGCTGGGGGGAGGGGGACAGGTCCAGGCCTGGGGGGGGGAGGAGGGGAGAAGAGGGGAGCCTGGTCCCCTCCATCCGGGTGGGAGGTGCCGGGGGTCAGCCATCCTGGGCAGGGCTGTGCCCCCCGGATGCCCAGCCGGGTCTGGGGCTCAGGGCTGCCGGGGGAGGTTAGCGGGGACCCTTGACGTTCTTACTGCGTTCAGGCCCCCGGCCTCGAAGTCGGGGCTCCAGACCGGGAGAGGCTCGGACCTGCTCCCGCCGGCTGCCCGGACTCCGGTTCCTCCCCCACCAAACAGGCACCTGGACGCCTCCCCCGGGTCCGGAGGGTCCGGAGGCACGTGGCTGGCGGTCCGGTGTGTGTGATGGTGAGGGCTCTGCAGACGGGCACGGCCTGGATGGCATCAGAGGCTGCCTGGCTGGGGCGCACACACACACACACACACTCACAGACACACACGCACACAGACACACTCACAGACACACATACACATACATACACACAGACACACACAGACACAGACACACACGCACACAGACACACTCACAGACACACATACACATACATACACACACAGACACACACAGACACAGGCACACACATAAACACACACACACACACAGACACACACACACACTCACAGACACACACAGACACAGACACACACATACACACACACACACAGACACACACACAGACACACACAGACACACACAGACAGACACACACATACACACACACACTCACAGACACACAGACACACACACATACACATACTCACAGACACACACATACACACACAGACACAGAGACACACACACAGACACACACATACACACACACACACTCACAGACACACACACAGACACAGACACACGACACACACATACACACACATACACACACTCACAGACACACACAGACACAGACACACAGATACACACAGACACACACATACACACACACTCACACACACTCACACACACAGACACACACACAGACACAGACACACACATACACACACACAGAGAGAGACACACACGGAGACACTCACAGACACAGACACACACAGACACAGAGACACACAGACACACAGACACAGACACACAGATACACACAGACACACACATACACACACACTCACACACACTCACACACACAGACACACACACACACAGACACACACACAGACACAGACACACAGATACACACAGACACACACATACACACACACTCACACACACTCACACACACAGACACACACACACACAGACACACACATACACACACACACAGAGACACACACACAGAGACACTCACAGACACAGACACACACAGACACACAGACACACACACCCACACACACACAGAGACACCCCGCGGGGTCCCGGGCACAGGAGGGGGCCGCGGCCCCAGGGGGTCTCCAGAGCAGCCTGGCAGGGCTCCCGGGAGAAGGGAGGTTTGGGGGCTCCGAGAGGCGCCGAGGCGGATCGGCCGCCAGGGGGCAGCGTGCGGCCAGGAAGGCGCCGCCCAGCACTTAGGCGAGGGCTGGCGATGGACCTGGGTCTCAGGCTGAGAAGGGAGCGGGTCCCGCCATCTCGGGGCGCGGGAGGAGGCCACCCCACAGGGGCCGTCCCGGCCCGGGGCCCGTGTCACGAGAGTGAGTGTGTCCGTAACGGACGGAGACGCAATAAAAGTGTGTTTCTGCTCCGGCTGCAGGCGGTGTGCGCGCTCTGCTCGGCGGTCCTCGGGCTCCTGGGCGTCCCAGCCGCCTCCCCTGTCCCTCTCTCCTCCCGGACCGCGGCGCCCCGGGGCGAGGAGGGGGAGCCGGCGGCCGGCGAGGGCTGGGGCGCTGGGCCCCTCTGCTCCGGTTTTGCGATCTCGCCTCTTGGCCGAGGGTCGGCACACGTGGCCTCTCCGAGCTCCGGAGGAGGGCTGTGGCCCGGCCGGCGCCCACCACTCCGGGGGGGGGGGGGTGAGGAGGGTACGGGCCAGGTGCCAGCAGGGCCCCACGCCCCACAGAGGGCTCGGACCCCGGCCGGCTGCGGTGCCGTCTCCAGCACAAACGGGTTCCCTTTGCTTCCTCCCCACACACTTTTAACGACAAAAGGAGAGCGCAGTGTCTGTATCCAGAGTGTGGTGTTTGCTTGCCGGGCCCTGGGTGGCCTGCCCCCCCCCCCCCGCCCCCAGGCTCTGCCCCTGCCTTACGGGGACCGGCAGGTTCAGTAAGCCGGTGACTGCCACTCTTGATTCGATTCAGAGTCTCGCCAAAGAGGGGGTCACCTCTCTGCTGAGAGAGGAGGGGTCCCACGGTGCCCAGAGAAATAAGCTGGGAAGCCGGCAGCCTGAGAGGGTCGCCCCCCGGGCTCCTTCCCGGTAAAACGGTAAAACGGGCGAGGCCTGCAGGGCGGGTTCCTCCAGCCCCCGGGCAGGACTCCGTGTCACATGCTGCCGCGGTCACTGTCACGGGCTCACCGGGTGCTGGGCGGGCGCCTCAGGCACAGGAGGGGCCGCCCGGTCCGTCCGCCCGCCCACACACCTGCCCCTCACGTCAAACCTGCCCGCCCCCCCAGCCCTCTTCCCCCCGGGGCGAGGGCGCCAGTCCTGCTGGTCCTCCCGGCGGGGCTGTCATTCTCAGTCTTTATCGGTCTGTCTGCACGGAGGAGGGTGCAGCTCCAGTGCGGACAGAGCGGGTGGCAGGGCGCGGTGGGGTGGGGTGCCGTGCCCTGTCCAATAGCCCACCCCGCGGTGGCCCCAGGCAGACCCAGGCCTCAGAGGTGCCACCGGTCAGTGACAGATCCAGAGCCTGTTTCCCACCCGCCGGGCAGGGCTGGGGGGACCCCACGGCCTCGAGGCTTCAGCCGGGGCTCGGGGTGTGCCCGGGGCCAGAACTCCAGGAGTCAGCGCCTCCCGGCTTCGGAGACAGACGGGCGCGGGCCCTCCCTCCCTCCCTCCGGCTCCCCCTCCTGCCCCAGGGCCGAGGGCCGGCAGGTGTGCCAGGGCCCAGGTGCGCGGCCCTCCGGGGACCCCAGCCCGCGGGCGCGGCCCTCCCGGGAACCCCGCCTCGCTGCCGCCGGCACCAGCGCCCCGACAGCGGACGCGGGGTGGCCGGGGCGACGCTCAGCTGCGGCCCGGCGCCCTCGGGGGCCATGGGTGCGGGCCGGGCGCGGGGCCCGCGGTGCCAGGAGGGCGGAGGGGGGCGCGGAGGGACGGCCCCGCCTGCAGACAAAGGAGCCCGGGGGCGGCGCGGTGCGGGGTGCGGGGGGGATGGGGCGAGGGGGCGGGGCGCGGGTGTCACGTTACCGCCCGCAGCGCCTTTCCCTCGGCCACGCCCCCCACGCCCGTGCCCGCCAATCCGGCCGCCCGCCCCGGCGCCCCGCCCACCTCGGGGGGGCAGAGGCGCGCCCCCGGCCAATGGGCGGCGCGCGGGGCGGGGCCGGGCGCGCGGGGGGGCAGGGCGCGACCAATGGCGTGCGTGTTGTCGGAGCTGAAAATACTACTTTATGCAAATGACGGGGGGCCCCCGCGGGCCGGGGGGCGGCGCCCGCGGGTATAAAGGGGCGCGCGCGGGCCGGGGCTGCACAGGCGAGTGCTCTGTGCTCGGTGCTGCCGCCCAGCCCGGAGCCACCCTGCGAGCGACCACAGCCACCGAGGGGGCGCGGCCGCCAGCCGACCTCACCGCCAGCGACTCCGGAGCCCTGCCCGGCCCGTCTGCCAGGTACCCGCCCGGACTCCCCGCTCCCCGCCCGCCCGCCCCCCGCCCGCCCCGACCCGCCCCGACCGCCCTGTCCGCCCGCAGCTCCCGCAGCATGGAGCGCCTGGTGCCCCGCCGTGCCCACCCGCCCGCGACGCGCAGCAGCGCCTGCCGCCGCCTCTTCGGGCCGGTGGACCACGAGCAGCTGAGCCGCGAGCTGCAGGCGCGCCTGGCCGAGCTGAGCGCCGAGGACCAGCGCCGCTGGGACTACAACTTCCAGCGCGACGAGCCGCTGCGCGGCCCCGGCCGCCTGCAGTGGACCGAGGTGGACAGCGAGTCGGTGCCCGCCTTCTACCGCGAGACCGTGCAGGTGGGGCGCTGCCGCGTGCTGCTGGCGCCCCGGCCCCGCCCGGACGGCGCGGGCGCCCCGCCGGCCCCCGCGCCGCCGGCCGCCGAGGAGCCGCGCGACGGCGCGGGCGACGCTGCGGGGGACGCCCCGGCGCCGCCCAACGGCGACCCCGAGGTGTCTCCCCCGCCGACCCCGGCGCCCGAGGCCGCGCAGGAGACCGCTGAGCCCGAGGCGGGCCCGCCGCCGCCGCGCGACCCGGAGCCCGAGCCCGAGCCCGAGCCCGAGCCCGAGCCCGAGCCCGAGGACGAGGAGGAGGAGGAGGAGGACGAGCCCGAGGACGAGCCGCCGCAGATCTCGGGGCGCCCCGCGCAGGGCGCCTCCGTGATCGTCCCCGTGGCGCTGCCCGGGGCCGCCGTGGCCGTGCTCGCGGCCCCCGCCGCCGGGGCCGCCGGGGCCGCTCTGGGCGCTGCCGCCAACGCCCCCGGGGCCCCGGGAGGCGCTGCCGCCGTGAAGAAGCTGCTGGTCGGGCCTCTGATCTCCGGTGAGTCCGCGCCCCGCCCTTTGTCCGCTGCGGGGCTCCCCGGGACCCCCGGAGCCCCCCTGACCCGCCCTGTCCCCCCAGACTTCTTCGCCAAGCGCAAGCGCTCCGCGCCCGAGGCCAAGGCCAACGAGGGGCCCGGCGGCGGCTGCTCCGCCCCTGGCGGCGGCCCCGGCGTGGGCCCCGCCGAGCAGACCCCGCGCAAGCGGATGAGATGAGGTGAGTGGTGTCGGGGCGCGGGGGCGGGTTCGGGGTCCCCCAGGCCGCTCACTCTCTCCCCCTCTCTCCCGCCCGCAGCCTCTCCCCCAGGAGCCCCGGACCCTCTGACCGCGGACAGGACACGCCGCCCCCAGACCGGCCAATAGCAGCTGCTGGCGAGCAGCGATCGGTTTTGTGTAAAAGTCTGACAGCCGTGCAATGTATTAGTCACTTCTCACCCAAACGTGCCGGCACCGAAGAGTACACTGGTCCCAAGGAGGAAAGCTTTAAGAGTCATTTATAAAAAAGGTTCAATCTCTGCTGAAACTCAGCGCAAAAAATGATGAAAAAAGAGAAAAAAAGGATAAAACATGTATATTTGTACAAAAAAAAAGTTAAAAAAAAAAAACTTATACTAACTTATATTTTCTATTTATGCCCAGGCGTGGCCACTCTGCCCGCGGCAGCTTGGCCGCTGGCGTTGCTAAGGCACGCACCCACCACCGGGGCGGGGGTCCCCAGAGATCCATCCACAGGGGACCCCGGGGCGGGCGCCCACCAGCCCGCCCGCCCGCGTGCCCACGTGCCCGCCACCGCGCGCCGCCCACCGCGCGCTGCCCTCCTAGCTTGCAGTCTCTCCCCCCAGCTCTCGCCGTCTGTCTCTGTCTCTTTCTTTCTTTCTCTCTTTCTCTCTTGAGTTGATCCCCCACACCTGACATCTCTGAGAAAAGTCCTGAGCCGGTACACCTGCCCCGCCCCTGTCCGCTGGGTCCCAATAAAGAGGCCAAAAAATTGCTGCAAATCGTGTGTGTGTGCGTTTGTGTGCGCGTCCACTCAGCCCCGCGGCAGCGGGGCCACAGATACTCACCGGGCCCTCCACTTGTCCCCCCCAAACACACAAAGCGGAGCCCCCGCTGCTCCCTGAGGTGCTGGCCTCCCGCAGGCCGGAGGGCGGGCGGGGAGGACAGAGCGTGGCTCTGAGGAAGGACCCAGCCTGGCTCCCAAGGGCCCCTCTTTGTCTCGCCGTGAACCGAGCGGTGGCTTGCCGCGGGAAGGGGGGGGCCGAGGGCTGCGCGGCCAGCAGTTTCCAGTTTGGGGCGAGGACCCCTCCCCCACCCAGGGACAAAGGCTGAGTCCGCCCTGGACTCCGGAGATGGACATGAACTCACAGCTAACCCTACAGTGCCCGGCCCCTCCGAGCATGCCCACCCCATGAGTGGGCCCCTCACCCTTCAGCCGAGAGGCACCCACCCCATGAGTGGGCCCCTCTCCCCTCAGCCGAGAGGCACCCACCCCATGAGTGGGCCCCTCACCCTTCAGCCGAGAGGCACCCACCCCATGAGTGGGCCCCTCACCCCTCAGCCGAGAGGCACCCACCCCATGAGTGGGCCCCTCTCCCCTCAGCCGAGCCGCCCCACCCCCATGAGTGGGCCCCTCTCCCCTCAGCCGAGAGGCACCCACCCCATGAGTGGGCCCCTCTCCCCTCAGCCGAGCCGCCCCACCCCATGAGTGGGCCCCTCACCCTTCAGCCGAGAGGCACCCACCCCATGAGTGGGCCCCTCACCCTTCAGCCGAGAGGCACCCACCCCATGAGTGGGCCCCTCTCCCCTCAGCAGAGCCGCCCCACCCCCACGAGCGGCCCCTCCCCCGTCCGCTCCCGTCCACCTGGCCGCAGGCGGAGTCAGCCCTGTACCCGGACTCCAGGCGCCAGCGGGTGGGGGAGGGGCCGCTCCCGGGCGGGCAGAGCACAGTGGCTGCCGGACAGGGTGCGGGAGGGAGAGGGGGTGTCCCTGAGGGTGGGATCTGGAGGGTGGGCACCCACGGTCCCCTGTGAGGGGGGTCCCATGGGCCCACTCTCCCCGCCCCCCGCCCCCCGCCTCCAGCTGCAGAGGGCGGGTGTGGGGCTGGCGGGGATGGGGTGACACACACTCCTACCTGGGGGGGCAGGGGCAGGGGCGGGGGCTGCCGGGAGCCTGCCCTCCGGAGGGAGAGAGCACGGGGTTTGGGGTCTCACAGGTGACTTGGGGAGTCCTTTCCCCCCTTGCGGGCCTCAGCCCCCCTTTCCAGGTCCTGGGGGAGGGGAGCTCGGGGGTCAGGGTGCCCCCTCTCTGTCCCAAGCCCAGAGGGTCTGAGGCCGGCGCCCACACAGGGTCTGCCTGTCACAGGGACCCCTGCTCCTGGCCCGTGAGGAGGAGGAGGAGGAGGAGAAGGACAATCAGGATGAGGCCCCAATGGCCTCAGCTGAGCCTGGCTCTGTGCCCTCACTGCGGTCAGACCCGAGCCCCGGGTGCCCCTCTGTCTGAGGAGTTGGGGGGGGTCACTGCCCAGGAGGAGCCGCTGACCGGCAGGGCCCAGGGCTTTGTTCAGGCCGCCGGCTCTGCTGCCTTAGGGGCCGCCCAGTCCTGTCCCTGGGCGGGGCCGGTGGGGAGGGCCAGGCCCCAGGACGCGGCCCCGGGGGCTCAGGGCGCTTCCTGGGGGGGGGGGTGCCGGGCCCGGGAGGGGCCGGTGGGGAGGCGGTGTCCGGGCCCTGCGGGGGGGCGGTGATCGCACCCCGACCTACAACCCCGAAGCCGTGCCGCCGAGGCCGCGGGCACGGCAGCCACAGGCCAGGCCACAGCGTGTGCGGAGGGGCCGGCCGCCGGGGGGAGGGCAGAGGCCCCCGGAGCAGCGGGCCTCAGGCCGGCCGGAGTCGGGGTGGGCGGCGGCTCGGGGACTCTCCCTGGGGGGGTGGGGGGGCGCCAGGTCCTCTGAGCACCCTCCGCCGGGCCTGGGGGCGGCCCTGGGCCTGCAGGCGCTTTGGAGGCTCAGTGGACGGTGCCTTTCGGGGTGCCTGTCAGGCCTCCCGCTCCCGGTCCCCCCCGCTGGCCCCGGACCTCCCCGGGCCCTGGGTGAGAGGTGGGGTTTTGTCTGCAGGCAGCGGGGTGCCCTGGAGGCACGGAGGTGGGGGTGAGAGGGGTGCAGAGCTGGCTGCTGGGTGCGGGGACTTGGGATGGAGGGGGGGTGCTGGGAGCCGGGACACGGGGACCAGGGACCAGGGAGGGGCTGCTGGGTGTGAGCAGGGTCGGAGGGGAGGGGCGCGCAGTGGGCAGGGGCAGGAGGCGCACAGATGCCCCTCCGGGACAGCGGCTCGGGACCAGCCTGGGCCCCCCCAAATCCGGGGCCTCCTCTGCATCGGAGCTCAGCGCCCCCTCCCACCTGCGCCTCCCATCCACAGGGTCCCCGAGAGCGGCCCAGGGCCACCTCCTGCCCATGTATGCAACACATGGACACAGAACCACAAACACACACACACACACACACACACGCACAGAGACATGCACACACGACAGACATGCAGACACTGTGCGCACACACGGACACAGAACCACAAACACACGCACATACACACATGCAGGCACACACACATGCACACGCGTCCAGTACTCCGACATGTGTCTTTCTTTGATGAGGGGAGCCGATAGGGTTTGGGGGGTCACCGTCATGATGGGCACGCTGAGCCCTGGGCGCGGGGCCCGTGTTTCGGGGTCACACACGGGGACACCCCGGGATGTGCCCTTGGCGTGAGGAACAGAATGGCCTCGGGGGCCTGGGCGGCATCAGGAAGGAGTGACCCAGCCTCTGCCGGCGCCGAGAGCCTGGGGTGGTCCCGCCTCGGCGCCCACCCCGGGGCTGCCTGGGCTTCCTCCCGGCATGGCGGCTCTGAGTGCCGGGGGGGGGGCGGCATGGCGGCTCTGAGTGCCGTGGGGGGGCGGCATGGCGGCTCTGAGTGCCGGGGGGTGGGGGCGGCATGGCGGCTCTGAGTGCGGGGAGGGGGGGTGCGGGGGGGCGGCATGGTGGCTCTGAGTGCCGGGGGGGGGGGGGCGGCATGGCGGCTCTGAGTGCCGGGGGGCGGGGGGGGCGGATGCGAGCCCTCTGAGTGCGGGGGGGGGGGGCGAAGGGGGGCAGCTCTGCCTCCTCCACCTGGGCAGCTGCTCTGCTGGGGCCGAGGCCGCTGGCACCCAGGGAGAGGACCCGCCTGCTTCTCCAGAGCCGCGGCCGTGTCTGCCGGGCACCCCCCTCCCCGCAGTGCCAGCCCGGCGCTCAGGGCCGCCCAGCACCGCCCGGCGTCTCCTTCGGGCTCACAGGACAGTCCCCCAAATGAAACACAAAACAGGCTGTCCCATGGTGGAGAGAAGGCCACGGAGCATGTCCTGACAAGTGCCCGCAGAGCTGGGTCAGCGCGGTCTCCAGGGACGGGAGAGCTGGTCCTCCCTGTCCCCGCCCAGGCCCCGGCTCTGCCTTTCTGGCCGCCGCAGCCCCAGCCCCAGCCCCAGCCCCAGCCCCAGCCCCGGCCCCGGCCCCGGCCCCAGCCCACAGCCCCAGCCCCCAACCCCAGCCCCAGCCCCAGCCCCAGCCCCCAGCCTGCAGCCCCAGCCCCAGCCCCAGCCCCAGCCCCCAGCCTGCAGCCCCAGCCCCAGCCCCAGCCCCAGCCCCAGCCCCAGCCCCCAGCCCCAGCCCCAGCCCCAGCCCCCAACCCCAGCCCCAGCCCCAGCCCCAGCCCCCAGTCCAGCCCCAGCCCCAGCCCCCAGCCCCAGCCCCAGCCCCAGCCCCAGCCCCCAGCCTGCAGGCGGGTTCTGTTATCTGTGTGTGTGTTGCAACCGACAACAGTGCGATGTGATGTACAACACACACCTGTCTACACACACACACACACACACACACACGCTGTTTTCCTCTCCTCGGCAGCTCCATGTTCTCTCAGCAGCAGCAGCAGGGTCTCGGTGTCTCCTGGAGAACATTCCGGGCCCTGGCCACAGACCCTGAGCTGGCATCGGGGTGTGCCTCCGCCGGTCCATCTGTCTCTCCCCAGCCCCGTCCTCCCCGGGCACCCAGCCTTGCCCCAGAGCGAGCGGGCATCGGCGTGGACCCCCCTCAGGGCGGCGGCCAGCTCCGCCCGGACACAA
This sequence comes from Pipistrellus pygmaeus, assembly GCA_949987585.1. Taxonomy (NCBI): domain Eukaryota; kingdom Metazoa; phylum Chordata; class Mammalia; order Chiroptera; family Vespertilionidae; genus Pipistrellus; species Pipistrellus pygmaeus. The sequence goes on along the minus strand of OX465311.1, from coordinate 719,126 downwards.
ACCCTGGCCGTCCCAGGCCACTGCCACGCCCGGCCACCGAGACCCTGCCCGGGCCAGCCCCACGGGTCCTGTTCCCTCCCGAGCTCTGCGCCTCTCGCTGGGCGGGCGGTCCCTGCGGGCAGGGGACACGCGTGTGCCACGGGGCCCGGGTCAATGCGTTTCCGGCCTCTTGTGAGCCGTCCGTTCCCTTTGGAAAAGTCACAGACGGCCACGTAACACGTGCACCCGCCTCGGGCAGAGGCAGGAGGCATGTGCTGGACTGACCGGCCAGGAGTGTGTGGTCTGCGTGTGAACACGTGTGGTCTGTGTGTGAACATGAGTGGTCTGCGTGTGAACACGTGTGGTCTGTGTGTGAACACGAGTCACCCCTTTCCTGGAAGCTACCTCCTGCCCTCGGCTGCTGCCCAGGGGGGATCTGGGTCTCAGGGGGACAGGAGGCCGTCCGGGGGTACAGGGGAGGCGGGAGGCAGTCCAGGGTTACGGGGCCGTGGCAGGGCCTGGAGCCAGTGGTTGCCTCGTGGCTGACGTGTCCCCCACAGGAGTCTGTCCAGCCCCGCCTCCTGGGGGCGGTGGCGGTGGGGACGGAGGGGTGTCTTTCCTTCCCAGGGGGCCCAGACGCGGTGAGAGAGGCGAGCATGAGCCCCCCGCCCTGAGCCTCGGTTTCCCTCTGGTGCCAGCACTGGAGGCACCAAGGGCTGTGCGGCCACGAAGCCGGCAGGCCTCACGCCCCGCCCACAGCCCGTGCCCAGCACCACTGCCGGCCCCGGCCGGGCCTCCGGGCGGGTCCATGCCGAGCCGGACGGAGCTCTGAGGATCCGCGATGCTCAGCCCCAGACGCCCCCCCTCAGCCCGGAGCCCGCACTTGGGGTGGGGGTCAGGGCCGCGGGGGCAGGAGTGAGTGCCTGTCACCCAGTGTCCCTAACTGCCGCTCTAGGCCGGGGGGATCATGCTGCACCCGACTCTCCAGACAGCACCCCTGTGGGCAGGGGTGACAGCCTCCGCCGCCGCCCCTCGCCCGCTGCCCACACATCCCTCCGCCTCGGCTGCCGTGCTGGGGCCCTGTGGACCCGGCGTACCCCAAAGGGCAGCGGCTGTGTCAGGGCTCTGCTGTGCTTGGGGCCCAGAGCCTGTGCCCAAGCAGGAAAGAGAGAGGGAGAGAGAGAGGGAGAGAGAGGGAGAGAGAGAGGGAGAGAGAGGTGGGGGAGAGAGAGAGAGAGAGAGAGAGAGGAAGGGAGGGAGAGAGGGAGAGAGACCGAGAGGTTGGGGAGAGAGGGAGGATGGAGAGGGAGAGAGAGAGAGAGAGAGGGAGGGAGAGAGGGAGAGAGAGAGGTGGGGGAGAGAGAGAGAGATGGAGAGATGGAGAGAGGGAGAGAGAGAGGGAGAGGTGGGGGAGAGAGGGAGAGGTAGAGAGGGAGAGGAAGGGAGGGAGAGAGGGAGAGGACAGAGAGAAATCGGGGCATTTGTTTCTGCCAAGTCTTGTTTTTTCTTGTTTTCTTTTCGGTGGCTCATTTCAGGGGTTTCTGTTGTTAATTCATCATCTGCTATAATTTTAACTGTTTTTATTGTCGATGGTGTTACAGATATCTCCCCGGCCCCCATGTTCTCTCAGTTTACACCTGCCTCTCCGGTGGCCCCCAGGCCCCTCGGAGGGCTCCGGGCCGGTGGCTGGCTCCCACACTGCCCTCCAGCCCGCACCCTGAGACGCAGGGCCCCGCCGCGCGGGGACGGCCCCCAGGGGAGCGGCCTGGGTCCCGCTGGCCCCGAGGCCTGGGGGGGCGGCCTGGGTCCCACCCGGGGGGCACGGGGCGTCAGGGCCCGAGGCCTGGGGCAGGAAATGACGTGCTGGGCTGAGGCACAGGAGGTGTGTGGAGGCAGCGTGCGGAGGTCGAGGTGCCCGGCAGGAAGCGGACGGACAGGAAGCAGGGGCATTCTCCCAGCGCGGGCCAGGGGGCGGAAACGTGGCCAGGGGGTGGAAACGTGGCGAGGGGGCGGAAACGTGGCCAGGGGGCGGAAACGTGGCGAGGGGGCGGAAACGTGGCGAGGGGGTGGAAACGTGGCGAGGGGGCGGAAACGTGGCGAGGGGGCGGAAACGTGGCCAGGGGCGGAAACGTGGCCAGGGGCGGAAACGTGGCGAGGGGGCGGAAACGTGGCGAGGGGGCGGAAACGTGGCCAGGGGCGGAAACGTGGCCAGGGGCGGAAACGTGGCCAGGGGGCGGAAACGTGGCCAGGGGCGGAAACGTGGCCAGGGGGCGGAAACGTGGCGAGGGGGCGGTGAGGGCGGCCGAGGCTCCAGGCCACTACAATCGGGATGGAGCCCCGGGCGGGGGCGGGAGAGCTGGGGGGACAGGTCACCTGGGTGGGGACAGGGGCCCCGGGCGGGCGTGGGGCCTCTGGGGTGCACCTGCAGGGCGTGGGCAGAGGTGCCTGCTCTGAGGGCGGGCGGGCTTGGAGGGTGAGGTTCAGAGAGGCCTCCAGCGGCCCCCAGGCCCCCTCCCACCCCCCCGCATGGGCCATTAGCGCAGGCCCGGCTCGCCAGGCCCCCGGCCCGCACTCGCCTCTGCCTGGAGGGAGCCCCACTGAGTCCGAGGGCAGCGGTGCAGGGACCTGCCTGGAGCCGTCCTGCTCCCTCCACCTGGAGGGCGGCTGTGCCGGGCCAGCAGGGGGGCCCTCGCCTGCCCAGGCTCCGAGGTGGCCGGTCTGCAGAGTCTCCCAGGGGCAGTGGGGGGAGGCTGTGCCCCAGGCCGCCACTCCGCGGCCGGGCAGGTCCCGGGCACCCGGCCTGGGAGTGCCTGAGGCTCCCGCTGGCCTCGCCGTGGTCCCCACCTCCAGAGGCAGACGTCCCGGCCGGAGCGCTCCAAACTCCAACGGGCCTGGGAGGCGAGAGGCCAGCCTCTGAGGGACAGCGGGCAGACCCCTGGGCCTGGGAGGCGAGAGGCCAGCCTCTGAGGGACAGCGGGCAGACCCCTGGGCCTGGCCCCCGGACAGGGGAGGCGTGGCATGCCCCATGGAGAGCCAGCCCCTGGGCCAGGCCTGCAGTCCGGTCCCGGGGGCGGGCACAGAGGTGGGTGATGCCCCGGGCCCGGGGGCAGGGAGCCCGGACCCCAGGAGGGCGCTTTTCTGGTGCCCAGCGTCCCAGACCAGCCGGAGGACAGGGGCCTCCGGGGACCGAGGGGCGGGGGTCCCAGCGGCCTGGTGCCCGAGGACAGGGGCCTCCGGGGACCGAGGGGCGGGGGTCCCAGCGGCTCCGCAGGAAGAGGCACCGGCCTCTGCGCTGGGCGGAGGGAGCCCGGCCCGCGGAGGGCCCTGCCAGGCCTGGCTGAGCTCCCCTCCGCAGGGCAGCCGTGGGGGCGGGTCCGCAGGGAGGGCGGGGGCGGCTGGACTTTCAGGGCCGGTGCCTCTGTGGCCGGCGCTGTCTCGGCCTCTCCTCTCCCGGTCGCAGTGCGGGCCTGGGCAGGCCAGGGCCATCGAGCCCCGCGCGCCTGTGGGTCTCCGTGCTCGGCCCGGACCCCTCGCAGGACTGGCTGCCCGCTTCCTGCTCCCGCGCCCTGACCGCTCCTGGGCCGTGGCGCTGCTCCTCCGCCTTGGGGGCCGGACCACGCCCTGTGTCCGTCCGGGGGCACAGGGCCTTCAAGGCCCCGCGGCCAGATGGCCGGTCCGTGCCAGGGCCCCGCTCGCTCGGGCGCGGTCCGTCCGCACCGGGGACAGACTCTGTCCCGGCCACGTCGAGGGAGAGGCCACGAGGAGGGCGCAGTCACGGGGAGGGAGAGGCCACGGGGAGGGAGAGGCCACGGGGGGGGTGGCCACTGGGGACAATCAGACTCTGTCCCGGCCACCGGGAGGGCGGCCACGGGGAGGGCGGCCACGGGGAGGGCGGCCACGGGGAGGGCGGCCACGGGGAGGGGCGGCGGGACCATCCGCTCGGAGCGGCCAGTTGCCCGCCGTATGCGCCGCCCGGAGCCCATCGCGGACTCTGTCAGCAGGGGAGACAGATGTTCCCTCGGCGGCCGTTTGTCCTTGAAACGCCCGGGGCTTTTTAATATGAAATGAAGCCGCCGGAGCCCGGCGCCTTAGCAACAGCCCCGGGCAGCGCTCCCTGCGGCCGGACCCCCCCCCCCCCCCCCCCCCCGCCCTCAGGTGCAGGGGAACCGGCTCACGTGGACGGCTCCTGCGCTCCTGGGCCTCCGAGGCCCGGCGCTGGCCTGGGGGCGCCCTGAAGGGTGGTGCTGCATGTCGGGTGTCTGGTGCTGGGCCCGGTCAGAGCAGGGCTGAGCTGGGCGGCAGTGGGTCTCCCAGGCCATTTACTGAATGAATGAATGAATGAATGAAGGGAGAAATGAATGAAGGAAGGAAGGAATGAAGGGGGAATGAATGAATGAATGAATGAATGGAGGGAGGGAGGAATTGAAGGAAGGAAGGGAGGAAGGAATGAATGAAGGGAGGGAGGGAGGGAGGAAGGGCCAATGCAGCCCATGGGGCGGGTGGGCGGCAGCAGGAGGGGGTGGGGGCCAGGCCGGCCGGCCGCTCGGTGAGGCCTTCAGGGTTCCGGGCTCCCCACGCAGTGATGTCCGAGCTTCTCCTCCTGGTTGTTCTTTTACCAAAGGTCTGAACAGAAGGGTTCTTCCCGCCGGCCATGAGGGTGCGCCGCGGGGGAGCGGCCGTGGCTTCCGCCTCCCCCGGCAACCGTCAGCGGCCGCCGGGGACCCTGGGAACGGTCAGCGGCCGTGGGGGACCCCCGGGAACAGTCAGCGGCCATTGGGGACCCCCGGGGACGGTCAGCGGCCATGGGGGACCCCCGGGAACGGTCAGCGGCCATGGGGGACCCCCGGGAACGGTCAGCGGCCATGGGGGACCCCGGGAACGGTCAGCGGCCGCCGGGGACCCCCGGGGACGGTCAGCGGGGGGTGGCACATCCACTTGGAGATTCGGGTGTTGAACTGGAGGACGAGGGCTGCATTTCTGCCTCCGCTCGGAGCTGCCGCGCTGCCCACAGCGGGCCTCTTCCCGGGCGAGCTGCCTCCGAGGGAGGAGGTCCCGACAAGGCCCTGACCTCCCCTGTGTCTCCAGATGGGTTTCCTCCCTCGAACCCGCTTCCAGCCCGGAGGCAGCTTATGGGACGCGGAGGACGGAAGGACGGACGGAAAAACGCCAATCGCATCACAGGCCGCCCCGAGGCCCCGCCGCCTGTGAACGCTCAGGTGCAGGAGGCACACGGGCTCGGGGCTCCCGGCCCGCGGAGGGCTGGTCAGCTGACGCCCGCTGCCCCGGGCCGGGGGGCGCCCCATGCACCCCGCGCGAGCGAGGCCCCGGGTCCCCCAGCTCAGGGGCCCCCAGGACACCCCTCCTCCCAGCCTCCCCGCACCCCAGCGCCTCCGTCCCCCCTGAGGGGCCCCAGCCACCTGCTCGGCACAGGGCGGGTGGCGGCCGGGCACTGGGGCTCCCGTTTCCGGGGTGCGGGGCTGGAGCCCCTGGGCGGCGGCTGCAGGCGAGGAGGTGTCCATGCAGCGGGGGCAGGGCGTCCACAGGCTGCGGGCCTGGCCTGGGCTTTCCCCCTGCTGCCCGGGGGGGCTGGTGGGCGTGCTCAGGGCGCGGGTAGGACGCTGGGGTGTCAGTGTGCGGGCGCTGCTCTACCCGAGTCCCACAGACTGGAGCCTCACAACCAGCTGCCCGTCCTGGGGCTGGAGCCCGGCCCGGCGCCCGGCGGCTCCCCGGCCGGCTCCCGGCCTCTCTGCTGGGCGTGCGGGCGCGGCTCCTCCCGGTCCCCACGGGGTCCCCGGCGTATCCTGACCCCCTCTTCTTCCGACTCCGTTTCCGCTGAGTCACCCCTGAGGACCCTCGCCCCCAGGAAGGCCCAGCTGCCGGCTGGGGCGGGGGCTCCGCCGGGAGGGTCTTAGGGACACAATCCAGCCACCACCCGGGGGGCGGGTGCCCAGGGTGAGCGCTCTGTGCAGCCCGGGGCCGGCAGTGTGAGGCGGGGCGGGCTTGTGGGCGAGGCTCTGAGAGGCCTCCGGCGGCCTAGAGGCCCCCCTCCCCTCCCCTCCCCTGCAAGGAGACAGTCTCCGGGGAGATGGGGGTCCAGAGCCCCCCGTGCCCCCCACGCACTGGGAACCGGCCCCGGGGTGCAGGGAGGGAGGGGCTGCCGGCCTCCGAGCCGCCCCTCTGCCCGCCCCAGGCCCTCAGCACGGCTCCCCTCATCCCCTCCCCGGCCTGAGCGGCCTCCCCTCCCTCCCCTCTCCTTCCTTCTCCTGTCACATTCCTGCTCTTCCCCCAACCGATTCCCAGAGGCCAGTGAAGGCTGGTGGAGGCTGCAGCCGAAGCCTCATTCGTTCGTTCATTCACTCGTTCACTCCATCATTCATTCTCTCCTCCCCAGAGTGGGCCCTGCCGCCGCCGGTGCTGTGTGGCTCGAGGGGTCGGGGCCTCCCTGGGCCTCCGTGGGGCCTCGCGGCGAGGACCTTGCCCAGCGGTCCTGGGACAGCGAGACGGCGCTCACACACGTGGCCGGAGAACACGCGGGCACCGAACACGCCACGTCACCGCAAAGTAACAATGAGAGCCACGTCCACTGTGGGTGGGATCTCGCTGGAGCCGAGAGGCCCCGGGGGTCTGGCACGGACAGGCCGGTCCGGCCCCTGTCCCTGGGGGTGCAGGCGGAGGTGCCCCCGACGGGCCCCGGGCCCCGGACCCCCGCTGGCCACGTAGCCACGCCGGGGGGCCCGTGGCTGATAGCCCGGGGCCTCCGATGTGTGTTAATCCCCGTGAGAAGCCCCCGTGTCCTCGTGGCTGTGGAGCGAGCGGGACTCAGCGAAAACCCCGACCACGCCGACATGGACCGAGGCTGAGGACGGCCCGCGGCCGGCTCCCCCCCGAGGTGGCCTGGGTGGCGGCCGGGGCTCTGCAGGATTTGGGGCCACGTTTACATTCTCGGCCGGAAGGACATGCTTGGCGCAGAGTTTAGACAGCATTAGGGTAAATAGACGCACGCATGCGCTCGAATTTCAAAATATTTAACCGCGGGGAGCGGGTCACAGGCCGGCCGCAGCGAGGGATGGCGAGGAGAGGCGGCCGCCGTTGTTGAAAAGGGGCAGCGAGCCCGGCCGGCGTGGCCCAGCGGCTGAGCGTCGACCTAGGAACCAGGGGGTCAGGGTTCGATTCCCGGTCAGGGCACAGGCCGGGCTGCGGGCTCCATCCCCAGGGTGAGGCGTACAGGAGGCAGCCGGTCCGTGACTCTCTCATCACAGATGTTTCTCTCTCTCCCTTTCCCTTCCTCCTTGACATCAGTACAAATATTGAAAAGAAAAGTGGCAGAGAGAAGAAGAGGGAGACCAGGGTCTTCCTAAGAAACAGCGCAGGCCCTGGCTGGTGTGCTCAGTGGATAGAGCCGAGCTCTTCGGCCCCTTGCGTGTGGCTCTTCCACAAAACACCACGGCCTGGGCAAGTCTGTGTTGAAGAAGTGGCGTTAGAAGACGTTTAAGTTTAAAAAACGTGGCTCTCCGAAGAAATTTCAACCGTTGTCCTGTTGATATTTGGCCCTGTGGGCTGATGAGTGTGCTGACCGCTGGGAGAGAGCATCGGCCTGTGAGCTGGAGGGTCCCAGGTTTGATTCTGATCAAGGCTGTGGACGGCAGTGGCAGGCTCCTCCAGGCCCAGGCCCGGGGCCGGGGCCGTGCCGGAGGCCATGGATGTGATTCTCTCACGTGACGTTTCCCTCTCTCTCCCACGCTCCCTGAGGATCCACGGAAACACCCCTGGCTGAGGACGAGCGGCAGAGATGGCCGCGGGGCAGGGCGGCAGCTGGCGAGGCAGGGCCAGGACAGCTGGGGGGAGCCTCCGGTTCAGACGATGGCGGCAGGGGGGGGCAGGCCGGTCGGCGTCACCCGGTGCGCAGTCCCACGGAGCCGCTTCCTGGAAAGACGTGGCGGGAGGCGCGGGCCACCTGCCCCTTCCACAGCGACAGGAAGCCGCCCGCCCACCCGGTGCCACGGAAACTCCAGGCTGCGCGTCCCTGCCTGCGCTGGTCCCGGAGGCAGGCCCACGGCGGCGGGGCGGGCACGGGGTTGGCTGGCCTTCCAGTCCTGTCAGAGCCAGCGGAGTGGCAGCCCTGGGCCCCTCCGGCGGGCACGGAGCCCGGCTGGGGTGGCTGGCCGAGCGGCGGGCAGCGAGGAGCGGGCACCGAGGCGCAGGGAAGGCCCCGGCGGAGGGCCCAGGGCAGGGGCTGGGCTGTTGGCACGGGGACCGGCCCGCCGGCACCTGTGGAGGCTGCCAGCCCTGTCTGAGCGGAGGGCACAGACCCGCTCACCGGGCGGCCTCGCGGCCGGGCACGTGCGGCCCGGATCACAGCTGCGGGAGCAGCCGATGGGCTGAGAGAGGGCGGGGCGGGGCCCCCGGCGCTCAGGGTGGGAGGTGTGCAGACCCTTCCCCTCCTGCCTTCCTTCTTCCTCCCATTCCTTCCTTCCTTCCTTCACTCCCTCATGCCTTCATTCATTTGTTCATTTATCATTCATTCATTCATTCATTCTCTCCTTCATTTTTTCTCCTATTCAATCTCTCATGCATTCATTCTTTCTCCGATTCAATTCTTTTATTTATTCTGTCCCAACGTTTTCCTCACCTCCGTCCTGCAGCTCTCCTGCCTCCCCCTGCGCCCTTGCCTCAGACCAGAGCCGCAGGGGTGGGGGAGCGGAGGCTGGGTCCGGGGGATGGAGCAGGAGGCGGGCTGAGCACCAGGGCCTCTGTGCCCAGCTCCGCGCCCACCGGGCCGGCTCCTGCTTCCCGGGACCTGGGGGAGGGGCGCCCTGCATTCCGGCTGCTCCGGCTCCGGCTCCGGGTTCGGGTTCGGGCTCCGGGGGAGGGGCCTGTGCCCCCAGGACTGCCAGGCCGCCCCAGTGCCGCGGGCGGGGTCCTGGCCTGGGCAGGGGCCCAGCCGCCTCCCAGCAGGTGCCGCGCCCCTCCCCCGCCCGGAGCTGTTTGCAGAAGAAAGCCGCCAATTTGTTGTCCTTCAGTCACTTCAGACCCCGTTTTGGAGAAATGAAGAGAAAAGCCCTTCAGAGCGGCCACTGGGTGCCCACTGCGCCCTCCCCGCCACACCCCACCCCCGCCCCCACCCACCTACCCCCCCACCCACCTACCCCACCCCCACCCCCGCCACCCTCCACCCCCACCCACCTACCCTACCCCCGCCCCACCCCCACCCGCCTACCCCGCCCCCACCCACCTACCCCACCCCACCCCCACCCACACCCACCTACCCCCACCCCCGCCACCCTCCACCCCCACCACCCCCACCCGCCTACCCCGCCCCCACCCACCTACCCCACCCCACCCCCACCCACACCCACCTACCCCCACCCCCGCCACCCTCCACCCCCACCACCCCCACCCACCTACCCCGCCCCCACCCACCTACCCCACCCCACCCCCACCCACACCCACCTACCCCCACCCCCGCCACCCTCCACCCCCACCACCCCCACCCACCTACCCCACCCCCACCCACCTACCCCACCCCACCCACCTACCCCACCCCACCTACCCCCACCCCCGCCCCCACCCCCACCACCCCCACCCGCCTACCCCACCCCCACCCACCTACCCCGCCCCCACCCACCTACCCCACCCCACCCACCTACCCCCACCCCCGCCCCCACCCCCGCCACACCCCACCCCCACCCGCCTACCCCACCCCCACCCACCTAACCCATCCCCACCCACCTACCCCACCCCCACCCACACAGGCCCAGGTCCAGGCGGCAGAGCCTCCTCCGCAGGGAGCACGCCCGCGCCCGGTTAACCGAGGGGCGGGCCCGGAATCGGCCTGTCCCGGCATCTGGCGCAGGGCCACAAAGGGCGCGGCCGGGGCAGGGCGGGCGGGCGCCGCGTTGACCTGCAAATGAGCTTGGTCTGCCATGAGAGCCACGGACGCCGCTCCCCTGGCGGCCCTCGGCCCTCGCGGCCCGGCCGGCCGGGAACGGGGCCCCGGCCCTCCCACCGGCCCCGTCCTTCCCGGCGGGGCAGGGCCGGCGCGAGGGCCGCCCGTCCTTCCCCCTCGGCCACGGCCCCTCCCGCCTGGACCCTCTGGGCCGGGCAGGGCTCCGGGACGCGGCCGGGGGCAGTCCGGGGGGTGGGGAGGGTGGGGTTGATCCTGGGACATGCTGGCCCCGTCCCCAATGCCAGCCTCTGGGCAGCGACTGGAGCCTGTTCAGGCGCGAGGGACTCAGGGCCTCTGAGGCGAAGGCGTGATGGGCTCTGGACCGGCCGCTCCCGCGGGCCGGCGAGGGCTCTGGGACCCCCTGCGGGGGCCAGCGTGGCTCCGGACACCCCCAAAGGCCTGGGGAGTGTGGGGCGCCGGGGGCTCCGGGGCCTGTGGCCCAGGGGGAGGTGGCGTCTCGGCTGCATGACGTCCCTCTGGCCGCCCTGCCTCCCCCGCGGCACCGGCTCCCGGCTCGCCCGAGGGGGCAGGCACCCTGGCCGCCTGCGGCGATGGGCGGGGCCGGGGCCTGTTCGGGGTACGGGGGTGGGGGTTGGGGAGATGCTGGGGCCGAAGGTGGGCGCTGGGTCAGGGTCCGAGGGGGCCCTCGGGGAACCCCTTAGCAGGGGCCAGAACTCTACAGCCTCCCCGGAAACAGACACCCAGACCCCGGCCGGGCTCTCTTCCCGGGAACAGGAAGCTGAGCGGGCGGCCAGCTGAGGGGCTGAGCAGCGGCCGGGAACCAGGAGGTCGCCGGTTTGACTTCCGTCGGGGCGCCTGCTGGGGTCTCAGGCCCCACGCCCAGCGGGAGGCGGCCGGCCCATGTTTCTCTTTCCTCCATGTTTCTCTCTCTCTCCTTCTCCCCTCCTTCTGAAATCAATAAAAACATGTTTAAAGAGACAGTGCGTTGAATGGTGAGCAGGTGCCACTCCAGGGAGAATTCGTCAGCCGACTAGTTTTCCGGGAGTCGGGTCCCGGGCCGGCGCGGAGGGGGGGCCTGTGTGCGGGGGGGGGGGGGGGGGCCCGAGGGCTCCTGGGCGGGCCAGTGTGGGGCGGGGTCTCGGCCTGTGGGTCTCCCGGAGCTGAGGAGCCTGCTGGGGCGTCTCCGTGGTCTCTGGCTGTGGCCCCTCCTGCCCTTACCCCAGGAGTGTGTGTGGGGGGTGCTAGGGACGTGGTGGCACCGGGTACCCAGGTGTTCATTTTTTTTTTTCCTTTTTTAAATATTTTATTGATTTTTCACAGAGAGGAAGGGAGAGGGACAGAGACGCAGAAACATTGATGAGAGAGAAACATCGATCAGCTGCCTCCTGCACACCCCCCACCGAGGATGTGCCCGCACCAAGGTACATGCCCTTGATCGGAATCGAACCTGGGACCTTTCAGTCTGCAGGCCGACACTGAGCCACACTGGTCAGGGCCTTTTTCTTTTTTTTAAAGATATTTTTATCAGTTTCAGAAAGAGATAGAAACACTGATGATGAGAGAGAAAATCAGACTGGCTGCCTCCTGTGCGCTCCTCACTGGGGATGGAGCCCGCACCCCGGGCCTGTGCCCTGGGTGGGAACGGAGCCGTGACCCCCTGGTTCCTGGGCCGGTGCTCAGCCTCGGCGCCCTGGCCGGCTCAGGGGTTCCTCGTCGGACACGGCTCTGCATCGGAGGCGCCCGGGCAGCACCTGCAGGGAGCCGGCCCGGAGGGTGTGCGGGCCGCAGCTGCTCCGGGGCCGCCTCCACGGACAGACGTGGGGGGAGGGAGGAGGGCTCTGGGGGGTGTGAGGGGGTACACCTCGGCACACTCGGGGGACCCTGGGGCCCTGAGGGGTGCGGGCCAGCTGGCCGAGGGGACAGTCCTCCGGGGCTGGCGGGGGGACGCCCATTCTCTGGGGTCAGGTCCCAGCAGCCACCGCGGCGCCGCCCGGGGCTGGGGCTGGGGAGGAGCTGGCTCCTGCAGGCTGGCGCCTCTGGGACACGTGGCCACGGTTCTCCGTGGAATGTGTGCCTTGTCTGTGGGGGGACCAGCTGCACAGGACGCAGCTGGGTCGGCCGCGGGGCCGAGGCCTGTGAAGGGAGAGCAGGCCCCGCGTCTGGCTGGCTCTGCAGGAGGAGGGGCCCTGTGCCTGGGGCTTTGTTGGATGAGTAGGAGCTTGCTAAATGGAGTAAGGGAGGAAGGACCAGTTCCTTGTGGACGGTGGTGGCCTTGCCTGGGGGTGCCTGGCCCTGCCCCCTGCTGCCTCCACAGGCCCCGGGGCTGCAGGCTGGGCTGGGAGTGGGGCAGTGACAAGAGACCCCTCGCTCTGGGTCCTCCTGCAGGAGGGAGGGAGGAGCCTCCTGCCCGCAGTGCAATGCCCTCCGCCGCCCGGACCCTCAGCCTCCGCCCACCCAGAGGGGCCCCACCTCTGCGCCTCCCCCAGGAGGGCCGGCGGGCCGGCAGGCGCTCGCCGGCCCTCACCCCGCGGTGGGGACAGGAGGCTCGGCTGACTCCTGTGGACACAGCGTGGACCGGCCCCTGTGCCCACGCGGCTGCTGGCTGCCTGAGGCTGGGAGGGCACAGGTCTCAGCCCCTTTCCCCCTGCCTCAGGCCTGTGCTGGGCACCAGGGCGGGCACCCCCCCCCTGCCCTGGCCTCTGGGTAGCACTGGCTCTGGGAGGCCGCTGCTGGGTGTGGGGTGCCCAGGGTGAGGTGCCCAGGCATGTGGGTGCCCAGGACTGGGGGGCCCAGATGGGGGGGCCCAGATGTGGGGGGCCTAGGTATGGGGAAGCCAGCTTCCCCATGGGGCGGGCAGCGCCAGGCCGGCGGCAGTGCCAGTGTGAATGGGCCTCTGTGCCCCCCCCCCCCCCCCCGCTGGCATCTGCCACCGGATTCCGTTTCCTGGAAGCGGTGCGGCCGCAGGTGGATCTCCGAGGCCGGTGACCTCCGAGCGGAGCCGGGGGGCCGGGAGCCGGGAGGCCGGGAGCCGGGGAGAGGCCGGGAGCCGGGGGGGCTGGGAGCCGGGGGGCCGGGAGCCGGGGGGCCGGGAGCCAGAGGGGGGCGGGAGCCAGGGGGGGGCAGGAGTCGGGGGGCCGGGAGTCGGGGGGCGGGAGCTGGGGGGCTGGTAGCCGGGGGGGCTGGGAGCCGGGGGGAGGCCGGGAGTTGGGGGGCCGGGAGCCGGGGGGCGGGAGCCGAGGGGCTGGTAGCCGGGGGGGCCGGGAGCCGGGGGGGCGGGAGCAGGGGGGCCGGGAGCCGGGGGGGGTGCTGGGAGCCGGGGGCCGGGAGCCGGGGTCCGGGGACAATGGCCTTTCCCGGGGTCGGGGCTGCTGGCAGCGGGAGGCACTGCCCGCACCCTGAGGCCCGGGCACCGCAGGGAGGGGCCGGCGCGGTGCCAGGCCTTGGCAGGGCTGTGGGCGGCGTGCCAGCGGCCGGGACGGGAGGTCTGTGAGTGCTGTCAGGGCCCGGCCTCACCTGGAGGCGGGGGTGGGGCGAGGGGCAGGAGGGGGCGGCTGACCCCCTGGCCTGGCCCCCATGGCAGCTCGGGGTGCACAGGAGGGAGGAGGGGCCGGGGCGGGGGGGGCAGGGAGCTTGGAGTCGGAGCAGCGCCCGGCCCGGCCCCTCCGTGGTCCTCCCTCCGTCCGCCCTGGCAGTGTTTCTAGCTGAGTCCCTCATCCATTTGTGCATCAGTCTGTCCACCTGGTGCGGCCACCTGGCCGCTGGGCAGCGCCCGCCGTGCCGGGGGGGGGGGGGCCTGGAGCCTCAGGCTCTCTGGGGGGATGGGAGCCTGGTCTCTGGGGGGATGGGAGCCTGGTCTCTGGGGGGGGGGGTCCCTGGAGCCTGAGGGTCTCTCTGGGGGGTCCTCGGAGCCTGGGGTCTCTCTGGGGGGTCCTCGGAGCCTGGGGGTCTCTGGGGGGTCCCTGGTGCCTGGGGGTCTCTCTGGGGGGTCCCCGGAGCCTGGGGGGGGGAATGGGAGCTTAAGGGTCTCGGGGGGGGGGCTCTTGGGGTGACTAACTTGCTCCGAGGGGGTGAGGGGCAGAGCCAGGACCCTGGCTCAGCTCCGGGAAAGCAGTCTTGGTCTCAGTGACCACACCTGGGACAAGCGCCGGCCCTCTGCCAGGTGACCGCGGCCTCGCACTGCCCCCCGGACGGCCCCTGGGGCCCGGGCTCAGGCTGGGAGACCCTGGGCGGGGCAGGGTGTGTGTGTGAAGGGCCAGCCCTCTCCCAGCCGTGGGGGCAGGGCCGGTGGGTGGCCGGGCAGGGGCGGCGGCCAGGCAGGGGTGGTGGGTGGCCGGGCAGGGCCGGTGGGTGGCCGGGCAGGGGCGGTGGCAGAAGGACAGATGCACTGGGGCATGGGAGGGACCAGCCCAGAGGGGACCAGGCGCGGGGCGAGGAGAGGGGCCGGGAGGTGGGCAGGGGTGCGGGTGGGGTCACTCATCAGATGACGGGACGGACGAGGAGCCTGTGGTCCTTCTCCGACGCTTGGTGCCTGGCCCACAGCTCGTGAAGTTGGGGTGCGGGGACCCCTGAGGCTGAGGAGTGAGGGGCTCTGTCTGAGCCAGCGTGGGAGCAGGAGGCCCGGCTTCTATCTCCATTCTCTCTTCACACCCATGTCCGTGGAGGCCATTCCTCCGCCAAGTGTGCATGTTTATATGCGTGCATGTGTGTGAACATATATGTGCATGCATATGCATGTGTGCACGTATCCTGTGGGTGTGGGTATGTTTGTGAGCATGTGCATACATGTGCATGCACGTGTGCATGTGCACACACAGATGCACAAACATAAATGCATGCACACATGCATGTGTATACGTCAGCATGTACACGCACACACATAGTGCACACATGTGTACATGCACACACGAGTGTGTATATGCATATACAATACATGCACACACATATGCATGTGCACCCATACGTACATGTGCATGTATGAGTGAGTGTGAGTATATATGTGTGTGGGCATGTATGCACATGTGTATATGTGTATGTGTATAAACGTGTTTGTGTATGAGTGTAGGTGTGCGATTGTGTGTGTATGTGTGTAGTTGTGTATGTGTGTGTGCATGTGTGCATGTGAATATGTGTGTATGAGTGTGTGAGTGCGTGTGTATATGTGTGTATGAGTGCGTGTGTGTATATGTGTGTATGAGTGTGTGTGTACGTGTGTGTGAGTATGTGTGTGTGTATATGTGTGTATGAGTGTGTGTGTAAGTGTGTGTGTATGTGTGTATGAGTGTGTGTGTACGTGTGTGTGAGTGTGTGTGTGTATATGTGTGTATGAGTGAGTGTGTGTATATGTGTGTATGAGTGTGTGTGTATGAATGTGTGTGTGAGTGTGTGTGTGTATATGTGTGTATGAGTGTGTGTGTAAGTGTGTGTGTGTGTATGTGTGTATGAGTGTGTGTGTGTACGTGTGTGTGTGTGTGTATATGTGTGTATGAGTGCGTGTGTGTATATGTGTGTATGAGTGTGTGTGTGTATGAGTGTGTGTGTGTGTGTGTATAGGTGTGTATGAGTGTATGAGTGTGTGTGTGAGTGTGTGTGTGTGTATATGTGTGTATGAGTGTGTGTGTATGAGTGTGTGTGTAAGTGTGTATGAGTGTGTGTGTGTACGTGTGTGTGTGTGTATATGTGTGTATGAGTGCGTGTGTGTATATGTGTGTATGAGTGTGTGTGTATGAGTGTATGAGTGTGTGTGTGTGTGTATAGGTGTGTATGAGTGTATGAGTGTGTGTGTGTGTGTGTGTATAGGTGTGTATGAGTGTATGAGTGTGTGTGTGAGTGTGTGTGTGTATATGTGTGTATGAGTGTGTGTGTAAGTGTGTGTGTGTATGTGTGTATGAGTGTGTGTGTGTACGTGTGTGTGAGTGTGTGTGTGTATATGTGTGTATGAGTGCGTGTGTGTATATGTGTGTGTGTATGAGTGTATGAGTGTGTGTGTGTGTGTGTGTATAGGTGTGTATGAGTGTATGAGTGTATGTGTGTGTGTGTGTGTGTGTGTGTGTGTGTATAGGTGTGTATGAGTGTATGAGTGTGTGTGTGGAGGAAGGTGCCCGGTGAGTGGCTCCCCTGAGGGTGCTGCCTCACTGGGGCACTAGGAAACCTGGAGTCGGGGGGGATGGGCTGACAGGGGCCGGGGGAGGGGGTGACAGGGGCCGGGGGGTGGGGGAGGGGGTGACAGGGGCCGGGGGAGGGGGTGACAGGGGCCGGGGGAGGGGGTGACAGGGGCCGGGGGCCGGGGGAGGGGGTGACGGGCCGGGGGGTGGGGTGACAGGGGCCGGGGGAGGGGGTGACAGGGGCCGGGGGGTGGGGGAGGGGGTGACAGGGGCCGGGGGCCGGGGGAGGGGGTGACAGGGGCCGGGGGTGGCATTTCCTGCGGCCCCGGGGCGGGGGTGCGTCTCCCTGAGCTGCGGGCGGCGGCGGGCTGAGCAGGGCATTGTGGGGCCGCCGGCCTCGGTCTCTTCGCCCACGGCAGACGCCCGGCCTTTCCCACGGAGGGGCCTCGGGGCCCGGACCCGTCTGCTCCGGCCGCCCTCCTGCCCTCGGCTTCCTGGCGCTTTTCCTCCAGCCGCTGCACAGGAAGTCCTGCTTCTCCTCAAGGCCTTCCCGTCAGCTTCCCACACAGGTGCTCCCCGGCCCTGCCGGCCTCAGTTTACTGCGTGCCTGAGGCCGCTCTGCTCTAAGCGTGGCCTCCCCTCTACTCTGAGCGCCCAGCCCCGGCGGCCCCTCCCCGTGCTCCCTCCCCGTGCTCCCTCCCGGTGCTCCCTCCCCGTGCTCCCTCCCCGTGCTCCCTCCCCGTGCTCCCTCCCGGTGCTCCCTCCCCGTGCTCCCTCCCCGTGCTCCCTCCCCGTGCTCCCTCCCGGTGCTCCCTCCCCGTGCTCCCTCCCCGTGCTCCCTCCCGGTGCTCCCTCCCCGTGCTCCCTACCCGTGCTCCCTCCCTGATCCCTCCCCGTGCTCCCTCCCCGTGCTCCCTCCCCGTGCTCCCTCCCGGTGCTCCCTCCCCGTGCTCCCTACCCGTGCTCCCTCCCTGATCCCTCCCCGTGCTCCCTCCCCGTGCTCCCTCCCCGTGCTCCCTCCCCGTGCTGCCCTCCCCGTGCTCCCTCCCCGTGCTCCCTCCCCGTGCTGCCCTCCCCGTGCTCCCTCCCCGTGCTCCCTCCCTGTGCTGGCCGCGCTGCCTCGGAGAAGCCGCTCGGAAAGGCCAGCCGCCGGCGGGACGGGGAGAGGGCAGAGCGGTGGCGGGCTGGACGCAGGAGGGCAGGCCTGGCAGCCAGGAGTCGCTGTGGCCTCCAAGAGACAAGGTTTCTTTTTTTAAAAATGTGTTTGTATTGACGTCAGAGAGGAGGGAGAGGGAGTGAGAGAGAGAGACGTGAGTGATGAGAGCATCATGGGCCAGCGGGGGATCGAGCCCACCGCTGGGCCTGGGCCGTGACGGGGATCGAACACTGACCTCCTGGTTCACAGGTCGGCGCTCAACCACTGAGCCGCGCCAGCCGGGGAGAGACAAGAGTTCAGCTCGGTCACAACACCCCTCCCCAACCCGGTCCCAGGAAGCACGGCCACCTTCGGGGCCTCGGAGGGCGGTGGCTCAGGGGAGGGCCCTCTGCCAGGCAGGTCTGCTCCCCGTCTCCTGGCGGGGGTGGGGAGGAGGGGCTGGCGCGGCGGGGGGCGGGGGGGGCGCCATGCTGCGCCGGCAGAGCCGGGCTCACTGGTGCTGGGGGAGGGCCGTGCAGAATCAGGCCTGGAGTTCCCTGACGAGGGAATCTGGGCTCAGAGAGACCCCCCCCCCCCCACGGCTCCGGTCTCAGAGGGGCCTGGGCTCAGGGCCTTGGCCTGGAGGGGCAGGTGGCCGGGGCCGCTGTGGGCCGGTGTCTCGGCCTCTGCCCGGGCCTGGCCGGGAGCCGCAGGCCCCCCCACCCCCCCCGCCCCGAGCAGGTGAAGCCGCGGCAGCTGGCCAGCGAGGTCGGAGGTCACCTGCTCGAGGGCTCACTTGTTGCCAGGCGGGTGGGCTGTTGCCGAGGCTGCGCTGACCAGGGGCCTGGCAGGGCGGGGAGGCCTGGCAGGGCGGGGGGGACTGGCAGGGCGGGGGGGACTGGCAGGGCGGGGAGGCCTGGCAGGGCGGGGGGGACTGGCAGGGCGGGGGGGACTGGCAGGGCGGGGGGGACTGGCAGGGCGGGGGGGACTGGCAGGGCAAGGGGTGGTGCTGGAAGGGCCGGGGAGGGGGGCTGGAAGGATGAGGGGCTGGCAGGTCATGGGGGCTGGCAGGGAGTTGGGGGGTGCTGGAAGGGCCGGGGAGGGGGCTGGCAGGGCGGGGGTGGAAGGGCCGGGCCTGGCCCAGGCTCAGAGGGAGAGCCGCTCGGACCCGCCGCCCAGCTCGGCGGATGCCTGGTGCGCTGGCTCCGGTGCCGCCGGCTGAGAGGCTGCCGCGGGCTCCGGGTGCAGCGGGCCGGGAGGTGGTGTGGGGAGCCAGGAAGGGTCCGGCCGGGCCGGCCCACAGGACCGAGTGTGACTTGGCGCTGGCAGCTCCGGCCGGACCCGCACAGGAGATGCTGTGGGCCGGCCCGGCGGGGGCCCGGGCGTGGGCAGCCCCAGGGCTCAGAGGGGATGGGAGGCCACGTGGAGGGTCGGCAGGCCAGGCGGGTGCAGGGAGGCGGTGGCGCCCGGACGAGGCACGCCGGGCCGCACGGACGCCTCTGAGGCCCTCCCTCCGGTGCCCAGGCGCCGAGTTCACACCCTCCTCCCTGAGCCCTCCTCCCCGGGGGCACTGCCCCTCCTCCCCGGGGGCACTGGTCCTGCCCCCTCACGCACAGCGCTTCCCTCCTCCCGGCACGCCGGTGCCCGTGGTGCCAGCTCCCCAGCGGCCCGGAGGGCACCGGGTGGGGCGGGATGTGCAGCGGCGGTGGGTGCCCGGACGCGGGCAGCTGCTCCGGCGCCCGCCGGGCCCCGTGGCGCTCGCCGAGAGCCCAATGTGGAGACAAAGGCCGGGCGCGCGGACCAACGCTGTGGACGCTGCGGCCGCGGAGCCACAAAGGGCGGGGGAGGGCCCTGGCGGCCGGCCGCACATGCCAGGGTTGCCCGGGCGACGGCCTCCGCGGAGAGGTCCCGGCCATTGTGCGGCACACAGGCCGTGTCACACACCAGATGGCCGCGGGCTGTCCCGTCGGCCAGCGATCGGGCGCAGAGTGGAGGAATGCGGGCGAGGCGGGCCGGGCCATCTGTGCTCGGGCGCGGGCACCGGCGGGCAGGGGCGTTAACGAGCCGACTCCGTGATTGGGCCTTATTTCAGGTGAATTGCTCTCACACCGGAGGCCGGCCAGGAGCCCGGCACTCGGTGGGCAGACGGGCCGGGCGGGGCGGCCGGGGGCCCGAGGCGGCGGTCCCGGGCTGCCATCCACCTGGCCCGGGGCTCCGAGGGCCCTGCTCCCAGCCGGCCGCTTCCCGGGGTTTCCGCAAATGTTTACCGACACGGAAACGCGAGCCTGCCTTCCAGCAATTGTCCGCCCCTCCCCCAGCGGGCCCTGCCCTGCACCGCCCGCCCCAGTCCCACGGGGGTGCCAGGCCGGGCCAGATGCCCACAGGGGGCGGGCCCAGATGCCCGCAGGGGGAGGGGCCAGATGCCCGCAGGGGGCGGGGGCCAGATGCCCGCAGGGGGAGGGGCCAGATGCCCGCAGGGGGCGGGGGCCAGATGCCCGCAGGGGGAGGGGCCAGATGCCCGCAGGGGGAGGGGCCAAGTGCCCACAGGGGGAGGGGCCAGATGCCCACAGTGGGAGGGCCCAGATGCCCGCAGGAGGAGGGGCCAGATGCCTGCAGGGGGCGGGGCCAGATGCCCACAGGGGGCGGGCCCAGATGCCCGCAGGGGGCGGGGCCAGATGCCCGCAGTGGGAGGGGCCAGATGCCCACAGGGGGAGGAGCAGGGCACCACAGGGTCCCTCCCGGCTACGCCCAGCCCATGGCCCTGGCAGTGAGGGTGGAGCTGGCGTGCAGCCACGGGCCTAGAAGACAGGTCCCAGGCTCTGCCCCACCGGCTCCCCCCGCCCCCGGAGGGCAGCCGGAGGGCGGCCACAGGAGCTGTCGGGGCTGGGACCACGGCCCCGCCGCAGCGGGCGGAGGGTGGGAAGAACAGTCCAGCAAGAGTGAGGCTGGGCCTGGGCCCCGCTGGCCCCGTCCTCCCTCCCTCAGTGCGTGGGCAGCGCGGCCCCGGGGCTGGCAGCTCCAGGGAGGCCCCGGCCTCACGGTGCCCGGGCGGTGTGGACAGCGGGGAGGGCCCTGGGGGGGCAGCTCCAGGGAGGTCCCGGCCTCACGGTGCCCGGGCGGTGTGGACAGCGGGGAGGGCCCTGGGGGGGCAGCTCCCAGGGCAGGGTCCCCTCAGGAACGAGGCCGGAGCAAAGCGAGATCACCTGGTGCCGCCACGTTTATTAGGAAAAGCCGGCAGAGAGAGAATCAAATCACACTGTGAGACTCATTAAACACAGACTCAATCACCACAATTACTCTGATTTCGGGGCCGGACGCCCAGGAGCCGGCCCCTCTTCTCTCCGGATCGGGCGGCCACCCCATTCCGCCGGGGCGTCCGCCCAGTGAAGCGCTGGGGGCGGGGCCGGCCCCTCACTGTCCTCGGCCCGTCGAGTCAGCAGCTCAGAGACCGAGGCCCAGGGCCCAGGCCCGGGGGGACGGAGGGGTCCTCTGAGCGGGGCATGGCATCCTTTGATTGGCAGGGGCTGGGCCCGCCCTGCCCTGCCCTGCCTGTCTCCTACCTGCCCCGGCTTTCAGGGCCCATCTAGGCTGACCTTGGCCTCCCCCTGGGAAGTACCCTGGGCCTGCCGCCTGCCGCCTGCCACCTGCCATACCTGGGAGCAAGTGATGCCAGCATCCTTGTCCCGAGGGCCGCCCGACCCTGGCCACTGGGTCCCAACCACCACAAAAGCCACGTGGGCCACGGTCCCCGAGTGGAGGGTCACCGTCCCCAGCCAAGGCCAGTTCCCGCCGGCAGGAAGCGGGGCCTCCGCCGGACCCAGCCCAGGCCCGGGCAGCAGTGTGGCCCACGGGTGCCCAGGGCCTGGGTGAGAGGGGCTGCCCTGGGGCCTCCCAGGAGGTGGCCCACGCGGGAGGCGGGGCGGGCTGGGGGCCCTCCAGGCCCAGGACCCCCTCAGGACCCCTCCTCGGGGCCCCTGCGGGGCACGGTCAGCTGCTCGTAGGTGGGCAGGGCGTTGCTGGGCAGGAAGAGCTGGGGATCGATGGGGCCCCGGCAGGGCTGCAGGGGGGCCCCGCCGCCAGGGGGCCGGCCGCCCGGGGGGCCGCCCTGGTTCAGGGCGAGCAGCTGGTGGAGCAGGTCCGTGATGAGCACCAGCCGCTGGTCCAGCTGCGTCATCTGCGGGGAGAGAGGAGGTCAGCTGTGCGTGCCGGCCACGTGTGTGTGTGTGTGAACCGGCCACGTATGTGTGTGAACCGGCCACGTGTGTGTGTGTGAACCGGCCGTGTGTGTGTGAACAGGCCACGTGTGTGTGAACCGGCCACGTGTGTGTGTGAACAGGCCACGTGTGTGTGTGAACCGGCCACGTGTGTGTGTGTGTGTGAACCGGCCACGTGTGTGTGTGTGAACCGGCACGCGGTCTGCACGGTGCGGGCACCTGGCCCAGCGGCCTCGCCCCTCCCTCCCCACGCATGGTGGCTGGCGTGGGCTCTGCCTCCTTGGCTGGCTCTGGGTGAGACCGCCGGGCCCCGTGGGGGTGGCCACACCTCCGGGGTCCAGTCCCCAGCCCAGAGGGCCTCGTCTTCGATTCCCCCAGACAGAGCAGGGGCCACGCCCTCAGCCCCCCAAGTGCTGCCCCATACCCCGTTCTCGGCAGAACTGTTTGGAGGCCTCAACTGAGGTCTACACCCCCCCCACCCCCCCAGGAGAAGGCCTTGTCCGCCCAACCCCACAGCCCCACCTGGTCCTGTGCTGGGAAGACAGTGATGGGCTCAGGA
The DNA here is from genome assembly GCA_949987585.1 of Pipistrellus pygmaeus. NCBI lineage: Eukaryota > Metazoa > Chordata > Mammalia > Chiroptera > Vespertilionidae > Pipistrellus > Pipistrellus pygmaeus. The sequence continues at coordinate 697,231 of OX465311.1, read as the reverse complement.
AAAGGGGAGGGGGAGGCGGGGGGAGACCCCTGGGTGGCCCCTCAGCCCACGGCCTGCTCCGGCCCTGGAGGCCTGAGTGTGTGTGCGGGGCCGGCTTAGGGGCCCACCGGGGCTCCCTGGCCCCGCAGCCGCCTAACCGCGCAGGCCCGGCTCCGAGCACCGACTGGTTTGGCATCAATTAACGTGCCGAACGCTTTGCAGACGGAGCTGTGGTTTCGTAAATTTTCACTTTACGGCACTTGGACATCTACTGAGGCCCCAGATGTGCACGTGGGTGTGGAGGGTTTGCGGGGTGCTCTTGGGGGAGGGGACGGCCGTGGTGGGGTGCGGGCAGGAGTGGGGCTGCTGGGTGTGGCTGGAGAGGCGCAGGCCAGGGCCACCTCGAGGTGACAGTCCCTCCCGGGGGGCAGGTGTAGGGGACACGGGTGGGTCAAGCCCTGTGGCGCCTCCCAGCTCCACCCCAAGGCATGCCCCCCAACGGCCCAGGGCTGCCTGCTGCCCCCTACTCAGGGTGGCCTCTGCCCAGCACACACGGCCTCGTCCCTGTCTCCTCAGTGGCTGCTCCCACTGCCAGTGTGTGGCCAGAGCCGTGGCCGTGCAGTCCCCGGCCGGCTACTCCTGTTCCCACTCAGGGAAACATCACGCCGCTGCCCATCGCGAAGGAACCGTTTCCCGAGGACAACCCTTTGTTTTCCCCGGGTTATGTATCGCCTTTGGGTTTTGCTGAGCCTTTATGTATGTATTTATATTATTGACTTTTTACAGAGAGGGATAGAGAGCTAGAAACATCGATCAGCTGCCTCCTGCACGCCCCCCACTGGGGATGTGCCCGCAACCAAGGTCCGCACCCTTGACCGGAATTGAACCTGGGACCCTTCTGTCTGCAGGCCGACGCTCTATCCACTGAGCCGCACCGGCCAGGACTTTGCTGAGCTTTCGATGCACCTGTCGGGAGCTCATTCTCAGACGCTCGTCCAGCATCACAGACTCCTCTCCCTCCTGCTGAGAGCACCAGCGCCTGCCAGCAGCCTCCTCCTCCTGGAGGCTCTTCCTGGTGTCCCACGAGCTTCCGAAGGGCAGCGTGTGGAGGCCAAGCTTCCTCGGTGCACGACGGAGCGCAGGGCTGGGTATGGAATGCTCCCCTCGCAGAGGCCGGAGGCCGCCTCCACCCACGCCGGCTTCCCCTCCCGTGGCCGCCCTGCGGCTCTCACGCTTTTTCTCCCTGGACACGGGGGTGGCTGGGCCCCACGAGGGCCTTCTGGGGAGCGAGGGGAGGGGCCTTACAGTTTAGCCCAAAAGCGTTTGCCGAGTCCCCTTTGTTTTTTATCACGAAAACGTATCCCTCACCCACAGCTGCTCCTGGTGTCCCCAGTACGGAATCTCTCAGGTTCAGCTCCTCTGGGGACTGAACCTCCGTCGTGGGTGGGGCTGGGACAGACAGCACGGGCGTCAGAGGCTGGGGCGTCTGGGGGCCGCTGCTGCTCAGAGGAGGACAGTGGGCTGAGAGTTGGACTGGGTGTGGAAGTCTGGATTGGAACGGTTTCTCTCCTCTCCGAGGCCCGAAGGCCTTTCTCTGCTGTGTGCTGGCTCCCTCCGCCCCGGCCTGCCCAGCCTCCGGGCTGGGAGCTGTCCTGTCCTGGGCTCTCGCTCCCTCCTCCTCCAGCCTCTCGCCGGCACTCCCTGGTCTCCACGGTCCTTCTGCCCCCATTTCCCAGCTCTGTCAGCACCGTTTGGCTTCTCGCTCGTCTCTCGTGCTCCGTGGGCCCGGCCAGGAGTGCGGGGCGGACAGGGGGTGGATTTGCCGTGTTACCCAGGGGCTGTGGACGCGCTTCTCAGCCCTGTCCCCTGGGCTTCTGCCCCCAGCCCCTGGGCTCCGGTTACCGTGGCCTCGCAGTGGTCACGTCCCCTCTTCTCTCCCGGCCGCCCTGATGTCCGGGGGCGGCCCCGCCTCCCTGCCCACACCGCTCGGGGACGTGGCCGTGGTCTCAGGGGGCGGGGAGGGGGCGGGAGCGAGTCCACGGAGAGGAACCAGACGAGAGCGGGCCCACCACGTGCCTGTGCCCGCCCGGTCTCCGGCGCCGGGACGCCCGCCCTGTGCGCTGGACAGGAGCACGGCCCTCTGGGCGGGCGGCCGGGACACCGGGGCCGGGGGCCGGCGGCCCTTCCTCCGTCCGTCCCTGCGGGCTCTGCTCCCAGGTCACCTCCTCGGGGATCCCGTCCGCTGCGGCTCCTCTCACCGCCAGCCCTTCGCCGTCCGAGTCTCAGCACCGCCCCAGCCCCACCCCCGCCTGGCTCCACGCCGGCTGTTCCTGCGCTTCCTGAGGAAGGGGCTGGTGGCCCGGGCCTGGCACCGCTCCAGGCAGGCGCACAGTAGGTGCTTCCGCCACTGAGGCGCGGGTCCCCGGTGGAGGCGGGGCTGGGCCCTGAGTGGAGGGGCGCCTGGGGGACCCCAGCCACCCTGCACCCCGCTCTGCTCCCCAGGGCCGGGGTGGCAGGCTGGGCTGCGGCCAGAGCCATTTCCATGGGAGGGGCGTTGGGCTGCATCCCCTCCAGGGGACCGGCAGGGCGGGCGGGTGACGGGCCCAGGGAGGGGGGGGGCCTGGCGGCTCGGCATGCGGCTCTCCGGTTTCCGTGCCCGTCTGCATAACCGCACGGCCGTTTCCATCGGCGCTGCCAAGCGGCGCTGCCGGCCCGGCCCGGCTCCGATCCCCGGCGAGGCCGCTCCCTGCCAGGCAGCCCGGGGGCTGGGGCGCGGGGCCCGCAGGGTAAGCTGCCCCATGCCCGGGGTCCACTGCCCCGGGGCCCAGGGGCCGGGCCCTCAGAGTCCGCTGCGGCCGGCGCCCCCGCCCCGGTAATTCCTCAGGATGTCGGCGTGCGCCAGGCGTTAGGTAACGGGCTGCGTGCCCCCGAGAGCCATAACTCAGGCGCTTCACATGCTCGCAGACAACAAAATCGCTTCCAGGACAGGGGAGCGGGCCTCGGGGAGAGGGTCCGGGCCAGCAGAGGCCAGGCCGGGCGGGGGAGGGGCCGAGGAGGCCTCCCGGGGGCCCCAGGGGTGCAGCCTGGAACGTGGGAGCGGGAAGCATCTGTGGAAAGAATGCGTCCGCCGCTCGCCGGCCCCCACACGCCCACGCCCCTCGCGGCCACCCTGAAGGCGGTCCTTCCTGACGAGCCGAGGGGCATGCAGGGCTCACCCACTGGGCGCCCGTCCGCTCCCGCCGAGGCCCTCGCCCTCCCGGCCGGGCCACACGCTCCCCGCCCCCGGGCCGCGTGGCGCAGGCAGCCAGGGGCCATCTGCTGAAGACGGGACCGCTCCCTCACGCAGGAGCAGGCGCCGGGCCTGGCGGGCACACCAGAGGCTGGCATGGTGGACCTCGCCCTCTCCCCGTCAGGACCCATCGCCCAGAGGGAGCTGAGCAGAGTGGGCGGAGGGTGCAGACCCTGTGGGCTGGGAGGGCCTGCCTCGCCCGCCCTGGGGCCACAGCCCGCACCCAGGAAACCTCGTCCCTGCTTCTGGGGGCGCCACGCCCCGCCCTCCGGCATGTTCTCCTCCGGGGGCTCTGGGGAGGAGCTTTGCCCGGAGCCCGGCTGTGCCACGGGCAGGCCCGTGTGGGCGGTGGAGCTGGCCCTGGCACACCCCGCCCCTGCCCCGAGGGCCCCCTCCTCACAGCACCGTGTGCCACGTCCCGAAGGGCGCAAGTCGGGCGCGTCCGCGTGGACCAGATGGCGGCGCTGAGTCAGACGGAGCCCAGAATCCCACATGGCCGTCCCTGCCCGGCCCCTGGCCCCTGGGGTCTGGGGCCTGGGCTCCCGGTTCTCCTGCCGCCCCCGCCTGGCCTCTGTGGTCCTGCCTCGGCCCCCAGCCTCCTGCCCATCGCCTGGTCCGCCTCCGGCCTCCACGCGGGCCCGGCTCCAGCGTCAGTGCCAGCTCCGCCCTCTCCTGTGAGCTCACGCCTCACTCCCCGCGGACGCCTGCCCACCAGCCCCCGCCTGCTCCTGAGAGAATGTCCACAGCCCCCCCGGCTCCTCCTGGGACCCTCCCTCACCCCGAGCCCCACCACCCATGTCTGCGACTCTGCCTCCTCCGTGGTCCTGCCCCCACCTCTGCCCCGACCTGGTCCCCTCCCCCGGGGACCCGCCCTGCCCCTCCCCGTCTCCCGTCTCCTCTGGTCCCCAGGGTCCTCCCACATCCCAGTCAGTGCGCTGCGGGGAGATTAATTATGTGAGTGTGAGTGAGTGAGAGTGTGAGTGTGTGTGTGTGTGAGCGTGTAAATGTGAGTGTGTGTGTGAGTGTGTGTATGTATGAGTATGAAAGTGTATGAATGTGAGTGTGAGAGTGTATGAATGTGAGTGTGAATGTGAGTGTGTGAGTGTGTAAATGTGAGTGTGAGTGTGAGTATAAGTGAGTGAGAGTGTGAGAGTGTGAGAGTGTGTATGTGTGTGTGTGAGTATGTGTATGTATGAGTATGAGAGTGTGAGTGTGAATGTGAGTGTGAGAGTGTATGTGAGTGTGAGAGTGTGAACTTGCCAGTGGTTGTGTGTGTGTGTGACTGTGAATGTGTGTGAGAGTGAGAGTGTGTGTGAATGTGTGAGTATGAGAGTGTGTGTGTGTGTGTGTGTGTGACTGTGTGAATGTGAGTGTGAGAGTGAGAGTGTGTGTGAATGTGTGTGTGAGTATGAGAGTGTGTGTGTGTGTGTGTGTGTGAGTGGGAGTGTGACCTGCTGGTGAGTGTCAGGGGAGAATGGGTGCTCGGGCAGCTTAACCGGGAAAAGGCCACTGGGGCCTCTGCTGTGCCGCCCCACGGGGGCAGGGGTGGGGGCGGAAATGAGGGTGGGGAGGGGCAGCTACTGGGCAGGGCCCGATGCCTCGGAACGTGCTGGTGGGATTGCTTGGTTTGTAACTTCCCACGTTACAAACTGCCCCTCCTGCCCTCCCTCAGGCCCGGGCTCCGGCCACCGACCTTCCCCTCCTCAGTCCACAGAACAGGCGCCGAGCCCGGGGCCCTGTCCTCAGCCTGCTCCCACCCCAGTGCCCGTGCCTTTGGGGTGCCCGCGGGCTCAGCCCCGCTCAGGTCTCCCTCGGAGCCGCTCCGTGTCGGGAGCCGGGCCTCCTGAGCGGCCCTCCTGGCGCTGGGCCCGGCGCTCCCTGCGCGGCCCGGCCTTCCCCGACCGAGCACACGGCGAGCCCGCGTGTCTGAGCCGCGGTGCCGTGCCCGGCGTCGCCGGCAGAGCGATCCCTCCGAGAACAGCCGGCGGGCCCTGGGTTTGGGGGTGCGCTCCCGGCCGGCGGGGTGCTGGAGGGCGTGCGGACGTGGTGCTGGCGCTGGAGCCAGGCTCGCCGCGGCGCCTCCCCTCGGCCCGTCCCGCCCGGAGCGGCCCTTGGACGGGGAGCTCCTTGGACGCCGCTCCTGCCTCTTGGCTGGTCTCCCCAGTTTCCATCGCTCTGTCTCTAGGCCACTTTCCGGGAGATTTACTTCAATTTCTTCTGAGTTTTTTCACTCGGCGGCATATGCAGCTCCAGGGGCTGCTCCTGGGCTCCGACGGGCCTCCCCGCACCCCGTGCTGGCCGGACGGCCCCGCCCCGGGCCGGGCGGGGCGGGCGCCCACCGTGAGCCTGGCTCCAGCGCCAGCACCACGTCCGCACGGCCTCCCAGCACCCCCTGCGAGCCTCCTTCTCCGCACGCTTTCGGGGCTCGGTGGCCAACGCCCTGGCGCCCCTGCCCTCACTGCGCGCCCCCGCCCGGCCCTGTCTGGCCGACCCTCTCCCTCTCCCTCTCCCTGCCCTCGCCCCGGCCCCGGCTCAGCCCCCGCTTCCTCTGGGCCGCACCAGCCAGGCCTGCTCCGTGCCACCCTCGGGAGCACCGTGCCTCTCCCGCCGGCTCCTCTCTGCCTGCGGGCCCGCAGCTGCTTCCTGAGGATGTCTCTGCCGACTTCCCCGCCGGGGTCACAGCCCTGCTACGTGCCTCCAGCCGGGGCTGACTACTGTCCCCCCTCCCGGGGGCAGCCCAGGGGCAGGGCTGGCGCCCCCATCCGGCTGCCGTGGGCAGGCTCCCCACACTCCAGACCAGGGGTCTTCAAACTACGGCCCGTGGGCCACATGCGGCCCGCAGAGGAGTCTGATCCGGCCCGCCAGGTTTTTTGGGCAGTGAGCGCAGCCGAGGTGTTACAGTAGGAATTAGTAGTTCATATAGTCCGGCCCTCCAGCTCTCTGAGGGACCGTGATCTGGCCCCCACTTTAAAAAGTTTGAGGACCCCTGCCCCAGACCGAGCGTGGCCCCGGGCTCAGGTCTCTCGCCGACACCAGGATCTCTGGAGGCACAGGGCAGTTCTGCCTCCCGCCTCTGCCAGCGTCCGGAGCTGCTGCGGCCTGGCTCACGGCCGCCCCGCCAGCGCCCTGTCCCTCTGCACCTGGTCCCCATGGAGGCCCTTCCCGCCTCTGACCCTCCTCCAGGCCCCGTGAGGTCCTGGGGCCACCCCGGCCGTGCCTGTCTCCATCCCGACCCGCACGTCCCGGTGCACGAGGCCCAGTGGGGGCTGTTCGGGGACGGGCACTCCGGGCCGGTCCAGGGCTGGGCACGGCTCCGGGGGCCGCGCCTCCTGAGGAGACGCCCGGACCCGGGAGGGGTCGCCCGGGGGGCGAGGGAGGCCAGGGCAGGTGGCCGGGCCCCTCAAGGCCCAGGAGCACTGAGAACTGCCCTGGATGACAGGGGCAGGGAACAAGGACGCCAGGGGCCAAGGACGCCAGGGGCCGGGGGTCCCGTCCTCCCAGGGCTTGACCTGGCGTCTCCTCAGCGTCCCGGGAACCCTCCTTCGCTAGAGCTCAGACCTAGTGACCTCCATCCCCTGAGCCCCCTGAGCCCGGGGCCCCCGACGCCTGCAGCTGAGCAACAATTCAAAGCACAGCGCCCCCTCCCCGGACCGCGTGAGCGCCTCGGCTGGGGTTGGCCTGGAGGCCCGGGGGCACTGTGCTCCCCACAGTCGCTCTGCACAGCACCCGAGGCACAGCCGGAAGCAGGGGCGTGCTCGGAAGCCCCCCTCCCCAGTTACAGGAGCTCACACCCCGAGAGAGGAGTCACCACACACGTGAGGAGCCCCCCCCCCCCCCCGGAGGAGAGCCCCTGCTGCCGGCGAGGTCACCCTGAGGAGGCTTCAGAGTAGGTCAGAGCTGCAAAGGGTGGGCGTCTGCAGGAGGAACGGAGGCCTCAGACCTGAGCACCCCTGGGGAGAGGAAGGAGGGAGGTGGCGGCTGGAGGTGCCAGGCGGGCGGTGAGTGCTCCTGGAGAGGAGCCTGAGAGGGAGGGGAGGGCGCTCACACGCGGAGCAGAGGAACGAGGAACCCGCCGCACCAGCAGCTCCCCCCGGAGCGGGGACATCCCAGTGGGAAAACCAGAGAAACGGAACAGCTCGCCTGCACGGCCCCTCCGTCGACGGGAAGGGCCCCTCCACACGGCTCGGAGCCGGAGGAGAAGCACGGCCAGCAGCCCAGACCTCGGGGGGAAACAGGAAATTAGGCACAAAGAGAGAGGCGCAGCGCTGGTACACGGGGAAGGTCAAAGAATGTTGTTCCAAACAGGTCTGTGAGCAAAAAGAAGATAAAATAGGAAGTAAATTCATCTAGAACAGATCCACTGCGAGAGCACAACATACCAGAACCTGTGGGTGCTGCCAAAAGGGTGTGCAGAGGCACGCTGGTAGCAGTTTTAGAAAGCCAGAAAGGTTGGAAATGAACAAGCTAAGCTCTCCACTCAAGAAGCAAAAAAAAGGACACGCAAATGAACGAACACATAAATGAACACACGAGTAAGAAAGGATAAAAGAGGACATGAACACAACACAAAAATGTTTATGAAAATGAAGCTGGTCAATAAAACCAAATGCTGGCTGATTTTTTTAAAGAAAATATATCTTATTGACTTTTGCAGAGAGGAAGGAAGAGGGACAGAGAGCTAGAAACATCGATGAGAGAGAAACATCGACCAGCTGCCTCCTGCACACCTCCTACTGGGGATGTGCCCACAACCAAGGAACATACTCTTGACCAGAATCGAACCTGGGACCCTTCAGTCCACAGGCCGACACTCTATCCACTGAGCAAAACCGGTCAGGGCAATGCTGGCTGTTAGAAGAACAAATAAAATAGATGAATGTTAAAGAAGCAATGAAACAAATAAAATTTAGGAGTGAAAAGAGAATAGTAACCACAGATACAGGGTGAATGACCAAGTAATTGTGATTATGATTTTTAATCTTATGTCCATAAAATTCAAAACTTGATATGACGGATAATTTCAAGGAAAAATAAAAATTACATCCCAAGTGACTTCTGAAGCGGAAAATCCTAATGAACAGGAACCCAATGGAGAAACGGGAATGATCGCCCGCCGTTCTCCAGCAGGGCCCACGCCCCGCTCTTTGGGAGCGCTTTCTGCCAGGCTCTCAGTGAGCAGGTAACATTGTCCCACACAGGGTGCTTCGGGGCCCAGGCCAAAGTGGGATGCCGCCCAGCTCATCGTAGGAGCCAACACCAGGCCCCCAAACTGGGCAAAGAAACACAAGAAAATCCTAGGCAGGCCACGCCCGGTCACAGACACAGAAGTCCAAACGCTACGTTGTGTAGAAGCGACGCAATCCAGCAGCCCAAGAGCGTCCTGACCATGTGAATCCCTGGAATGCAAGTTTGCCTCCGCCCTCGGCTGTCCGCCGGCCGCTGGGGCGTGGCCAAGCTGGCTCCTGCTGCCTCGGGGGCCTCAGGTCCTCAGAGACCTCCTGCTGGTTCCCTCAAGGCCCCTCATGCTCCTCCTTTTGTGACACTCATGGCAGCCCCCTCGGTCTGTGGGGGATGCGTCTCGATGCACAGACACCTGCGATAAAGCCCAGTACGAGGCTATCGACAATATCACTGACACGGGACCTTCCATCAGGCGCTGTAACACGGTATGTGACTGTGGTCTCCCCGCCCAGTCCTCTGTACATGTCTCAGCCACACCTGCTCCTGAGGGGGTGCGGCTGGCCCTCCCTTGCAGAAATGGTGTCACTTGTTTGGGGGGAACGGGGTGTCCCTGCCAAAGGCTTCCTGTAGGCTCAGTGCTTCTAGAACAGCACAGTGCTGTCCGTCGGACACGCTTCTTGTCTGTCTCTCACCCACAAATGGTTTTCCCGTTCAAACTAGACACGTTTCATACGTCTCTTTCCCTCCTCGCAATCTCACCACAGACCCCCGAGACCTCAGGTTTCTTCCTTATATCAAGAAGGTTCATCTTTTCCCTTATTATTACTTTAAAAAAATACACACACACACACACACACACACACACACACACACGCACACACACACACACACACACGGAGTGGCCAGATTATGATGACCTCTGAATGCATAATAATCTGGCCACTCAATGTACATCTTACCTAACAATAGACACACATGTAAATTGACCATACCTCCACGCTGCCCACCAGCCAATCAGAGTAAGTATGCAAATCAACCCACCAAAGATGGCAGTTAATTTGCATACACAGGCGCTCAGCAAAGGGGATGGTGGGAGGGGGGGTGGCATTTTTCCGCCCCACCTCCCATCTCTCAGGGCCTCTGGGCAGCGTGGAGAGGCAGGCCAGAGCGAAAGAGGCGGCTCTGGGGCCGGAGGGGAAAGGCAGTGCTGGCAGCCAGGAAAAGGAAGGCCCATTCTGGGCTCTAGTTTATATGTGTCAGAGGCTCGGTGCCTGAATCTGTGCATGGGTGGGTCCGGCCAGCCTGGCCGGGGGATGGGACATGGGTGGTTGGCCGGCCTGCCTGCTGGTCAAACTCCTGGTCGAGGGGACAATTTGTCTATGAGCCTTTTATTCTATAGGACAGACACGGAGCGGCCAGATCAGTATGCGTTCAGAGACCATCGTCATCTGGCCATGTATTTATTTATCTTTTATCCTCACCCGAGGATGTTTTTCCATTGCTTTTTTTTTTTTAAAGGCGAGTGGAAGAGAGGGAAAAACAGAAACACGATGTGAGAGACACACACCCATTGGTTGCCTCCTGCACACGCCCTGATCAGGGCCTGGGCCAGGGAGGGGCCTGCCATCTCCTTAACCAGAATCACACCGGGGACCCTTTGGCCTGCAGGCTGACGCCCTATCCACCGAGCCACACGGCCAGGGTTCCTTTTCCCTGAAAGGAAGTGCCTTTCCGCTTCCCTGGGCGACTCGGGTCTGCCAGCGCCACCCTCTGCGCCGGGGACGGCTGTCAATCCCACGAGGCCCCTGGGACACGCAGTGTGCCCACGGCCGGGACCCGATGGCCCAGCAGCGGGGGGGGGGGGGGAGTGGGGGGAGGGGGGCGTCTGTAGCCCGGAGGCACGGGACGGGGGGGTGGGATATAGCCGGGCATCCAAGATGTCATCACGCGACTCAGAAGGGCGCACGATGGAAACTGTAAATGGCTTATTTCTGGAAATTTCCTTTTCGCGGTTTAGACCACGGCAGGCCACGGCGGGCCATGGTGACTGACACCAAGGGAGGTGACGCCACGGCGGCTGCTGCCCGTGTGCTGTGTCCCGAGGCCGTCTGCTTCCTCCCAGGCCACAGCCCGGAGCCAGAGTCTGCCGTCCGGGCCGCACGGACACCGGGGACACCCGGGCGGGGGTGGGGGTCTTTTCTTTTTAAAATACAGTTTTGTTTTGTTTTTTTTATTGAATTTGCAGAGGAAGGGAGAGGGGGGAAGAGACAGACACATCTGTGATGAGAGAGGATCACAGATCGGCTGCCTCCTGCACGCCCCACACTGGGGATGGAGCCCGCAACCTGGGCCTGTGCCCCAGCCTGGCATCGAACCCTGACCTCCTGGTTCCTGGGTGGACGCTCAGCCCTGAGTCACGCCGGCCGGACGGGGCTGGTCTTTCTGACGAGCAGGAGACGCCTGACCCCGTCTGGGCTGGAACTGGGAGCCCAAGAGGAGGGGGCTGGTGGGGCTGGGCAGCCCTCCGGCCCCTGCCAGCGTGGAGAGGCCCCGGCCCCGGCACGGCCCTGTGGGGGGGGGGGGGCGGGCAGGAGAACAGCAAAGCCACGCCGTCTCCCGCAGTTGTGGGACACGTGTTGGGGCGGCTGTGCTGGCAGCTGAGCCCCCGGGGCCCGGGGGGCATCGGGCTGGGCGGGGGGCTCCGAGCAGCTGGTGCGGACAGCCCGAGGCTGACAGGTGGGCGGGGGGGGGGGGGGGAGCCCGGCAGCTGGGCCGGCGACAACGAGCAGGCGGGCTGCCCTCGGCAGATCTGGCCCCGGAGCTGCGTGTGTGCATGGGTGTATGCGCACATGTGTGTGGGCACATGGATGCGTGTGCGTGTGCGTGTGCATGGTGCGGGATCGGGGACCAGGCGGAGGAGCAGGGCGATGCGGCCGTGGCCGAGGGCGGTGCCTGTGGCAGCCTTGGCGCTGGGCCCCGAGGGATGCGAACCCCGAGGGGGTGGGTGGAAAGGAGGTCAGGACGTGCTGGCACCTTCAGTGTGGGGTGTGAGTGGAGGGGGGACCCGTGTTTTCCTGGGGTCCCCCTCTCCTGCCCAGATGAGGGGCTAGACGGCAGGCCGGCTCTCCATGAGAGAGGTTTGGTGGTGGAGGGGACGGTTCTCTGACTCGGGCCAGATGTCATGAAGCCGGGGAGAGGGTGCGGGGTGGGGTGTGGGGACGAGGTCTCTGACCACTGGGGACTCTGAGCAGCATCTGAAGGGTTCGAAGGCTCCCACGAGCCGGGATCTGCCTTTGTCACGAGAGGGAGCGGCCCTGGGTGACGGGGCGGCTCACCCCGCCCGGGTGTGTGGCTCCCACGGGCGTCCGGAGGCTCCAGGCGCGATGGGAGCCTGCTCCTCGGGGGCGGGCGTGGGCTGTGCCTCCATCCTCCCCGGCCAGCCGCACTCGGGGGCCCTGGGGTACGCGAGGCTCGGGTGGCGCCCAGAAACTGGCGGCGGCCACGGAAAGAGCCGCCGTGAGTTCTGTCCAGCGTAGTTGGAAACATCTGACTGCGACCGCAAAAATGCTGGCAGCACGGCTGCAAAAACACTCGTGTGAGGCGCGGACCTGGCCCGAGGGCCGCTTAACCCTTGGAGGGAGGCGCGGGGCCGCAGAGGCAGAGGCCGGGCCCCTGCGGTGGCTGAGGCTCAGGACGAGGAGCATGGGCCCACAAAGTGGCAGAGAAAGCCCCACGGTGACCCCCCGAGTGGGGGGAGCTGGGCCACCCCAGACATGAGCCCGAGCAGGGCCTGCCCGGCCACGTGGCCCCGGGGGCGCTGGCCACGGCCGGATGGGTCTCTGGTTTGATTCCCTCACCGGCTGCAGCTCGGTTCCAGGCTCCATCCCTGGCCCGGCTGGGGCATGCGTGGGAGGCACCCGATCGGTGTGTCTCTGTCACACCAGCGTTTCCCTCCCTCCCTCCCTCCCATGCATTCTAAACATCAATGGAAACATATCCTCAGGTGAGGGTTAGCCTCAAACACAAAAAGACGGAGCATGTCCCGTCAGAAGGGGCTTAGAGGGGAGATACATGGAAGATACGGGGGGGGGGGGGTCCCCCCAGGGAACGGCCGAATAGCCCAGCACCCTCAGCTCAGGACAAGCCCCTGCCCCAGCCCCTGCCCCATGGCCAGCGCGCTGGCACCACAGTCCAGCCTGGCCAGGCGGCCTGGGCTTGGCAACAGCAGGGGCGTGTCCGGGCGGCCAGGAGCGCCTGGTCCCACGCGGCCGAGGCTCTGCGCTCAGGAGACTCAGGGCGGCCGTGAGGCCGGAGGCTGACACAGGTCCTTCCCAGGCCCCGCCTCGGACACACGAGGGCGTGGGGCCTCCAGACTGCACCCTTCGTGCCCCAGCACTGAGCAGTACTCTCCTCTCGAGGGTCAGCACTGCCTCTCCGAGCCCTGCGGCCGGGCCCTGCCCTGAGCCTCCCGTCCCCTGCATGCGCCTCCCGGACTCACTGCACGGCCTCCAGGCCTCACTGCACGGTCTCCCGGCCTCACTGCACGCGCCTCCCGGCCTCACTGCACAGCCTCCAGGCCTCACTGCACGGCCTCCCGGCCTCACTGCACGCGCCTCCCGGACTCACTGCACGGCCTCCAGGCCTCACTGCACGCGCCTCCCGGACTCACTGCACGGCCTCCCGGCCTCACTGCACGGCCTCCCGGCCTCACTGCACGCGCCTCCCGGCCTCACTGCACACGCCTCCCGGCCTCACTGCACACGCCTCCCGGCCTCACTGCACGGCCTCCTGGCCTCACTGCACACGCCTCCCGGCCTCACTGCACGGCCTCCCGGCCTCACTGCACACGCCTCCCGGCCTCACTGCACACGCCTCCCGGCCTCACTGCACGGCCTCCTGGCCTCACTGCACACGCCTCCCGGCCTCACTGCACGGCCTCCCGGCCTCACTGCACACGCCTCCCGGCCTCACTGCACACGCCTCCCGGCCTCACTGCACGGCCTCCCGGCCTCACTGCACACGCCTCCCGGCCTCCCTGCACACGCCTCCCGGCCTCACTGCACGGCCTCCTGGCCTCACTGCACACGCCTCCCGGCCTCACTGCACGGCCTCCCGGCCTCACTGCACACGCCTCCCGGCCTCACTGCACACGCCTCCCGGCCTCACTGCACGGCCTCCCGGCCTCACTGCACACGCCTCCCGGCCTCACTGCACGGCCTCCCGGCCTCACTGCACGCGCCTCCCGGCCTCACTGCACGCGCCTCTCGGCCTCACTGCACGCGCGAGGCCCAGGACGAGGAGCCTTAGCCAAAGGTGTTTGAGGGGCCTCTCCCTGGGGCGGCCCCGGCTGCCAGCTGTCGACGCCCATCTGGGGCGGCCCTGCACCGGGTCCACCTGCCAGGGAGCTCGGCCAGGCCCTGCCCGCCCCGCCCCCCACCTGACAGGTGTGGGGTGACTCAGCTACCCTTCATGTTTCTGCTCAGGCAGCTGCTGGAGACCCCTGGGCGGCCTTCCTGCATGGAGGGCAGGGCGGCTCAGCCTGAGCCTCTGGGACCCCCTCTTTGCCCCCAGCACCCCCCCTCCCCGGGAGAGTCCTGGCCTCCCGCACGCCCGGACCAGCCTGGGGTGGTGCTGGGCGTGGTGGCCTTCAGGCCAGGTCCCTGCGGTGACCACTTGGCCAGGCCTTCCCCTGGGGCAGCGGCCGGGACAGGAGGCCCGGAGAGGACAGGAGGCCAGGGAGAGGAAGAGGGAGGAGGAGAGGAAGAGGGAGGAGGAGAGGAAGGGAGGAGGCGAGGCACTGGGGTGGGGGGGCGGTCCTGACAGGTACCAGCATTGGATCTGCAGGGAGGCACTCAGACCGCCTGGGGGGGGGGTGGAGCTCTCTCAGAGCCAGAGATGCCCACCGAGCCTCCGTGGGGGACCCGCGGGAGGGCGGGTGGGTGGCCGCGGGAGGGCGGGTGCAGTGGCCCCGGGAGGGCGGGTGCAGTGGCTGTGGGGCGCCCGGTCTCCGTGGGGCACAGACGGCGGGAGCAGAGCAGGCTGCGTTTGGGAGACCCGCCTTGGCAGGACGATGAGGGCGCACCAGCCTCGAGGGCGCGGCACCCACATGCTCCTGGCGGGGGTGCCCTCACTGGAGGCCCTCCGTCTGCTCACCCACGTTCGCTGTGGCTCCCTCCCTCGCCCGGCGGCCCACCCCAGCACCCACCCCACACAGGCGCCTGCCCGCCCAGCGTGCGGCCTTCCTCTGTCCAGTTAGCAGCGGCCACGTGTGCGTCCGTGGCAGCGACAGGGAGACCCAAGGGCGTTGGTGGTCGGCCACGGGCCTCGGAGTGACAGCCACCGCTGACCACCGGCCGAGCGAGTGCCGGTCCCCTCGCCACGGGGACGCCGCCACGGGCCCGCCGTCCGGGTCAGGGGCCCAGGACGGGCCGGTGCCGTGGCTCGGGGTCGGGGCCGGGAGAGGAAGGTGGCTGAGGGCCGTGGCTGGCCTGCAGACGGCAGCCATTGGCCCAGAGCGGCAGCTGGAGGCAGGCGGGGGAGGAGGAGGCACCCGCCTCCCTGCCCAGCGGGGGGCGTGGCCGGGCCGGCCAGGGTCCCGGGACCATGTGGCCGGGGGACGGGCCTCCGCCCGCACTGGGACACGTGAGCCCGGCGCCAGGAGAGACGAGGGCGAGGTCTGGCCTGCACTCCCGGCTCAGGCTCTGTCCGGCCCGGGACGGCCCTCCTGGGAGCCGGGAGCGGGCGGGCGGCGTCCTGCACAGCCTGTCCCTCCGGGCCGGGCGGAGGGCGCCCCGGGGAGGGGACGGGCCCGGAGGGTGCAGGGCGGAGGGCGCCCCCGGGAGGGGGGGGGGACGGGCCCGGAGGGTGCGGGGCGGAGGGCGCCCCCGGGAGGGGGGGGGGACGGGCCCGGAGGGTGCGGGGCGGAGGGCGCCCCCGGAGGGAGGGGGACGGGCCCGGAGGGTGCGGGGCAGAGGGCGCCCCCGGGAGGGGACGGGCCCGGAGGGTGCGGGGCGGAGGGCGCCCCGGGAGGGGACGGGCCCGGAGGGTGCGGGGCGGAGGGCGCCTCCGGGAGGGGACGGGCTCGGAGGGTGCGGGGCGGAGGGCGCCCCAGGAGGGGACGGGCCCGGAGGGTGCGGGGCGGAGGGCGCCCCCGGGAGGGGGGGGGACGGGCCCGGAGGGTGCGGGGCGGAGGGCGCCTCCGGGAGGGGACGGGCTCGGAGGGTGCGGGGCGGAGGGCGCCCCCGGGGGGGGGGGGAGGGGACGGGCTCGGAGGGTGCGGGGCGGAGGGTGCGGGGCCTCAGCGAGAGCCCTGGCTGCCGTCCAGGAGCGGCTCCTGCGCCTTCACAGCACAAATATGTCACAGGGAGTAGCTGGATGCAGTCATGCTAAAAACATGAGACATATGGGTGTTCTGCGTTGTTCTTGTTAAATCTTAACACACCCCCCTCCTCCCTCTGCCCCCGTGGCCCTGCGGCTGAGCCCGCAGCCTCCCAGGACGCCGGCTGAGGCCTGTCGACCCCCCACACCTCACCCCCGTCCCCCATTAGCTGGCGAGGTGAGCCTGAGCTTCTCCTTGGCAGGCGGGTCTCCCCTCCACGCCCGCCCAGAAGTCACACACGGTCTGGCTGGAAAGCTGCCCGCCGCCGCCCGCGTGGCCCCGCCACCCCACCCCTGCTGGTCAGTGAGGGCCCCGGGAACCACGTGTCCACATGGATGTGAGGGCATGCCCACGGCTCCCAGCACCTCCGACCCCCAGCCCGCCCGCAGAGCCGAGGACCCTCCGTGTAAGAGGCGAAGGCTGGGGGCTGTTTGTTACGCGGCTCAGCTGACCAGCATGTGGGGTTGGGCCCGGCGCCTGTGACCCTGCCTTCCCTCGGCAACGCTGACGACCCTGCCTTCCCTCAGGGCGCGGCTTCTCCGTCTGCCCAGCCATAGGCCGTGGCCAGCCGGGGCCTGGGTCACCCACTGCCGTGCCCCACCCCCTCGCCCATCCCACTCCGGCTGCCGGAGCCGAGGAAGGAGGCGGCCACGGGAGGCTGTCTGTCCCGTGGTGGAAAGCCTTTCACCGGAGCGGAGCGCCAGCCACAGGCGGGACGCAGGCTGCACCGTGGCCACGGAGAGGGCGGAGACACGCGTGCCCGGTGAGATGGGGGCGCCCTGAGCCCGCCGGACCCTCTGGGGCCCATGTGCATGGTGTGGGCCGCCCGGAGGGGACTCGGGGATACTGCCCGGGCCCCCCGTCACGGGTCCGGAGCACACAGGGGGCGTGCGGCCCCCGACTCCTGCAGCCTGGCGCCCTGGTGGCTGCCCCACCGCCACAGGGAGGGCGAGGCCCCCGGGGGGGCCATGGCGCTGGGCACTGAGTGTCCCTCAGAAGTCCCTTTGAGGAGGAAATCCGACGAGTCAGAATCAGACCCTGGTGAGCCCGACTCCACCTGAGGCCGAGCCGGAGGAGCCGGCCGTGGCAGCGCCGGTGTGGAGCGCCGGGCCAGCGTCACGAGAACAGGGACGCGAGAGGCATCCCTGGAGGCAGGAAGGAGGGTGGGCGCAGCCCCAGTGCCGCCCAATACCACGCAAGGCCGAGAGGAGACCACGAAACCCAGTGACCCCGGCTTCCCACATTCCTGAATTTCCCCCCAACCTGAAAGGGTGTAGAAACAGACCTCTCCTTAGGTAAAAACAAAAACAAAAAACCACCATTTATCTGAATTCAATAGTTTTTCACTTTTTTTTTTCTGTTAAGAAAAATGAATAAAAAACAAACTGTACCATATTCATAATAGTTGCTGATGGTGTATCTCTTTATTAGTCCATCCACCCACCCACCCATCCATCCACCCACCCATCCATCCACCCATCCATTCATCCATCTACTATCCACCCATCCATCATCTATTCCTCCATCTATCCATTCATCCACTCACCCATCATCCATCTATCCACCCATCCTTCCCCCACCCATCCATCATCTATCCCTCCCTCCCTCCCTCCCTCATCCATCCCCCTTCAATCCATCCATCCATCCACCCACCCATTCATCCACCCACCCACCTACCCACTCACCAACCCAGCCACCCACTCATCCACCCACCCACCTACCCACCGTTTCACAAACACACGTCCGCCTGCCTGCTCACTCTGCCTGTCCATCCATCTGCCCTTCTCCAGGCGGTGGGCCTGGAATGACGGGAATTTCTGGGACAAGGAGGGGCCTCGGGGGGAAGGGAGGCCTTTCTGCACTGGGCGAGTTTTCTAGAAATTCAAATAGAACTAGATGGTCCCCAGCCATCTCCCTGCTCCCATTGAGAAGAAGGAAGGAGCGTCATGTCGTCGGCGGGGAGGCAGTGCTGCCCGCTCCCGGGAGAGCGTGCCCAGCTATTGATAGCAGCCCTGGGAGCCATTTCCAGCCTCCCCGAGGTCTCCCCTGCCCGCTGCCCGCTCGTCAGGCTGGTCTGTTCCCGCACAGCAATTACCCGGGCGGTAATTATGGGGTGTACTTCTGACGGGGCAGCTCCTGAACGCCGGGAACGCCGTTCTGTGCGCAGCCCCTCCAGCCCCATCCAGGTCCGGGCCACGGCAGGGCGTGGCGCGGCCACGGCGGGCAGGCCACGGGTGGAGGTGGGGCGGACGCAGGCCAGCCTGGGCACACACACGGAGCTGCAGCCCCCGTGGCTCCTGGTGGCTCAGGCGGATGGAGTCAGATGTCAGTCTGGCGTTTGGCAGTGGGCGGGGAAGACGAACCCACAATGGTGCCCGCAGCGGTGCCCATGAGGGGGGGAACTTGCACCTTGCCACGTGCCGGGCGCCCGGCCAGGTGCTCCGCAGACAGGGCTGCAGGTGATCCTGGCCGCAGGCCGGGGAGCACATCCCTCTCCCTCACCCCGGCTCGGGCGGCGGGCGCGGCGCCGGCCACACAGCTGGGCGGGGGGCGAGGGTCCAAGCTCAGCCTTCTGGGCAGCCCCCCACCCCTGCTGGGGGGTCACGGGGATGCAGGGCTGGTAGGACGAGCAAAGGGGGGCTTCCAGACGCTAATGGGGAGCACCAGGGGCCACGCGGCCGGGGGCACAGGCACAAGGGGGCGGGAGGGGTGGTCTGTGAGAGAGCAGTGGGCAGAGGGCAGTGGGCAGCGGGCAGTGGGCAGTGGCCAGGCAGAGAGGCTGGGACAGAGGGCCAAGGAGGGCTGAGGAGAGGGGGTGGGAGCTAGGCCCAGGGCTGCTACCCCAGCTGCCCACTAGCGTGTTGGGCCCACTGGGCACTCACAGCTCCTGGGGGGGCGGGGTGTCGTTGCTGGCCCCCCCAATCCTGGCTGAGCCGGCTCAGAAGCCATGCTGGTCCCTTCTCCGCAGAGTGGGGGGCGCCAGGCAGGTCAGGCTGAACTGCCTTCTGGGCCCCAAAGTCCAGGGCCATTGTCCCTCACCCCCTAGCCTGGGGACAGCAAGGGGGCTGTGAGGGGGCTGTGGGGTGTGGGGAGGTTACCATCCCCGTCTGCCGCCCGTTCCAGGCGGGTGGAGGGCCGGGGGCAGAGAGAGGTCACTGGGGCCATTGGGGAGGCAGGAGGGAGGAGAGTGGGAGCGGGAGCTGTGGGGGAGGACCGTGGGGGGTGGGCGGGTGGCGGGGGAGGGGAGAGGCCCCAGGCTGAGGCGGGCGGGCGCCCCTGGCAGGACCAGGCCGAGCCGACCCTTCTAAGGATTGCGCCCTCGCCGGTGCTGAGCCCCCCGCCCCTCCGGGCGCCCCCCGCGGGGCCCCTGCAGCCCTGGGCAGGGGGCCCGGCCAGGCAGTGGGGCCCTGAGAGCAGAGCCGGGGAGCGCTCCAAGCAGAGATTTATTAGTGAAACAAAAGCACATTTTTTCGGGCAGGACTGTTTGTGCAGTTACCTCCTGACACATCGCCTTGGCCGGGGGCCCGGGTGGGCGGGGGGCCCAGGGTGGGCGGGGGCCTGGGGTGGGTGGATGGGGGGCCTGGGGCGGGAGGGAGGCCTGGGGCGGGAGGGAGGCCTGGGGCGAGCGGGGCCCGGGGCGGATGGGGGGCTGGGGAGGGCGGGGGCCCAGGGGCCCGAGTAGGGGGGGCCCGGGGCAGGCACAGTGCAGGCCGCTGCTTCGCTCGGCCCCCTGGCCGCCTCATCTGGTCCCTGACATCAAAGTGGGGGGTTGCAGGCACAGACTAAAGCAGCCCCCACCCAGCAGGGGCAGGGGGGACCCCAGCCAATTAGCTCCACATGGGGGCGGACATGGGGGTCACAGCGGCCTGTGGAACTCCGTGAAATATTTTGCCCAAAGCTCATTATGGTAATGAACCCGCGTTCTCTCCTCCCGATGCTGATTAGCAGACTCCGGAGGGCAGAGCCGCGGTGGAGGTGGCCCCTAATTGTCCCCGTGGCTTTGTCTGCGACGGGCCTGTGGGCGCCCTCAGAGGGAGTGAGACTCCTGCGCCCGCCCCTCGGCCCCTCACTCAGGCCCCGCTCTGCCACCCTCCTGGCACCGAGGGCACGGTCCTCCTGCCGCTGGGCCCCTCGCCCACCTCCAAACTGGGGGCTGGCACCCAGACCCGAGGCGTCTCGGCTCCTGGGAGGGCAGCAGCCTTTGGGCACAGACAGACCACCACCGGGCCCAGGGACTCCTCAGAGGGCGCCCGAGCCCGATGCTCCCATGCCAGTGCCGCGCGGGGGCCGCCGAGGGAGCGAATGGGTGCCGGGTGGGAGGAGGAGAGAGCTGTGTCCCGGAGCAAGTCTCGGTCGCGACTCTTGACCTCTACGTTTGCAGCCTGGGGTAGCCAGACGTAGGCTGTGCATGAGTGGACGTGGTTGTGCACCAATAAAACTTTATTTATAAAAACAGGCCAAGGGCCGATTAAACCCACGGGCTCAGAGGCCCGAAGGCAGGGGCCCTTCCTTTGTGAACTTCTTTTCAGGCTCCTTGCCGCCCTTAGTGCTTCTCTCAGAGATTAAAATAATAATAATAATAATAATAAAATAAGTTTTTGTTGATTTCAGAGAGGAAGGGAGAGAGAAAGAGACTCATCAATGATGAGAGAGAAGCATGGATCGGCGCTTCCTGCACGCACCCTACTGGGATAGGCCTGTGCCCCAACCGGGAATGGGAATCAAACTGGGACCCCTGGTTCCTAGGTCGGCACTCAGCCCCGGAGCACACCCGCCCGGCAGGAGCGCCCTCTCGACTCGCCCTCACGCCCCCTGTCACCGCACCCCACTGTCCCCTTTCTTCGTCACTTCCCTCCCTTCCCCCACAGTCAGCCTGAACCCGCCCCAAACCAGGCAGACGCACGCCCGCCACCGCCGGCCCGGCCGCAGAGCCCAGAGCTCCACCACGCGCGCGGCCGGCGGACACGTTCTCGGCGACGGCGAAGCACACCCTTCGATTTCTCGCCAAAAGGACCCGCGTCACCTTTGTGCGGCGGCGAGGCCTGAGCGAGCCCTGGGTCTGACTGGAACAGCTTCCAGCGGCCATCCACACGCAGCCAGGAGGGCCGTCCTGCTGGCGATCACATTAACGAGGACGCGGACGGGCGTCTGGGGAGCTCGGGCGGCATCTCTGCGTTCCCAGCAGATCCCTCGGGGCTGTTTTAGGGTGACCCCAGCTGGCGAGGGGGCCGAGGAGCTACGAGCACCCGAGGAAGGCTGTGGTGGGACCCGCCTGGATGTGGGCCCGTGGCTCTGGCCCCAGCTGTGCCCACGTGGCTGGCAGCGAGCCGGGCCGCAGGTGGGCCCGGAAGCTTCTCCCAGGCCCTCCCCCTTCCGACGGCGGAGGAGAGGGCGGCCAGGGCTCGGCCTCCGCCCTCGAGCACCGGGGCCTCCACCCCGTCCCCGCTGAGCGCGCAGAGCGGACAAAGGCTGGGGCGGGCGGAGGTGCTATGGTCCCGAGACCGCCGAGCAGAGGCAGCGGGCCGGCGGCGGAGGATGGGGAGCTGGGCCGGGCTGGATGGCCACGGGGCCCGGCCACGCCGAGAAGGGGCCCTTGAGACCTGCACGGGGTGGCCGGCGGCGCAGGAGGCCAGGCCCTCAGGCCCAGGGTGAGGCCGAGGGGGATGGCAGCAGAGCCAGGGAGGAGCAGCCGACAGGGCGGGCACAGGACAGGGGGCCCGGGGAGGGGCAGCCACGCGGGGACCTGGTAGGAAGACCTGGCGTGAGACCTCCCCGAGGGACGGAAGGTGGTCCCGTGGCCTGGCCCTGGGGCGCGGGGGAGAGGCTCAGGGGGGCCTGGCCTGTCAGGTCTGCGGCCTCATCACGGCCAGCGGGGCGGGGCCCGCATGCTGCCTCCCTCCCAGGCCGCGCCCCGCCCCAGCAGGCAGCCACGAGGCTGCACCGAGGCCCCGTAACCCCGGGCTGGTGTCTGCCGGGCGAGGGGCACGTCACCACCAGCTCTGCAGGTCCCACCTCCCCGCGCTGGCCCCGGGGCGGCGGTCAGGCCCGAAGCCATTGAGGGATAGAGGCCCCGTCGTGGGCACCGAGGCACCGCCCTGCCCCTCGCTCTGTCCCCACACACCGTCAGGGATGCCGGCCGGCTGAGGACAAGGACCGCCCGAAGGGGGAGCGGCCGGCGGCCGGCTCCTGGGACACCTGGAGGCCTGCCCACAGCCCAGGCCCGGGCCACCTTGTGTGGGCAGCTCCCGGGCCCAGCACGGGGTCAGGGAGGCGCGGGGCGGCTGCCTCCCGCGGCCCTGGCCCTAACCCTCACCCTCACCCTCACCCTCACCCTCACCCTCACCCTCACCCTCACCCTAACCCTCACCCTCACCCTCACCCTCACCCTAACCCTAACCCTCACCCTAACCCTCACCCTAACCCTAACCCTCACCCTCACCCTCACCCTCACCCTAACCCTAACCCTCACCCTAACCCTAACCCTAACCCTCACCCTAACCCTAACGGCCCTCGCGGCATCAGAGGGGGTGGGCGCCGGGGAAGCTTACGTGAAACGGCATCCTGGGTGGGCAGGGGCCCCCGACCCTGGGGGGTGCTCAGCCCCTCCGTCCTGCCCGAGGCACCCGTGGGGTCTCCTGGGGAGAGCCAGGCCCCCTCGGGGTCTATGGGGCCAAAGAGCCCAGGGGCCCCGGGAGGGGGAGACGGGCAGGGGGCACTGGGGGCCTAGAGCTGGTCTCCCCCCTCGGCAGACAGCAGCTGCAGCCACCATGTCCCCTGCCCCCACCTCCCCCTGCCCCGCCACCTGTCCCTGGGAGCCGTGGTCCGAGGGCCTCCACCCAGGAAGGGCCCCTGGATGTGGGGGTGCCATGCCGAGCCCTCCCGTCGGCAAACACACCTGCCTGGCCAAGGTCACCTGGGGAGCCGGGCCCTCCCGCCTGACCCGCAGTCACATCGTCAACCCGTCCCTCCCCCCTCTGGTCTCCCTGGCCCCGGCCCCTCCCTCCCCCGCCCCCCCGGGGAAAGGAGGCTCCCGCGGAGGTCATGGAGCCGAAGAGCTCTCAGTACCGAGGTTCCAGCCGCCCCCGGACATGTCCGAACAGCATGTGGGAACCGCCGGGTCCACCTCCAGCCCCTCCAAGCGAAGCGCCTGCCGAGGTGCTCACAGCAGAAGCCAGGGTCCCCCTGGACACCCCGACCCGGCCCTGCACTGTGAGCTGTCCCCCGCAGGGCACCCCGATCCCATGGGGCCCCCTGCTCCCAGCCCCACCCTCACCGGCCTCTCCTCCTCTTCCTTTCTTTTGCTTTAAAATATATTTTATTGGTTTTTTACAGAGAGGAAAGGAAAGGGATAGTTAGAAACAACGATGAGAGAAACATCGATCAGCTGCCTCCTGCACCCCCCCACTGGGGATGTGCCTGCAACCAAGGTACATGCCCTTGACTGGAATCGAACACAGGACCCTTGAGTCTGCAGGTCAATGCTCTATCCACTGAGCCACACCAGCCAGGGCCTCTCCTCCTTTCCCAGGCCCCTCACTCAGCTGGCGGGTTGGCCACACCCAGGCCTGCCTCCCCTCTCCTCCTCGGGGCCCCGTGCCCCAGGGCCTTGGCACAGACTGCTCAGCCAGACCTCTCCCAGCCCACACCCCCTCCACCCCGTCCACACTGGGGCTCCAGGCCCCTGACCCCAACCTGGGGAGGCCCTGCCTGCTCGAGACGTCCCCTCCCTCCCACCTGTCCCACCCGTCCTGTTTGCAGGGGTGCAGCTGGGGCCCATGGGCCTGGACCAACGTGCCATGTGGCAGAGGGACCCCTTCCTGGTGCGCCCCCCTTTCTGTGCCCTGGGCCAGGCCGGAAGGGCCTCGTTTGTGGGGCACCCCTGGTCCGGGGGGGGGGGGAGGGGTGTGCAGGGCTGAGAGGATCCCTCGTGGGACCCGGGAGCTTAATTCCCACCCTGTTCCCGGGCGTGGCCCTCTTATCAAAAGGGAACGCCACGAGGCCGCAAAGCCGAGATGCGTGAGCGTGCCAGGAGCTCCGGACGGACCCCCCGCGGTGCCCTCAGCGTGGCCAGGGGACCCCTGCCCCGGGAGGCGCCCTGCCTGGGCGGGAGCCGGTGGTCGGTGGGTCGGGCAGGGTGGGTCCGGCCGGAGGCGGCGTCCCCGGGAGGGTGGCAGGCCGCCGGCCACCTCGGCGCCCACACAGACGGCTCTTTATGTGCGAGCCGACCTGCGGCTCCGGCCGGCCGGTGGGAGCAGGGGCCGTGCCGCTGACCAGCCTGGGCGGGCGGTGGGGGCAGGAGGCGGAGGGGTGGGCGGGGGTGCGCCGGCCCCACGGGTCCCCCTGCAGCCACACGGCCCCTTTGCAGTCAGTTCTGCAGACGCCGGCCTCGTGCAGCTGAAAGTACGGTCGGACGAAGGCCCCCTCGGCCCCTCGGCCCCGCCTCTCTCCTGCCGAGACTCCGGTGTCCCCCACGGCCGGGTCTGTCCACTCTCCCACCCGCCTGCTCCTACCCCTGCTCCTCCTGGACCAGACACTCTGGCCACTTGCTGTCCCGCTGTTGCTCAGACAGGCCAGGCAGGGCCCACCCCGGGCCTCTGCACTTGCCGTGTCCTTTGCCCTTTGCCCTTTGCCCTGACACTGTTCCCTGGGACCCCCATAGGCCTGCTCCCCCCTCCACCCACCCCTGAGAGCTTCCTGCAGACACACATCCCTCGGTCTCCTCCCGAGTCTCCGGCCCCTGCCACGGACAGCTTCCCCCGAGGGGGCGCGAGGTGGGGCCTGGGCCCTCATCCGACTCCTTCTGCCTTCCGGAGGGTAGGGGCCGCGTAGGGGCCGGACGGAGCCTCTGCTGGGCTTTCCCGGGTGCCAGACCCTCGGTGTGCCCCGCACAGGGTGCCGGTCCTCCCAGAGGCTCCTGCTCCCCGAGGAGGAGCTGGAGGTCAGAGCGGCCCCGGTGGAGAAAGGTTCCCGGGGAGCAGGCCCTCCTGGTCGCCCTTCGAAGGCGGGGAGGGGCGAGCCGGTGGGCCAGGCCGCAGGCGTGAGGGAGGGAGCGGTGAGGGCGGGAGCGGACGCATGAATGGGGCCGGTGGTGAGGGCGCAGCGGATGAGGCTCGGGTGGGGAGGCGGCCGCTGCCAACGCAAACAGCCGGCGCGCCTCGGCCCGGCCTAATCCACAAAAATTTCCATCTGCCCTGCCGCTCGGAGCCTGGGCGGCCGGCGGCACAATGACAGCTCAGAGGCCGGCCGGCGGCGGGCTCGGCGGCCATCTTGTGCACACGGTCCGGGTCCGGCGGAGGGGCCGGGAGCGGGGATTGGGGGCCGGCTCTCCTGCGTGGCTTCGTGGCCGTGGACCTGCCGGCTTCCACCCCACCGGCCAGGGTCCCCCTGATGGCCCCAGTTCCCACCCTGTCCCCGCCCCGCTCTGCGGGCCCGGGAGGCGGGTGATCCCGAGGGCCCGCCACCTCCTGCAGGCCCGGCCGCGGCCGGTCGCACACGCACGGGAGGGAGGGCCGGGCAGGCCGCCCCGTCCCCGCCGTCCCCTCCTGCCTCTCGCGGGACGGCTATTTTCGGTGGCCACCAAGCTGCTGCTTAACATGCAGCCTGGCCGGGGCGGCTGTGCCCTGACCGCAGGGGGACACGCCGAAAAAAGAGCCGTTTTCATCAAAATCCGTGCTGTTCTGAGGCTGGCCCGGTGGCCGGCGAGGGTTTGCCGCAAAGACCGCCCTCGGACAGGACCCCGGAGCCAGCACATCCCCAAGGGGCACCCGCCGTCTGCGCCCCCACCCCCCCGGCCTCGCTCCGCAGTCAGCCCCCAGGAGCGGACGGACTTGAGCTACATTTAAAAAATGTGCGTTTCCTTTCTGGCCCGGCGCGGGCTATAAATAGAGCCGTTCGGGGCGGCCTGGCCGGGACTGTCCCCCAGACCGGCCGGCGGAGAGGCCCCGGGAGAGAGGAGGGGCTGCCTCGGATGGGAAAAGCAGGGGGGCGGGTGCACTGGGGAAACTGAGGCTCGGACACATGCGGCTTGTCCAGGGTCGCCACCACGGGGGGGACCAGTGGCTGCCGGCAGGGCCCCTGCCTCCCGCCCACACCAGTGGGCTCTCGGCAGAACCTCCAGGCACCGCAGCGGCTTGGGGGGCGCCCCTCGGTGGGAGGACGGTCCAGAGGCCTCCGAGGCCACCTGACCGATGCCACGTGTCTGGGATGGGGCGCCACGTCCCCGAAATGGGCAGGAAGGCGACCTGACCGGGCCTCGCAGAGCTCAGATGCGCGCGGCGGCCTGTGTGCCCACTTGGGGCAGGTGCGGGCGTGGCCACCCTCTCACATGTTGATGTCTGTGCACTTCCTGGCCGCAGGGAGGTGGGTACCTCCCATGGAGGCTGGGGCCGGAGCGGGGCCCTGGGCAGGCCTGGGGGTGCCACAGCAAGACCGCACCGGCCCCGCCTCCCAGGGCCCCACGTGCCAGCCCACGGGCACGGCCTCGGCCCAGCCCCCTCCGGGAGGGGCAGCCGCCCCAGGTCCCAGGGGCCGGTCTCCTTGGTGCTCACGGGTGCGGGGGCTCCCTGCCAGCGCCCCGCCAGGAATGGGGGTGGCGGCGCTCCTGTGAAGGAGGCCTTCACGAGGGCCTATCTTTGGACCCGGACAAACGAGGCTTGTGTGGTCTGACTGGAGAGCCGGCACCTGGGACCTCGCCGTCCCCAGCCGGCTCCTCGGGGAGAGAAAGCACAGGGCCCAGAATAACCAGCCCGGAATAGCAGCGCGGGACGGCTCTGAAGGGAGCCTTTGATCAGCCAGGCCCACCGCCTCCTTACGGCCTCACTCACCAGCAGCTCACCAGCAGCGAGGGGGGGTGGAGAGTGGGGGGCCGGTGGAGGGGCGGGAGCAGGGCCGGCGGTGCCCCTCGGAGGCCGCCCAGCTCTCTGATGTAACCGGCTGGACGGGGGAGGGTGCTCCGGGGGTGCCGCCGGGGGAAGCCACGGCCCTCCCCTCGAGTCAGGCGCGTAAGAACCAGAATCCCACGTGGACGGGCCTCAGCACCTCGGGAGGCCTGGCCGTGGGCTCCGAGGCCTCCGGGGAGGGAATCGGGGGGACCCGGGGGGTGGGGGCCCAGGATGGGGGTGTAAGGACTAGTCCCTGTTGGGAGAAGGCGGTGAAGGGGAGGCCAGGGCCCAAAGGTGCTCCCCCACCCGGCAGGCCCATCGCCCTGCGCAGGCGCTCACTCATCCTCCCAGGCCTGGGTCCGAGGCCGGGACAGCCCCGCCTGTGAGGACAGGAGGGCCGAGGCTGCCCCGTCCGCGGTCCAGCCCCCGCCTGCTGTCCAGAGCGCCCAGCTCAGAACAAATTCAGATTTAAAGTCAGGCCCTGCCTCAGGCGCTGGGGGCGTACGGACCTGCATCTCCTCCTCCGACCGTCAGCGGTGTGGCCGCTGCACGCAGACCAGCTGGTCCTGAGGAATAGACTGTGAGACACAAAAGAGGCCGCGAGGTGGGCACATTGAAAAATAAATTGAGCCCTGGCTGGTGTGGTTCAGTGGATAGATCATCGGCCTGCAGACTGAAGGGTCCCGGTCAATTCTGGTCAAGGGCATGTGCCTTGGTTGTGGGCACATCCCCAATGGGGGATGTGCAGGAGGCAGCTGATCAATGTTTCTCTCTTATCAATGTTTCTAACTCTCTATCCTTCTCCCTTCCTCTCTATAAAAAATCAATAAGATATATTAAAAATAAATAAATAAAAATAAACTGATAATGTGAAACTCAAGTAACGGTGAATCGTGGGGTTGGAACACACACAGCTGCACGAACACATGCACCATGAAGCGTGTGCGTGGCCGGAGGCCGAGGCGGGCGGCTGTGAGGTCTTTGCCTGGTTATCCGGGTGCAGCCAGCACTGAGCTCCAGACAGAACTTTCTAGATTCCCCTCTCCAGGAATGGCAGCAGACTCTGTGGCTTCAAAGCGGTGAAGAAGGAATGGAATGCGGAAGAATCGTTAACCCAACAAGAGGCAGGTAAGTGGGGCAAAATAAACACAAAAACGTCAAAATACTCAGCGAGACATCGACCCAAACGTATCAGAAACTACACTGAGTGCAAAGGCGTTAAGTGATTTTTAAAACCCAAGGACTGTTCACAAAAGCCACCCAAAACGTGTGTGTGAAATGAAAGGAAGGTAAAAGCCCGACACCAAAATCAGAAAGAAAAAAGAGAAGAAAAACCCATAAGAAAACTACAGGTCCAAGTCCTCTGTAAATAGCCCTGGTCGTTGTGGCTCAGATAGAGCACTGGCCTGCGGACTGAAGGGTCCCGGGTTTGATTCTGGTCAAGGGCATGTACCCTGGTTGCAGCTCTTCCCCGGCCCAGGCCCTGGTCAGGGTGCGTGCAGGAGGCAGCCCCTCGGTGTGTTTCTCTCACACCGGTGGTATTTGTTCCCCTCTCTTCCACTCTCTAAAAGTCCATGGACAGTGTCCTCGGGTGAGGAGTAAGTCTGCATATAACACCCTTACAAACCGACAGACATTCTAAACAAGACGGCACACACCAAACCCAGCAACCGATAAAGGAGTCTCTAGCCCTCTGCCGAGGGGGCGCGGGAGGCTGGTGTAACACCCCAGGTCCTGACCGCGTTACCCCTTCAGAGGATGGGGGGCAGAACCGCGGGAGAGCCACCCCCTCCCGGGAAGAGGCTCCCCGCGACAGAGACTCCGGGGAAGCCCAGGCTGCTGTCACACGTGGTGGCGAGAGACGGAAAGCTTCTCTCCACCCGATTTCTCCCGGCCACTCCCTGTCCACATTCTGCTGGAGTTCAGGCCAGTGTGAGTGGAAGAGGGAGAGGAGAGGAGAGGAGAGGAGAGGAGAGGAGAGAAGAGAGAAGAGAAGAGAAGAGAAGAGAAGAGAAGAGAAGAACAAGAAAGTAAAGGCGTCTAGCTAAACTGGTGTGGCTCAGTGGATAGACCTCGGTTGTGGGCACATGCATCCTCACCCCAGCCCTGCAGCATTTGTCCGTTTGTCCGTCTGCTTTGTAGAAATGGACAGAAATGATTCTGAGATTCACAGGACTATCCTGGCCAGTGTGGCTCAGTGGGTATGAGTGTTGTCTTGTACACCAAAGGTTGTGGGTTCCATTCCCCATCAGGGAGTGGGCAGGAGGCAGTTTTTGTCTCTCTCTCTCTCCCTCTCTCCCCCCCCCCGCCCCGCCCCCTTCTCCTTGGGTGAGTATTAAAAAACAAAAAAAAAACTCAGCCCAGTGTGTGTGGTTCGATGGTTGAGCATCAACCCATGGACCAAGAGCTCGATTCCCAGTCAGGGCACAGGCCCCGGTTTCAGGCTTGATCCCCAGTAGGGGGCGTACAGGAGGCAGCCCATCCATGATGCTCCCTCATCATGGATGTTTCTATCTCTCTCTCCCTCTCACTTCCTCTCTTTCCAAAATCAATAAAAACACATTTTTTAAAAAAACAAAACAAAACAAAAAAACTCATAGGCCTTCGAAACGGGCCAAACAATTTGGCAAAGAATGGAGCTGGAGGGCCTCGTCGCCTGCCCTCCGACAATCCGGGCGCCGTGGCGTGGGACAGGACGGACCCGCGGGCTCGTCAGGAACGGGGGCCGGTGTTTGTGCAGAACTGGCTGTGACAACTCAGCGGGAGGACACGGCCGTGGAGAACGTGGGGGCTGACAGGCCGGAGCGCGGGGCGCGGAGGACACGGCCGTGGAGAACGTGGGGGCTGACAGGCCCGAGCGAGGGGCGCGGAGGACACGGCCGTGGAGAACGTGGGGGCTGACAGGCCCGAGCGAGGGGCGCGGAGGACACGGCCGTGGAGAACGTGGGGGCTGACAGGCCGGAGAGCGGGGCGCGGAGAGACCCTCCCCGGACGTCGGCTGCCCACGCTCCCACGCCGCCCGCCGCCAGCCGCCCCCCGAAGAGTTAACGCTGCCAACCTCCCAGAAGAAAACGCTCACGACCGGATCAGGCGGCCCCTCGACTCGCCATTCACGGCGGGCCGTGCGGAGCGGCCGTGGGACTTCATTAAAATTTAAAGCGTCTCTGGCCCAAAAGACACGATTAAGTGAGTGAAAGGGCCGCCCCGGAACGGGAACATTTGCAAGTCATACGCCCCATAAAGGACGCGGGCCGGCCAGTAAACAGCTCCCGGCAGAACAACGGGACCCACCGCTTAATTAGAGCATCGGTGCGAGAGTTGAATAAACATCGCGCGGAGCGGCGTGAATGGCTAATCAGCACATGAAAAGTTGCTCAACATCGTTAGCGGCCAGGGCGCTGCGAATCGGGCCACAATGAGATGCCACGGCACGCCGGCCAGCGCCGGGCACATGAAAGGGCCGGCCGCGCCGAGACGGCGAGCGGGGACCCCCCGCACCTGACGGGTGGGAAACCGGGGCGGCCGGGCCTTGGGAAACGGGGGGCCGCCTGCCCGCCCCCCCCCCGCCGGCCGCGTTTCCAGGAGCGGCCCGCACCCCGAGCGGGCGGGCGGGCGGGCGGGACGTGTGTCCGCACAAACGCGGCACACAAAGGTCCGGCGGCCGGGCCCACAATGGGCCCCGGCTGGGAACAATCCAGCCGTCCATCACCGGCCCGGCTCCCCCGCGTGCCCGGGCGCACAACGGGGCGCTGCTCTGCATTCCGCGGGCACCGCGCGGGGGTGCGCGGGACCCCGGGCCCCGGCCCTGTGAGAACGCCGGCCGGCACGGCCAGCGTTTGATGCCGTGTGTGGGACGCGGCCGGAGGGGGCACGGTTCCAAACGGAGGGACCCCGAGACAGAGCAGGTCAGCGCCGCGGCCGCCGCGGGGGAGGGGCCGCTCGGGGCGGGAAGCGGCCTTGGGAACCTGCTGGGGCGGCGGTGGGAACGCTCTGAGCCGGCGGAGGCGGGCGGAGGCGGACCGCCGGCCTCACTGAAATGCGTGGCACGCTCGCCCTGGGCTGCTTCGCGGTGCAAACGGAGTCGTTTTACGGCGTCCACCGGCCCCACCACACTTTCCACCACGGAGGACAGACAGGACGGAGGCCTCAGTGACGGCGGCGGCGGACGGGCGGGGAGCGAGGTGCGGAGGCCAGGCGGGCGCTGCGGCCTGCCTAGGCGGCACCCTGCGCGGAGGGCGGAGGCGTGACTGCCGCGCGTGCAGGGCGGACGCGGACAGGAACGCGGGAACACCGCCCGGGCCCCGGCCGGCCTCTCCGCAGACGGAGGGGTGCGAGGCCCAGCAGGACCACAGGGCCGCGGGGGACGGCACGCGGGCCTGGAAGGTCGCGCTGAGCGAGCTCAGTCAGGTGGCCGATGCCAAGGCCACGCCGAATCACGCACACGGGGGACTGGACACAGAAACGCATGGACGCAAACAGCCATGTGGCGGTTGCCCGAGGGGGCCTAACTGATGGTGGTGACAGGAGAGAAGTGGATGCCCTGGCTGGTGTGGGTCAGTGGGTAGAGCGTCGACCTGCAGACTCAAGGGTCCCAGGTTCTATTCCAGTCAAAGGCACAGGCCCGGGTTGTAGGCTCGGTCCCCAGGGTAGGCGCAGGAGGCTCCCTCATGGATGTTTCTCTCTCCCTCTCCCTGCCTCTCTCTGAAATCAATAAAAACACACACACACATATATATTTTAAAGGTGATGTGACTTTGGGCTGGGGGCACACGTGCACTATACAGATCTTGTCTCATAAGAGCCCACACCTGGGACCTAGGGGACCCCAGTAAGCACAGTCATCCCTGGTGGACAGTGGGGCCAAGACCCAGCGGGCAGTGTCCCTGCCCACTCCCCAGGTCCCCGTGGGCAGCGAAGGGGTGAAGATGGCACAGACAGTCTCCCCAGACAGGGCCGTGCCTGGAGGGGGCCCCAGGACAGCGGCCTCCCCTCGGCCGGACCCCCGCACGGGTCTTGGGCCCCCGGGGCGCAGCCTGGTGCAGGTGCAGGCGGCGTGGACGGGCCGTGCCCTGCCTCCTGCCCCGCTGCAGCCCCCACACACGGGCCAGAGCCAGGCGTTGCCGGGGAAACGAGGGCAGCACCCCCGGCCCAGCCGAAACCCCTCTATTTTTAGGCCAGGACGCGATAACGCAGCCGAGCTGCTTGCAGATAAGCCCGCTCCCACGGACTTCAAAGGCACCGCCGCCCGCTCCCAGGCCCCGGAGGCGCACGGTCCCACCTGGGGCCCAGCGGGGTCTCGGCCGACACACACACACACACACACACACACACACACACACACACCCGGCGCAGTGGGGACCGCACAGCCCCGCCCCCACGACACACCTGAGGCCCCCGGTGCACGGGCTGGGGGCGAGGGATGCTACCTCGGGGAGGGGCCTGAGGGCGCTGGAGCCACCGCAGCAAAGAGGTCACAGGTCAGGGGTCAGGACACCAGCGGGGCGGGAGGGGCACCCAGGCACCTGGAGGGCGAGCGGCCGCCGTGGGGGGCTCCGGGGGGGCCCCGGCCTACCTTGTCTTCCACGCGGCTCAGCCGGGCGCCGATGGTGTTGCTGCCGCGGTCCTTGGTCTTTTCTGGAGGCGAAACGTGTGTCAAGGATGTGCGTGTTGGGGGGCCGCCATGGGCCCGCCGTGTTTGGGGAGAAGTGTGACTGAGGGAGAGGGAGCCCACGGGGGAAGCTGAGCCATGACCTTCTGCGGCAAGAACCTCAGAGGGTGGGTGCGGAGGGTGCAGCGGGGTGCAGTGAGGTGGGGGGGTACAGTGAGGTGGGGTACAGTGAGGTGGGGTACAGTGAGGTGGGGTACAGTGAGGTGGGGTGGGTATAGGGGTGCAGTGAGGTGGGGGGGTGCAGTGAGGTGGGGTGCGGTGAGGTGGGGTGCGGTGGATATAGTGGGGTGCAGTGAGGTGGGTACAGTGAGGTGGGGTGGGTATAAGGGGTGTAGTGAGGTGGGGGGTGCAGTGAGGTGGGGTGCAGTGAGGTGGGGTACAGAGGTGGGGTGGGTATAAGGGGTGTAGTGAAGTGAGGGGGGTGCAGTGAGGTGGGGTGGGTATAAGGGGTGCAGTGAGGTGGGGTGCGGTGAGGTGGGGTGCGGTGGGTATAAGGGATGCAGTGAGGTGGGGTAAAGTGAGGTGGGGTGGGTATAAGGGGTGCAGTGAGGTGGGGGGGGGTGCAGTGAGGTGTGGTGGGTATAAGGGGTGTAGTGAGGTGAGGGGGGTGCAGTGAGGGGGGTGCAGTGAGGTGGGGTGGGTATAAGGGGTGCAGTGAGGTGGGGTGCGGTGAGGTGGGGTGTGGTGGGTGTAGTGGGGTGCAGTGAGGTGGGGTAAAGTGAGGTGGGGTGGGTATAAGGGGTGTAGTGAGGTGAGGGGGGTGCAGTGAGGTGGGGTGCAGTGAGGTGGGGTGCGGTGAGGTGGGGAAGGGGGATGGCTGTGGCCCCTCCTGCTGCACCTCCCAGCGCTGTGGCCTGTGACCCCGAAACCTGCTGTGCGAACCCACTGCAGCCCCCCCTGGGAACACCGCTGCCCGGGTCCTGCTGTGGGAGCTGTGGTTCCCGTGACCTTGGGCGAAGGCGGCCTCGGGAACCTGCCCCGTCCTCCCTGGAGTGACTGCACCCGGTCCGGGGCTGAGCTGGGAGCCGGGCTCGCCTCACCCGCTCCCGCCGCCGGCCGGGCCCCCGGGTGCTGGGTGCGGTGGGCGCGGGGCCGCTGTGCTGGGCCCTGCCCTCTCCCTGGTGTCACAGCCTGGTACCCTCCGGGGTGACCCGAGGCCGTCTGCGGGGTGGGAGGGAAGGGGTGGCGCCGTGCCCGGACCCACCTGAGACGGCGATGAAGAGGGAGGGCTTCCCGATGGACTGGTCCAGCCTGGGGAGGGAGGGGACAGCTCACGCCGCCGCGCAGGCCGCACCGCCGCGTGGCAGCAGCGTGTGCCAGCGAGACCCCCGCCGCCCGCCGCCTCCAGACACGGTGTGAGGAACGGACGGAGCCGCCTGGGTGCCCCTCCCCTGGGGGGCCGGGGGCCGGGGGGGGGCGGGGGGAGCCTGGCAGGGTGTGCGGGAGGGCTGGCTGCCCACCTTCGCTGCAGCTCCTTGATGCGCACCATGAGGCTGAGGTGGCCCTGGGAGTACTGCTCGATGACGTCACGCACGTCGTAGGGCTTCCGGGCTTGCTGCGGGCACAGCACGGTCACCCACCCGCCCCGGGCACCTCCCCCCACCCGCCCCGGGCACCTCCCCCCGCCCGGCCCCGGGCACCCTCCCCCCGCCCGCCCCGGGCACCTCCCCCCACCCGCCCCGGGCACCGGCCCCCCGCCTGCCCCGGGCACCTCCCCCCGCCCGCCCCGGGCACCTCCCCCCGCCCGCCCCGGGCACCTCCCCCCGCCCGCCCCGGGCACCCTCCCCCCGCCCGCCCCGGGCACCCTCCCCCCGCCCGGCCCGGGCACCGTCCCCCCGCCCGCCCCGGGCACCGTCACCCCCCGCAGATGGGCCCGGGGCTCCGGGGGGTGGGAGGAGGGGCCGCAGGTGGGCAGGCACCGCGGCGGGGTCGCCCTGTGGGAGCCGGGAGCCCCGTCGCTCAGAGCCGAGGGGAGGGCGGGCGCGGGCAGCGGGCGGGACTCACCTGGAACTTCTTCTTGGCCACGAAGTACTGCATGCGGCGGATGACCTTGATGGCGGCCCGGTGGTGCTCCCGCAGCCTGGGGGGGGGGCCGGTGTCAGTGCCCGCCGGGCGCAGTCCTTCCTGGTGCCCCGCCGGCAGCGGCCCAGGCCCGCCTGCTGCCCCAGCTCACAGCAGAGCCACGGACACGGGCCCACTCGCTAAGGGGGATGGGGTGGGAGCTGGCACCCGAGGCCCTCTTAGCCGGACGCTCCGTGCCCCCCTTCCCGGGGGAGGGCGTCTGGACAGCACGTGGGCTGCAGGACACGGGGCCGAGGACGGTCACTACTGAGCCGCTCGGCTCTGTTTCCAAAGCTCCTTCTAGAAACACCGTCAACAGAGACACCACAGCCCACGAAATGCGATCGCAGAGAAAAACGGAGGGAAGAACACGGGATCCGATGTTTATTCCAACCAAACCTTCCGCTGAAACTGCCCAAAGCCGGAGCAGCCGCACCCCCCCACCCCTGCTGCTGACCCCCGCCCAGCAGAGCACGCCCGGGAGCGGGGGCCAGCCCCGAGCCTGCGGTGGCCACCCGCCCCCGTGTCCTCCAGCCCTTGGGGCCATGGCGTGGATACAGGCTGAATGGGAAGCAAGGCCCCAGGGGCTGGGATAAGCAGGGCCCCAGGGCACACAGACATCACGGAGGTGAGGGGACCCCAGAGTGGGGAGCGCCTGCCCGCAGGCCGGAGGCGTTGGCGAGCTCGGCGGCGCGGTCTGGTGGCTGAGCGAGGAGCCGCTGGAGGGGAAAGCCAAGCAGAGGAGGCCACAGGCGCTGAGAAGAATGGGGTTCAGGACCCCCCGAGGAGGGGGCTCCCGCCTGAGACCCCCATCGCCTCAGGTCATCCCGTCCCACCCTGGACCAAGGTGCCTGCCGGCACCTCCGCAGCCAGAGGGAACCGGTCCCCTTAGAGGAGGTGGTGCCAGGGCAGGGAGCCCCGGCATTGTCTCAGCCCCCCAGAGATCGAGAAACGGAGGCTCGATCCGGGAACAGATCCGAGAGTGGGGAGGCTCAGTGACGTACGCGCTCTTGAACTTGAGATGACCTTGAACTTGCTGAGAGGGCAAGAATGCGGGGGAGGGCCCGCTGTGTGTAGCTCGGGTGCCCTGGGGACCCGGGAGGACGGAGCCGCCGGCCAGGAGCCCGCACCGAGCAGTGCACACGAGGGCGAGGCCACCGACCACCCATCCCGAGCGGCCAGCGCCTCGGCAGCCCCGTGGCTGCCCCCCCGCCCGCCATGCCAGCAGCACCGCCTCGCCATCGTGAGCGGCCAGCGCCCTGTTCAGCCACTGACGTGGGTGTTTGCTACAAGCGGGGACTTCCGGTAAAGACACGGGGAACGGACTGGACCCCCTGGTGCCCAGGTCACGCTCAGCCTGCGCCCCGCCGGCCGGGCTGAGGGCGTCGGTAACCGGGATGAACAGGTTCAAGGGTCTCGTGGAGAGAAAGCCGAGCGCTTGGCAGAGAAGTGAGATCTCCGGGACCCTGACCGGAGAGAGCCCCGGACACAGGGCCGTCGCGGGCGCGGGGCGCGGCGGCGCCGGACGCAGAGCAGGGCCGGCGTGGAGATAAGGACACTTGTGAGCGGATGAAAATAGCCCGGGAGCGGAAAAAAGCGAATGAACGCGAGGAAACAGCGCAGCCGGAGCCATGGCCAGAGTCCTCCCCTCGTCAGGGCGTGGGCCCGGAGACACGGGGCGTGGGGTCCCGAGGGCGTGGGGGCGGCCGTGTCCCCCGATGGCGACGGGCCGTGCCCCCCGCCCCGGCTGCTCTCGACACCCACAGGGAGACCCCGGCCCACGGAGGCTGAGCCGCGGAGGCCCGGGTGTGTCCGGAGCAGGAGGCCGGGAGGGGGCAGCAGGCTTGTCAGCGGGAGGAGGAAAGCCAGATGGCATCTTCAAAGTGCTCGGGGACAATTATCAACTCAGCGTTCTATACCCATCGCACGGGCCTCGTACTCGGGGGTGCGAGTGAGAGAAGCCAGGCCCGGAGGGACAGACCTGCCGAGCCCCGGGAGGTCCCCGCGGGGTCAGAGCCACAGAGACGGGAAGCGGGCGGGGGTGCCCGGTGGGAGGGGCCGGGACAGAGCGTCAGGCGAGGGTGCGGGGGGGGGCGGGGTAGGACCGTGTGAATGCGCCTCATCCTGCCGAGCTGTGCGCTGAGCCGGCTCAGACGGGGCTGTGTGTGCACTGTGTGTGTACAGACGAATGGACACGCACAGAAAGGTGCAGCCCAAACCGAGGCCCCGCTTCCAGGGAGCGGCCTGAAGAAGGAACGGGGTCCCCCGCCCCCCTGCCCCAGACAGAGAGAAGGGCCCCAGAGGAAGCGTGCAGGGACGGGGAGGGGCTGAGCGCTCAGGGTGGGCCGGCGGGCAAGGAAGCTCAGTCGCGTGGCCCCGGCCACCATGTTTCCTGAGGCTCAGTAGGTAGGGTGCCGGCCTGTGGACCAAAGGTCCGGGCTCAGTTTCCGTCCGTCCAGGGCACCCACCTCGGTGGCAGGCTCCTCCCCGGCCCGGACCCTGGTTGGTCTAAGGGGCTGCAGGGCGGTGCCCGGTCAGAGCCGGTGTCGCCGGTGGAAGCCCACAGAGAGGCGCCTCGCGGGCCGCGGAGCAGGCGCTCGGGACACGTGGCGGCTGACGCCCGTCTCGGGGTGAGGAGAGGCGGCCTGGGGCTCCAGGTGTTAAAAAAAGAGCGAATTTAAAAGCCAACCACAGAGACAAGAGCGTAGCCCAGGGCGTGAACACCCGGGTGGCGTCAGGTGTTCACGGACTGCGACGGACTGGGATGGCGGGAATCAGAAAGGAGCCTGTCCTAGACCGACTGGTGTCTTTGCAAGCCCGCCCAGAGAACCTGATGTACAAAAGTAATTCTTACCGTTTAAAATATTTTATTGGTTTTTCACAGAGAGGAAGGGGGAGGGATAGAGAGCCAGAAACATCCATCCGCTGCCTCCCGCACACCCCCCACTGGGGATGTGCCCGCAACCAAGGCACATGCCCTTGACCGGAATCGAACTCGGGACCCTTCAGTCCG
Organism: Pipistrellus pygmaeus; assembly: GCA_949987585.1. Taxonomy (NCBI): domain Eukaryota; kingdom Metazoa; phylum Chordata; class Mammalia; order Chiroptera; family Vespertilionidae; genus Pipistrellus; species Pipistrellus pygmaeus. The sequence continues at coordinate 659,782 of OX465311.1, read as the reverse complement.
CAGGCCGACGCTCTATCCTCTGAGCCACACCGGTTTCGACAATTCTTATGGTTTAGATTAGAAGTAGATGAATAACACACAATGTATGAAAGGAGTCACAAACAAGGGGATAAAAATGTCCAAATGGCACAATCGCAACGAAAGCCACCAAAGCGGAAATGGGACCATCTCCCCATGCCCACGCCGAAACCTTTCCGTTCTGACCGCGACCCCGGGTGGGCATCCGGGACCCGTGTAACCTGACAGCGGGCGGCCCCCTCGCCAGCACAGGCTGCCGGCTCAGCACCGAGGACCCGTCGTCTCGCTCACCACATCGACGGAGCCCAGGAGGGGGAACATATAACCAGCTCAAAAGATGCAGAAAAGCATCTGATACAGCGGAGGCCCCACTCCCAACGAGAAGCACGCCCGCAGGCCGTGGGCAAGGGCGACAAGCCGGACGCCAGGCCGAGGAACAGACCCAACGCTGCCCGCCCCGGCCCTTGGGCAGGCACGCACCTGAGACGGGCCGGAGGGGGGGGGGGGGGGCTGCGCGGCTGTGAGGCCCCTTTGACATGGGCCCCACGTCTCAGCCCGGGCGGGCATCCAGGGCAGGGCCGGGAGGCGGGCGGCGGCGTGATCGGAAAAAGTAAGCCAGCCCGATCTGCCAGCGATCTCCGTCGGCTTGGGACCCTGAAGAGTTTCCGGGTAAACGGTTCCGCCGCCAGACGAATGCGGCTGGAGCGCGGGCCTTAAAGGCGACAAACAAAACCCGACTGTGCTCCCGGGCTGGCGGCGGCAGCGGGCGTGGAATGAAAGGGCGCCACGGCACCCACACCACGCAGGGCCCCCGGCTATTGAAACCGGCGGGCCGGCCTGAGCGCCCGGCCTGGGCCGTGGGACGTGATGTGTGTGCGAACCGGGCGCTCTGTGTGTGTCTGGAGCAAACTCCCAGGATTCAGTGCGATTCCGAGGACTTCAATGGCTTTTCTTCTCTTTGCTAATCCTCCCCCGAGGACGTGTCCCCACTGAGGTGTGGGAGGGTGGGAGGGAGAGGGAGAGACAGAGAGGAACGTCGATGGGAGGGAGACACCCCAATGGGCTGCCTCCTGCCGGTGCCCCGACCAGGGCCCGGGCTGGGGAGGAGCCTGCCACCGAGGTCCATGCCCTGGACCAGAATCGGACCCGGGACCCTTCGGTCCACAGGCAGGCGCTCTATCTACTGAGCCACACCAGCTGGGCTTTTTTTTTTTCTTTTTCCTTTCTTCTTTTTGAGAAAGGTTTCAAGCAGATTCTGAAATCGTCATGGAAAAGCAGAGGCAGAAGGCGCGGAGACCGATTTGAAGAACATCCGAGGGAGCGGCTCTCCGAGGGGCCGGGGACTCCCGCGTGGTGACACCTCTGAGCTTGTGAGCTCCTCTGGGTGCCCCTGTGCCCCCACCTGCCGCCCTCCGGCCCCAGCGCAGGCCTCTGCCCCGTGCTCGGTCATTCCTGCCAAACATGCTGGACGCCGCCCTGGCCCCGGACTCCGGGCGGCGACCTGGGAGTGCCCGGGTGGCCTCTGGGGCACACGTCCCCGAGGAAGGACCCGCTGAGCCGCTGGAGCTCCAGCTGGGAAAGGAGCCTGGTTACGCCCAGGGGGTCTGTGCCCTCGGCAGAGACGCATGGCACCCATGGTTAGGAGGTGACAGGTGAGGGCTCTGGGCTCCGAAGGTCAGGACCCACCTGGCATGGCCACCCAGCCCAGCCAGCCCAGCCAGCCCAGCCAGCCCCCAGCCAGCTCCCAAGCAGCCCCCAGCCCCAGCCATGGCGAGGCCTGCAGGAGGCTCCGAGGGCAGAGAAGGCCTCATGCTGACGGAGGCGGGTGACTCTCATGGAGCTTGGGGTGCCTTCCTGGGGACCCTGGAAAGAGGGCCCAGCCACTGTCCTGGGACAGCTCAGGGGTGCACTTGTGGTTTTGTCCCCCTCAAACATCTCCCGACCCCTGTGGAGTGTAGGAACCATGCTTGGGCCCGACCAAGTGGTCAGTCTCCAAGGCCCTGGGAGAGGAGACGGGCAGGTCGGAGCGTGGGGACCAGGCCACAGGACAGTGTCTGCCCTTCCGTGGTCTGACAACACAGCAAAGGCTCAGGCTCCTGTCCGGGGGGTGGGCGCGTGGTCCCATGTGCCCAGCCTGGACGGGGCTCTGAGTGTCTGTGTCCGGCCTGGCTGCTGGCTGCCCTGCAGTCTCTCCCCCGCCCCCCCCCCCCCCCCGTCCCTGTCCTTGACCTGCCCTCTGGGTGGCCTGGCCTCTGGCTCTGGCTCCAGCTCTGTGCGGGCGGGTGGGAGGGCGGTTTGAAGTCGGCCGCGGCCCCAGGTACATTCTTCAGCTGGAAGCAAGCCCCACGGCGGCGGTGCACAGTGCAACCACCGCTCACACGGCCCCCGCCCGCATGGCTCTGGCGCCAGAGAGCCGCCACCGCCAGGCACCGCCCGCATCTGCCCGGCCATGGCCCTCAGCGCCCGGGGCCTGTGCTTGGCTCCTGCTGACCCCGAACCAGACCGGGCAGCCCCAGAGGCCGTGTAGCCACCTCTGAAGGGTCCAGCTGGAGCCGCTGGCGGGAGGGTCCACCCAGCCGGGGGGTGGGCTGCCACGGCTACCCCACAGCCTTCCTGCCCCCACAGCCGTGGCCACAAACCCCTGCCACACCGCAGCCACGCTCAGCCCACCCACCAGGCACAGCCCCCTCTCCCTCCTCGCTGCCAGAGCCGGCACCCATTCCCATCTGGCTGTGCCCCTCCTGTGAGCCAGGGCCCCGCTGTCCTGGCACCCGGAGTCCTGCCGTGACAGCATTACGTGACCGCCACGTGTCCAGCGCCCCGTGGGCCGGGATTTCACCACCCTGAGGCCGTGGCCTTGGTGGGACATGGAGCCTGGAGCATGTGTTGAGAAGCCCGGGGCTGGGCTCGGCGCCTGTGGGTGGTGAAACTCAGGGGCTCGAGCTCAGAGGAGCTGGCGTCTTTGTCTGGGCCTCGTCCCCGGGAGGGGCAGGAAGAGGGCTGGGTGTGCATGGCAGCCGGGGGACCCCATTAAACCCAGGGGGATGCTGAGGGGGGTGCTGCAGCCTGGCAGCCTCACTAAGCCTGGGAATGGCGGGCGGGTGGGCTCCCAGCTGAGAGGGAAAATGAGGGGAGTGTTTCGGCGACGGAGCTGGGTCCCTGCTCACAGCCCCGGGGTGACCGGACCCCCGAAATGACTTCCTGGGAACTTGTTGATTAAAACAAAGGAGAGACAGCCCCTCACGTCGAAGAAGGACTATCTGGGAGCCTCCTTCCTTAAAAAAAAAAAATGTTTTTATTGATGTCAGAGAGGAAGGGAGAGGGAGCGAGAGAGAAACAGCAGTGAGGAGAGAGGATCATGACCGCTGCCTCCTGCACGCCCCCCACTGGGGACCGAGCCCACCACCCGGGCCTGTGCCCGACCAGGAATCGAACCGGGACCTCCTGGTTCCTAGGTGGATGCTCAGCCCTGAGCCACGCTGGCCGGGCTGTGGGCTCCTGTGGATGTTTGTCTACAGAGGGCATTTCCGAAAGGCCTGAGCTTGTACCCGGGCCTGGTCCCTACGGCTGGCTCAGGCCCCTATGGCCGCTCGGGTCCCGGGCAGGAGAGTGGAGGACGTGGTCGGGCCAGGGACGGTGCGGGCCAGGGCCAGGCTGTCCCCCGGGTCCTGGGGCTGCAGAGCGCAGACCCCCCTCCTGTCTTTGGCAGGACAGAAACTTGGTGGGCACACTGTTCAGCCCGGTGAGGGGGCAGAGCCCTCTCTGGGGCACTTGACACAGATTCCCTAACCTGCTCCCTCCTGGGTTCGGCCTCCAGCTGCACCCCGTCGCCTGCTGGGGCCTCAGATACGCCCCGCTCCCCAGTCTCCCGAGCTGCACCCCGAGCCCCTGGGGCTTTAGGCTGAGTCAGGGCTGCTTTGTTCTTGCAGAGCCTGAGCCGCCTGAACATCACGGCCTCGGTGGGGTGCTGGGAGGCAGACCCCCAATCTTCCCCCCAGAGCCCCTCTCATGCTGACTGTGGGCCTGCACGCTCCCCGAGGCCGGCTTTTCTCACGCCGCATTCCCAGTGCTGGACGCGCGAGTGTGGGCACAGGAACGCACGGTGCCAGGCGGCGCGGGGCCAGGCCAGGGGGCAGGGTGCTGGCTGCCAGGGTGGGGGTGGGGCGGCCCAGCGGGCACTGGCCAAGGGGCGGAGCCGGAGGGTCTCCCCAGGCCCCCCTCCCCAGCCCGCCCTCCCCCCGGAGGGAAGGAGAGGTTAATAAACCAATTACTTTGGTCAACGAAGCAAAATAAGTCCCATTACGGTAATGAGGGCCCCGCGGCCGGGAGGGGGCCATGAGCGGCTTTGTCACCATCCGGTGACTCCATGGCGTGGCTCCGTCCGCCTCCAACGCTATTGCTTTTAAGACGGGCTCTGTGCCAGGCTAATGCAATTTGCATACCCACCGAGGGCCAGGCCTAGCTCAGAGGTGCCAGTGAAAGAGCCCAGACCCCCAGGGGCCGGGGGGGGGGGGGCAGCACCCCCTTTGGGAAAGGGCCATGTGTGGGTTCCCACGTCGGGCCTGACACTGCTCCCTGCTACCCAGGCCCCTGCCTCTGGGGTCCCTTCTGGGGTCCTCCCATCCCCAGGCTCACGGAGGCCCAACCCGGCGATCCAGGCCCAGAGCCAATCCCTGGTGGGTCCGAGGGGAGGGCGGGGAGGGGAGGAGAGCCATTGAGGGGGGGACGCCTGGCAGGTGTGGTCTGGCCAGGCAGTCAGGGGCAGCCTCCGGGGCAGGCTGTGCTGGGAGCGTGTGCCCTGATGTGATGAGATGAGAAGGGGCCACTGCGTTCTCCCCAAACCCACAACCCCAACAGGGCACATCCTGCAGACATGGCCCCGTCTCCTCGAACCCCCACGTCAGCCAACCAGGGAGCCTGAGGAACCGGCCCCGCCCCGGGGCCCGAGGGGGGGGGGCACGGGGAGCCGGGTGGGTCCTGGGGAGCCGGGTTGAGTGTGGGCATCAGTTCACAGGGAGGCGTGGCATCGGCCTGCCCGCTGGGACATTGCGCCTCCGTCTCCCTGGCGTGGGGTGCGGACAACTGGGCGAGGGGGGCCATAGGGGCCCTCAGCGCGACCTCCGCCAGGATTCCGTAGTCCCACCGCTGTTTCCCCCCACCGACCCTCCATCGAATGGGCACCCCACCTGGGCCCAGCTCCCACCACAGGCCACTGGGAGCTCCGGGCACCAGGCCGGGCAGGGCTGGCAGGAATAACGCCCAGCAGACTGAGAGGCCCGGCCAGCTCGAGGGTCCGAGCGGTGCGAGCGCGGGGCACGGAGTGCATGTGACCTGGACCCGTCGGCCGGTCGGGGGGTCGCGGCCGTGCGAGCCCGCCCACTGGGGTCTGCCCGCGCTGGGACCCTGGGAGGCAGGGGCTGGGGCAGGAAAGGCCAAGGACAAGGCAGGCCCCGGGCAGGCCTGGGCGCCGGTGTGGGGCTGGGAGGAGAGTGTGGCGTGGCCGAGCCCTCGGGGGCAGAGTGCCGTGGACGGTGGGCGCGTGGACGTGGTGGCGGTGCGGGGAAGCTGACCTTCCGAACACAGCCGCTGGAGCCTGGATTTCAGGCAGCTCCGTGCAGGGCTGCTCTCCCATGGAGGAAGGGAAAGGCGGTGTGGCTCTGGTCACACACTCAGAGATCGCCGTGGGGCATGCGGGATGACAGGCAGGGCAGGAATGGGGACAACAACGCAGATGCCAGAGCTGCGGCCATCTCGGAGCGATCGCAAGGAAACCCAGATAAAACGAATTCCTGGGACGAGATAAACGTCAGCCCTGCTGTGTGTGGAAACAGGATTTGCATAAATATGTATTTACTGGTAAATGTGGAGACCTCCGCAGAGGTCACCTCCGAAAGGGCACGCCCGCCGCGGCATGGCTCTGGGGAGGAGCGCCCCCTCCCGGCCCCAGGGGGACATGCACCCGCATCGCGCCTCCGCTCCAGCGGGGCAGGGAGACACAGGGGAACGGAATGACAGGCACATACGAACACACGTATGAACGCAGACATAAGACCCAAACAGAAACCCAGCCATGGACTCAGAAAGAGATGCCAACCGGGCCCAGGGCCCGGAAGGCACGGACAGTTTGACACCCCCAATCTATGGAGGGGAGCAGCCCCTCGGAGGGACCAGAGGCAGGATTGCCGTGTCAGCCCGGGAGGGGTCAGTGACCGAGCTCAGAGCTTCCTGAGTCCTGCCTGCGGGCACAGGGCCGTGAAGGCCTGGCCGGGGCTGTGGGGTTTGGAGGAGGGGCTGGAGGGGGAGGGATGGGGGAGAGATCCGTAATACTACCAACAATGAAAACATATGGAAATGCCCTGACTGGTGTGGCTCAGTGGATAGAGCGTCAGCCCACGGACTGAAAGGTCCCGGGTTCGATCCTGGTCAAGGGCGTGTTCCTTGGTTGCGGGCACATCCCCAGTAGGAGGTGTGCAGGAGGCATCTGATCAGTATTTCTCTCTCATCAATGTTTCTATGTCTCTGTCCCTCTCCCTTCCTCTCTGTAAAAAAAATCAACAAAATATATTAAAAACATATACATGTGAAAATGAAATGAAGTCAGCTTCTATAGTAAAAGAGAGGACTTGCCAGGGGAGAGAGAGAGAAAGGAACGTCCTGAGCTTGGCGGCGGGTAGACCAGACCCAGCCGTGAACCACACAGTCACGGAGAAGCTTCCGGTGCCTTTACAGTGGGACCTGGCGGGGGATAGGTGCCTGGGACCCACGTCACGGAACGTGGTCCCAGAGATTCCGTCAGAGGCCGCAGGGAGGAGACAGATGTGCGGACGGAGAAAGGGGCGAGGGTCTCTGGTGGCAGCTGGTAACACCATGTGCTTCAAAGACCAGCGAGGTCCACGGGTCCGTTATGAGGATGAACCCCACAAGTGGGGCGCATGGCCGGAGAGCGGGCCCGCCCACTTGAGCCGGTGGCTTTTCTTGATTCCAGCCAAAACATCCCCGGAGAAGCCCATCCCCACAGAGCACTGGAGGGGGAGTCAGCCAGACCGAGGGGCTGCTGTGTGGGGCCCACACAGGGCACTCCCGCCCCCGGGCAGACTGGGACCCAGCCTGTCTTGAGTGCAGGGACGCACACACTCATACATCCAAGCTCATGCATACACACACACCATGCACACAAGCTCATGCATACACACACTCGTGCACACAAGATCATGCACACACACCCTCATGCTCATGCACACACACACTCATGCATGCATGCACACTCATGATGCTGGAGGCTTCCATGTTCCCCAGATGTAACCTGGGCGTCCACTGAAATGGAGACACTCAGACCCGGCCGGTGGAGCATTGACCTATGAACCGGGAGGTCCTGGTTCCATTCCTGGTTAGGTCCATGAGTGGTTGGTTCGATTCCAGTGTGGGGTGCAAGGAGGCAGCCCGTCCCTGATTCTCTCTCCTTATTGTTATTCTTCTCTCTCCCCCTCGATGAAATCAATAAACGTTTATTTAAAAAAAAAAAAAAAAAAAGACGTGAAGAGCCCGAGCCTCTTGGCTCAGCGGATAGAGCGTCAGCCTGCAAACGGAAGGGTCCCAGGTTGATTCTGGCCGAGGGCACATGCCTCGGTTGCTGCTTGATCCTCAGTGTGGGGAAGGGGTGTGCAGGAGGCAGCCAATCAATGATCCTCTCTAATCATTGATGTTTCTATCTCTCTCTCCTTCTCTCTTCCTCTCTGAAATTAATTAAAAATATATATATAATCTTTTTTAAAAAAAGAAAAGACATGGAGGAACTCAGTGAACTTGATCGTTGCCACAGGGGAAAACAGTCTCCAGTTTGGGGAGCGTGAGCAGGGGTTCGACGTGGGGGGGAGGGGGCAGAAGCAGGGCCAAGGGGCGAGGGGCGAGGGGCGTGGGGCTGCTGGCCTGGGACCTATTTGCAAACCAGATCTGCACGGCGCCTGTGGGCCCAGACCTGCTGTCCTCAGGGTCACCATGAGGTGTCGCCCCCTCGTCCGGAGGGAGCCCAGGCGGACACAGGGCCTGCTAAGCAGGCAGGGTGCAAGCCACGCCTTGGGCGGGTCCAGGGGCGACCCCAGCGGCAGACCTCCCCCACACGTTCACTCCACCCAGGAGCCTGGACCATGCCCCCTGCCCCCTTTCCCATCCCGGTCTCCTTCCCGCACCCCTAGGCCTGTCAGCGACTGAGGCAAGGGGAGACACAGGGGGACACGCAGCAGCCACAAGAGAGAGGAGAGCGGCCCCCACAGGGTCCCGGAGTTCCAACCGGACAGACCGGCTGGCTGGGCCCTGAGGCCCAGGGTTTAGGGCAGTGGTCGGCAAACCGCGGCTCGAGAGCTACAGGCGGCTCTTTGGCCCCTTGAGTGTGGCTCTTCCACAAAATACCGCGGCCTGGGCGAGTCTGTGTTGAAGAAGTGGCGTTAGAAGAAGTTTAAGTTTAGAAGAAATGGCATTAGAGGAAGTTTAAGTTTAAAAAAATCTGGCTCTCTTTGTTCCAGATGCACTGCCAGTGCCCACCGCAGACCCTGTAGCCCCGGAACTCAATGTGGGTAACTGCTAGTATGTGTTATTTAATCTCCAATACATGTTTCCAAGTGAAATGGCATTTCTGGACTGGAACCTGGATTCTTTGTCCACCAGTGTTGAAGAATGAATCCATGGACAGAAGGTGGTATAGCAAAGGTGGAAATTTATTAAAGAACAAATACTCTCATATAGGGAGGGTAAAGAGTTCCATAGAACTGACGCCTACATGGGAAAGGGAAAGGGAAAGGGTCCCCCCCTCCCCAATGAGTCCCTCTTCCCTATGGCTTTTAAAAGCTACAGAACCTGGTGCCTTGATATCCCTTCTGATTGGTCACTATTCCCTGGGACTGGTTACTATGGTAACTCCTGGGCTCAAAGGTTGAACCTCACATGGGACAGGTAAGGCTCTCCCCCTCCTGCTTTATTGAGTGATGAGTGTGCGGGCCATGGGTTAGGGGACCCCACGGGGTGTGTCCCACGGGGAGGCGGGTCCTCACCATGTGGAGAGGACAGCTGGGAGCCCAGGCCTGGCTGGGGCGGGAGGGGTGCGCACGCAGCAGCGGGCCCTCCCCCAGGCCCCGCAGGGTGTCCTGGGAAGACACCTGAGTCATGGCCCTGAAGCATCTGGCCCCACCGGCCAGGCCGGTGTGGTGGGGACATGCCTTTCCCGGGGCAGCGGGGGCCTGACAGGCCTCAGAGGCCCCGCCCAGAGCAGCAGCCTGCAATGCGGGCAGGGGACTCGGAGTAGCTGGTAGGACAGCAGGGTGGGGGGAGGGGGAGGGCGGGGTTCGTGGATTCCTTACTCAGCTCCGTGGACCTGGAGAGCACCCCCTGACCAAACCAGCGGTGCCGCCACGGCCTGTGGCACCACCGTGCCAGAGTCTCCGGGACCCCTGGGCGTTTCCTTAGGCCAGTGGTCAGCAAACTCATTCGTCAATGGAGCCACTTAACAACAGCACAAAAGAAATTGAAATTTCTTTGGAGAGCCAGATTCTTTAAACTTAAACTTCTTCTAATGCCACTTCTCCAAAACAGACTCGCCCAGGCTGTGGTATTTTGTGGAAGAGCCACCCTCAAGGGGCCAAAGAGCCGCCTGTGGCTCCAGAGCTGTGGTTTGCCGACCACGGCCTTAGGCAGAGAGAGAACTCGGGTATGAGACACACAAGGTGTTTGTCTTCAGGCTGCCCCACCAGGTCCTGTGAGTTCTCTCCTAATCACTCTCCCGGGCCTGGCCTGGGCCTGGGCCTGGAGACACCCGGGCCCCATCTCCCCCGAGGTGCCCCACGTCCACGTGTGCAACCCCACGCCCACCCGGGCCCAGGAACTCTCCCTACAGCCTCTGCGGCCTGTGCCCAGGGGCTGCTGGGCTGAGCAGGGCGCCGCCCCGGGATGCCATGATGGTTTTACGTTGTTGAAATCACACTCACTGTTTATTATGTGACACATTCTAGGTCTGAGCTTCTTCCTGCCCATTCGTCACACATCACGTAAGTTCAGCGGTTTGGACACAGGCGTTATGGACACGAGAGTAAAGTGGGGGAAGCAGAGTGGGACCCATCGGGGGAGACACCACGGAGACCACCATGTGCCTGGCCGGGTCGGTGGGGAAGGGGCGGCGGGCAGGGGCTTGAATCCCGCTTCTGAAGCAGGGTGAAGGCCGCCCCTCGGCGCCCGGGAGACCAGGGGCAAACCCAGGCCTGTGTGGTGTGGTGTGGTGTGGCGTGGCGTGGCGTGGCGTGGCATGGTGTGGCGTGGCCGGGGCATGGCTGCCGTGGAGCAGAGGCCACGCCGTGTCCTGAGGGCCTGGGAAGAAGGGCCCGGTCCCCGGTGGAGGACGTGACTGGGGCTCTGGGCGCGAGCTCACCTCCCGGTGACCTGCCTGGCTCCGATGCTTATCGGGGCCTGTGTGGCCAGGGCCGGACAAAGAATTCGCTGGAAGCTCGGAATTCTTCCTGGGGCTGGGGGAGAGCGCCCCGGGCCTGAGCGGCCGCCCCGCCCGGATTCCTGCTGGCGCCCTGCGACCTGGGCCTCCTCGTGGCCTCGGTCCAGTCTCGCCCCCCCTCCCAGCCCGGAGGCTCCCGCCGCTCCCCGGCCCCCGGCCCGGCCCGGCTGCTTTCCTTGGCCCCGGCTCCTCACTCCTCCAGCCTGAGCAGGAGGCGGGGGAGGGGACGTGGAGCCGGGCCCCTTCGCCGTGTTTGCAGAGCTCAGAGGAGCAGGCCGGCCGCACACCCGCACCCTCAGCCCGGGACGCGAGTCAGCACACACCCAGCTTCTCCAGGGACGGCTCAGTGCCAGCTGCCCGAGGGGTCACAGCGGACAGACCCCCTGCGGGGGGAGAGAGGGGCTCAGGGGACAGGGGCTGGCTCTCTGAGAAGGGCTGAGGTCCCTGGAAGAGAACCCAGCCCCAGCCGTCCCTGCGAGGAAGCTAGTGGTGGCAGAAAGTTCTGGAATGTTCTACCAGTAACAAAGGCCTAAAGGGGGGAGGGCACAGACCCAGATGGAGCTCCCCCAGCTCACAGGGACCCCTTCCAGGCCCCGGTTTGCAGCCGCCCCAGGTCTCTGCAGTTCTCTCTGAGGACAATGGCCCCCAGTGTCCATGTCCTGACCCCTAGACGCCAGGAATGGATTTGGCGACATAGCCCAGGGGAAGACGGGGTGTCCAGGGTAGGATGGGGAGCTCAGAGGAAGACGGGGTTCCCAGAGGAAGACGGGGTGTCCAGGGGAAGACGGGGTGTCCAGGGTAGGATGGGGAGCTCAGGGGAAGACGGGGTTCCCAGAGGAAGACGGGGTGTCCAGGGGAAGACGGGGTGTCCGGGGGAAGATGGGGAGCTCAGGGGAAGATGGGGAGCTCAGAGGAAGATGGGGTTCCTAGAGGAAGATGAGGTGCCCAGGGGAAGATGGGGTGCCCGGGGGGAGATGGGGTGCCCAGGGTAGGATGGGGAGCTCAGAGGAAGACGGGGTTCCTAGAGGAAGAGGAGGTACCCAGGGGAAAATGGGGTGCCCAGGGGAAGACGGGGTGCCCAGGGGAAGACGGGTGCCCAGGGGAAGACAGGGTGTCTAGGGCAGCGGTGTGCCTTAGGTGCAGACAAGAAAAGAATTTTATAATTTTTCACTATTTTGTTTACTTAATATTTCATAATAAAGTAATTATAAAATACTTTCTTTGTGTTTATTTGATTCCTATTCAAGAGAATTACTTTATATATAGTCAATATAGGCACAGAGTTAAATTTTTTAACATTTTCTAATGGTGGTGTGCCTCGTGATTTTTTTCATGAAACAAGTGTGCCTTTGCCCAAAAAAGGTTGAAAAACACTGGTCTAGGGGAAGATGGGGAGCTCAGGGGAAGACGGGTGCCCAGGGGAAGACAGGGTGTCCAGGGGAAGACGGGGTGCCCAGGGGAAGATGGAGTCCCCAGGGGAAGACGGGGTGCCCAGGGGAAGATGGGGTGCCCGGAGGAAGATGGGGTGTCCAGGGGAAGATGGGATGTCCAGGGGAAGACGGGGTGCCCAGGGGAAGACGGGGTACCCAAGGGAAGATGGGGTGCCCAGGGGAAGATGGGGTGCCCGGAGGAAGATGGGGTGTCCAGGGGAAGACGGGGTGCCCAGGGTGCAGATGGGATGGAGACTGAGTGGGGCCCAGTGTAATCACAGGCACCCTCACACCACACCGCCCACCCAGGTCCAGAAGGACTTCAAAGTCGGTGGACGCTGTCCCCTGGGCGGGCGGTCCCCTCACGGGGGGCGGGGGGGGCGCGCCGCCTCGGCATCTGCCACTTGGGCCGTCGCTTTGCACACCTGTCGGCTGTTTACCTAAGGATCTCCTCCAGCGCCGCCGCTCTTATCGGAGGGTTTGAGAGGGGAATGAGTGCTCAAACACCGCGGAGGAGCCCTCGCCACCGGGCCTACGGCAGCTGGGGGCCGGGGGCCGCGGGGCCTGGGGCTGCCAGGTGGCGGGGCTGCGGGAGGAGGGGGTGCTGGGGCCCGGGGGTCCTCCTCGGGCTGAGACCAGGTCCTCGGACTCCAGGTCATGGAGCAGCCGCCTCTGCCCCATCCTGTGTTCAGTTTAAAAGACCCCATCCCACTGTGTTTTCAGAGCAGGCTGGACAACAGGCCTTTAAAATGTATCTATTTTCTCCCCCATTGATCTCAGAGAGGGAAGGAGAGGGAGAGAGAGAGAAACATCAATGAGGAGAGAGAACCATGGATCGGCTGCCTCCTGCACCCCCCACACTGGGATGGAGCTTGCAACCCAGGCCTGTGTCCTGACCGGGAATTGAACCCTGACCTCCTGGTTCCTGGGTCGATGCTCAACCACGGAGCCACGCCGGCTGCATTGTGGGTTCCTCAACCTTAGGCGTCCTACGCCAACGGAGCTACCGCCTGACACCCCCATCCTCCACCCGAGGCACACGGTCCCAGGAGTGGCCTCTGGGCCCCCGGGGCGGCCCTGCAGGCAGCGGACACACACATCCGGGCTCTGCCGTTGGCTCCAGGCCACGTCCGTGTCCGTGGGCAGTTGTGCCCCCGGGTCTGTCCTGGCGGGAGAGGCCGAGGGAGTGTGGAGGGGCGGTGGGGCTCCCGGGCTGTGCGGTGGGGCTGGGCAGCCCGAGCCAGCCAGCCATGTGGGACCCTCACGGCGCCTACCCCTCAAGGGTCCGAGCCGGGGGCTTCCTCCCGGCCACCGGGTGCCACACCCCCACCCGGAGCCCAGCCAGGGAAGTTGCCCTCTGACCTTGGGCCCTCCCAGGCACAGCCTTGGGGACCGGGAGCGGGAAGCTGCAGAGGCCCCGACAGGCCGGCCTGGCCCTCGGGCCCCACGGCGGCTCCCGGGTTTTGAAACTCCAGGGCGGATGGAGCGGTTTCCCAGCATTCTCAGAGCCCCTGTCACCTCACCGCCCACCCGAGCCGGGACGGGACTCGGCAGTCCCAGGCTGCACCCCCGGATGTGGCCTGGGAAGGGCCTCCAGGGGCAGGTGGGGGCTGGGCCACAGGACGCCTCCCCGGCAGCTGCAGCCCTTCCTGGCTCCTGCCCTCCTGCCCCTGCCCCTCCTCCTGACCCCTCCTGCCCCTCCTGCCCCTCCTGCCCCTCCTGCCGGGAGGCTGGCTGCGTCTGGAGGGCGCCTCTGGGAAGCCTGGCCCAATGGGACGGGTCCTCGTAGAACTCGGGACCAGACCCCGGACACGCACAGAGACCACATGGGGACACGGGGCGGGGACACAGGTTGGGGGGACGGTGTCCACGGGCCCAGGAGAGGCCTCGGGGAGCAGGACGGGGCAGTGTCTGTGGTTCCTGGTGGTGCAGCAGGTTCCCAGCGGAACCCCCACCCCCGTCCCCTCGCCCATGGAGCCACGGCTCACCCCGCCCACCCTCAGGGAGGCCTCGGACACAGGCGAGTAGCATGGGTGAGTGGGCAGGATGGCACTTCTGGGGACCCCTGTGCTGATCGAAGCTGAGAGCCCCGAGAAGGCGGGTCCCACCACTCCGAGTCCCCGGGGAGGAAGGCCCAGGAGGAGGGACGGGGAGACGGTGCAGAGCGTCCTGTTGGAGACTGAGTCCCGAGGGGGGCCGGGGGCTGCCCAAGGCCCCGCCCCACGGGCCTGGCTCGGCAGCTGCCGGCAGCCTGTGGGTGGTCACTGGCTCCCGTGGGAGCAGCTCTGAGCGGGGAGCCGGCCCTCCACCTCGGCATGCCAGGCCGGGCCAGTGGGCCGGGGGGGCAGGCGGGGGACACAGGGGCAGGGGTCTCCTCCCCAGGCCGGGTGGGTGGGACAGGCCCGGCGGCCAGGCCAGCCCTCGGTGGCAACCACAATAAATATGTTTGTTCAAGGGGAGCCAGCCCGGGAGCCGCGCGCCCCGGCCGGCGGGAGAGGAGGCCGCCTGTGCCGGCACACTGGCCCGATTGTTCGTGCTCACGCAACGGCTGCCCCGGCCGGCGGGGTCAGACGCCCCCTGGCCCCGTCGGAAGCGCCGGCCTGGGGCCCCTCGCTCGCTCCCAGCTGTCCGCAGGTCCGTCCGCATCACCTCTGGGGCCTGGCACGGAGGAAGGTGCCAGGCAGCCCGGCAGAGGCGGGCGGGAAGTGAAGGCCGGTCGGCCTGCCTAGCCCAGGCCCCAGGGCCCAAGGGGCGAAGCCGGGCTGGGCCGGCGGCGCCTCTGCACAGGGGCTCCCCTGGGGGCGGCGGCTCCTGGTTGAGTCAGGCGGCACAAAGCATGGCGTTTGGGCCCAGGGGTGCCAGGGTGAGGGGTGGAGGGACCCGGAGTGGGGTGGCTGGCTGGTGAGGGGCAGGGAGAGCACAGGGGGAGCGGGGAGGGGCCAGTGGGGCTGGGACAGCCTGAGCAGCCGGCCACAGCGGGACCCTCATGGTGCCTGCTCCTCGGGACCAAGCCCAAGCCCGACCAGCAGTGGAGAGCGAGCTGGCCCAGCTGCTCGCTCGTGGCCAAGAACGTGCCCACAGAAACCTGCCCGGGGGACACGCACAGGGGGCCGCTCTCCTGCGGATTCCAGACCCAAAGGCCTGGTCCGCCTCCCCGGGCCCTCCCGCGGGTGCCATCGCTCAGCCGCAGGGTGCTGGGGTCCGGCTCTGCCTGCCCGGGAGCAGGCACCGGGACCTGTGGCCTCCCTCCCGCCGGCCAGGGCCACCAGGGTGGCGGGGCGAGGACGCCTGAAGGAAGGGGCCGGCTGACCTCCTGAAGGCCCGGCGGGCGGCTGTCCTGGCGGTGACGTCGCAGGAGGCTGCCACCGTGACCCGCTGACCCGCTTCGGCTGAGCCACTTCCTCCCTGAGGTCTCTGCACCAGGAGACCCAGGGCCGCGCCGGACAGGGTGGGTGGGGGTGGGGGGAGCTCCCAGCAGCCTCCGAGGGGCCAGGGCCACAGCGGCTTCCGGACCACAGTGAGCACGCTCTGTGTGCGGCAGCCGTGTGCCCTGCCTTCCCTCCCAGGCTGGCTCCCTGGGGGACTGTCGGGGCGACTCCCGGCATCGACCCAGGGCCACGGTCCCCGGGGAGACGGGCCACGCAGGGCCCTGGGGAGGCCATGTTCGGCGACGGGTCGTTGAGGACACGGGAGGAACCGGGGGTCCTGCCTGGGGCCGAGGCAGGGACACGGGCCGAGGGAGGAGGGGACCCCGCCGAGAAAGCACCCCCCGGCATCCTTGCCCAGGACTCTCCCACGGACACGCGCTGCAATGTCCAGACCCTGCAGGCCCGCATTCCGGCCGCTGGACACGGCCCTCCCGGAGGCCCTCCCGTTGGACACGGGGAAGGACGGACACGGCCCTCCCGGAGGCGATGGTGGCCACCAGGCCCCGAGAGCCTCAGCAACCCTCAAGCTGGGAGCCCGCCCGGGGGTCAGGGTTCCATTCCCGGTCAGGGCACAGGCCCGGGTGGAGGGCTGGATCCCCAGTGGGGGGCATGGAGGAGGCAGCCGGTCCATGATTCTCCTCCTCTCCCTTCCTCTCTGACATCAATACAAACATATTTTGAAAAGTGTCGGGAAACCCCCTCCCCTGCAGCCTGGGCCGTGCATGGAGCCGAGGTCCCGGTCCAGGGGTCTGGCCGGCACGGGGACGGCCTGTCGGCCTCTCTCCTCCCCGCGGCCTCCGCGGCCTTCGGGGTCTGGTTAGTGGTCGGGCTCGAGGTCCCGCGCTCTGGCAGGGAGCTGAGCGCCCCGAGCACGAGGCACTTCGGCCGGCCCTGTCCCTGTGGCAGCCGAGCCCAGGCCCGCTCCTGTCACAGCCTCCCAGGTGGGCCCTGGAGCAGCCCTGCTGTCCGGCCTGGCCCCGGCCCTCTCGACCCCTGGCGGCCCCTCCCCGTCGACTTCCCTGGGACCTGGGCCTCCTGGTCCCGTCTGCCCGTGGCTCCTCTCCCAGAACACAACCCCCCCCCCCCCCCCGTGCTCCGCAGCCCCTCGGCGGCCCAGCCTCCACTCTGCAGCTGCCAGGACTGGTGCCCTCGGGGCAGGCCTGACGGACACAGGCTTCCTCCGGACTCAGGGTCCCGGCCACGGCAGCCTCCTGCAGGGCCCCAACCCGAGCCCGCCCTCCGCCCGCACCACGGACCTCCCTTCCCAGCTGGGCCGAACCCCCTCTCCTCGACGCCCCCTGACCCAACTCAGAACAGGCCCTCCCATAACCCATCGTACATGTGAGGAGCAGGGGCAGACAGACCCTGAGGGTGCTAGGGCCGTCCCTGTGCCCCCTGGAAAGCCGGCCCCTCAGTCGGCGCCAGTGCTGGGTCCACCTGTGAGGAAGCCGTGTCCACAGGTGCCGAGCGGTATCGGCTTTGTGTCCAATCGCACTGTCCCCCCACCCAGTGGGTCCGCTCGTCTCTTTAAGGACTTTCTGTTCCATCTGATTTCACCCACAAGCAGCTTGGGCAGCCCCCTCTGCAGGGTGGCACCGAGGCGGGGGTCTGGTCCCCACAGAGTGGCTCTACGGGGTGCTGGGCAGGAGGGTGGAGGGGGGTGGACCCAGCCGTTCCCTCCGCCGCCCACTCCAGGCCAGACGGCGCTCGCCTGGGCCCTCTCCCCAGGCCGGGCGCGGGGTCCCCGGCCCTGCACCCTGCGGCCGTCCGGGGTGGGCGGCGGCAGGGGGGCGGCGGATAAATGGGCCATTGTCTGGCCGGCGCAGTGGCCAGCCGGGCGCACACAACGGCCCCTGTGTCCGCCGCGGCTCCCAGAAGCCAATCAACACCTTATCGCCGGCATTAATCACCCGCTATCGGCCCCAGATCGGGCAAACACTTCTGGGGAGTTCAAGCCCCCGACTTCACAGAGGTTTCTGTGTAATAATAGATTAGGTTTCTGGCGGGTCAACAGCGTCCATGGGGCTGGCCCCCCGGGGGGCGAGGGTCCGGGAGGCGCCGAGGGGCGAGGGGCTGCCAAGGGCCTGCACCTGCCTGGGAGGGCCCTCCTGGGGCGCCCCCGCACCCCCTCCCCCCACGAGCCTCCGGGACCAGATGGCTGCCTCCCCTGAGCCAGCCTCTGGGAGGCCCCTGCCCTGCCCTGTCCCCTCCAAGGTCGACAAGGAGTGGCTTTAGAGTCCCTGCAGGAAGCGCCAGGACAAGGTCCCCATCCTGCCTCCGAGTTCCCTGTCTGGGGCAGAGACCTCATGGCCTGGGGAACAGGGGTGCAGAGCTGAGGAACCACACTCTGCTCAGAGCAGAGGGCATGGGGGAGGAGCGGGAGAGGGAGGCCTGCCTGTGGGGGGCATGAGGGGTGCATGTGGGGCCCCTGGGGCTGGAAGGCCCTTTAGAGGCTGAGGGACAGCAATGCCCTGCAAGGCAAGGGGTGTGGGAGGGCAGGGACTGGCCACAGGAGCCTGGGGCTGGCAAGAGATGTATTTATTTACTCATCTTTATTTTAAAAATATAGATTTCTACTGATGTCGAGAGGAAGGGAGAGGGAGAGAGAGAGAAACATCGATGATGAGAGAGAATCATGGACTGGCTGCCTCCTGCACGCCCCACACTGGGGATCGAGCCCACACCCCAGACCTGTGTCCTGACCAGGAATTGAACCCTGACCTCCTGGTTCCTAGGTCGACACTCAACCATGGAGCCACACTGGGTGGGGGCGAGAGGTTTGGGTTCTCCCTGTGAGGACGGGGACGGAGTGGAGGGCAGGGGTCCCAGGGGCCCCTCGGCATCTGCAGAGGAAAGAGCGCCTGCCCGTGTGCCCGCCCCCCACAGCACCCTGGGCTCCGCCACAAGGCCTCTGCCGCCGGCTCTGCCCAGCCGGGCTCCGTGGCCTCCACTGCAGGCTCCCTGGGCTTTGGCTTGTGCCGGGTCCCTCCGGCCGCAGCTGCCCGGGCCTCTGGACCCCCGCCCCCCGATTCCCCGGTCCGTGCTCTCTCTGCGAGGGGGGCTCTTCTCGCCCCTCCCCCCTGCATCCCGGGACCCTCTGCCAGGACACCAGCCCTCACAGGCCCGGCGGTTCCGACCCCACCATGGGGGTAAGCCCATGGGGTCCTGGTCCCCAGTAAGCTCCGGGTTCTGCCCCCTACAGGTGAGGAGAGGGACCTCGGGTGGAGGCCCACATGGCCCCGTCCCCGTGACCTGGGATCTGGGCCCTGGTGTGTCTGCCAGGCCTGGAGCTGCCTTCTCCCCCCTGAACCCCCAGGGGCCGGGCTGCCCCCCGCTCTGCGCCTGAGCCCACGCCCGTGCCCACGCCCGTGCCCAGCGTGCCGGCCACGCTCTGACTTGGCCGGGGGCGTTGTCTGACCTCAGAAGTTGGAACAAACAGGCCCGCCTGGCGGGGAGCGGGGGGTCCCAGGGGCTGAGCATCGACCCAGGAACCAATCAAGGGCACAGGCCCAGGTTGGGGGCTCCATCCCAGTGTGGGACATGCAGGAGGCGGCCGATGGAGGATTCTCTCTTCTCGTGGATGTTTCTCCCTCTCCCTTCCTCTCTGACATCAGGAAAATATGTTTTTTTAAAAAGAAAGAAGTGGAAGCAAATGGAGCACAAGCTGGCTGCAGGTATGCTTCAAGGGCCCCCATCCCCTGTGGTCAGGGCCCCCATCCCCCGGGGATGGGAGCTGGGGGTGCAGCGCCTGAGCCCCCACCTAGTGCTCCTGCTGCCCCTGCCTGCTGCATCCACACCACGGCCCCCTGGGCCAGGGCCAGAGCAGGGCCCCGCACCCACTCTGCAAGCACAGCCCCGGCCCCCCCGCCGGGTGAACCAAGCGCTCTGGAATTCGTGAAGAAATCAGGGGTCTCTCCGGCTGTTTTTCTTGGCGCGGCCTTATCGCACGAGTGGGGACGCCCGAAGGTTAGGGTTTCAGCCGGCTCAGCAGAATCTGAGAGGCGGGGGGAGGGAGGGGGCTCCCCTTCTCCTTGACCTGCAGGCCTCAGGGAGCCTCGGGGCAGGAGGGCGCACGGAGCAGGGGACCTGCCCCCACCTTCCCGAGGCCCCTGGGCTGGAACTTGGGGTCCAGAGCCTGGGGGTGCAGGACCAGGCCAGGGGGCCCTGAGTGGCTGGTTATCCGGGAAGCTGGGTTGGGGTCTGGAAGCAAGCCCTTGGACGTGGGAGCCTTTACAGCATGGGGCCCCTGCTTCAGTGCCTCGCAGAGAAGACTGGGGACCCCCGGACAGACAGATGTAGGGGTCTCCACGAAAAGCCATTCTTCAGAGGCAAGAGGGGGCTGGGCGGCCGCTCCCCACTCCCGGCTCCCAGCCTGGAGACATGAGTACCGCAGTATCCACTGTGAGCAATAAGAAGCGGTTGCTCTTTGAGTTGCTAGGTTCAGGGATGGTTTGTTTGGCAGAGGAGCTAGCTGATACATTGTATCTGAGCCTCTCTAACTGATACATTGTTGTGACTGAGCCTTTGCAGTGAGTACTCGACCACGCTGCCTCCAGGGACCACCGTCACACCAGGGACCGAGCTAGGACCGGGCCCAGGCCTGGGACTGTCTCGGCGGGGCCTCCAGATGTGCCAGGCATGTAAACAGTGCTGTTTGATCTTACCTATGTCCCTCCCCTCCCTGTATTTAGCGAGAAGGGTATTATCATGGTCCACGCGGCAGAGAGAACACGGAAGTCTGGGAGAGAGGAACTTGCTGGGGTGTGGAGGGCTAGTGCCCCCCTCAAGAGGCCTCCATGCCCAGGTTCCCTCAGGAGGCCACTGAGATTCTGTGACCTCTCACCTGTCCCACAGAACGTGGGACAGCATGCCACATCCCCCCGTCGGGCAGTGCTGTGGGCAGGCACGGACATCCAGGTGGACGCCAAGCCCCGTCAGCCGCCACGCCCAAGGGGCAGGACGAGAGGCGGACGCACCCAGAGCCTGGCTCTGCCTGGGGTGGCTCCTGGCTCACAGCCTCTGGGCCCCCATCGCCCACAGAAACCATGGGGAAGACACCGCCCCTGAGTGGCCACTCCCATTGCTGCCGAGGAGAGGACCTCATTGAGGGACGGGACACCCCTGCCTACCAGCCCCTCAGTGGGCGCCTCCCTTCCTCTGCCCCCTCCCTGCCCCGTTGCACATGGGGGAGAAGCTAGGAAAGACTTGACCACCGGAATGCAAATCCCTCGAAACATTTCTCCGTGCAGCCTGCTAATTCCACCCGCACCGCGGCCAGGAAGCGCGGGGCACGCCCGGGGCTGGCGCAGGGAGAGGCGGCTCAGGAGGCCGGCCGCTGGAATCCGGCCCTCGACCGGCGCCCAGCGGAGCGGGCTCGTTAGTGGCCGTGAACAAAGGCCTGGAGGGCCGGGGACCCCTGTGTGCAGCCCCCCCAGGGAGCCTTTCAACCCCTAAGTGCTGCCTCTTAACTCGCCCCCTCCCCGCCCCCCCCTCCCGGCCAGCCGAGGCAGGAAATTAGCCGGGACGGGGCTGCCTGCTTTGTGCTTGTCCCCTTGTCCTCCTGGAGTGGCTCTGGCCCCGCCGCCCGCCCGCCCCTTGACATTCAGGAAGAATGACCTGCGGGGCCCCTCGGCCCCTCCCGCCTGCCTTTCTGACTCTCAGCAGCTCTGGGAGACAAAGCCCCTCTCTGGCATCCCGGCCTGGCCTGGCCTTGGCCTTGGCAGGTGCCCGGACCCCCTGCGGCTCCCACTGCAGCGGGCGGGGCCAGGGACTCGGGCCCGCGCCCCATCGGCCTTGGGGTCCATGCCAGTCTCCAGTTCCCAACCTCACCCCATTCGAGGAGGAGGACCAAGCACAATTGCCCCTTAACCCCCCCCCCCCTGCTCCCTGGCAGGACCTCCAGCTGCAGGAGAGACCCCAAGGACCGCCCGGGCGGCCCCTTTTCAATGGCCAAGGAGCGGGCCCCGACCTCGCTGCTTTGAGAGGTGCGCCCCCCCCCCCCCCCCCCCCCGCCCCGGCCCGCAGGAGCGCAGAGCGAGGAGCAGGCAGGGGGTGAGCACTGGGCTGGCCGGCTGCCGGGCCCACTCCCCTCGGCCGGGCTGCCTCTGCTTTGGGGGCTCTCCACGGCCAGTGGGCTCCTCTGGCCTCAGCTCCCCGCCCACACACACAGGCCTGAAGGGCGGCGACAAGAGTGTGTGCCTGTGTGAGCAGAGCCTCCTGCATGTGCCAATGTGCCTTCCTAGGGACCCTTCCCCAAGAGGATTCCGTGTATGCAGACAGCCCGGACACGTGTCTTTGAAGTTCACCTCATCCATGTGGAGCCTCCCGGGCCCCCTAAGGGCCTGGGGCGTCCCCTGCAGACCCCCAGGCAGTACCGCTGGCTCTAGTTTGCCTTCTCCGAGCTCAGGGGCCAGGAGCCAGGGTGCCCGTGGCATTCGCTACTGCTGCCTCTGCAATGGCTGAAGGGTGAACCCGTACCCACGGCCATGACTGCGAGTCGCAGGCAGGCTCACCGTCTCATCGGGACGGACGGACAGACGGATGGGCGGATGGGGAGACTCGGGGGGTCACACAGCTCGAGGGGCTTCCACCTTGGCGGCCACGGGGCCCTGTGTGCCGGCAGGCGCTCCGGTGGGGGACGGGGCGGGCTGGCTCAGCACCAGGCAGACACATGCCGGCGTGGCTGTGAGGGCTCCCTCCCTGTGGCAGATGCGTGTGCCGGCCGCCCACGCGCCACGCGGAGCTCCCGGGCCAGTGACTGCCGTGCCAACGAGTGTGGCCTGGGGGGGAGGGGGCACGGGAGCCGTGGCTTTGGCTGGCCTGGCTCCCCTGGCAACTTCGAAGGTGCCCTGCAGCCCATGCTCTCCTTCCTGCTGCTCACGGGGTCCCCGGAGCTCTGTCCCAAAGGAGGGTGCTAGGGGAGAGGGGTCTCCGTGAGCGAGGAAGGTGGACAGGGGACTGAGGAGGCAGTCCCAGTGCAGGGGTTCAGGCTGGGCAGGAGCGTTGAGGTCCCTGTGGGGTCTGCAGGGGCTCGGGCAGGGGGTGCAGGGAAGGTGTGTGTGTGTGTGTGTGTGTGTGTGTATGTGAGTGTGTGTGAATGTGTGAGTGTGTGTGAGGGGGGCAGAGTGAAGGGGGAAGGAGGAGGGGAAGGAGGAGGAGAGGCAGGGCTGGGGTTGGGAGCTCTACCCTGAGGGCGGGGGCGGTCTCAGGTCTGAGTCAGGCCGGCCTGTAGCCCAGCAACCTGGAGGTCACCTTGAGAAGGATCGGCTCCACAGAGGCCACACCCTGTCCCCACCTGGATGTGCCTTCAGCCTCAGGACCCCAGAGGCCCCTGACTCAGAAGGACGCCCCCCCACCGGTGCCCACACCCCAGGGGGGTACTGGGGTCTTGGGGCAAGTGAGGTGCGGGCGGGTCCCCAGGGGGCCCAGCGGGCTCCGGCCTCCCTCCCTCTCCCCTGAGCACAGTCTTCCTGCCTCTCCCTCCCAGCCTTCCTGAGGGGCCTCCCAGCCCCCAGTCCCCGGCTGAGTGCCTTTTAGAACAAAGTGAGAGCCAGCGCCTGCGACTTTCCTGAGGGGGGAGGGGCTGGGCAGGGGCTGCCACTTCCTGTTGCTCCCCTCCCCCGCCGCCTCCTCCAGCCGGGGCCTGCCGGGGCCTGCCGGGCGGCGGAGCCTGGGGGGGAGGGGGAAAGGGCAGCGAGCTGGAGGAGGGGAGCTCCGGGCCTCCTCCACGCTGAGCCCAGCTCTGCAAGAACACTCCTGTGGAGGACCCTGCGTCTGCAGCCCAGCCCGGGCCGTCAGCATTCCTGGGGGCCTCCCGCTCCCCTCCCCCCCGCAGCCTTGACTGTGGCTGCAGGACCCACCTGGCGCCCCCTGAGGCCAGGGACACCTCCCCCCTGCAGGGTGGCCACACTAGTGACCCTGCAGAGGGTGAGAAGGACCAGGGGGCACTGCCCAGGGTTCGACCCCTCCCCCTGGACCCAGGCCACTGGTTTCGGTGCCCCCGGCCCAGGTCCCAGCCGGCGGGCGCTCTCGGCCGGTCCTGGCTGATGATTAACTCGGGGCCCAGGTGCTGGAGCCGGCAGCCCTGCAGGGCGCGGAAGGCCCCATAGGTCAGCCCGGGCCCCTGACCGCCGAGCCCCCGGAAGCCGGTACATTCGCTACGTGCTGGGAACTCGGTCCCCATGCATCTCATTTCGGCTCCGCGGGGCCCGCGCCCCCCAGGTGTCCCTCGGGAACATGAAATGCCAAGCTGAGAACACGCAGCGTTGGGTAGGGGATGGAGGGGGTGTGAGCCAGGCTCTGCACCGTGAGTGGCAGGTCCAGGGGGAAGGACAAAGACCCGCCACGGTCAAGGCCAAGCCTGAGGCCTAGACAGCCGGCCTGAGTCCGGACAGGCCGGAAAGAGGAGGCCGTGTGCCCGGCCGGAGGGCTCAGGGGCTGAGCCTCCACCTAGGACAGGAGGTCCTAGTTCTATTCCCAGGCGGGGCCGTGCCCGGGTTGGGGTCCTGCAGGAGGCAGCCAGTCCGTGATCCTCTCTCATCACAGATCTCTCTCTCCCCCTCTCCCTTCCTCTCTGACATCAATAAAAACGTACTTTTTAGAAGAGAGAGGAGTCTGTGTGTTGCGTCGTGACGCCTGGGTGGGATGGTTTCCATGCAGAAGGGACGGGCCTCGGTCTCCAGGCAGCCCCCGCCGGCCTGGGTCGGACAGCTGACGAGAGGCTGTTTGCTGCTAAGAGGACCCTGCCCGCCCGGTCCGGAGGGATGTTCGGCAGCTGACCTCAAGCCCCCGGAACCCCCTCCCTCGCTGAGGACCACGCTCCTCCTGCCTGCCTGGCTGGGCCGGGG
The DNA here is from genome assembly GCA_949987585.1 of Pipistrellus pygmaeus. Classification (NCBI taxonomy): domain Eukaryota; kingdom Metazoa; phylum Chordata; class Mammalia; order Chiroptera; family Vespertilionidae; genus Pipistrellus; species Pipistrellus pygmaeus. Next base: position 635,571 of record OX465311.1, on the reverse strand, counting down.
CGCCATCGGTGCAGTGCTCAGTGCTCAGTGGCCTCTGGCTCTGGCAGCCCCGAGCCCCGTGAGTGTGGACAGAGGAACAGTGCTTGGGGGACAGACACCAGGCCCTGCCCGGTCCACGGGGGGCACCAGGGCCCACCCGCAGGAGCCCCCGCCGCCGCAGCCCCCTGGCTCAGTGGGAGCCTGGCCTCGGGCAGCCTGGAGATAAGAGGCTCTGGAGGCAGCAGTGGAAACTCACCAGGCCCCAGAGCCAGGCCCGTGTGCTGACGCCGCTCGGCTGGCCCGGGAGGCGCTGACGGAGGAGGACGCCGGGCCACTCCTAGATAGCCATCGCGAGGTGGCCCCGGCCCTTCCCCGCGTGCCTGCGGCCAGCTGGCCTCACAGCCCCAGTCCCTGAAACCACCGGGGGCGGGGGCGGGGGTCCTGGGCCTCGTGGTCCTTGATGATCCCCCAAACGTGAAGAAGTAATGGGCAGGCTGGGGCCGTGGCCCGCCGTGGGGCCTGGCAGCTGAGACAGACCATGCGGGCGAGGAAGGGGGTCTGACCTCCGAGCATGGACGGCAGAGCGAGCCACCACGCCCGGCCGCAGGGGTCAAAGGCGGTGCGCGGCCGGGGCGGCTCAAACCCTCAGAAGCAGGCTTTTCAGGGAGGGGGTTAAACCCCGGGGTGTCTGGGAAGCCCTGTGTGTGTTTTGTTGTTGCTGTTTTTAATATATTTTTATTGATGTCAGAGAGGAAGGGAGAGGGAGAAAGATAGATGCTTCCGTGATGAGAGAGAATCATGGATCGGCTGCCTCCTGCATGCCCCCCACTGGGGCTCGAGCCCACAACCGGGAATTGAACTGTGACCTCCTGGTCCCTAAGGTGGACGCTCAGCCACGGAGCCGCGCCGGCTGGCCGGGAAGCCGTGTTACCTCAGAGAGTCAAGCCCAAAATGTGGGAAGGTAGCTCCCCGCCCCCCACAGTCCCGGGCAGGAGGGGAGGCAGAGCAGGCGGCATGGGCGTGGTTTTCCTCAGCCTGTGGGGTCCCCCCTGCAGCTGCTGGAGCCCCTGGCCCTCTCGCCTCACCCTCCCTCCTCTCGGTCTCCCTGTCCTGCTGAGGCAGAAAGGCTGGAAGAGGGTCCCTGGTTGCGCTCTACCCCCACTGGCCACAAAGGACCTGGGGAACCGCAAAGCCCACCGTGCCCAACCCCTGCCTACCCCCCCGGCAGGCCTTCAGGCTGAGCTCCCTCATCTCCCCGGAGAGCGGGGGTCCCCGGGAGAGGAGAGGGGCGTGGGGTGGTCGGTGGAGCAGGGCTGGTGCCTGAGCCCCCCTGAGAGCTCCTGGGACGGGCGATGCCGGGCCTGGCGGGCGGCTGTCACCACTTGCCGAGTGTCACTCAGCGTCATTATCGCTGGCCGCCGACCTGCTCTGCCTCAGCCACACCCGGCTGCTCAGGGCCAGGTCGGGGGCCGTGTGCCCTGCAGGGGAGCCGGGTGCAGCCTTCCTCCTGTCCCGCCACCACACTCAGGCCTTCGAGACGCAGCGAGAGGAAGCCCGAACCCGGGGCCGGGGCGGCCTGGGCCCACACGCTGCCCTCAGGACCCTGCCGGGCCTGGGGACCCCGTGCTCGGGGTGTGGGGGGTGGCGGCCCTCCTTCCCGCCCCCCGTCTGCCCTGGTGGGGCTCCTCCACCAGGACCAAAGGGGCCACGCCTGCCACGGGTCCCAGAGGCGGGAAACGCTCAGGAAAGAGGCCGCAGCCCCTGGCTCTGTTCTCTCTGCAGCGCTCTACCCCCCACTGGCCACAAAGCCTCGGGTGCCCGGAGGAGCAGGACGAGAGGGACGGAGAACAAAGGAGCGGGGTGCACTGTGCGGCATGGCTGTGCGGGCCGAGGGGTGTCTGCCCATCTGGAAGCAATGTCGGTAATGCAAGCTGGCCAGGCCACGCCACCGGATACGTGAACCTGGCCGCGGAGCAGCTTAATGGGCACTGGCCCCACAGCCAGAGCACCCATTCCTCCGGCCTTCACCCTCACTGCTCCCCCGAGCCCCGCCCCTCCTCTCCTTGGTGGGACGCGGGCTGCAGATCTGCCACACCCCCCCTCCGACTCTGAGGGGAATGAAGTTGGGGGGGGGTCTGCAATGGCTGCGACCGAACGGGAACCCCACACCATCTCCCTGGACCATAAACCTGACAGTAAAACCACAGCGGGAAGGTTGCGGCTTTGGAGAGAGCACCCAGAGGCCGAGTGACGTGCACCATGGGGTCCCCCCTCCCCCGCTTCCGGGGGTGCAGGAGGCGTGAGGGCAGAGCCCTAGCAGGCCGGGGAGGGGGCTCCACACAGAGCCCGCCGGACAGGCCCCCCGCTCTCCGGGTCTTCTGTCAAAGGCTCCTGAACCCCCACCCCAACAGGAAACCCCAACATGGAACCCTCACCACGTGCTGAGCATCACCGTGCTCACCCGCCTCGGGGTGCCCGCCAGGTGGGGCCTATGCTCTGGTCCCCACGCCGCTCGCCATCCGGGGACTCTGACCACAGACTCGCAGGGGGCAGAGGTGCCGAGGCCCGGCCGGAGCGCACACGGCAAAGCCGGGAGGGAGGCCGGGAGGAACCCGTCGCGGCCTCGGGTTTGCAGGGAGCTGCTTCATTCACACATGCTCACACACACTCACACACGCCGCGGCGGCACAGACACGCCAGCTCCGTCGCCGTGGAGCGTGTTTGTGAAGGAGAGGGGCCCGGGAGACAGAGGGGACGGGCTGGCCGGGGGGTGCCCAGAACCCGTCAGGAGCTCTCCTCGGAGGACGGGGAACCGGGTTCTAATGGGCAAAGGCCTCTCAGCTACAAGACACAGGCGTGGACAGAGGACAGCCAGCATCCCCAGGAAATGCAGTATCAGTGGCCTTGGTCCCCCGAGATCTCCCAGGGGCCTCCTGCCGCTGTTCTTAAAATGGAAGTCTTGCGGAGAAACCAAGATGGCGGCATAGGGTAGACACCCGAATGCAGCCTACCACAACAAATTTGAATTTAGAACTGGAAAACAGGGGAAACATCACCCCTGAGGTGCCGGACGGCTGGCTAAGTGGAGGCTCTGCCATCTGGGAAGGAGAGAGAAGGCACGCTGAACCTCAGGAACTGTGAAGAGTGCGATGAGGAGCGGGAGCCGCCACCGGGCGCCGGCAAGGAGCCAGGCGACAGGGCCCCCGGGGGGAGGTGCCACTGGGCCCGCGACTGCTGACTGCGGGCCACGGAGCCGAGGCCGGGGGCACCTCCCGGGCGGCGCCACCCCGGCAACAGGCTGAAGCCGCACAGGAGGCCGCGGAGAACAAAGGGGCGCCGTGGGCCAGCCCGCTGAGCTTCCAGGACGAGGAGGAAGAAACCGAAGAAGTTTTCAATGTGAAGAAGTCAAGTTATAGCAAAAAGATAGTAAAATTACTTAAGAAAGAATACAAAGAAGATCTTGAAAAATCAAAGATTAAGACAGAACTCAACTCATCAGTCAACATTACAACATAAATGTTTAAAAAAAAAGACAGAATGTTGGAGCGGTAGCGGCCAGGCCCAGATCGGCCAGGCCCAGGGCAGTGGCAGCGGGGGAAAGGTGGGCGAGAGACACGGAAAGGTGCTCCTACCGCCAGCCACCATTCCACGCGTGGTGGATTCCAGAGATACGTGCAGACCGCGCCCATAAAACACGCACGCACACGCCTGTGCCCCAACGCTCACGTGGCTGGGATGTGGGGACAGCCCGAAGCCCGCTGTGGGCGGGCGGGTCAGAAAAGGTGGTTTAGACCGACAGTGGGGCACCGTGGCCACGGCCACGGCGGACACCTGCCACACGTGAAGCGTGGAGGAACCGTGAGAAGGTGCTCCGTGAAAGATGCTGGTGAGCAGGACACACGCCCCGTGAGTGTGTCTCTCGGAACTGTCCGGGGACAGGCAGGGACCCGGCCTGGGTGGGGGGAGGGAGGGTGACGGCTGTCGGCGGAGGGTTTCCTTGGGCGGGTGGGGCTGGAAATGCTCAGAGCCAGAGGGGGGTCTGGCTCGCAGCTCCACAGTGAAAACCGCTGACTCGGCTCTTCAGGAAGGAGCCGCACGGGACGTGAGGGATGTGAACAAAGCCGCTCCCAACGCAAAGCCCAGCACCGAGCAACACCCCCACCCCCTGGGCCCAGCGCAGGCCTGAGAGCCGCCCACCCCACCCCGCCCCCGCTCCGGGCCGCCTCTGGATGTGGGGCCCGGAGCCCCCGCAGCCCCGCGGCCAAGCCCGTCCACGTGCTGCTGGCGGGGCCCAGGTCGGAGCTTTCTCAGGGAGAGGCCGCCGGGCGGGCGCGGGGAGCCGTGTGCAGCTGGGAGGGGGCGGGGGCCTGGCAGCGGGCGGAGATGGAGGCTCCCACGCTCCAGGGCCAAGCTGACGTGACTAAAGCTAAACAGACCCCGTGCCACTCGGGGCTACAGCTCGTTCTGCGCCGCGGAGCCCCTCGCCGGCGATGGCGGTGGGGGGGGCGCGGGGGGGGGGGGGCGGCCCCGAAGGTAATTTGCACACGCAGTTTATGAGGCCCCTCGGCCCTTTTTAAACATATGCTCCTCTGATTATAAACAGCTGATGGCTCACAAGATTCAGATTTTCCAGAAAGCCTTCCAGGGAGAGATTGCTCTCCGAGCGAGGGAGCGAGCGGGGAAAGGTGACGGGGGCTCTTTGCTCACAGGGGGGATCCGCCCTCCCCCTGCTGGGGTCCCCCTGCCCCCAGCCTGCACAGGCTCCCCTGTCAAACGTTTGCTGCCGTCCAAGTGTCCAGAGGAGGGCTTCAGCCGCTGCAGGGCTGGGCAGGGATGGGGTGCAGGGAAGGAGGTCCCCGCTCAGAGGAACCCCCTGGGTCCTGGCGCTGTGTGGTGGAGGTGGAGGCCATGACAGTGCCCGCCTGTGCCCGCCCAGAGGCCTCTGCCTGACCCCTTGGGGTACCACCTCCTGACTCCAGTTCCCCCTCCCGCCCCATTGGGGGACTCAGTCCATCTCAGGGGGAGCAGGAGGGAGAGAGCGCTCTCCTGCCCGCGAGGGCCCCGGAGGCTCCCCGACCAGCACACAGCGGGGTCCCCAGGCTCACTGCCTTTGGGAGAGTCTTGGGGAGCCAGGCACAGCCGGGTATGGGTCAGCTGCCCACAGGCCTCCCCCAGCTCCCTGTCCTCTCTGGGAGAGGGCCCTGTACGGGGCGGGTCCAGGTGGAGAGCCGGGCGTGGAGGACAGAATGCACACTCGGAGCGTGGGAGCGCCACGTGCATGCCCGGCGGGGGCACCTTCCCCCCAGCGCCCACACGCCCCAGCCCGTGGAACCCGGCCAGGGGCTGTCACAGCTAGCGACCGCCGAGTATCAAATGACCCCACCACGTCCGGCTTAACGCCGCGACCTTTGTCATCTCCTGGTTCTGAGCGTCAGGAACCGGGCGCTCGGGGTCTCTGTGAGGCGGAGGCCAGGGGATGGTTTCCGGGGCCGGAGGCTCCATTTCCAAGACGGCTCCCTCGGGGGCTGCTGGCTGGAGGCCTCCTGGCCCCGTGGCTTGTCCTCGCTGCTCGAGTGCCCTCACCACACGGCGGCCGTGTCTCCCGGAGCCGGGACGCGGAGGGAGCGAGCGAGAGGGTCTGTTTCAGTCCCTCAGTCACGTCCAATGTGAGTCCTGGTCAGAAGCAGACCAGGAAGCCCAGCGCCAACACGGGGGGAGGCCACAAAGGCCTGGCGGCAGACCTCGGATCTTACCCCATGCCGCTGCCCGCCACCCAGCCAGACAGCTGTCTCCTCGTCCCCACCGTTTTCGGCCCAGTGACCCCGTCCTCGGAGCCACCTGGCTCAGGGCGGACCTCCACGTTGGTTCCGGGCCTGGCGGGCTCCTGGGAGGACGCCTTCCCTCCAGACCAGCACAGAGCGTGGGGCTGCGGGGGGCTGTCCACACATGTGGTCTGGCCTCCCGCTGACGTGGATGGACAGCCCTTCTGTGATGGAAAAGAGCGTGGACCCCAGAGCGGCAGGGGGGCCCGTAGCCTCTCTCCCAGAGCACGACTGGTTGGGCCTCAATGGCCTGGGACCGAGTGATGGTGGATATGGCAGGCCTGGCTGTGGGGCGGCAGGCCCTGGAATGGGCTGCACTGGTGGGGGGGGGGGGGAGCGCGTGGCCTCGGAGGACAGTGGGGGACAAGGGTCTCCAGGCCGTGGGTCTGGCAGGTCCGGTTCATTTTGCTCCCACCTCCCACACTCCCTGCCTCCCCCCTCTCTCCCTGGCTCCACTGGCCCTCCCAGCCCCTCCCCTTCCCAGCTCCTCTAGTTCTCCTTCCTTCAGCAGCCAGAGGGGTCCTTCTGGGGGGAGCACTGACCCCCAAACCTCCCAGAGATGCCCCACCACCTGCACTCCCCCCAGTGTGGAAGGCCCAGTGTGCCTGGGGGCCTGCCCATCCTCATGGGGAGGGGGGTGAGCTCTGCAGAGGGAACACCAGCAGGGAGATTTGGAGGTCAGAGCTCCGGGGGAGGGTGTGGGTGCCCCCTGGGAGTGCAGGGAGAGCTGGGGGCAGTGGGCCCACGTGCAGAGAGGAGAGGAGGGAGTCTTGGCCGGGCGGAGCTGAGGGGTGGAGAGTCAGAGGGCGGCCTAGGTGACGTGCAGGTGCAGGAGGCCCAGAGGCCCAGGAGGAGGAAGGTTCCAGAATGAGAACATGGGAAGCAGGGTCCATGGAGAAGCTGCAGGACGGAGGGTCACGGGGTCATGGAGACCTCGCCCAGGACAGCTGCACAGTGTGCGTGCGCGGGGGCCTGCGCCAAGAGCTGAGTGGGGCCAGGGGAGAGGGGGGGCGAGGAGGGGCCGCTGGGACTGGGCAGAGGGAGCCTGGGGTGCCCAGGCCCCTGGTGCCCCCCGCTTCGGAGAGTAGCGTGGCGCTCGGGCCCTTCCCGGGGAGACGGGCCGGGCAGCCACGTGGCCGGCCTCTGTGCCTGGGGGAAGCGTGTTCCGGGAACCTGGCTGAGCCCGGAGCGGGTTCCGCCCCGCGCCTGGGGCGGGGGGATGAACTGCGGCCCAGAGAAGCCGGGCCAGGGCCTGCCACGTCTCCGCTCACGAAGCGAGGGGCCCCCCTCCCCCTGCGGCCTGCGGGGATGGAGGAGGGCTGCTGCCTCCCCACCCCCCGCCAGGCCCGGGGGCTCTGGGCCCATCTGCACTTCTGTGCTGGCGAAGGCAGGGAATTAGCTCAGCCACTTCCTCCCCTAATCCCCCACCCCCACTCCGAATACCTCGGAGGAGAGAGAAACGCCGAGTGGACGTTTTGAGCCTAATTCTCTTCAGCTGTGCGTGCGTGTGTGCGTGCGTGTGCTGGGCCCGGGCGGGGAGGGGGCCTTCTGAACCCGGCGCCGGTGCTGGGGGAGCGTGGGGAGCGCCGGTCAGCCCTGCCACGTACAGATGTACAGATGAAACAAACCAGGCGTCCGCTGTCGCCCGGGGAGCTGGGGGCGGCCGCCAGGTGCCAGCCTCCGCCCTGGGCGCACACGCAGCCTGCACCCAGGTGACGAGGGCCAGGCACCATCAGGGGCGTTCTGGACCAGAGGGCCCCCGGGGTGGCTGGGAGGAGGCACCACTGCCGAGAGAGGAGCCCGCTGTGCCTGCACCCCTCCCCGAGTCCTGCTGACGTGCCCCCGGCCGGCTCCGGCTCCCCTCCCCGCGTGCAGGCAGCCCCCCATGGGCCCCAGCGGGCCTGCAGCCCGCAGGCCTCCCCCGCTCCCCCAGCCAATCCCCACTTGTCTCATCTCCCAACGAGACAACAAACCCTCTTAGTCTCGGCTGTTTTCCCCGTCTACCCCAAAGGACTGCAGAGGGGGTGGAGGCAGGAGGCCCACAACAGGTGTGTGGGGCTGGCTGTTGGCACTGTCTGATTGACAGCACCCTGTGTGCGGGGAGGGGCTGAGGGAGTGAGGGCTGAGGACGCCAAGCCACCCTTCCTACAACCATGGCAAAGTGGGCAGTGGCAGGCTCTCTGGGATGGCCTCTCGGGCACACCGAGATCTGGGGCCTTGGGGTTCACCCTGAGTGTCCAGGTCCGAAGGTCTAAGGTTGGAGGGGCGGACAGAGCAGGCACCGTGGCATGCAAACACCTGTGAAAGGAACTGGCTGCCGGGGAGGCGTGCCTGATCCGGGCCCACAGGGAGGGCCCCACGTGTGTGACATGGAAGGTCACATCCATGGATGTCCACCATGTTGTGGACCCATTCCCACCAACCTACCAACACCCTTGTCACTCTGCTCGGAGGGAGGAGGGCACCCTCCACCCCACCCCACCTCCTTGGATGAAAGAAAAACTGGGCCCGGCCCGGCACGGCTCAGAGGTTGAGCTCTGACCTCGGAACCAAGAGGTCAGGGTTTGATTCTCGGTCAGGGCACAGGCCCGGGGTGCAGGCTGGATCCCCAGAGTGCGGCGTGCAGGAGGCAGCTGATCAGTGATTCTCTCTCATCATGGATGTTTTTACCTTCTTCTCCCTTCCTCTCTGACATCAATAAAAAAAAAATTATACACACACACACACACACACACACATATATGTATGTAAATAATAAAAAGGGGAAAAAGAAAAGCAGAAACACAAAGGTTGGGGGAAAACTTGAGTTTTTGAGCGAGGGTGAGGTGGTCCATCAAGTGCCCGCAAAGGAAGCCCCTGACCAAGCCCCTGGGCTGCCAGGGCCCCCAGGGCCTGAGAGGGGAGAAGGCCTAGGACTAGGAAAACCTCTCCCGTGCTCCCGGCTGGACTGTAAGCCCCACGTGGGCAGGGGTTTCTGTTTTGGTGAAATCTGTGGAATCGCTCCGAGCTCCTTTCACTCCCCTGGCGTCCGCAGGGAGGTAGAGGCAGCCAAGCCCGCAGGGATCCTAGGAAGGGAGGCCCGGGAGGCAGCCATCTGGTTGAATTCCTCTTCTCACAGCAGCAGGGGCCGGGCAGCGCCTGCGGCCGCCCTCACCTGAGTCCCCTCCCTCCCTCCCCCTGGCACTGTTTCCCCCATGGCCCCTCTCATCCTTGCGGGCCGTGCCACCTCCCCCTGGCAGGTAGGGGTCCCACATGGCAGAGCGTGGGCCTGGACTCCGGCCCCTCCTGCCATCCTCGGCCAGGGCCAGGTGGCCATGGGAGTGGGGAGGAAGGGGCTGGACGGAAGGGGAGTGGGCAGCTGAGCGTCTGTCCCTAGGAGGCAGGAGGCAGTGGGCACACGCCGCTATCCTCTCAGAGGTCACATTCGAAACGCAAGTTCAGAGCTAACATTATTCAAGACGGTGACAGCAGAGCATCGAACCCGAGGCTGGGGCCCCTCAGAGCATGGAGCCACACGTGAGGGTGCTGGTCGCACCCTGCTTCTGGGACAGGAAGGTGGCAAGGGTGGAAATGACCCTCTGAGCCAAGGGCCCCCACCCAGGCTTGCTGTCTGGCCTTCCTCTGGGCTCAGCAGGGCGTGAGGAGACCACCCATCCGGGCGTCGTTTCTGAAGGCCAGAAAGTGAGCACCCCTCCCCACCTTCAGGCTGGACCACAGGAAAAGCACTCAGTTGTCCTTGGGGAGAGTCTGGGCTCTCTGTAGACCTTTATTTCCGGCAAAAGCTTTGAGATGAACGGCTTCGTCGCCCACTCTGGGTGGCTAGCTCCAACCTCCTTCCAGTGGAGGTGGCAGTGCCCGGCACCCTGGATGAGTTCAACGGCCATGCAAGATAGATGGGTGGATGGGTGGACAGATGGACGGACAAATGGGTGGATGGATGATGGCTGGCTGGTTGGGTGGATGGATGGATGAACAGGTGGACAGGTGATAGAGGAGACAAATGGATGGATGAATGGGTGGGTGGGTGGATGGATGGATAAATGGATGGATGATGGATGGATGGATGGATGGATGAATGGGTGAGTGGGTGGATGGACAGAGAAATGGGGGGTGGATGGATGGATGAATGTGTGAGTGGGTGGGTGGATGAATGAATGGGCGGATGGATGGACAGAGGAATGGGGGTGGGGATGAGTGAGTGGGTGAATGGTAGAGAAGATAGTCAAGAGATAGACTTGGCCTCCAGGCCTGGGGCAATCAGGAGGAGGCAGTCACATGCAGGGTTGCGGGGGCCAAGGCGGGAGGCTGACCTCCTGAGTCCCCTATCCCATAGGGCCCATGGAAGGGGACCTGAGAAGGTCCTGGAACCCCCTACAGGCGCCCTGCCTGTGGGAGCACTGGCGCTTCTCCTCTGAGGGTCTGACCCCCAAAGGCCAAACAGAAGGACGCCTTCAGGAGCTCTGCCACGTGTCCCTCTGGGACACCAGTCGCCCGCCTATCCCGTCACACGGCCCCACCCTCGTGGGCCCTGGGGGAAGGGACTGTAGTGGCAATCGGCGCTGCAAATGGCCCGTGGGGTCCCTTGGGGGCTCGGGTTGGCGCAAGTGGAGCGGCCCGTGCAGCAGCCCCTCCGCCCAGCGCGGCCGCGCGAACAGAACCCGTGATCTCCTGATCTCGGGACCACGGGGTGGGGGTGGGGGTGGCGCTGCCGCTGAGCCCAGGGCGGGAGGCGGGCGCACCACGTGGTACTGGGCTAGCCCAGCCAATGCGTGCCTGGGTAGCATAGGCAGCGACCCCTGCTGACCAATGGCAGAGCGCGGCACTTCGCTGGCTGCGGGTAGCCAATCCGTGCCGCGTGAGGCAGCAAGCCCACCCCGTGGACCTGACCAATCAGCGGCAGGGTGGCCGCCACGTCCCTCTGGGCAGGGGCACCGCCCGCCCCGCTCCGCAGACCGTCTCTGCCCGCCACGCGGGCAGCAGCTCGCTCCTGCTCCTCCGTCCGAGCCGAGCCTCCCTCCTCGTGGCCGCCTCCGCGCTCCTCGTGGCCGCCTCCGCTCCCGGGCTGGTGGGCGGCGTAGGACGGGCGGCGCCGTTGCTCCGAGGTGAGCTCCGTGGCGGGTGCGTGGCGGCGGGAATCCCCGCGGTCCAGGCTGCCAGCCTCCAGCCTGCCCGTCTGTGCGCGCCGCTCTGCGTCTCCTGGGAACGGGGGGCACCGGGTCCTGTCCTGGTTCCGAGTCGTGGTTTCGATTTGGGGTCGCGGGTCCGCCGCGTGGATTTGAGTTGGAGTCCGAGCCTGGGATCGGGTTCGGCATTGGAATCCACTTCGGCTTCTGGGGAGGGAACCTGAGGATCGCGATCAGGGTTGGCGCTCTGGGATCCGAGCCCCGCGTCGGAGGTCCGAGCCTGGGATCCGAGCCCGGGATCGGGGTTCGGCCTCGGGGGAGCATATGCTTCTGGGTCGGGGATCCGAGGATCGCGGTGAGGATCGCGGTCGGGGTCGGCGCGCGGGGATCTGAGACCCGTGTCAGAGGTCCGAGCCCGGGATTGGGGTTCGGCGTCAGGAGATCGCGGTCTGGGTCGGCGCGCAGGGATCTGAGCCCGGGATCGGGTTCGGCATCCGGGGAATTTGTACCTCTGGGTCGCGGATCCGAGGATCGCGGTCTGGTCGGCGCGCGGCGTTCTGAGCCCCGAGTGTCGGAAGTCCGAGCCCGGGACCCGAGCCGGGGATCTGAGCCCGGGATCGGGGTTCAGCACTGGGAGAGCTCATGCCACTGGGTCTGGGATCCTAGGATCGCGGTGTGGGTCTGCGCGGTGTGGGTCTGCGCGCTGGGACCCGAACGCCGTGTCGGAAGTCCGAGCCCGGCCCCAGCCGGGGATCCGAGCCCGGGACCTGAACCGGGGATCCGAGCCCGGGATCGGGGTTCGGCAAGGGGAGTTGGTGCTTGGCTCGCCGTGAGGATCGCATCGCGGTCTGGGTCGGCGCGCGGGGTTCCGAGTCCAGCGCCGTAAGTCCCGGCCGAGCCCAGATTGGAGTTCCGCATCGAAGCCGCCTCCATGCTTCTGGGCTGATCTTGGTCGGGGTCGGCGCTCGGGATCCGAGCCCGGGATCGGGGTTCAGCGTCGGGAGCTCGTACCTCTGGGTCGGGGATCCGAAATGGCGGTCCGGGTAGGCGCTCAGGAATCCGCCCCGCGTCGGGGGTCCGAGCCCAGGGTTGGAGTTCCGCCTTGAAGCCGCCTCCATGCTTCTCGGTGGGGATCCGAGCCCGGTGCCGGAGGTGCGAGCCCGGTGCCGGCGGTCCGAGCCCGGACCGGGGTTCGGCGTCCAGAGTTCGTGCTTCTGGGCTGGGGCTGCGAGCCTCGCCTCGGGGTTGGCGCCGGGGAGCCGCGCAGGAATCCGGTCGGCGCCGTAGTCCCGGCGCCGGCGGGGCCTGGGTCCGAGGGGGAGGGGAGAGGAAGGGGGATGGAAGACCCGAGTCGAGGCGGCTTCTGAGCGGGGTCTGCAAGCGCCGGGGGGGCCCCCTCTGGGCCCCCAGGCGCCCTGGTGGGCATCTGAGCGGGCGACGGGGTTCCCAGATGGAGTTGGGGAGCAGCATTGGGAGCTGCAGTGAGGCTGCTGCGTGGTGGGGGTTCTGGGTCCGAGCGGGCGGAGCTGGGCCTGGTCTGGGCTGTAGGGAGTGGCTGGCCAGCCGGTCTAACTCGGGCAGAGCCGGGGACAGCCCCAGGCAGGCCCCCAACCGCCTTTTCTGTAAAATGGGAGGCCCCCCTTCCCCCCAAGGACTGTCCTGGCGGGAAGAGAGAATTCACCCACAGGGGCCGCCCGCCTGCCCTCGGCCGAGTGTCTCAGAGAAGGAGGAGGTTGCTCCTTCTCAGAGACATAACCAATGTCCACTTTGGGGTGCCTTGGCCAGACTTTGGGGGTGCACTGACCAGTCCTCTGGCTGCACCGGAGCTCCCACGAGGCTCGGGCTGTTTTGCTCTCTGCTGCGCCCCGCACCCACCAGGGGCCCGCGCCCAGACCAGGCCCGGGAAGCAGGCAGCGGGATTAACCAGATTTCTACGGTGTCTCAAGTGATCCCTTTCCGCACCTGTTCCCACACACTCAATGGGAGAAAAATTTAAGGATTGGGTTGCTTGGTAAAGGCTCCGTTTTAACGTTTCCAAACATGCTGGGGAGAGGCGCAGGCCGGAGGGGCCTTAGAAATCACAAATCACAGCCCTTCCGGATTCCAGCCCCGGAGCGGGACAGGAAGTCAGGAGCCATCTCCCTCGTGGACATGGCGGCCTGGAGGCCATGCCCAGCCCAGCGAGCCGAGCCGGCTGCCCGCGTGTTCAGCGGCGCTGGGCCGGGTGGGATTTCTCCCAAGAATGCAGAGGATCCAACCTCAGAAACTCGACCCGTGCAGGCGCCGTTCGGGGAGGAGGGGAAAGCCAGGGCCCCGCTCCCAGCGGCGGAGAAATTACATGATAAAGTTTAATGCGTATGTGTGGTTGGGAGGAGGGAGGGGAGCCCGTAGCCGGCCAGAACTCGGCCGGCACTTCCCTAACTAGATCATGCTATAGACCAAAACTTTGTTTTTAGCAAACTATCAAGAAACCCAAAGTGTTTCTAGTATCTGTTCCTTTAAGAGAAGGAGCAGGCCTGGGTGGCCGTCCCCAAGCACATGGTGGGGAAAGGCGGGGGGGGGGGGGGGGGGGGGCTGCCCGGACATGGGTGCTGGTCTGTGTCAGGGTTCTGAGGCGTCAGAGTCTCAGAGCTCTGCCCTTCACCAGGATTGGGGTCCCCACAGAGCTTCTGGGGCTGTGGGGAAGCGGCTCGGCCGAGCACAGATCCCAGGGCCTTGGGGGAGCGCCGAAGGCAGAAGAGGCCCGTCCTGTCGGGGTGCTGTTGGGAAAGGGGTTCTGGCCTCGTGGGGAAGGGCCTTGGGGTTCCCGGGGGCCACACTTTACAAACCCATGAGCTACATGGAAAAAAATTAATATTTCAGACGGAGAAAGAGGCTTTGCTGGCGCTTTTGGCTACGAGGCCCGTGTTGGTAAACCCTCACGGTGTCGGCAGCTCCTGCGGCTGTAAGGGGAGTGCCGCATCATTCCTACCCCAGGCCGAGGGGCTCCAGCCCCCCTGCGGCCCCGCGGCCTCTCCTCAGGGTCAGGAGGCGACCGCTAGACCCCCCCCCCCCCCCCAAAGCATTTCCTCTGCGATAGGACCGCATGGAGAAGGGAGGTTAGGCCACACGGGTCCAGGAGGGAACAGAGCAGATGCTTCACGGGGAAAGTGTAAAATTCCGTGGAAGCGTGTCAGGAGGAGCTTTGGGTGTGGGGAGCGCCTCCTCTGGGCCCCGCACAGAACGATGCCGGGTCTCCATCCCGCAGCTCCCGCCACGTCCAGGTGGAGCTTTTGAGGAACTTGACAAACACACTCTGAGGCTGACGGGAAAGCGGCGGGAGTGAGCCGGGAGCCGGGAGAACAGAGGGCGCCTTGTCCCCGCAGAGCGCGGGGCCCCTGCCAAGCCTCAGGAACGGCGGAGGCGGGGCCGCGGCCAGGAGGGCCCTCGCAGGCAGGCAGGCAGACAGGCGGGTGGGCAGCCCCGCACGCGTGCGCGTGCGTGTGCGTGTGTGTGTACGGGGTGGGGGGGAGCGGGGCCGGAGAGAAAGGTGGCACTGCCGCCTCGGGGGACCCCCATAGATCACGGCTGGAGAACCTAGCCCCGAGGGGAGAAACGGAAACGGGGAGCCCTGCCCGACCCGCCGTTGAGAGCAGACTCTAGGCACCGGCGATCTCAGCCCGTAGGGCTCGGTGTTCACCCAGGGGGAGAGCGTTCTGGAGAGCCGTTTCCCGGCCCAGGGTGCAGCCAGGAAGCCAGGCTTCAGGCTAAAATGGACGGACGTGAACAGACGCACGTTAAGCCCTCCTGTTAAATAAAGCCAGCACGTCAGAGCCGGGCCTGTGTTCCTGCCCGCACGGACACGCTTGCCTTATCTCCCTCACGCGTGTCCCTGTGCCCAGGTAGCAGATGGCTAATTAAAAGATATTTGATTTAAAAAGAGATACTTGAAGCGGCTAACGTGGATAAGGGGCCGTCGCTGGAATAGACCAGCAGGCCCCACACGTCCATTAGGAGGAGACCGGAGATAGCAGAGGCCCCCGTGACATTAATTGGCGGTTCTCGGGGGTTAACAGCGGCTCCAGAAAGCCCCCGGGCTCATCAGTAACCAGCGAAGAGCCGGGGAAGCAGAAAAGCGCGGGGCGGGTGGCCCGCCAGGCGCTGGGCCGCGGGAACAAGCCGCCCTGTGTGCTGCAGGTGGGAGCGGGCCGGCAGCCGGTCGGGAACGCCGGCCAGCACTTCTTCCTCAAATAAAATCTTTAATACCTGCAGCCCAGCAGCTTCCCTCCTGGGTAAACAGCGGAGCGGGCGCCCAGAACAACGAGGGGCTGTGTGCGCTGGGCGGCGGGCGGCGTGGGGGCGGGGAGCGGAGCGGGCGCTGTGGTTAGGAGTGCATGCTCTCTGCAAGACGGAGACGTGTGCAAACACGGCGGCCTCGGCCTCGCACCCGGGCCGGCGGCATGGGGTCCTCGGCCCCCGGCTCCGCGTTGAAAGGAAAGTGAGGAGCCACCCGGCCGGCCACACTGAGAGGGGAGGGAGCCGGGCGCGGGGTTGGGGGTGGGGTGTGAGGGACGGAGCTGGAGGGGGCAGTGGAGAACGGCAAAGCGGAGGAAGGGACAGAGCGATGCCGCCCAGGGACTCTCCCGTGGACCCAGGAGCGTGGGCTGTGGCCAGCCTCCCGCCCTCTTGCCCTGGGGAGGCCCAGAGCGAAAGAACGAATGCTCCTCGCCCCCTCCCTGACAGGCACCCTCTAGCGGCCTCTCTAAGAAATAAAACTCACGCCCCGTCCTTTCACAAGCTTGGCCCTGCCCTCCGCCCTCCGCCCTCCACCCCCACCCCTTCTGCCCGTTTCTCAGACCAGCCACGTGCCTCAGGGCCTTGGCACCGGGCGTGCCTGGGGACCCAGGTCTGCAGCGTTTGCTGTAGGAGAAGTCCCACCACGTGGACAGGAGGGAGCAGCCTCTTACCCTGTCCTCCCCTCCCCCAGGGCCCCTCTGGGCCTTTGCCCCCAGGGCTGGGTCACTGCTGGGAGCCGGGCAACCCAGGGTTCCAATCCAGCCTTCTGCCCGTTACTCAGACCAGCCACGTGCCACGCCCGGCTGCCCTGCCCCTGTGCCTGTCCTTCCCGTCCTTGGTCAGGGAGACCTCCTCTGACCTGCCACCCCGTGGGCCCCTGCGGTCACTCGCTAGGCCGGTGCCACAATCGGGCCTCACAGAGCACAGGCTACGCCACGCCACAGAACGTTCTAGTCCCCGGGCATCTACCATTCGGTGCCCTGTCTCCGTTGCGGGAAGGGAGGCCCGAGAGAGCGTCCCTCCTGCGCGGCGCCTGCCCGCAGCGTGCCCCTGCGTTTCTGATTATTGAACCGAGGAGGCGGCCGGCCCGGGAGGCGTTCGCTTTAGTGTGAGTGCGGTCCGCAGTGAGTAGTGAGGACCCAGCCCTCAGGCTGCGGCGGGCCGGCCTCGGGCGAGGGCTGCCTTCAGCGTAAGAGACCTAGCAGCCTCTCCCCGCAGTCCCCGGCAGCACCCCCACATGGTGATCATGAGAATGTCTCCAGACGGCACCATGTATCCCCCCTGGGGGGGGGGGTATCAAGGGCATCGCCTGAGACCGGCTCCTGGGACGGGGATGGTTGTGTGCTGGCCCTTTAAATGAAGCCAGCCCCGAGTGCACCCCAGCACACCCAGCACAGGGCCTCACCTCTCCAGGAGAGAGACCCTGCCCACGCCTGGCCATCGGAGCACCCTCTCCCACGGCCAGCAGCCAGCCATAGAAGGGTGGCGAGAGCCCAAGTCCATGGTCCCTGGGCCGCCCCCGACGGCTTCATGGGGACCCTTTGCAGATGCAGCCCTAAGCGGCGTCTGGCGTGGCCCCTGTAACTTGTCCAAATTAGAAGCCCCCCCCCCCCCGCGCCCCCAGGGCAGACTGAGGAGCGAGTGCCTGGGGACCCAGGTCTGCAGCGTTCGCTGCAGAAGTCCCGGCCGCAGAGCCCGCCACGTGGACAGGAGGGAGCAGCCTCTTACCCTGTCCTCCCCTCCCCCAGGGCCCCTCTGGGCCTTTGCCCCCAGGGCTGGGTCGCTGCTGGGAGCCGGGTAACCCAGGGTTCCAACCCAGTCCTCCCTCGGAGGGCACCCCCTCCCCCAGTGCGTACCCGTCCCCCAGCTGCACCCTGTACCCCAGCATCTCCCAGCCTCCCCCTGGCTGTGCCTGGGCCCGGCCCTAGTTTGCAATGTAAATGCCGCCTCCTTCCCGAGGAGTCCCTGCTCCTCCGAAGCCTGGGGCTGGCTCACCCTCCCCACTGGCCTCAGCCCGAGAAACCGATCTAATGGGCCTTTCTCCTGCTAATTGTGGCGATTAGTGTCACGAAGGAGGGCTCCCTGGGGGGCCGTGCCTCGCATGCCAGCCAACCGCTCAGGCCTCTGGGCCCACAGACTGGGCCTTCTCTCCGCATCCGCTTCAGGTGGGGGTGTGGGTGGTGGTGGGTGGGAGGGGCCCCTCCCTGGTGCTCACGGGGTGGTGGCAGTGGGTGCTTGCCCAGCTCAGCCTGGGTGACAGTGACATCCTGAGAGGGGCTGGTGGAGCCATGGGCCCGGCGGGCGGTGGGAGAGCAGCCAGTGGTCCCCTGGGCACACAGGACGTTCGCAGCGTCGGGAGCCCTCGCTGCCCTCCCCCAGGAGGGAGCCCACACCCCCACCCGTGTTGCGCCGCGCTCGAGCCACAGGCCACGTGGTGGAGGTCGCCGGCTCCAGGGCGGGGTCAGTCATCCACGTGGCTCCTCCACGAGAGGCCGGCACTGCCCCCTACAGACTGGCCCTCCTTCTGCGGCGAACTCCCCGGGCCCAGGCTGGGCGGCCCCGGGGAGGGATCTGATCGGAGCAGGGGCTGAGCGGCCCTGCCCGGTGGGGCGTGTGGCCCAGAGGGGAGAGACCCCAGTGTGCTGCACCCCAGGGCATGCTCCTTGGGGAGGCGAGGGCCCGGGAAAGGCTCCCTACAGGCATTCGTCAGGGGTCCCAGAGGCCCTCTGGGAAAGGGGGTGGGGCAGAACAGGGTGCAGGCTCTGTTCGGAGGAGCCAGCCGAGGGCTGAGCGGAGCCAGGCCTCTGAGGGAGATAAGACAGGAGGGGATCTGGGTCCCGGGGACTTTGGCCTCGTGCGGAGGCCCCCGGCTCCCGCAGGGAGTGACTCAGTGGGGTCTGATTCTAAAGGGCCACACAGTGCCAGAGGGGGCAGCCTGAGGGCGGAGGGGAAGGGCGTGGGGGAAGCGGGTAATGCGATGCGGGTCCCCCTGCACGGCTGGAGGGGGTGGCAGGGACACTTGGTGGCTCGGAGTGGGACGTGCTGGGGACCACGGAGGGGCTGAGGGGCAGGGGGGAGTATGGGTCTGGAGGGTGAGGTCCGGACACACGGACACTGGGGAGCCAAGGACACACAGACACTGCAGTCCCTGTGGGCATGCCAGGGGGGTGCACTGGGTCAGCAGCCTGGCCTGAGGACGGAGCTGGGCCGCCGCAGGAGGGACGGCCCCCGCCTGGGGCACGGCCTGCAGAGGCAGCCCTGGAGCTGGGCTCCTGGCACGTGGACCCTTGGCGACCACGGGCCCAACTGGGGCCCGGTGGGAGTGCCCCCCTGGTGTGGCCCTGCCCAGCACCTTCCCCGACAGAGAGGGCCCCCTCCCCCGCCGCCCCGCCTCCCCTGCGGTCCTGCTCCCCTCCCGGCGCCCCTGGATCTGCAGGGCCTCTCCCTGAGCACGTGCGGGAGGAAGCGGCGGGGGAGGGGCGGCCCGTCCTCGCCCAGTATTTCATAACCCGGTGGGGGTGGGGGTGGAGGGTGGAGGGTGGGGGGTGGGGGGTGGGGGTGGGGGTGGAAAATCCCCCCGTGCGAGCGAGCGAGCGGGGAGCCAGCAGCTGAACAGCCTTGAGTGGCTGATGAGAAACAAAGGCGGCCACGGCCACGGTGGGGAGAGCGCGGCCCCACGCAGGCGGCAGCGCCGCGGCCCCGGGCCCGAGCCCCGGACCCAGAGCGAGGAGGGGGCCGGCCCCGCGTGGGGGGCAGCAGCTCCGGGCTCAGCCCAAGACTCGCTCAGACAGGCTCCATGGCTCCAAGGGGTTAACTGCACAGCCTCCCACTCCTCCGCTCGCTAATTTTTAAACGCAGCTGAGCTCCGAGAGGGCCGGCGCCCCTCCCACAGCCCCGAGAGGGCCTCCGCGCAGCCCCCACCCCCACCGGCAGGAATCCACGTGCACTGAGAACAAAGACTGCAGCCCCTCCCCGCTCCGCGCTCCCGGCCTCGGCCTCGGCTTCCCCCCAAGCCTGCCCCCCCAGCCTCGCCTGCTGGGCTCCCGCGAACACGGCTCCCAGATGGAGCCTCGGGCTGACCCCCACAGCCTGGGGGCGCGGGGGCGTGGCGGCTCCCCCTGGGGGCCCCGGGGGCCTGTCCCAAAGCCCGCACACCCCATCTCCTGACCCCCAGCCGGGCGCTCCCTCCTGAGGGCTCTGGGCACACGCCCTGTCCTTGCCACCACACGGGCTGGAAACCCCTCAAGCCCCAGCAGCCGGCCCTCGCCCCCCATGCCCCAACACGGCCCGGCTCACTCACTGACACACGTGTCCAGTCCAGCACCCGCTCCCCATGAGGCCGGGTTCCATCCCCTTTTCCTGCCACGTCTTGTCCAGCCACGGCCCCATCCACCCTCTCTGAGGGGGAAGCTGAGGCCCAGCTGGCCCGTGGCAATGGCCCAGCCCCGGCCTTCGCTCTCACCATCCACTCCCTGCCTTCAGGGCTTGGCGCCTTCGCCTCCTCACCTCTGAGCGCACGGAGTCCCCTAACAGCCCCGCGAGGCTCACTGGCCACACGTGTAGACACGGCAGAGCCGCCAGGACGCACCGGGGCTCCCGGCCACTCCGAGGCCGCTGGGCCCTGACGTGGCGGCCTTAGCCAGTCCTCTCGCGCCCGGGAAGCCGTGGCCCCGTCAGGCCGTTCGTTCTGGGGGAAGCAGCCCGGAGGGCCGAGAGGCAGGCTGCCCGCCGAGGCTCACACCCTCCCAGCCCACAGGGGCCAGGGCTCCGGCTGCCCACGCTGCCCGGCTGTGGCCTGTCCCTGTCCCTGTCCCAGCCCCAGCCCCAGCCCCAGCCCCTGAGGCCACTCCATAAGCCATCACCCCCCTCTTCCTGAATGGGCCACTCCGGAGCCAGTGCCGCCCCCAGCTTCCTGCAAGCCCGTGGGACTGGGCCCGTCTGGGTGCAAAGGTCAGCGGCCCCCTGCAGCCACTCACTCCCCGGCCGGCACCCCTGCAGCCCCTCACTCCCCGGCCGGCACCCCTGCGGCCACTCACTCCCCGGCCGGCACCCCTGCGGCCACTCGCCCGGCAGCCCCTTCCTCTGCTGCCAGGGCCGCAAGCCGTTTGCTGGGCTCCTCGTTCGTCTGTCCCTCCCGTGCGGGTCCAGTGCTGGGCGCGGGCCGTCAGAGGGGGTGCCCCCATGACCCCCAGGCTGGTAGAGAAGGCAGGGGAGGGGAGGGGGTGGTGAGGCGGACGGCTAGGGGCCACCCAGCTGGCTGGGGCTCTCTGCTGGGAGCAGGGCCTGGGGAGGCAGCGTGGAAGCGGTCCTCGGGGCCTGTGTGCAGGGGCCCAGCCCCTCCCCCTGCCCCTTTCCCAAGGGGGGCTTCTCCCACCCCTCTTCCCAAGGTCACCAGAAAGCCCTCAAGCTGTGGGGGCGCCCCGAGAGGCTGGGGGGGGGTTATCTGCTCGGGGCTGATAGGATGTCCCCCAAGAGCCGACTTCAAAGCGGCCGCTAACTCCGCATCAAAGCCGGGCGGAGCTGTTTGAACACAGAACGGGGAGGGGCCTCCCGTCACCTGCCCTCCCCTCCCCCTCGCGCAGGCTCTCCCGCAGGCGGTGGGGGCCAAAGCCCCCCCAACCCCCGGCAGGTGAGCCGTGACGGGAAGCATTGCTGCTCCTCGAAGGCCCCCAGAAGGCGCCCAGCCTCGCGGGCCTCAGGGTCTCCTGCAGGGCCCTGCTTCCTGGTCTCCCCAACATTGCCTTAGGGCTCGTCCAGAGAGAGGGGTCCTGCCCCACAACCGGGGGGCACACTTTCCTGGACCCCGGCCAACCCGGCCCTCTCGGTGCCCTCAGGGCAGGTCACGGGGGCGCAGTGGGGGGTGGCCAGCAGCACCGGCGCCGACCACGCGGCAGCACCAGGCCGCCGGGTGCGTCCGGCTCTAGCAGAGGCGGCGCGTGTCACTGGGGGCCGCCCGGTCTCTGCCCCTTGTCCCCGTCGGTGACCCGGTGAGCCGGCGTCACAGCCAGCAGCCCTCCTGGCCAGGGGCGGTCAGGCCAGCTCGGCCCCACTCAGTCCAGTGCCATGTGTGGGGACGGGGCGCCCGGAAGGCACCGCACACAGAGCCCGCAAACGGGCAGACCCCGAGAAGGCCCCAGACGAGGGGAAGCTGCCCTCGGGGGCCGTGTCCCCCACACGGGCTGGAGTGGCCTCCCCCCAAGCAGGCCATCAGGCAGGGGGCCTGCGAGAGTGGAGGCAGACCCTCTCCTCCCTCCCCTCGCCGGCTGGGATTTTTCCACCGCCTCCTTCCCCGCCCGCCCGAGAGGCCCTGCCTGACCCCGGCATACCCGGGCCCCAGAAGCACAGCCAAGCGCAGCCGAGCGAGCGTGTGAGCGAGCGTGTGCCGGGACCGGGTGCGACCCCTCCCGCACACGGAGACATCAAAGGGAGCAGGAAGCAGTGGGCCGCCGACCCCCAGCAGGCGGGGAGGGCAGGCCTGAGAGCCTGGGGCCCGGGCCTGGGGATTTTCCATCCACTGGGGTTTCCGCACGACACCCCTGCCCAGGACACCCCTATGCAGGACACCCCCGCCCAGGACACTCCTCCTCCGGCTGTGAGGCTCCTCGGAGCTCGTGGGGTCAGGCGGGGGTAAGGCAGGGGCTCCCTAGCGGGGCTAGGGGCAGCAGGAAGCCCTGTTGGCCGGGGGCATTAGACACTGCCTGGGACTGGGACCCGCAGGCAGGAAGGCCACAGAGTTTGCACATGGCAGAGAGCGTGGCGCCCACAGCTCTCGACAGGGGTGGGGTCAGGCCAATGGACAGCACCCTGGCCTACAAGGCCCTCTTGGACCTGGGTGCTAACACACCAGGCCCTCTACCTGTTGGGCAGGTTGGGGAGAGGACCCCAAGAGAACAGACCAGTCCCCGGTTCCCAGGCAGGCAGGCTTGCTCCCTGACCAGCCAGGTCCAGGGGATCCACGGAGAGACCTCTTGCAGGGGCCCAGCCCAGGCCCCAGCCCTAGCCCCAGCCCAGGCTTCAGGCCCCAGCCCCAGCTCAGGCCTCAGTCCCCAGGCCCCAGGCCCCAGGCCTCAGGCCTCAGCCCAGGCTTCAGGCCCAGCCCTAGCCCAGGCCTCAGGCCTCAAGCCTCAAGCCTCAGCTCCAGCCAAGCTTCAGGCCTCAGCCCCAGCCCAGGCTTCAGGCCCCAGCCCCAGCCCCAGCCCAGGCTTCAGGCCTCGGCCTCGGCCCCAGCCTCAGCCCCAGCCCCAGCCCCAGCCCCGGCTTCAGGTCTCAGCTCCAGCCCTGGCCCCACCCTCAGCCCCAGCCCCAGCCCCAGCTCAGGCTTCAGGCCTCGGCCCCAGCCCAGCCCCAGCACAGGCCTCAGCCCCCAGCCCAGGCCTCAGGCCTCAGGCCTCAAGCCTCAGCTCCAGCCCAAGCTTCAGGCCTCAGCCTCAGCCTTAGCCCTCAGTCCCAGCCCCAGGCCAGGCTTCAGGCCTCAGCCCCAGCCCAGCCCCAGTCCCAGCCTTAGCCCCAGCCTCAGCCCCAGCCCCGGCTTCAGGCCTCGGCCCCAGCCCCAGCCCCAGCCCCAGCCCCAGCCCCAGCCCTCAGCCCAGGCCACCAGCCCAGGCTTCAGGCCCCGGCTCCAGCTCTGGCTTCAGGCCCCGGCTCCAGCCCAGCCCCAACCCCAGCCCCAGCCCAGGCTTCAGGCCTCGGCCCCGGCCCCAGCCCCAGCCCCAGCCCTCAGCCCAGGCCACCAGCCCAGGCTTCAGGCCCCGGCTCCAGCCCAGCCCCAGCCCAGGCTTCAGGCCTCGGCCACGGCCCCAGCCCCAGCCCCAGCCCTCAGCCCAGGCCACCAGCCCAGGCTTCAGGTCCCAGCTCCAGCCCAGCCCCAGCCCCAGCCCCAGCCCTCAGCCCAGGCCACCAGCCCAGGCTTCAGGCCCCAGCTCCAGCTCTGGCTTCAGGCCCCGGCTCCAGCTCCGGCTTCAGGCCCCGGCTCCAGCCCAGCCCCAACCCCAGCCCCAGCCCAGGCTTCAGGCACGGCCCAGCCCTAGCCCAGGCCTCAGGCCTCAGGCCTCAGGCCTCAAGCCTCAGCTCCAGCCCAGGCTTCAGGCCCCAGCTCCAGCTCTGGCTTCAGGCCCCGGCTCCAGCTCCGGCTTCAGGCCCCGGCTCCAGCCCAGCCCCAACCCCAGCTCCAGCCCAAGCTTCAGGCCTCAGCCCCAGCCCAGCCCCAGTCCCAGCCTTAGCCCCAGCCTCAGCCCCAGCCCAGGCTTCAGGCCTTGGTCCCAGCCCAGCCCCAGCCCCAGCTTCAGGCCTCGGCCCCAGCCCCAGCCCCAGCCCCAGCCCTCAGCCCCAGCCCCAGCCCCAGCCCTCAGCCCAGGCCACCAGCCCAGGCTTCAGGCCCCGGCTCCAGCTCCGGCTTCAGGCCCCGGCTCCAGCCCAGCCCCAACCCCAGCCCCAGCCCAGGCTTCAGGCCTCGGCCCCGGTCCCAGCCCCAGCCCCAGCCCTCAGCCCAGGCCACCAGCCCAGGCTTCAGGCCCCGGCTCCAGCCCAGCCCCAGCCCCAGCCCCAGCCCTCAGCCCAGGCCACCAGCCCAGGCTTCAGGCCCCGGCTCCAGCCTAGGCTTCAGGCCTCGGTCCCAGCCAGCCTCAGCCCCAGCCCAGGCCACCAGCCTGGGAGCTGGCACTCAGCCCCGGGGCAGGCGAACAGGCCGGGCTCCATCTCCCAGTAAGAGTGGGGGGCTCACATCTCCTTGACCTGCCTACTTGGGGCGACTCATTCTGGGGTTCTGCCCTCCCAGAGCTGAGGCTGCCAGGCCTCTCCCAACTCCTGCCCCCTCACTCACCAGGCCTGGCCGGTCCCCACTTCCCCAGGACAATGGACGGCACCCTGGCCTGCAAGGCCCTCCCAGGCGTGGTTGCTGACACACCAGGCCCTTTGCCGGAGGGAGCACCCCCAGCCACTTTGGGGTTCTCTGGGAGGTAGAGGGGGGACAGGATGCCTGTCCAGGGGGTGCAGCTCTGTGTTGGGAGCTTGGGCCCAGGCTGGAAGGGCTCCAGGACACCCCAGCCTCGAGCCCGGGTTTGCAGCAGCCATGCTCTGCGGGCCGGAGCGTGACCCCGGCAGGCGTGCTCGTGTGGAAAGTGCTGGCAGGCCGGCCCAGGGTCGGGTTACTGCAGCTGTCCTCCCGGACACCGGCCTGCTGCCCGGCCGGAGCGAGGCTGTCCAGGACCAGGCGGGTGTCTGCGGGGGGATTGTCTCAGAGCAGCCATGGATACTTGGTGCAGGGCTCAGGCTCGGGCTCGGGCACCGCCTCCGGTCGGGGTGAGGTGCCTGCACCACACGGAGAAGCCGGAGCGGGTCCCCCGGCCAGGCACCAGGCTGGGGAGGGGGCGTAAGGGGAGGGCACACCCAGACCAGGGCATTATGGGGCGGGGACTTTGCTCCGAGCACCAAAGGGTTGAGGTCACTGCCAGGTGGGGCGGCGGGGGGCAGACGGGCAGGCACAGCTGTGCCTCAGGGAGGCGCCCGGCGGGGTTAGGGTGAGGAGGGCTGAGCACCCATACGTGTCAGCACCTCCGATTTGCTGGGGACTGGCTCAGCACCCTTCTCTGCTCCCCATCGCCCAGGTGGGTGGGAGCCCAGGGGCCCAGGGGCCCCAGCGGCCGAGAGTGAACAGCCCGGGGCTGGGCAGGCGCGTCCAGAGCCCGTGGTCTCCCCGTGACAAAGGCCAGGTACCTGCCTGGTGGGAATAGCCCGGCCCGCGCTCCCTGAGCCCCAGACCAGACCCAGACCCAGGCTCAAGGCCGAGCCCACTGGGTGCTGAGGGAGAGGCCATGGAGGTCTGTGGTCAGCCCCAGCCTCAGCCCAGGCTTCAGGCCTCGGCCCCAGCCCCAGCCTCAGCCCACGGGGTGACCCCACTGCCTGGCCTCGGTGAGTGTGGTCATCCTGTGGGGTCCACGCCGCCTGCTGGTCTGTGCCCACAGGAAGCCCCCGCCCCCGGTGGTCCGGCTCTCACCGTTGTCCCCAGCAGCCCGCGTCTCAGACCCAGGAGCCACTGTCACGCGCTGCGTGGAAGGGAACACAGCCCGTCCTGGTGGTGCTCTGCAGACATAGCCACAGCTCGGGCTCTCTGGAGGGGCCGCCCTCCATCTGCCTGTGCCTGAGGCAAGGGGGCAGGTCTGGCCCCGGGGCTCCTCACCAGGAACGCTCGGCCCTGGGGCCTTCGGCCGAAAGCTGCCTCCAGGACATGGAGGAAACGCGTGGATTCTAACCCTGACGACCAGGAGGAAGAGGGGAGGTCAGCTGGAATGTTCTGGAACACAGTCTGGCCCACGTGGGGAGCAGAGGGCCCACGGGACGTCCACGCCGACCCGGGGCTTGCCTGGCGCCAGCAGCTGGCTGGCCCCGGGGCCCATGCTGGGCGGCCTCCCTGGAGGCAGGGGCGGGGGAGCAGCAGGCGGCCACTGCACTCCTTTGGCCAGGCCTGCGGCCAGTGGGAGCGCCAGCCCGCGGGAAGGGCCTCTCGAGAGCCTGAGAGCCAGGTTCCCAAGGTGCTCCCGTCGCTAATGAGCGCTCGCTCCAAACAAGGGCGATAGGGGGGCTGCTGTTGACTGAGGGCGCGGGTCCCGGGAGCCGCTCAATGGGGAGGAACAAAGGCCACGCCAGGTCTACCTGGGGCCACGGGGAGGGTGGCCTTCGGCCATCGCTGAATGTGGGGCGGGGGGAGGGCGCCCGGAGCCGCTGTAAATGTGGGGCCGAGGCCCGGTGGGAGGGGAGGAGTGGGGAGGGGGGTGGGAAGGGAGCTGCTCTCTGCAGGCGGCCTTGGCCTGGCCAGTGTCAGGGCGGCCTCCCCACCCGCTGGGCGGCCCGTCTCTGCTTCCCCTCACAGCTCGGTGTTTACTCGGTGCTAAGCCTGTGCGTCCACGGGTTGTGTTTTAGAGGAAAACCGTCTTTGATGGAAGCCTCTGCTCTCCCAGCCCGGCTCTGCGGCCCAGGACGGGCGGTGCCCTCCCTCACCAGCTCCGCCGCCCCGGGCGGGCGCGAGCTCTCGGCCGTCTCCATGCCCCCCATCTCTTGCCTTCAGGGCGCTCATGGAACTTTCTAGGTGCCCGGGGAGACTCCTCTGGGCTCAGGAGGACTGGGGGCCCTGGCTGTCAGGCCAGTAGGAGTCTTGCCCTTGGAACGCGGGAGCCAGCTCGCTCTCAGGAGGCAGAGTGAGGCTGGCAGGTCTGGGGCCTCGGCACCCACAGACTGAGGCTGAGCGCTCGCCCAGGGACGTGAGGGGCAGGGACTTCCCCCACCGGGAGGAACCCTGTGTCTGCAACAGGGAGGGGCCTGCGGAGGGGGTGACATAAGCCAGACACACGACAGGCCCTGAGCCGCCACTTCCCCAAGGATCTAAATGGTCCAGGAGCTGCCCTGGGGAGGCCTCAGGCCTGCCCAACCTGCGCCCGGTCCCCTGCCTCCTGGGGGCAGCTCCGAGGGTGGGTCTGAGGGAGCTTCACAGCAGCAACTAAGGGATCGAGGGAGAGGGGCTTGGAGGTGACGGGCATGTGGTGGCCTAGACCACGGCCCCCAGAATCATTGGGTTGAGCGCAGCCAAGGCACTGGGGGGAGGTCATGACTTATCCACCAGAGAGCGCAGACCACAGCCCGTGCTGGTCATTCCGTGTGGCCCAAGAACGAGTGGATAGAGACCATGTGGCCTTGGGCAGCGAAGGGGTCCCCCGGCCCCGGCCCCGGCGGCGGTGACATTCCATGGGTGTGCCAGCACCTCCGCGCATCACGTGCGTGTGTTAATTTCGTACACACCTCACGTTGGTCACACTCAGGGGAGCAGTTTAACAAAACTAAAACAAACACCCACCTGCAGAAAATGCCCCACGAGCTGCTAAAAGCAGAGAAAAGCCGGGACGAGGCCTCTCCCACAGGCCGGCTCCTCCACGGCAGGAGGGGTGCAGAGGTGCCCCCAGAAGGAGAAGCGGGTGCATTGAGCTCTGTGGGCAGGTAAAGCCTCACTGACCATAAACGGCCATTAAAGCCCCTTCTCGCCCCCGAGCGCCGCGGCCCCTCACTGGGGGGTGGGAGGGCGTGTATGTGGCTCTCATGGGGGGGCGCAGGTGCGGCCTTCGGCCCTCACTTGGCAGGGTCGACCGAAACCTGCTGGGAAGGGTGGGGGGGCCGGGGGATGAACCTCTGGAAGGGAACCCATCGCCATGGAGACCAGAACATCATGCCAAAGAGCCTTGTTTGGGAAGTCACCCCGAACAGTCCCGTCGGAGCTGGGGCACTCGGACGGCCCCTCCTCCAGCCGGCGCTGTAGCCACGGGGTTTCCTCACTGGAGGAGAGGGGGCCACGTGATGCAGTGGGCACACGGTGGCACCAGCAGGCCCGGGCCTCCTGGACCTGGCAGGCAGCCCTCCGTCCCTCCCCATTTCATCTGCTCGGCTCCCAGGCGCTTATCTGGCCGGCCCGGCGCTCCCGCTGACGGCGGGCTTAGCTCTGCCTAATCTCCTAATCTCTGCCGAGAGGCCCTTCAGCCTCACTTCACTCCATGAGCCCTCTCATCCCGGCAAGATTTACGACCCTTTTCTCCAAGTTATTTACTTTATATTGTGCTTGTTCGATAAGAGACGGCTCCGTCTGCAGGGCCGGGGCAGGGTGCGTGGACAGAGGGGTAGACGGCAGGGACTGACTGCGTGCGCGGCCGCTCACAGGGCTCAGGGGGGCCCGTGGCTCGTACCCCTTGTTGGTCCATCCACAGAGGCAAAGCCATGGACCTCTGAGTCCCCTCTGTGCACAGGGCGTCCATCCCACACGAGCAGACAGACGTGTCCATGTGGCCCTTGGTTGGCAAACTCATTACTTCACAGAGCCAAATACCAACAGGACAATGGTTGAAATTTCTTTGGAGAGCC
Organism: Pipistrellus pygmaeus; assembly: GCA_949987585.1. Lineage (NCBI taxonomy): Eukaryota > Metazoa > Chordata > Mammalia > Chiroptera > Vespertilionidae > Pipistrellus > Pipistrellus pygmaeus. The sequence continues at coordinate 607,478 of OX465311.1, read as the reverse complement.
ACATTTTTTAAAACTTAAACGTCTTCTAACGCCACGTCTTCAACACAGAGTCGCCCAGGCCGTGGTGTTTTGTGGAAGAGCCACGCTCAAGGGGCCAAAGAGCCACATGCGAGCCCTAGGACATTGTAAACGGGGGGGGGGGGGATTAAGGTTTTGGGGGGGCAGCCTGGCTCCCCACATCCCCCCTGCGCCCTGGACTCGCGTGCCCGTGACGCCTGTGGGTCACGGGGAGGCGGCTGCGGGACCTCTGCTTCGGTCACTCGGAGCGGGCTGAGCACAAAGGGCTCTTTGACAGACAGGCCAGGCCGAATCCAGCAGCCCGGCGGGCTCCCAAGCGCCCCCTCCCGGGCAGAGGTGCCCTCCGCCCGCTGCAGACCCGCGATTCTCCCCGGGGGCAGCCTGACACGTGTGGCCCCGGGCTCGGGGAGAAGGGTAGCTCTAAAGGTGAGCGCGGGCCACGTCCTGGCTGCTGCATCTCTCCTGTCTGAGTTCCCCGGTCGCTGCTCCTCCCCATGGCCGTGGCGGAGATCGCACACTCCTGGTGGCTCCGTGCCGTGGGTGGCGACACATTCACGGTTCCAACTCCCCGGTCTCCACGGTGACTCGGGCCCAGTTTGCACCCGTGCTGTCTGTGCCTCAGACACTGCTCTGGGGGCGACCAGCCCAGCTTCCCTGTGACGCCGGGGTGTCCAGGGCAGTGTCCGGTCAGCGTGGACTGAGGAGGCCGGTTTCTCTTGGGGGGCCAGAGGAGGCAATGGGGAGATGGCGCTGGGGACCCATGTGGGAGAGGCCCATACGAGCCGCTCTGGGGGCTCTGCCCGGTGCGGGGAGGCCCGGCGGGAAGAGTGGCGGAGGCCGCCGGGGAGGCCGGAGAAGCTGTGCCGTGGAGCGGACACAAAGGGCCGTTGAGCGCGGCGGTCGCGGTGCCCGGCGCCATGTTTTACAGGCGTCAGGGTGACGGGCCTCTCCCGGCTGGTGGGTTTCCAGGAAGCGGGCCTGGCACCGGCTGGATCGGAGCAGCGTTAACGAGTTAACTTCAGAAGGAAGGAGCGTCGGGAAAGGTTTAAGGTTCAACAGATGTTCTAAGTTATTCTGGCTCAGAGGCAGCGGCGAGCTTGGCCGGGCCGTTCGGAGCCGGAGCCCAGTTCACAGCCGCCCTCCGGGCACTTGTCTGGCCCCTCGGACGGACGGGCGGGCGGACGGGCTCCCCACGTGCTCACCGGTGCCGGGAAACTCCCGTGTCGCCCGCCCCGCCTCCCCGGACGCTCCTGCCGGCCCGGCCCAGCCCCCGGCGGGCACACGTGCGCGTGCAGCCCACCTTCCCCGCAGGAAGCGCCCTCTGCCAAGAGCGCATGGAATTTGGTTTCCAGAGGTGTCCTTGGCCCGTCCGCCGCCGCACGCGAAGAAAGGTCCCAGTGTGTGCCTGGCGCAGGGAGAGGGGCCTCCGGCTCTGCTCGGGGCTCTCGGGCCCCAGAAACCCACAGCTCCCGGGGCGCTGCTCCGCAGCCACGCCCGCCTCCGCGCATTCCTTCCCTTCCTGCCGCACTGGGTGGCCCGGCAGCCCGCTCCCCCTGCCCGCCCCACGGCCGAGACCCCGGCCAGCCCCTCCGAGGCTGCCAGCACAGAGCGAGGGGCCCACCGCCACAGAAACCTCAGGCCGGCTCCCGCCCTGCTGCCGCGCCGAGGAATACAGGGCTCCCTCTCGCAGGAAGCCTGCTCGCCCGATACCCCACGCTGCCCTCCCCACTCGAGGGCCCCCATACCAGCAAGAAGGCCTCCCCGCCCTCGCCCTCGCCCTCGCCCTCGCCCTCGCCCTCGCCCTCGCCCTCGCCCTCGCCCTCGCCCCTGCCCCCGCCCCGTCCAGGCCTGCGTAGCGCCGAGATCCGGCACCCTCACGGGTGAAACATTCATAGGCTGAGGCCCAGGCCGACGCCGACACCGACCTGGCCAGGGAGATACCAGCCCGGTGGACAGGCTGGTCACGCTCAGCCCCTCGGGCTCCTGGGCAGACCCCAGGCGGAGGGTCTGCCCCTGCAGGTCACAGCAGTAATGGTGCCCCGGCGGCACCTGGCCCAGCCTGCTGTCCAGGCAGAGCACCTGTAGAAAGGCTTAGCGGCACCCCTGCCCCTCACAGGAGCCCAAACAGCTGGAAGCCCCTGCCCAGCTGCCAGCGGCCCCGCCTCCCACCCCAGGCCTGGCTCCCGGGCCCCAGGCACCCATTAAGGACCAGCCCTGGTGGCTACAGACCCTGACCCCTGACCCCTGACCCCAGGGAAACTCGTGACCTGGTAGTTTCAGAAGCTCCTGGCCCTATGAGGGTGTCCCTCAGGCCCCTCCTCATTTACACGGGGGACCCCAACCTCCAGAAATGCCCCCAGGCCAACAGCCCGATGAGGAGTCACTCTGCCCCCCTCCCAGCCCCACGGGGGTGGGGGCCATGCTCCTCTCCCCGGTCCACGGCCCCCGAAGGTGCAGCGGAGGCCGGGCCTGGGCCGAGGCCGTGGGGCTGCCGCCCCGCTCTGGGCCTGCTCCCCGACGGCGGCCGCCCCACATGCTCAGTGGACGAAGCGGAGCTCCCAGAGGGTGGGGGCCCCTGGGGGCCGCCCGCAGTTGGGCCGGTGCCAGCCAGGAGCCAGCCTGAGGGCGTCTCCTTCACAGTCCCGTCCCCTTCCCGCCGAGCCATCCGCCTGGCGTTCCCTGGAGTCCGGGGACGATTCCTCCCCCACTCCGTGCCGTTCGGGGCCGGCTGAGCCTGGTGGGGCTGTGAGCCCTGCCGGGCGGGGAGCCTGTGACTCAGCTCCCCACAGCCCTCCCAGGGCCACCGGGCACCGCAGGCCGAGCTGGTCGAGCCTGAGGAAGAGGGGACACTGGTCTCTTCTGTTCCTGCGAGCCCCCTCTCCCGTCCGCTGGACACTGGTCCCAGCGCGGCCTCCCTGCCCCCCCCTCCCCCAGGTCTGCGGGGCGGGAACAGAGCAAGGGGCCAGCAGAGGGGCACTGCGCGTGCCGCCGTGGCCGGTGGGCGTGGGACCCGAGCCACCGAAGTGTCCAAGCAAGTTGTCCCACCACGAGCTGCCCCGGGCCCCACGGAGCCAGCGCGGGGCCGAGCCTGTGACATTTGCCCCGTTTCCACAAGGCACGGCCGGGCTGGCCCCGGCCTCGCTGACAGATGCAGAATTCAGGAGACATTAGCAGCGATGTGGACGAAAGCCAGGCCGCAGCGGCCTCGCTGGAAAGCAGAAGCGGGAACGTTTTGGCGTGAGATTCTGCAGGGTCCGGGAGAAAGTTGAAGACATGGAAACTCTAATTAACACACATGAGGCTGGTTTTGCTCAAGGACCTACGGGCTGTCACGGCGCAGGGGGCCCGAGGCCACATGCTCCCCGGGCGCGGTCACCTGTGGGCCCGGGGTGCACAGAGCCCGCCGAGACGCTCCCCTGCAGGGCAGGCGGGGGGCGGGGTGGCAAACAGGAGCGAGTGCCCCAGCCTCTGGCACCCTCTGTCTCGGGAGCCCCTGCCACGGACGGTTCCGGACGCCTGGGTGGGGTGGGGGGCTGCATGAGCTGAGCCGTCCTCCTGCCCAGGCCTCCGCCCAGCTGGCCTGGCCCTGGGTCGGCGCTGAGGCTCCCGGAGCCCTCGCCCTTGCCCTCTCCACCTTGGGATGTGCCCGCTGGACCCATGGTAGGTGGCGGGGGGCTGTCTGCTCGGGAGGCTGCAGCTACCGCGGCCTGGGGCTCTGAGGGTGCTGGGGAAGCAGAGGCTGAGGAGCCACACGTGCCCTGCTCCCCAGAAGCCCAGGGTCGGCAGGGAAACACCCTAGAAAGGCCTGGTCCCATGCTGACAGCTCGGGGTGGACCCAGGGCCCCGTGCGGGAGGACACGCTGCACCCTGGCCCCTGGGCCTCTGCTGAAGGCAAGCGGTGCCGGGGGGGGGGGGGGGGGGAAGGAGGGGGAGGAGGGGGAGGAGGAGGAGGAGGAGGAGGAGGAGGAGGAAGAGGACAACGACTCACTGCCCGCCCAGTTCCTTGGGCTCCATGTGCCGGGCTGTGCCTGTGCCCTCGGTGGGCAGAAGCCCCCGAAACCTCCTGGCTCTGTGGGTGCAGGGCTCCCCTCCTGTGGAGCTGGGAGGGGCTGCCCATTCCCACACTGTGCCTGACTTGTCCTGCCTCTCCCTTTTACTTGCCCCTGGCAGCCCTGAAGCCAGGCTCGGAGTGGGCACCGGAGCGGGCATGGGCACAGGCAGCCGGCCGCTCCCTCTGGCCCGGGGGGGCCTGGGAGACGGCCAGAAGGGGGTGCGTGCTGCACAGAGCCAGGGTAGCCGACGGCACTGTCTCCTCTGCCCCCTGGGCCCCTGCGACTCCCCGGTTTGCTGTCAGTGACCCCGGAGCCCCTGCCCCTCGCTTCTCCCAGCTCCGGGACCTTCCGTCATCAAGGCTGCGGTGACCTCACCTCCCTGGGGCCCTCGGGGCGGGGAGAGCTGGAGATGGAAACAAAATGTGTCTTTATTTATGCTTTTAATTTGGGTTCTGGAGCCGGCCCAGCGTGCAGTACATTCTGCATCAGAAAGCGCTGAGAAAACGGTCTGCTCCCAGGACACGTGCCCCCCCCCCCCCCCAGCTCGGCCCCTGTGAGACCCCGCGTGCAGCCCCATCGCTCACGGGCGTGTGGCTCTCCCCGGGTGGGGGCCGGGAGCGTGCTGTCCCAGCAGCCGGGGCAGGTCTGTGGGGCTCGGTCACCAGGCAAGCCGTGCCGGAGGCGCAGGAATGCAGGCACCGAGGCCGGCGCCCCTCCCTGCCCGAGGTGGAGGCAGGCCCGAATGAACACGATGCCCACATGCAGCCATGGGGGTGGGTATCTGCCCGGCCCATGGCCAGGGCATGTAGGTTCTGAGGCCCTGGCCCCTCACATGCGCCTGCACCCTCCCCTCACCACCAGGGCTCCCCTGAGGGGTGGCACCCCGCCTGCTATGCACCCCGACCCCTCCCATTGCGGCCTTGACCAGACCACAGAGCCTGAGGCGGCCCTGCACACAGACCGTGGTCCCCAGTCCTCTTTCCCCGCGCCCACAGACCCCTCACCGAGCCCCATGCCCCTTCCCAGTCATGGGGTGAGGACGGGTCCTGCCTGCTCAGGCCCAGCCAGCGCTGGACAAACACCCCCTCAATCCCCCAGCAAGCACGCAGGCCATGGTGCCCCCCCGTCCTTCCACCGAGCACACAGGCCACAGTGCTGTGCTGTGGGCTCTGGTGCCCTACGTGCAGGCCTCGGAGCCAGGGTGAAGCGGATGCTCTGACCGTGGGCACCGACCTGGCCTTGCCAGGCTGTCAGCTCAGCTGCCACTCACACCTCGGCTCCCACCCAGTAACCAGGCCGCTGGCGGGTGGTCTCAGGCCGAGTCCAAGGTCGGAGCCCCCTCCCAGGCCAACAGACGCAGGGGCACATGGAGAAGCCACCGTTTTCCAGGGACCGGCCCCCCACCCAGCTGGCAAACACGGGGTCTCCGTCAGCCCCGTCACACAGGGGCCTCGGGGACGGCCGGCGGGTCCATCTGATCCTAGTACCACGCTGAGACAGCCACAGCCGAATCCCCCTCGCCCCCGCCCCGCGGCCCCGGCCCGCCCCCTGCGGCTGGCGAGTGGCACTCACTGCGACACGTGGGTGATGGGCACCAGCAGCGTCTCACCCTCCAGGTCCAGGTCCTCGGCGAAGCTGTTGGTCCTGGTGAAGTGGGGCACGCTCACCTCCAGCAGCGTGGGGCTCTTCTTCCCTGCGGGCGGGAGAGGGGCCGTCAGGTGGCAGGGACGAGCGGGCTTGGGTGCCTACCCGCCTGCCATGGATACCCTGACCCCTGGGCCTCCCCACGCACAGACCAGAAGTCCCAGGGGGCGGGGCGGGGACCCCACAGGAAGCCCGGCCCCAAGCACCCGGAGTTGAGGCACCCACGGGCCTGGGCTCCGGTGGCTGCCGAGCAGCAGGGGTCGCGACGCCTCTGAGGACAGGGCCTCGGGCTGAGAGTCCAATCAGCGCAGTCTAGTCAGAGGTATGATTCCCCCCCACCCAAACCCCCACTGGATTAGAGTCCAATCAGCGCAGTCCAGTCAGAGGCATGACCCCCCCCCCCCCCCCACCCAACTGGATGCAGGTGGCAGGCTGCTGACACCACTGAGTAACCGGGGGGTGGGGGGCCCTCAGGCCAAGAGGCCACGTCACCACCTGCACCCCGAGGTGCAGACACCTCCCTCCCCACCCCCCATGAGGGCCCAGGGTCCCTTGAGTTTCAGTCTGGACTTGTTTTAAATTTGTTTTTTTTTTTTTTTTTTTTTAATATATTTTATTGATTTTTGTACAGAGAGGAAGAGAGAGGGACAGAGAGTTAGAAACATCAATGAGAGAGAGTCATTGATCAGCTGCCTCTTGCACACCCCCCACTGGGGATATGCCCGCAACCAAGGTACATGCCCTCGACCGGAATCGAACCCGGGGCCCTTCAGTCCCCAAGCCGACGCTCCATCCATTGAGCTAAACCGGTTCCGGCTTAAATTTAAGTTTTTTAAAAAAATATTTTTTATTGGTTTCAGAGCGGAAGGGAAACGAGCATGAAGGGAGAGAGAGAAACATCAATGGTGAGAATCATGGACCGGCTGCCTCCGGCACGGCTCCCACTGGGGATCCAGCACGCAGCCTGGGTGCGGGCCCTGACCGGGGATCGAATGTGACCTCCTGGTTCTTAGGTCGATGCTCAGCCCGAGAAGTGCCGGCCGGGTGCTAAGTTTATGTAGTTTTCCCTGTAAAAGAGGTGATGACTCCTTGTAAAAGGTGAAGATTCCCGGCCCTCAGCCCTCCCCCAAGGCCATCGGTGTCAGCCGCCAGCCGGGTTCCGGCCGCTTCCTTCTCTGCGTGCTGAGGCTGCAGATAAGCGTTCACCCCGTGACACGATTATCTTTGTTACTGATGCTGTTTCAGAGAGAGCCAGAGAGAGGAACATCTAGGTGAGAGAGGAACACGGATCGGTCACCCCCCCACCCCCCCGTACACTCCTGACCAGGGCTTGAACTCTCAGCCCAGGCGTGGGCCTGACTGGGCACTGGACCTGCAGCCTTCTGGTATGCCGGACAGCGCTCCAACTTACTGAGCCACCCAGCCAGGGCACAGTGTCTGTTTTTAAGAGTGTATACCTTTCTTTCGCTTTTTTTGGAAAAGGGAGGTTTTCCCACCCAAAGTAATGCAACTGTTCCCTAAATGTATTTGTGACTTGTGTGTGTGTAAACTCCATGTATTTAGCACCACACCTAACACTGGGAGGTCAGCCATCAGACAATGGGAGTGTAAGAGCTGGTGTTGACCCCTTCCTGGAACCCGGAAGGGAACCCAGATGTTTCCCCAGGGAAACGGGGACACTCTGGGCCTCGGACGTGGCCCTGAACTCCGACACCAGAGCTCGGTCTGTGAGGGGCAAACGGAGGAACTAGACTTGACCAAAATGAGAAGCATTTTCCCCGACGAAGACGCCGTCCAGGGAAGAGCCGGCCGCTGACGGGAGACCTGGGCACGTCCGGCCCGGCCAGCGACCTGCCTCAGGACCTGAGGAGGCGTTTGCCGGCGAGAAGCAGACACTCCGCCGGCGCACAGCTCCCTGCTCTGCCCAGCCAGCCTCTGCGGTTCCGAGGGAAAAGCCCATCACTCCCGCCGGGAGCCCACCACGCCCAATCGAACGCTGCATCTCCGAATGGCGCTGCGTGTTTACCTGGGAGAAGAGCGAGCCCCTCTGACCGGCCTGGCGACGAGAGAACGGAGCCCGTGTGCCGCGTGCCGCGTGCCGCGGTGCGGAGCGGCGAGCACGCTGTTGGGCAGCGGCCTCGGTGGGACAGGGTTGGACTGTTCCTTAGGAGTCAGACGGCCACTCGCCGGGGGACCACCATCCCTCCTGATACCCACCCGGTGCAGGGAGCATCTCGCACACGGCAGCCCAAACCCGGAACCGGCGCGCCGTCCTCGGGGGTGAATGGGGGCCGTTCAGAGCGCTCAGCCACCGGAGGAACCAGCCAGCGGCTCACCAGCTACAAGGAGAGCCTCACACGCGTGTTCGGAGCAGAGAGCTGCATACTGTGTGGCTCCATGGACGTGACCCGACGGCGGGGACGTGAAGCAGATCGCGGTCTGCCGTGTCTGGGGGAGGGGAGTCCTCCCCAAAGGGCCCGGGACATGGCCACCCCCCACCCCGCCTGTGCGTTCCAGCCCGTTCACTGTCTGCTCGGAGGGGAAGGGGAGGCGCGCTGTCCACCGCGGCGAGGCGAGGCGAGAGCTTGTAAACACAGGATGGGCTTGGGAACGGGCGGCTCCGAGGTGCCGCGTTCGCACGGACCAGCAGCCTGTAAAGGAGGGACGGTCACGGCAGCGGCTTCCCACGGTCGGAGATGAATAAACCATCGGGCGGGGTGCCTGATGGACCCGGTGGGCAGAAGCACCAGCCGGGTACCACCTAGCCGACGTGGACACGGGCAGGCCACATGTGGACACGGGCTCCGGCTCCTTCCACTGATGTTCCGGGAGCAGCGGCACCTGGATGGCACATCCATGAGGGCACGTCCCGGAGACCCAGAACCCCACGAGCTAGCAGTGCGTGTCCATGAACATGACGACCTAACCTGAGCACAGAGGGGCGAGCGGCATTGGGTTTCAGCTACGCACGCACTCCCGGCCCGAAGCCCCGGTGCGAGGAGAGCCGGCGGGAGAGGTCCCGAGCCCGGGCAGGAACGAGGAAGACGGCTTGGAGAATGCGGTGGGACCTGCAGATGTGTGTCCCGTCGCGGCCGTGGGAACGGGCGTCCCGATTCCGATCGCCCTCAGGGCCGACTCCCCCCTGCACCCGGCTGGCTTTTCACGACCACACTGTGCGAAGGGGGTGCAGGGTGGGAGGGAGCCTGGCTGGACCCCTCGCCCAGGTGGGTCCAGCGTGTTGAGGCCACGAACCATGACGTGACACAAGGAGACGAGCACCTCCCGATGTGGGCATGTGAGAGTGGCCCCTTCCTCACCATCCACACACACACACACACACACACACACACAGTCTCGGTGCCCGGGCAACTGGAGGCAAACAGAGTGACACCTGGTGACCATCTGAATGCATGAAGCAGGAGCCAGAAGGGACAGGCCGGCTGTTGGGGGCGCATGACGAGCGCCATGGAGACCCCTGAGGAGGAAGGCTGCCCCCAGGCCCAGGTCCCCGATCCTCGTCCGAGCAGAGAACAGTGGCCACTCAGTGAGAAGTGGGAGCCAGGCAGACAGCGCTCGGGAGGGGCCCGGGCCCGGGCGCCCAAGAACAGGGAGGGGCCCGGGCCCGGGCGCCCAAGAACAGGTGTGCCCGATCAGCAACCAGGGACATAAAGAAACGGGGGGCTGCCTCGTGGGGTGAGGGGTCGCCTCCCAGCAGGAAGCCGTGCAGACACGGCTGAGGCACCCCGAGCTCCGCGCAGGAGGGCCTGGCACCTGCGGGCGCCCCCACCCGGCATGCGGCTCGGTGCCCTGGGCTGTGTCACGGCTGTCAAGCGGCAGGGGATTCGAACGTTCTTCAAAAAAAGTAAAAAAGACGATGACGAAGAGGGATAGACAGGCACATACTTTCCCGGCTGCATCACCGCAGGAGGGACGCAGGCGGCCGGACAGGAGGCCCCTCTCCGAGGCTCCGATGACAAGTGCCATCCCCACGCCCACGGGCAGGGCGAGCTGCTGACCCCGCGAGGCCCCACCTGGCGCATGTCAGCCGGGCGGGCGCGGCTGCACCTGCCACAGAAGAATGTGCGCCGAGTGGTCTAACCCTGGGAATGGCACGCGGGCCGGGGAGGGCGGAGGGGCGCGGGCTCCCCAGCCACAGGCTGCTCTGAGAGGCTCCTAAGCCCGAGTCTAGGGTCTGCGGCCTCCGCCACCCCTGGTGGGCGATCCCGGGCCTCTGCCCCGACAGACCAGGGCCACAGACCCTGCCCCTGGCTGTGGCTACAGCCTGGCCAGGACCCTCAGAATGATGCCAGGAGGGCTCAGATGTGTGTGTGTGGTGGGGGGGCCCTCTGCAGGGAGCTCAGGCTGGTGTGGACCTCCTGAGGTTTGGGGACAGCCCTGCCTGGAGGCTGCAGGCCCTCCGAGCTGGCGGGGAGAGGGGGAAGTCCGGGGGGGCGGGGGCTCAGGGCTGCTCCTCCTGACACCCCGGCCGCACGCAGTGGGGCACGGAGCCGGGCCTCCTCAGAGGCGAGCCTGCATCCTGGCAACTGAGGTCACCTTCCTAAGACGGCCCATTTCGGATGCTCTCACTTCCTGGCTGCCGGGGCCTCATCGAGGCCGGAACCGGGGCCTCTGCTCGGGGCAGAACAAAACAATTCTGTTTTCTAGGAAAAGGGGAGGCCGGGACGGCGAGCCCAGCCTCTGGCTTGGCGACGCCACAGCTGGCGCCCCGGCTGCCAAGTCCCACCCACTCTCCCGGGAGCCGGAGCCGGAGCCGGCACTGCGGCGGACTCCCGGCCAGGGCCTGCCCCGCGCTCCGTGGAGCGGGGTTTTCTTAGATGCGGGCACGGAAGAAAGACTGGAAGGAAACAGTTCACTGTCCCTGTGTGCAGGCCGCGCTCTCCTTCCGAGCGCGTCCACGCCACATCCTGCCCAATCCGAGCCTTTTTTTTTTTTTTTTTTAAATAATCCTCATGGGAGGATATCTTCCCATTGGCTGTTAGAGTGAAGGGAGAGGAAGGGATGCAGAGAAACATCGATGTGAGAGAGTCTGATTGGTTGCCTCCTGTATGTGCCCCGATGAGAGCCAGGGAACCTGCAACAGAGGTACATGCCCTGGACCAGAATCAAACCTGGGACTCTTCTGTCCACAGGCCAACGCTCTATCCACTGAGCCACACTGGCCAGGGTGCCCGGTCCTTCCCAAGCCAGAAAGCACTGGGGAGACAGTCTCACTGCTGGCCTCACCCCCACCTCCCACCGGCCTGCACTCCCTGTCCTCTGGCTGCACCAAGGCCTGACACATGTGGCCCCCCTTCCTGCAACATCCACAAAGCCCCGGCCCCGGCCCCAGCCCCAGCCCCAGCCCCAGCCCCAGCCCCAGCCCCAGCCCCCGCCCCCGCCCCCGCCCCCGCCGCCCTCCATCACAGCAAGGCCGCTACACCCCACCACCAGGACACCCCTGGTTCCCGGAAGTGCAGGAGGGGAACCCTGCCCCCCTCTGCTTCCCTTCTCTCCCAGCTTCACTGTCACCAGAGCCCCAGGGCTGGCAGCCTGGCCTCCTAGTTTCATGTTTGTTTATTTTCCAAAACCTTCACTGTTGAAAGCACCACCCGAGTCCCTTCTTTCCCCAGGTGGCCCCTCGGCCCGCCCGCCTGTCTGTGTCCATGGGTGACGCATACATAGATGCATACATGGCCTTTGGCTGGCCCTTCCCCTCCCCGCCTTCAAGGTGACATCCCCCGAGGCGACTCCTCGGAGCCGAGGGGTGCGGAGGCGGCCCCAAGCCCCGCCCTGCCGCCCTGAGTTCCCCGGAGTCTTTCTGGAAGCTTCCCTGGCCCCAGCGCTCTCCTTGGTGACCAACTAAGACCTGCCTAAGCTCCCCGTGTAACCCAAGTCCTCGCTCGGCTTCCCAGGCTCCGAGCGGCCCCCCCTCCAGACACAGGCTTAGGTGTACCCGGCCTCCAGGTCTGCTGCTGCCCAGGCGGCCTCGCCCCTCCTCCCGACCCTCAGGCTGGCACAGCGCCCCCTGCCCCCGGGGATCAGCAGAAGCTGCCCCTGTCCTTCCAAGTAAAGCCCCTTCCCTCGCGCCCTGACGCCCCCACCCCGCGGAGCCTGCCCGGGAACGAGCCCCCTCCCCGGGCATCCGGACAGCTGCAGCTCGGCCTGCGTGACATCGCTGAGCCCCGGCCCCCGCCAGCTGCCCGCCCGGCTCAGACCCCGAGCCAGCGGCCTGCTACCACCTGTGCCTCCGCTCAGGCGCGGGAAGGGGCACGGGCAGAGGACCGAAAGCCATTCCCACGCCAGCTGCCAGGAGTGGGCGAGGGGGTGAAAGCGAATCCACAGCTGGCACAGGGGCCCCTCACAGAATACCTTGCCTGGGGACACCTGCTGTTTATGCCTGTCCTGCCGCCAGGCCCGGCTGTGGGAACGGTCCTCCCCTGGGGCTGCACCCTTTCCTGCTCCCGCCGGACCGGCGTCCATGCTGCCCCCACAGGGCACCGGGGCCCAGCCTGGCCGTCCAGGCACAGCGGGGAGGGGGCTCGGACAGCCCCTGACCCCAGCAGCAGTGTTGGAGAGAATGATGGCCTTGTTCTGGGGTCGGCTGAGTCCCCATTTCCTTCCCTTCTGCCCCTGTTGGAAAATGGCCGCCTGGGGACAGCCTCAGGGCAATGGGGAGAGGGAGGTGGAGGTGGACAAGAGAGGGAACATGGGGGCAGGAGGGGGAATGGGTAGCGGAATGAGGGAATAGCAGGAGAGCAAGGGGATGGGGGGGAGACGGGAGAACAAGGGAACAGGGCAGGAAAAGGGAACGGAGCAGAGCAAGGGGCGGGGGAGGCAGGAGAGAGAACATGGGGGACAGGAGAGGGAGGGAAGGGAGGAAAGGGGGAAACGGTGGGTGTAGGGGAGACAGGAGGAGGGGAGCAGGCCAAGGAGAGGGCCCCAGCCCGGGGTCCAGCTGCACGGGAACAGCTGGGCCCAGATGTGCAGCCAGAAAGCGTCCCTTTGTGCTGCGCTGGCTCCAGCTTGTTACCCAGAGAGGCCTCAGGAATGTGTGACAAACGGGCGTGGCCCGGGTCCAGGCTGGGCCGGGGTCGGGGTTACACACAGCTGAACCCGCACATTTCCTGGCTGGGCTCGGAGGGGCGCCAGGAGGGGGAGCTGGCAGCAGAGGAGCTGGGGAGCGGGCCCCTCAAGCTGTTGGCGGCGCTCGGACGGCCCTCCCCTTCCTCCCTCCCCCTGGGGGCCCTCTCCCACCCTGTGAGGTGATGCTTGGAGCAGACCGTGGGACACGCTGCGTGTCACGTCCCATCCAGCCATGCAGAGAGCACGTTCCACATGAGTGCGGCGGCGAGGCAGCCATCACCGGCGACCTGGGAGTCCTGGCCAGGCCCACGGAGGACACCAGGGTCTCCACACCACGATGGGGCTCCGAGGACCCTGCCCCTCACAGCGACACACACACACACACACACACACACACACACACACACGGGAGGGAGAGAGGGAGGGAGGGAGGGAGGGGAGCGGGTCTGTGGGTCCCAGGGTGAGGCCGGGCAGCAGGGTGCTGGACCCGGGGAGGAAGTGTGGCAGGAGCCACGCAGCCTCCCACGCACAGTGGTGGCGACCTGGGGGTCTGCGCCAGGAAGTCGGCGCCTGGGCCCCCCAACCGGCCGGCCCTGCCTCCCCACGGCCGCGGCCCCAGGAAGCGCTCACACACAATGGAATCTGGGTTAAGCGGCTCCTCCAAGAGCTGAGCTCACAGGACATTCCCAAGAAGCCCCTGGAGAGGTGGGAGGGCGTTGCTGGGCCCGGGACGGGGAAACAAAAGAGTGGCCTTGGTTTTGGAGGCGAAGTTACGGAGGGAGAAAGCAATGCCTCTAATCTAATTAGGGGCGATCTTTTCACCTCCATCCCGCGCGGGGAGCCTGCCAGGCCCTGCCGCAGCAATCAGGGCAATTAGGGCGGGAGGAGCCGCGGAGACGCTGCAGATGTTCGAGGAGCGCTTGGCGGGGAACGAGCTGCAGGCCAGTTCCCAGCATCCGGCCCAGGCCTGGCTACCAGACCCAGACATCTGCTCGGCCCCCCTCCCGGGCCCCGGGGTGCGGGCCCTTCCCAGGCCGCCTCCCAGCCCGGCCAGATCCGGGCCCCAAGGTCCCCCAAGACCCCCCCCCCCCCCCCCGAGCCAGAGCCTGGACGCAGTCAGAGCGCCCCCCCCCCCTACCCCAGCAGGGGGGAGGCTTCGTGTCAAAATTCTGTTCACAACCGCTGTCAGGAACAGTCAGCTGGCCCACGCCCCTGGCTGGGTTCTGCGGGGCAGGGAGAGGCCAGGGGCTCCGAGGGGAGCTCGGCGCCGAGGTTCTGGCCCCCTCCCCGTGCACGGGCGCCACGTCAAGAGGAGACCCAACCGGACCCGGGGAGGAAGTGTGGCAGGAGCCATGCAGCCTCCCACGCACAGCAGTGGTGACCTGGGGGTCTGCGCCAGGAAGTCAACGCCCGGGCCCCCCAACAGGCCGGCCTGGCCTCCCCAGGCCTCGTGGCCTTGTCCCCACACCATCAGCCCCTTCCTGGGGCAGGGCCCGGCTGTTGGGAGGAGGGGTGCCCGATGATCGGGGTGAGGGTGATGGTGCAGGGAAGGGCCCGCTCAGCCCAGAGGGGTGTGGGGTGCCGGTCCCTGGCTATGGGGACGCGAGGCCCAGCAGGACTGGCTCAGGGACATAGAAGAACAAGGTGTCCCTGTTCTCTGGGGCACAGGCCACATGGCTCCTCACTCCCTCTGTGCTGTGCCGAGGGTGCCTTGCCTCGGACCTGCCAGATGCCCTGGGTGCGCCCCTGGCCTCCGTGGCCTGGCCTCACAGGGACGCGGTTACACAGTGAGGCCCCGGGCGCAGCACTTGGCGGACACAGACACGCCTGACCCTCTCGGCCGAGGCCTGAGCCTTCCCCGCGGCCGCCACGGGCTCTTCCTCAGCCCCAATCTGTACGCGGCCCTGCGCCGGCCTGCCTCCAGAGCTCCCGACAGCGGGGCAGAGCAGAGGGGAGGGGCGAGGGCGGAAACTGAGGCCGGGCAGAGGGGAGGCAGCAGCGGGCAGCAAGCATGGCAGCAGAGGGGGCTGTAGGGGAGGCAGGAAGCTGCGAAGTCCAGGAAGCTGACCGGACCGCGGTGGGGCGGATCACACTGCCCCGTCCCAGGCAGGACTTGGGAAGCCGTCCGCGGGTTTAGGGGACAACAGCAGGCTCGCCCTGCCCCCAGGTTTCCATCACCCCCTTCCCTCCCCCCAAAGCATAAACCTGACAGGAGGGCAAATAAAGCTGCTCATGCACACCGCCCACAGCAGACACATGCAGGACCACACATGGCCGGGAGGGGGGCGAGCCGGGTGCCCGGGCCAGCCTCCGCCCACAGCACCACGAGGTGAGGCCCCAGGCGCGGCGTCCAAACGAGGAAAGTGAGCGCGTGCCTTGGAGGGCCGTCCCTGCAGGAAGCGTGGGGAAGTCAGGCGGAACCGGCGCCAGCAGGACCAGGAAGCAGCCAGAGGGTACAGCCACCGGCTGGGAGGCAGCCACACCACACGGGCAGCCCCACGGCCCTCCTGCCAGCCCTCCGACTCTCCCTGCCGCGGCTCAGTGCCCTCATGCCCCGTGTAGAGCCCTGACCCCGGGCTCAGGAGCCAGCAGAGCCGTCTCAAAGGTGTGTGTCTGTGCGGGATGGTCTGGGGGCAGCCTAGAGGCCTGACACCAGTTGACTGCCATGGATTCACCCAGGGCGGAAAGCGTCCCTGAAAAGCACCAGGGGGCGGGCCCTAGCACTGCAGGGGCGGGAGGGCCGCGTGTCCTGAGGGATGGAGAGCCAGGAGCGGGCCCCGGGCAGGGTGCATGTTCAGAAACATGCTAAGACTCCACGCATCGCCTGTGGCTGACCTCCACGCCCACCTCCAGCAGGAAGTGGAGGCTGAGACAGGTTTGCCCGCAGACTGGCCAGATCTGACGGGGTTGCCTCAGCACTGGCTGATGTGCAACGATGGGCAATTCTCCTCACTCTCCACCCCTCCTCTCTCCTGATGCCCCAGAAAGTCTCCGTCAGAGGACGCCCTGGAGTTCAACCTGGAGAAGCTGACTTCGAGAACATGGATCTCACGGAAATAGGAGTCACTGAACCAGCAGCTGCAGCTCACAAGAAAAACCTACTGGGGTCAAACCGTTTTGGCTCAGTGGATAGAGCGTCGGTCTGTGGACTGGAAGGTCCCAGGATCAATTCCGGTCAAGGGCATGTACATTGGTTGCACGCATTTCCCCGGTAGGGGGCAAGCAGGAGGCAGCTGGCCGATGCTTATCTCATCAATGTTTCTAGCTCTCTATCCCTCTCCCTTCCTCTCTGTAAAAAAATCAATAAATATATACATATATTTTTTTAAAAAAGAAAAAAGAAAAACCTACTGGACAGGAGAGAATCTGGTGTTTGGAGTTATTACACTTAATATCATTTCAATAAAAAATGTAGAATGTATGAGCCATTCACAGAAGAAATGGACAGAAACAGTCCTGGCGGAAGGCGGAAGTACGGACCTTGAACTTACTGGACAAAGACTTCAAATCAGCTTTTAATAATAGGGTCAAAGAAAATAAGAAAGAACTGAAGGGAACCAGGAGGACAAGTGGAGACTTCACAGAGAAGTAGAGATTATAAACGGGAATTATGCAAATTTTGAAACAAAAGTATAATAACGGACGTGGAGAACTCACTCGGGTTTATTAGCATTCATGAATGGGGAGAAGAATGTGGACCTGAAGCTAGTCCAATTTACACGATCCGGTATGAGGGGCAGAAAGAAAGGATAACATACAGCCGCTCCAATGCCATGCCCTCAAATATACCAACACATCCATAGTGGGAGCCCCAGAAGGCAAGGGGGGGGGGGGCGGCCAGGAAGAACATTTGAGGAATAACTGCTGACATTGCCCTGGGCTGGATGGAAAACAGGGCGCTGCCCCTCCAAGGAGTTCATGACTTCCAGGAGGCTGATCGCAATCACCTTGTTGGAAGATAGAGCCATGACCAGCGTGAGCGTGACTCAGGCACATGGGACGCTCCGGCTTCGCGTTGGGAAGCACGTAGGCAGGGAAGGCTCGTGACTGGCTTCGGAAAGTGCTAGGGAGGAGAAACTGAAGACTTCCACGTCTCACACGGTTATCTTTCAAGAATGAAGAAAGAATTACGACATCCCCAGGTGACCATCGCCAAGGGACTCCAGGATGAGTGGACTTGCCCTGTACAAAGGTAAGGGGAAGGCCAGCCCAAGGTCACTCAGAGGCACACAAAACAAAGAGTTCCAGCCACAGGCCACTGCCCAGCTCAGCAGGAAGCCGGCATGACCTCGGTTTCAGCCCATAACCTTCCTTGTTCCCTGTACGACTTAGAAGACAGATGCATCAAACAGTGCTTACGCATCCGTGCTGCTGGCAGTCTGGTGCATAAAAATGCAACGTGGATGATTACATGAGGGGCTGGAGCCCTAGCGGAGCCAGTTTGCTATTGAAGCGAAGCAGGTAGGAGTTAAAACTAGGTTTCGAATAAATCTAGGATGTCAAAAGCCACTACCCTGAATACACACAGAGTTGAGAAGAGAATCACTATTGTGCACTATTCAAAAAATCCACGTGCGAGAAGGAAGCAAAGGAGGAAACGAGGAGTACAACCCACAAAAAAGCACAAGACACGCAAAAAACAGGGCAAAATGCTCTAAGTCCTTACCGGTAATTACTTTAAATGTAAATGGGTTACGTTTTCCAACGAAAACAGAAATGGGCCGAGTGGATTAAGAAAGTCTCGGACCCACCCTGTCCACCACCTGCTCATGTCAGGCCCAAGGACACAGGCTCGGAGGGAAGGCCGGGGGGCGGTTGCCCTTGCAAGCCGTCCTCACCAAGGCGCTGGGAGGCTACATGAACATCGGAGTACTCGGTTTAGTAAAACATGGTGACGGGAGAGAAAGGGCGGTTGATAAAAGGATCCATTTACTCATAACATTTACATGTAACAACAGAGCCCCCAAAACATGAAGCAAATATTGACAGAATTGGAGGGAGAAATAGTCCAACAGTTGGACATGTCAACACTCCACACTCAACTGTGGATGGAGCGGCCAGACGAGGTCAATGAGGAAGCAGGAGACAGAACGGCTGAAAACCAACCAGAACTCACACGTGTGGGACCCTCTGCCCGGCGGCGGCACACACACCCGTCTCCAGTGCGTGTGAATATTTTCCAGGGAAGCTCCCCTTCGGCCAGAAAGCCGATTTTAGAAACTAAAATCATACAAAGGATCTTCTCCACCCAAAATGGAATGAGGCTGGAAATCAATATTAGAAGGAAAGCTAGAGTTACAAGTATGTGGGAAGACACACACTTTGAAGATGAGTGGGGCAAAGAAGACATCACAGAGGACATTTAAAAGTGACTTGGAATAAAGGAAAACGAAAACCACAGACCCAGACTTACCAGGCGCAGGGAAAGTGGTGCTTGCACGGCTCCAGATCCCCATAGGAGAGGAGAGAGGACTAGGATAGAACAGAGTCCACAGCACCAGAAGTCGGTATTGTAAAAGATAAACGAAAATCGGCAAACTTTCACCTAGGCCAGTGTTCGGCAAACTCGTTAGCCAACAGAGCCAAATACCAACAGTTACGACGATTGGAATTTCTTTTGAGAGCCACGTTTTTTAAAACAAAGTTCTTCTAACGCCACTTCAACATAGACTCGCCCAGGCCGCGGTCTTTTGTGGAAGAGCCACACGTAAGGGGCCAAAGAGCCGCATGTGGCTCGTGAGCTGCGGTTCGCCAACCACGGATATAGGGCGACTAAGCAAAAACAAGAGGAGATGCAAATAAGGAAGGTCCTAACTCAGAGCAGGGACATTACAATGGACTCACAGGAATAAAACAATACTGTGAAAGAATACTACAGACAACTGTACGACCATCAGCCACCCAGCCTGGGTGGAACAGACACATTCTTGGTGACGCGTGAACTGCAGAAACCGCCTTCAGAAACAGGTTCTGCACTGAGATCTGGTGAGGAGTTTCCATCCGTTTTCAAGCAGCTCTGAGGGGATAGAAGTCCCGCCTCTGGTGAAAGACCCCAATAATTACGGAAGCATTAGTCCGAGTCTGGGCAGGACAGAGCAGCGGAGACATGTTGCTGCCCATGAAGTCACCATTCCTGACAGCAACACCCGGTGAGCCCACCGCCCGAAGACAGCCCGACCCCGGCAGCCCCTGCCCAGCCCCCGCCTCCAGGACACGCCAGTGTGCCCGCGCTCCCGGCACAGTCAGAGGCCCCTGCGTTGTGACCAAGAGGGGTTAGCTCGGAAGTGGAAGGGCTGTTCACCACAAACAGGACCTTCTCTGTAGACACAGAGGAAGCATCGGACCACCTTCCAGCACAGAAACACACAGTGAGGGACGGGAGGGAGCCCGGTGACAGCGGTCCGAGAAGCCCGCCGCCCGCCTCGCCCTCCCCGAGCGGAACCAGAGGAGGACGCCACGGGCACCGGGCCTCTCGCAGGCCCTGGGAGCTTTTGCTGGGCAATTTGGCGGAGGGGCCGAGCCCGAAGGAGAAGGAAGGTCCTTTGTGTGCAGGTGAAGGGCTCCCGTGCACAGAAAGGCCGGGGCAGCCACAAAGGAGCCACTAGAGCTAACGAGCAACCGGCCGCGCCGGGCACCTGTGTGACGCACAAAAACCGTTTGTGCTTCTCCGAGGCCGGGACGGGGACAATGGGCTCCAAGCACAATCCCAGGGAGAAGAAAGGACCAAGGAACGCAGTTAGCGTGGAGGGGAGGCCCCTCTCTGCCGGAGGTGAAGACCGGACAGACAAAGCCGCCGTCCCCCCCCCCGTCAGGCAGGAGCGGAGCCCCCAGCGGCCTGAGCGCCCACGGCCATGTTCGCACACGTGGAGACATGGACCCTGGGATGCTTACGGACTTGGAGGGGGGGTGGGGGAGGGAAGGCGCTCCGAATCGCTGGAATGACTGGAAAGCACCAAGCTGGGACTCACACTTCCCGGTTCCGAAGCTTCCACAGAGCTGAGCATCTCAGCCATGTGGCCCTGGCGTCAGGACGGACACATGGACAGAAACCACCGGGACCGAGGAAAGAGCCTGAGACCCACCCTCATGCACAGTCGGTGGGTTTCCAACGAGGGTGCCCAGGCCATGCATGGGGGAGGGCACTGCCTCTTCATGGCCGTCCAGACAAAGGGAGGGAGGCAGGCACCCACTGACTCCACAGAGAAAAATGGCCTCAGAGGCCTGAGCATCAGCTCAAACCACATGCTCCACAGAGGAGCCTGGCTCTCTCACCGTGACCTCGCCGCGCTGTGCATCGCGGGACATGGGGGCCCGTGGCCGCACCCAAGGCCACTGAACCGTGGCTCAGAAACAATCCATCTCGTTACGCGGAGCTCACTTAGAAAATGGGGCACAGGAGCCCTAAAAGTGTCACAGACAAAGGTCCAGCGGTAAGGGTCAGCATGGCGACCCCGTCGGCTCCAGGCGGTGCCAGCACCTGTGACAAGGGAGGGCGAAGGGACGGACGGCAGGGGCAGCCCCCTTGTCCCTCAGGGGAGGCGTGGGCGTGGAGAGACGGGGCCGCAAGAAAGGCGAAGAGGGAGAGAGTGGGGAGTGAGAATCCCGTGGGACCTCAAGACAAAGACACCCACTCCTTCCCCGCCCCAGCCCCAGCCCCAGCCGCAGAGGAGAGAAGCTGCGGGGACAGGGACAGGGGAGGGCCCGACGGAGGAGTGCTTCTGGCCTGGACCTCAGCGAGCAGGCAGAGCACATGCTCACCACTGCCGTGGGGGCACCAAGGAAGGGCACGCCCCTCCTGCCAATCACAGTCCCCAGGCACCGCCCATGGCACCATGGACAGTATTCCGACGGCGAAACGCCCTCCGCCTGACCAGTGGTGAAGACACAGAGACAGAAACGAGCCGAGAAATAAGAACGTGAATGCAACAGGCGACGGAGGCAGAGGAAAAGCCCGAGAACAGCCGAGATCACGAAGATACGAGAGAGACCCAGATCGCGGGTCCACGTGGCCAGGGAGGGAAGGAAAAGAACGGGAACGTGTCAGACCGCCTAGAGAAGTACGTTCCGTGCACACAGCGGAGGCTCGCTCACACCGAGGCCCCGCAGCACGAGGACACGGATCTGAAACGCCGGCTGGGCACCTCGTGGTCAAACCACCCGACCTCCCCGCGGAGACACGGGGCCTCCCGGGGGAAGCGGGAGTAACTGACGACGCGCGGGCTTCACGCTGACCGCGGGCCGGACGGAAACAGCGCCAGCAGGGACCGTGGGACGGTCTTCAGGATGCCGAAGGACACAGAAACCAACAGGTGTGACCCAGCCAAGCTGGCCTCCACTCAGTGTGGAGGGCCCGAGAGGTGCTCACAGAGGCCCAGGGGATGTGCCCACAGGCCTTGTGAGAATGTACGGGGAGCTCTGCAGAGCGGTGGGGACAGTCTTTGTGCCTCGCCCAGAGCCGGGGAGGCCCCGGACGGAGTCGTGGCTGAGGAACAATATCGGGACGGCGTAGGTCCTGGCGAAGCGGGAGGAAGCCAGACCCGGAGAGGAAGGGGCGGGAGGAAGCACCGCTCTCCACGGAACGGGAAGGCGACGTGCACACATCCCGGGAACACGCGGAGTCACACGTGGCCACCCAGCATCCACCAAGAAGTAAATAAAACGAATGAACGAAGCACAATTGGGAAGCCAGAGGGGACACGGGCTCACGTCCGTAAGTGCCTCACACACAAGAACGCGGCTGAGGAGGCAGCGCCAGCGAGGGCCTGGCACCACGGAAGGAGTGTGATGATCCAGGCACTGCCTGCCACAAGTGATCCCGTCACGAAATGAAAACCAAATGTCACTTGTGAACACACGGGCATACATGCGTGCCTCCCACACACATTCACACGGGGCAGTGAGTGAACTCAATCCACGCAGCAAAAAGCACGCCAGACCCCGCAGCGGGGACGGGGACGGCTGGCCAGGTGCACGGAAACATCCAGAACGCAGGGGTCATGGCGCCAACGGCAGGGAAGGAGCTTGGTGCTAAAAGCACTGAATGAGGTGAATAGGGGACTTTATAAGGACGGCCCGAAGCCACAGTTTGTAACGCGGGGAACCACTGTGAGCAAGCAGCAAACACCACAGCAGCCGCTCGGCTGGGGCGCCGACGCCACGAGGGCCACGCGGCAGACGCAGCGGGCGAGGCGGCCATCACGAAGGTCTGTGAGCGGCACGGGTTGCGAGCAGCCTGCGGAGCCCCCTCTCCCCCGGGTGCACAGGAGGACCGCGTGGGAGCGCTGGGAGAGGTGATGAGAGCAGAACACGAGGAGGCAGAACCGGAGCGGAGACCCGCTCGAAACATCAGGACCATGGTACCTGGGGTCGGACACGAACAGAGCCCTCTCGGGAGCACAGAGGAAGCACCGCCTCGCAGGAGAGACACTGGGCAGAGCCTCCGGCTGGGGGGGAGCACGGACTTCCCAACGGCGGCGCCCGCGGCTCCGGGAAAAGGGAAAACTCGCGGCATGGGTGCCTTCCGTGCAGGAAGCTGACCTCGTTAGACATTAAGAGCCTGAACACACTCATTCCCAAAAAATATAAATAAATAAAAAACGGCCAAGGAGCGGCGCAGGAGCCACCCTCAGACAGACGGCGCCACGGCTGGTGGCTGCGGGGCTCAGCCGGCCTCTGTGGTCAGCAGTGCGCTCCCAGGCGGGCGGCGAGGCTGCCCAGCACCGAGCACGGTGGGCGGTGAGTCCCGCTCTGAGCACGTGCGAACCGACACCCCGACGTGACGGGGAGAGTGTGGAGAGGAGAGGGGAGGCCACCATGGTTCCTGAACGCGGAGGCACACCTCTGCCAGCTCTCCCAGACTCACGGGTTTGAGAAGAAGCACAATCACCCCCAAGAGCTCATCCACAGCCCCCCAAACCCCCGTGCCCTGCCTGCTGTGGAAGGAAGGCCCCCCATGTGACTGCAGCCCAGAGGCCAGGAGTGAGCCGTCCCTCGACAGCAGGCACATGCAAACCACCCCGTGCACCCTGCACAGTGACGAGACTCTGGTGCAGGGAGAACAGCTTTGTGGCTGCCCCTCCGCGCACCTCCCACGCCCTGCGGGAGCGAGGGGCCGCCGTGCCGGAGACGCCGTGGGCCTTCCACGGGTGATTCACCGCCGTGGCCCTTCCACGTTTGCAGTTTCTCTCGGCAAAGTCCAGATGCCATTTTTTCGCTATCAGACCAACACGAACCCCAGGTCTCGCTGACATTCCTGTGGCTGCCTGCGTGCGTCCCGCTGCCCCGGGAACGCGAGGCCCCGTCCCTGCGGCGTGGAATGCGCAGCATGAACAGAACTGGGGCTGTTTGTCCTCCGACCCGCAGGCCCGGCTCTAGGAATTCACCTCAGGGAGGTGCCTCCAAACGTGCAGAAAATAAACACCCACCGCTAAAAAAATACGAAGTCCCCCAGGTTACCAGCCCAGCCTGACCTGCGAGGATGAAACATCAGAGGGGCCGGCCCGGCCACAGGAAGGGCCACGCTCGCACACGTGCACACGCACAGGCACGCTCACACCAGGGAACACCCCCCCCCCCCCTGGGAAGAGCTGGAGGGAAGGGAGTGAACTCCGTGAGCGGACACAGCGTGGGTCTGGGGGCACGCCGGGCACTTCCAGAACAAACACATGGTGGTAACAAGCGAGGGCGATGGGAAAGCGATCACGTGGGTGGTCAAGGACACACGGAGCCTCAAGGATACACAGGCAGGACGCACGGACGTCAGTTACCCCCCGAGGGCCAGGCCAGGTGGGCTCTGCTGGGCTCAGCCGGGCTCAGCCCTCAGACCCTCCCTGTGTGGTCAAACGGACGTGGGCCCGTGTTCTAGATACTGAGCCATGGCTGAGTCGGCAGGACGGTGGCCACACCTCTGTCGTGGCGGCCTGGGATCAGGCAGGCTCCCGGGAAAGCGACCGTGTCAGATGCCAGAAGCCAGCTAGAGGCACGGACACGTGGGAACGTGTGCATCCGGGAAAACCTCTGCCACGTGGACACCTCGCTGCCAACAGTGGGGCCCCCACCTCCTCCTTCGCCCTGGGCACAGCGGCCCCTCGGACCCTCCTCTCAGCGCCTGCACCCACAAGGGGGGGGGGGCGGGGTGTCTGTGATCGCAGCGGCGATGACCGGGGAGCTCACGTCACGGCGACTGGAGGGGCTTCAAGGGGTTCCTGAGGCCTGGAGGCTGCACACGCCCGGGCAAGGCCAGAGGGGACCCCGCACCCCATCTCTCCCTGGACACTGTGAGGCCTGCACAGCAGGAAGGACCGGTGCAGAGAGACCCGTGTGCTGCCGGGACGCGACCTCTGACCTGTGCACAGCCCCTCGGTACATGGTCGGGCCCTGGCTCCGGCCTCAAACAAACCTCCGAGCCGGCCGTCTGAGCACGAGCCGGCTGACCCGGCGGTGATGGAGGAAGCCAGGCCTAAACACGCACAGAGGAGGGCCTAAGCCCTCGGCCGACACGTCCGCGGCCGCCCACGCCGGAGACGGACTGCAGAAGCCTGAAGGGCCGTGAACTTGGTCTAAACAAGCTTCCCAAGAGCAGAGCGTCCACGAAGGAGAAAAATCAGAGAACGCCAGGACAGCGGAAGTCCTGAGGAAGGAACCACTGAGAAACGGTTAAAATAATAGTAATAATAATAGAAAACGATAGGAAAAAATAGCAAAGTTTCAAAACATAGGAGGGGCCTGACATGCACAAATATGCCACCGATGTGTTTCCATTCTGTACACGAGGCCCCCAGGGCCCGCAGGAATGCCAGCAATTCAGTGTGAACCTCACACGGCCCTGGGGCACCCCACGCCGGGAGCCCCGGGCTGCACCCTCCGCTCAGCCCAGCAGGCGAGGCCCAACCGCAGGGGCACGTGTCACGCCGGCGACGCCTCAGAAAAGACAAGAACGACTAAAGTCACTCAAAAGGAGGGAATCAGCGGGGAGCCCCGCCGGCAGGCTCCGCTGGCAGAGCAGCGACCTGTCCCCTCCAAGGCCGAGGGTTCCATTCCCGGAGAGGCCCTCGCCCGGGGGGGGGGGGGGTCCCATCCCCGGTCGGGCGTGGATGGAGGCAGCCGGCTGGCGTTTCTCTCTCACAGAGACGCCTCTCCCCCTCTCTCTCACATAAAAACGTCCATCCCAGGAGGAGGGCGAAGACAACGAGCGCTCAGGGAACACTTCACACGTCACCTACGTCACGCGGACGACCAGGACTGGACCGGCCGGTCAGAAAGCACTGTCGGCAGCACGCACGCGCGCACGTGCGCACACACGCATGCGCGGAGCAAAAAGCCGGAACTACGCACGCACGCACGCACGCACGCACGCAGCGAGAAGCCGGTGTTGTGCGGCCCGGGCCTCGCGAGAAGTCCCGCTAGTGATTTGAAGGTTCCTGCTCTCTTCCTCCCGGGCTGCTGGGAGGTCTGGCCTCCGTCGTGAGCGACACGGGACCATCTGGACCGGAAGTTCCTGGCCGGCCCTGGCGGAAGCAGATGCTCCCCGAGGCCCCTCTCCCGGGGCCGGGGCCGGAACTCGGGGCAGAAGTTTGGGGGAAACGGACCAAACGCACACGTCCAGGCCGCTGGGACCCTGGGGTCCGGATTCCAGGGCGCTGTGGGCGGTGGCCGGGCCGCAGGGGGTTCCACACACAGACTCGCACCACATGGCCCCATGAGAGGACGGCGCCTCGTGGACACAGCGGAGGGGACCCGGGGCCGGTGGAGCCGCCGGGCGGGCGGACCGGGCGGAGGCTCTGTCTCCCCGTGGCGTGGGCAGGGGCGCGGGGCGTTCCGAAGCGGGGACCGCGGGGGGGAGAATCCCCGAGAAGGGCTCCCCAGGCCCAGGGGGCTTTTCTCCCGAACCCTCAGGGGGAAATGGATGAGAACGGCACACCCACCTCCCGGGGAGGTAGGAGAGGGTCTGCTTTCACCCCGTTCTATGGAAACAGGATTCCCCGATCGCAAAACCAGGTGAGGGTACAAAACACCTGCACACACAGATGCGAAGGCCTTGACCACACGGACAGGCCCCTGGCTCCCTGGTTCACACGGGATTGTAAAGCGGCAGAGTCCCCGGGACGGGACTGGGCCGGGAACAGACCCCAGGTCTGCGGCAGGGAGAGGGGCGGTGACCCCACACCGCGCTGGCCGAGGAGCTCGGGGCCCAGGAGCCCAGCAGACACGGGGACTGAGGGCGGTCTCTTCCGGAAGTGGTGCTGGTGCAGACACACCGGTCCACACGGCGGGATGACCAGTGCTGCCGGCAGCTCCTGAGAGCGGATCCCCTCCGGCCACACTGAGGGACCCCGGGGGGCAGGCCCACGGCCCACAGGCCAGCGGCTGGCAGGTGGTGGGTCCCCTCGCCGTCGGCTGCAGGTCATTGTCCCTCCCCCTCCGAAGCTTCTCCAGCCAGACCTGCCGCCCCAACCAGCTCAGCTCTGGGGGGTACAGGCTCGGACACAGACCCCGAAAGGGTGGCCCAGCCGGTGAGGCTCAGGAGGTCAGGGTTCGGTTCCCGGCCAGGGCACAGGCCTGAGTTGCGGGCTCCAGCCCCAGGGTGGGGTTTACAGGAGAAATCTGAGCCATGATTCTCATCAATGATGTTTCTCTCTCTCTCCCTCTCCCATTCTTTCTGAAACCAGTAAAACAATATATATTTTAAAGGAGAGAGAGAGAAAGGGCAGGAGGCGGTGCGCAGTGAAGCCACATGAGCTTGGACCCGCCGGGCTCTCGCCACGCTCCGTCCCGGACGCCTCGGCCTCTGGGGCCGCCGGCCTCTGCCAGGTGTGGCCACGTGGGAAGGTGCCCGCCAAGACGGGGACTGTAGTGAGACGCGCTCTCTTTCTCTGACCGTGTCGCTCCCCAGCCCGAACCCCCCGGGGCTCCCCTCTGCCTGCGTCACAAGCCCGAGTCCTTATCTCGGTCTCGCCGCCCCAGAGCGGCTCCCTCGCGTCCTGAATGTGCCCCTTCCGAGCACGTGACCCCGGGGAGGTCTTTGACGGCCGGGCCGCGCTTCCTCTGCGGCCGGTGAGATAAACACTATGGGCCTCGCAGGGCACTTCTCGGTGCCGAACCAGATTCTGCCCGGCACGCACCAGCCACACGCCCAGAGCGCCTTCTCCCCGCCCCTCCCCATGGGACGGAGTGCCCCCGGCGGGGCGCGGGCCCTGGCACCTCCACGGGCCACCAGCAGCCCAGAAGTGGGGGCGCCTCTGCGTCTGGGGTGCCCCTGGCCTACATGTATTAGGGGGATGTTTGCACAGCCCCGGGGACGTGCTGAAACCACTGAACTGCACACTTTAAATGGGCAGATTGCACCGGAATGAAGCTGTTAACCGCAACAAACGAAGAATCGGAGGGACATTCAGGATCCGGGTGAGGGGGGAATCTGAGAAGCACGCGGGGTCACGCGGCTGACGCTAAGGCTCCAGGTGCCCGGCAGGAAACCTCAGCCGGGCCGCCGCCGCCGAGGGGGGGACCCTGGGCCGCCGAGGGGGGGACCCTTTGAAATGTCAATGCCGCAGAGACGGAGCCGAGCCGGCCCGGCTTAGACGGGGATCAGGAGGCCTGGGGGTGGATCCACACGGGAGGCCATCTCCATGCCAACGGGTGGGGACAGGTGAGGGTCGGGGGTCGGGTTGGCACTCCCCGCCGAGAGGGAGCAGGCGCTCCTGTATTTTTTAGCAAACACAGCACAGCTGTTTGGGTCCATGTCCTCTCCGAACACCAGGGTTCGGGTGCACAGACGGGGGTCAGTGGGGAAGCAGTGGGGTCGGGTCACCGTGAGCAAAGCACATCGGATCTCATTCTCCGAGTTCAGCATTTTTCCTGAGAAACCGTGCACCCCACATCCCCAAACCCTGCCTGGCGGTGTGGCTCCGTGGCTGAGCGTCGACCCATGAACCGGGAGGTCAGGGTTCGATTCCCGGGCAGGGCACGTGCCCAGGCTGCAGGCTCCATCCCCAGTGTGGGGCGTGCAGGAGGCAGCCGATCCATGATTCTCTCTCATCATTGATGCTTCTCTCTCCCTCTCCCTTTCTTCCTCTCTGAAGTCAGTAACAATAAACCCTGGGGTATCTGTTTATTCAGTGATGCCTGGACACAGGTGAGTTGTCATAACCTGGGCGGGGGGGTGGGGAGAGGTGTTACTGGGACCCTGACGGGCTCGCAATGCTGCCGAACAGCCTACGACCCACCGGCAGCCCCTCAGCAACGGCCGACGTGGTCCCAAACATCGCTGGTGCCCGCAGGGGCCTCGCCCATGGGCTGAGAGACAAGACTCTGGATGGCGTGGGGGAGCCAGGGAGGGCCTCACCCAGTGTGACTGGGGTCCCCATGCGAAGAGGGGATAGCACGCACACACACACACACACACACACACACACGACTGGGGTCCCCGTGCGAAGAGAGGACAGGACACACACACACAGAGGGGCTGCATGTGGACACAGAGGGGCAGGCCTCCGGAGGACCCGTTGGTGAGCAGGTCTCAGGCCCCAGCCTCCATCCCTTCGGGATGGCCTGAGCCAACGTGTGCGTCCGGGAAATCGTCCCCGAAACGCACGGACGCGTCGCAGGGACGCGGGCACACGGAGGCATCTAGAAAACCCCCGGGACCGGGCGCCGAGGGGGTTTGCCGCCACCGAGTGCGGCGCCGGGCACAGAGGGAACCGTAACCACGAGATGCCTTTGGAAGGACTCCCAGGCAGCGGACAAAGCCTCGCTCTGTGTGAAGTCAAAGGAAGGACAAAGCCGAAACTGGTGTGGCTCAGTGGATAGAGCGTCGGCCTGCGGACTGAAGGGTCCCGGGTTCGATTTTGATCAAGGGCACGTACATTGGTTGCGGGCACATCCCCAGTCGGGGGTGTGCAGGAGGCAGCTGGTTGATGTTTCTCTCTCATGGATGTTTCTAACTCTGTCCCTCTCTCTTCCTCTCTGTAAAAAAAAAAAAAGTAGAATATATTTTTTTAAAAAAATAAAGGAAGGAAAAGCCCTGGGAAGAGGGGACCGATCAACGGAAGGCCACGCTGGGGAACAGAAAACAAGACCGAGAAGAACCAAACTGTTTGGAACGAGCGGCTCCCGTGAGCGTGGAGGGACGCCACACGGTCACGGAACGGGGGGGGGGGGGGACGGGGGGCAACATGCAGACAGCGTGTCCCACGGCCCCGTGCATTTGGAATCGAATGCCGAGCCCCCGTTCGATCACGTGCGTCCAGTTCATCCCTGGGACGGCTCAGAGGGAGGCCCCGGCAGACGGAGGACAGCCCCACACTGCAGAGGGAGGCGTGTGAGCCACACACTCTCCCCGCAAGCCAGTCACATCAGAAACAAATAACAGCGATAAAACGCGGACTTCTTGGCCGTTAAGAAAACATCTCTTAAAAGAACCTCAGATCAAAGAGGAAAATCAAAACACAGAATAAAAGCTGCCGAGAAAGCCATGAACAGGGTCGTGTTCCACGGTGAGCTCTGTGTCACAGCTAATGCCGCAGTCAGAGGGAAATGGATGGCCTGGGGTGCCTTTTGGAAGGAAGACTTTCCATAAAGGAACGGAGAGTTCCTCAGAACTAAGTCTACAGGGAGGACGGCGTTACCAGGAGGAGGGGGAGAGGAATCAAGGCGAAAGAGGCGGCGTTCTGGCAGGCCGAATGCCCGATGAGGCAAACCTCTCCTGAGTGTGGTGCGGTTTTCTTTTCTTAAATAAAAAGCAAAGCAGTAAAGCTCGAAGGAGGGGAAAGAGAGGCAACAGCCACAGAGGAACATAAAATCATCCAGAGGAAGCGTGTGTCTACCACGTGGTGACACCGAACCTGAGGAACGGGACCACAAGGAGCGAATTACCCAGAGGCGCGGCGAGCCGATCGAGGCGAAATCCGTAAACCGGGCGAAGAGAGTCCGTGGCCCTTGAAGCCGGGCTGGGCTCCGGCCGGGGACTGACCACTTCCTCCCTTCGGGGGGCGGCTCCCCGTCCTCCGTCTGTCCCAGGGCACAGGGCAGGCCCCCTTCTGTCAGCACCCGCTCGACATGCCTGACGACGGGGCCTTGACCTCCAGAACCCGAGCCCTGTCATTTTGGGGGTCAGACAACAGGGGCGCCCTTCCCCAGGCAGAGGGGACAGTGCAGAGCGGACGGACTAGCAAGGCGGGCATGTCGGAGGGGGGAGGCTGGCTCACGCCTGCTGTTTAATACACGCACACACATGCACACTTGCGCACACACATGTCCACACACAAATACACACACGCACACGTCAGTGTCTGGGTAACAGACCCCTGAGCAGACGTGCGCTCCGGCGGGCTCGGAGGGCACCCGCGCCTGTGACGCCCACGGAAGCGGCCTGTCCCGCTCGGGGAGCCGCATCCGCACGCACACCGGTTCCCACAGGAGCGCGGAGCCCACCCACGGGCGCTCTCACATGCCTGCTATGGAGCCATCAGATAAGCCAGGCATTCCAGCGCCCTAATTTGTATTTCCCTTATCATAATGCGGCTTATCAGCGCCTTTTCATCCCCAAGACTGATTGCTATTTCCTTTCCTGGGAACTGCTTCTCGGACGTGAGCCTCCCCCTGATTTACGGAGTGTGCGGCGGCGATAACGCGGCCGCGCCGTTCCCAGACCAGGTCTGGCTGTTTGCTCGCTGCAAGAGTTTTCCTCTGTGTGTTTCTCTCCGTGAGGCGGACGGACCCGCCGTGAGCTGCGTGTGTGTTTGAAGGGTGCAATCTGGTCACTGTCGACGCACGATGAGGCCGTTGCCACAGTCAAGGTCATGGTCGTACCACCCCCACCCCCGCCCCCGCTCGGGAGTCCTGTGTCTGTGTCCCGAGGACGCCTCCCCAAAACCTCCCCAGGCCCCCCATCCCTAGGCGGCCACTGAGCGTGTCCCTCTACGGCGGTCTGTGTGTCCTGGGTCTTACAGAGGTAAAGTAGGACAGTGTGTGCTCTCTTTTTTTTTGGCCTGGCTTTTCTCACTCCTAATTACTCGGAGCCCTCTCACTGCTCAGCCATTCAGAGCAGGTCCTGATTCACCAAGGCTGTGGGTCTGACCCCCCGTCCGGGCACACACAAGAATCAGTCAGTGAATGAATGCGTCAATACATGCAACAAACCTCTCCCCCTTCTCTCGTCAATAAAAAATAATGGTTACTACTTTGAGTTTCACCCAGGCTACTATAAACATTAATAGTTTATTCCTTTTTTTAAAAAAAAAAATTTTTTTATTGATGTCAGAGAGGAAGGGAGAGGGAGAGAGAAAGAGAGACACATCAATGATGGAGAATCACTGATCGGCTGCCTCCTGCACGCCCCGCCCGGGGGATCGAGCCCACAACCTAGGCCTGTACCCTTGACCAGGACCCTTCAGTCCGCAGGCCGGCGCTCTGCCCACTGAGCCACGCCAGCAGGGCCAGGAAGAGTGTATCGCTTTGTTCCTGAGCTGCACAGATTTAAGGAAATGTTCGAAGCCGCCGGCCTGCGGGTTTCCCGTTTTCCTAAAACCGCCAGGAGCTCCGTACGGGGTGGGGGCCCACGGCTCCCCGCCCCCCGGCCGGCCGAGTGCGGGAGGGGGCGGCGTCCGCCTGACCTCCCGTCCGCCCGCCCGCGGCGCACCTGCCTGGCTGACGGAGGCCGGGCCTGTCGGCCGTGGGACGGAGCCGGGGCCGCCCCGCCCGCATGCCAGGCTCTCCACGCCGTGCCCGGCGGCCCTGGGGTGAGGCTGGCCGCCGGGCTGCGACGGGACAGCCTCGCCAGGGAGGAGGACGGCCGTGCGGAGCTGCTCGCAGGCGCCGACCTCCGGGCACGGCGCCTCATCAGCATGCGGCGGGCGCGCCTCGCCCAGCAACGCGGCTGAATGGCCCCCGCGCCGGCCGCCGTTGGTGACGGGGAGGCCTCTCCCGGCCCGACCTGCCCATTAGCATCCGCAGAAAAGCCCCCATTTGCATCCCGACAATGGCCCTGCCCCAGCCCCGCCGCGGGCACCGGGCATCTGTGGGCACAATCGTCCTTTGTGCCCGCCCCGGCGGCGGCCGAGGCACGTCCCGGCTCACCGGAGCCACAGCCAGAGGCACGTGATGCGGCCACGGCTCCGTCCTGCCCGCCCGGCTCCCACGCTGGTGCCCTCCCCCGGCCCCCGGCCCCCGGCCCCCAGCGCACCGCCCGCCTCCTGCAGGGACGGGCACGAGGCACAGAGGACACAGCCGGTCCTCCGCCCGAGAGCCAGTGCTGGTGGCCGGGCCCGGAGCCCGTGGGTGCGGAGGGTGGGAGACGGGCTCGCCACGCTGGGACGATGGCCCGTGGGTCCCAGGACCCGTCCGTGAGGGGAGGGGCCTGGGAGGGACAGGGCGCGGAGTGCCCGGTGCCAGCCCCTGGCCGGGGTCCGTATGGGGGGCACCCTCTCCTGACCGGGCACCAGCCACCGTATGGCTCAGGCGCCCCGGAGCCTGGAGTCAGGACAGAATGGGGGTTCCCAGGGGGGTGCCGGGGGCAGGCCTCCTGCAGGGACTCGGCACCCGGCTTGAAGCAGGGACAGGGCTCTGAGGTGACGCCGGGCCCAGGGACCCTGAGCCCACCGGACGGCGGGGTCCGGGGATGGCGGGGACGGCGAGATCCGGGGACCCTGAGCTCACCGGACGGCGGGGTGCGGGGACGGCGGGGTGCGGGGACAGTGGGGTGCGGGGACAGCGGGGCTCGGGGACGGCAGGGTCCGGGCCGGAGCGGGCAGGGGTGCGAGTGGGGCGGGGCTCACCGGCGCTGTCGTAGCCGTCCACGGAGAAGGGGTCCAGCCGCCGCTCCTCCGCGGCGAGCTCACACGTGATCTGAGGGACAGAGAGCGTCTTCTCCCCCGGGCTCAGCCCGTTGTCCTTGTCCGGCTTGAACTTCTTCCTCTTCACCTGAAACAGCCACCACAAAAGCAGACGATGAACTGGTGGTTCCCAGGCATCTCCCGCAGCCTTTCGGCCCACAGGCCCGGCCCCACCGCCCCCACCCACAGGGCCCGGCCCCACCGCCCCACACCCACAGGGCCCGGCCCCAGCGCCCCCCACCCACAGGGCCCGGCCCAGCCTCAGCCTGAGAGCTCACGGCCGGGGCAGGTGGACAGGCGGAGGCAGAGGCAGACGCGGGGCCTGGGGACGGGGCTGGGGCCCCGGAGGCTCGAGCGCGGGAGGGGGGTCTGCGGGCCGGCCCAGGTGCCCGGAGGCCGTGCCCGGGGGAGGAGGGGCTCAGCCACGTGGGGCCCGGGAGGAGGTTCCGGCCGAGGGACGGGGCGCAGAGGCCGCAGAGGGAGCTGGACGCCGAGGCTGGTCCCCTGGAGGGCCTGGGCCCAGGGGGACTCCCCACTGCAGCCAAGCCTGCCCGGAGCGCCCCGCTATCCTGGCTGTGACTCAGCCCAATGCCGAGCCCCTCCCGGCCTCTCCCACAGCTGTCCGCCTGGGCCCCCCTGGCCTGTCCCGGGCGGGGGGGAGGGCGGTACCATGGCCGACTTCTTGGGCCGGGGGCTGGGGGAGAGCAGCGCGTGGCTGTGGCCGCGGGGCAGCTTCCGCACGTAGATCTTCCAGGTGGCGGAGTCGGGGTTCTCGGCCGCGTAGCACCTCCAGGCCGTCTGCAGCCGGGGAGAGGCTGTCATTGCCGAGCCGTGGGGGGGGGGGGGGGCGGGGGGGGGCTGCCGAAGCTGCAGCCGATCCTGCCGTGCCCCCCCGCCCCCCCGCAGGCAGCGGGGCCTCCCTCCCGGCCCTCGCCCCAGCCCCCCGGGCGGCGGGCAGCACACGCCTCGCACGGGGGGCTGCGGCCCAGCCCGGAGGCCGTGGCTGTGGTGCTCGGGGCCTGGGGCTGCCTCTCCGCTGAGCCCGGGCCCGACCCCCGCCGCGGGCGGGCCCTCACCTGGATGAGCGAGGCCGCCGCAGGGATCTGCCGGTTGAAGTGCTTCTGCCGCTGCTTCTGCTGCACCTTCAGGGCGAAGCCGGAGCCGAGGATCCCCTGGGGGAGATGGTGCTCAGCCCCCTCGGCCCGGGCTGCCGGACGGCACGGCCCACGTGGTGCCGCCCAGGCAGAGGGCGGCCGGCGGAGGAGGGCCCTCTGCACCCGGGAGGCTGATGGGGGGACCAGCCCTCACGCAGGGAGACCCCCGTGCAGAGGGTCCAGGCGCACGGGACATGTGCACGCACAGCACTGCACTGTGGCTGTAACCGTGCGCTTCACGTACAGTATCCACAGCACACACGCAATGTGTGCGCACCACACACACACACGGGACACAGGTACAGACACCACACGTGCCGGGTGCAAAGCACGTGCAAATGCATACGATGCGTGCACCCGTGACACACACACATCCCACATGCACACCCACACGGTCACACAGCACACCGTGTGCGCGCACACACGCAGAGTGCACCTGACTCACCCTGGGTCACATTCACCCCTGGCTGTGGGTCTCCCAGGCCACAGTGCAGGGCACGTGCTCCCACCTCAGGGAACCACAGGGCAGCTGCTATTGGGGTTCACCCTACCCCTTGGGGGCTGAATAAGCAGGCTGCCCCCCAGTGTGCAGGGAACGGCCCTCTCAGCCGCCTCTCCACAGGGGCCCGGCAGGAAGCTGGGCTTCTCGTGTTTTCTCCAAAAACAGTCTGCTAAGCAGGACCCTGCGCACAGTGGGGACGCTGCACACAGTGGGACCTGCTCACAGTGGGGACGCTGCACACAGTGGGGATTCTGTGCACAGTGGGACCTGCTCACAGCGGGGATTCTGCGCACAGTGGGGACCCTGCTCACAGTGGGGATTCTGCGCACAGTGGGGACCCTGCTCACGGGGAATTCTGTGCACAGTGGGACCTGCTCACAGCGGGGATTCTGCTCACAGTGGGGACCCTGCTCACAGTGGGATTCTGCTCACAGCAGGGATTCTGCTCACAGTGGGGATTCTGCGCACAGTGGGACCTGCTCACAGCGGGGATTCTGCGCACAGTGGGGATCCTGCTCACAGTGGGGCCCTGCTGGCCTGGAGCCCGGGGGAGGCTGGTGAGCACCTACCGCTGGGAGCGCGAAGAAGGAGATGGCGAAGACGGAGAAGCAGGAGGCGATGGTCTTCCCGACCCACGTCTGGGGCACCTTGTCCCCGTAGCCGATGGTGGTGACCGTGACCTGGGAGGCGGGGCGGGGCAGTGGTCAGCGCCGAGGCCCCAGAATCCGGGCCGGGGCATCTGCCTCCCTAAACCACCTCCCCTGCAGGGACAGGCGGTCTCTGCCAGACTCCGTGTGTGCCGCCCTACTGAGCACACAATGGGGTCCTGCCCGGCGGTGCATGCGGGGTGGGCGGGATATCCACCATGTGAGCTGCTCCTGGGCCCACTCGCCGGGTGGCACGGGCTGGCGCCGACGGGAGCCGGGCCGCGCGGACACCAGGCCTCCGCCTCCCGCCCACGCCCGCGCCTCCTCACCCCGGGGGCTGTCCCAGGCCACCTACTGAGCACGGCCCCCCGACGGGATGACACCACTTCCTGACGCCACCAGCACCACATGTTTCTGTCCTTTCCTCCCCGAGATGCAGCCACAGCCCCGTCCCCCTCCCATCTGGGGCCTCCGTCCCCGGCTGCCGAGTGACAGTGGGGCTGGGCTGGGGCTGGGGCTCCGGGCACCCCCCCGGGGCTCCAGCGTGAGCTGATGGGACGTGCTGTAGTGACTCTGGAGCCCGCCCGGCCCGGCCCCGAGCTGCCCACTGAGTCTGGGAACCCCAGGGCCTGGCTTGAGCCTGGGCAGGGGACCGAGGGTGCCCCTGCACCTGCTGCCCGGCGGGCACAGCTCACACCCGCACGCAGGACAGCAGGCTCGGGGCCCAGGGTCCCCGCGGCTCCGGGGCCGTGGGAGACCTCCTGGCTGGTCCTGCCGCCCGTGGCCTGGCCGGCCTGGGCCTGGGCAGCGGCTTCTCCCTGTGGGAGGCCAGGCCAGCGAGCAGCCTCCACAGCCCGAGGTCTGCGGGGACCTCCCTCCATCCGGGCCCCGCCCCCCGCCCCCAGCCCCGGCCGTGTGGGAGCGGGACATGGAGCCTTTGTCCGCCGGAAGGCACGGCTCCTCGCAGGCCACGTGGCACGGTGACTGCGCCGAACAGGGAGCGAGGCGAGGCCGGCGGGAGCCGGGCGGGGCGGCCGGGCCTCAGAAGACATGGCAGGTCCCCGCAGGCTCGGCACCACCCCGCGCCCTCACCACGCTCAAACACCTTCCTGCTGGCGGACACCACGCACACGCAGAGGGGGCCAGGGCCTGGCGTGCAGGACGGCCTCACGCCAGGCGGAGGGGGTGGCAGAGAGGGGGACGCAGGGGGTGTCCTCCGGGAGGGCCGCAGCTGCCTCTCCAGGCCGGGCCCTGGGGGCACAGGCGGCTTCGGGGCTGCAGACGGGCAGACACCCCCCCTCACCCCCCGGGCACCGCCCCGCCCGCTCCGGGAAGCAGGGCTGTTCTCGGGAGCTGGCTTTATTCCGTAAACAGATGTTACCAGCGTGTGAGGCGCATCTCTTATTTTTGACGAGTTACTGTGGAGGTGTTTAGCGGTGCCTCAGTTTCCCTCTGTGCTCAGCCCCGCAAACAGCCCCCGAGAGCACACACGTTCTCGGGACTTCTGTCGCTGAGAGTAAAAAGCTCCGACCAGGGCTGCGCGGCAGGGGCCTCGGGGACGAGGCGGCAGGGGTGGGGGCACCCACACCTGGGCACAAAGGCTCGGGGTGCCCGGAAACGTAACACGGCCTTCGAAATGACCAAAACTCCAGCAAAAGCCCACGGGGAGGGAGGCCGGGAGGGAAGGGCTGAGGGGGCAGCGGGAGCGGGTGGCGGGCGAGGGGCCGGAGACCCCCCGGCACAGAGCCGCAGGGCCCCTGCAGGTCCCCCAGGCCGGGCCCACGCCGTCCGCGAGTGCAGGGGCTGCCCGCCGGCCGGCCAGCACAGCCGGGTGCCCGGGCCGGGGTCCCCAGCCCCCACGAGCGCCGGCCGGGCACAGACCCTCTTTGTCAGTTTAACGAGGTCCCGCCCGAGGACACGCCGTGCGGCTGTTTGTTTTTCCGGAGCCGCAGACGCAGGCCGCTCAGGAACGGGCCCGCGCCGCGGGTGCGCCCCCACCCCCCCCCCCCCGGGCAGCCAGAATGCCGAGCGGCACGTCCGCAGGCCAGAGGGGGGGCATGGGGCGGCCTAACGGGGGGGCACGGGGCGGCCGGAGGGGGGAGGGCACGGGGCGGCCGGAGGGAGGGGAGGGCACGGGGCGGCCGGAGGGGGGACACGGGGCGGCCGGAGGGGAGGGCACGGGGCGGCCGGAGGGGGGAGGGCACGGGGCGGCCGGAGGGGGACACGGGGCGGCTGGGGGGGGAGGGCACGGGGCGGCCGGAGGGGGGGCACGGGGCGGCCGGAGGGGGGACAGGGGGCGGCCGGAGGGGAGGGCACGGGGCGGCCGGACGGGGGGAGGGCACGGGGCGGCCGGAGGGGGGGGCACGGGGCGGCCGGAGGGGGGGCACGGGGCGGCCGGAGGGGGGAGGGCACGGGGTGGCCGGAGGGGGGGGCACGGGGCGGCCAGAGGGGGGGGGCACGGGGCGGCCGGAGGGGGGGACACGGGGCGGCTGGGGGGGGGGACACAGGGCGGCCGGGGGGGGGCACGGGGTGGCCGCCGCAGGCTGGCGCTCAGACGCCACTGCACGGACCCGGCAGCCGCTCCGGAGCCGTGTCCTCCCAGGAGCCCCTGCTGCTCCCTTCCCTCTGGAAGGACGGGACGCGAGGGCCCCGCACGCTCTGCTGAGGCCGCCCTCCGGGCCGAACCCGGACCCCGCTGGGCACCCCACAGGCTGACGCGTCTGGGAATGGCACGGCCATCTTCCCGGGGGGCGGGGGCCAAGAGCAGGGCCCTCAGGGCTCCCACGGGTGGCACGTCCCCTCGGCGAACTGGCACCGGTGCCCTGAGCGCGGGGAACGGAGGCCGGGGCGGCTCTGTGCCCGGGTCACCGCGGGGAAGTGGCCTCCGGAGTGACCGAGGCCGGCCCAGCCCCGGACGCCACGCCCGGAGGCCAGGAAGGCAAACCGCGGTTCACGAGCCACAGGCGGCTCTCTGGCCCCTTGAGTGTGGCTCTTCCACGAAACACCACGGCCTGGGCGAGTCTGTGTTGAAGAAGTGGCGCTAGAAGAAGTTGAAGTTTAAAAATTTTGGCTCCCCAAAGAAATGTCAGTCGCCGTCTGTGGATATGTGGCTCCGTGGACGAATGAGTTTGCCGACCACGGCCCAGAGGCAGGGCCCTGGATGGGTGGGCTCTGGGCG
This sequence comes from Pipistrellus pygmaeus, assembly GCA_949987585.1. NCBI lineage: Eukaryota > Metazoa > Chordata > Mammalia > Chiroptera > Vespertilionidae > Pipistrellus > Pipistrellus pygmaeus. The sequence continues at coordinate 569,374 of OX465311.1, read as the reverse complement.
CGGGGTGGGGCCGGGCTGCCACCCCGGGGACCAGGGGCCTCCGTTTCCCCAGCTCCCAGGAGGTCCTGGCACCGGCCCCGCCAGGGCTCCTGTGTGCGTGTCTGGGGGCCCGGTCCTCACCCAGGCACCCACTCGGCCCAGCGCCCTCTGACCCCCCGCCCCCCGCCAGGCCGGAGCCGCAGGAGCAGCGACGAGGAGGGCGGGATGGGAGTCGGACCAGGAAATGGCGGCCGAGAGGGGGCGGCTGCCTGCTTCCACGCCGGACTCTAAATTTAGATTCGGGAAAACAGAGGCCGGCGGCTCCGACCGGAGACCCCGCTCGGAACAGAGGCCGAGTGTGAGAGCCGCTGCCCCCGCCGCCGGCGTGAACAAACACCCCGTTCTGTTCCCGGCGAAGGAGAAGGCCCCCACCTCCCACCTGCGGCCGGCGGGGGCCGCACGCGGGGGCGCTCACCACAGGGCGGCCCCACCTCAGGGGGCCGGGGGCCGGCCACGGAGCCAGCCCCTCGCTGCGGTGGGACGGGGGGGGGGGGGCGGGCAGCTCTGTCCCGGGCTCTGGGACAGCCCGGGAGACCACACCCCACGGCCCGGTGCCAGGCAGAGGCCCCGAGGCACCGGCTCCTTCACTCATCCATCCGATCACCCAGCACCCCCCAGGCCCTGGCGCCCCGTCTTGGGTCTGCCCCCCACGACTCAGCAGCTGGTCTGGCTCCTGGGCGGCCCCAGCCTGCAGATCAGAAATGGCCTGGTCGGGGACCTGGCCCAGGCCGGGGTCCGGGGGCCTCACCCCCCCCCCCCCCGCCGTGGGGTCAGAGCCCCCGTCTCTCAGGCCTGGGGGGGGGGGCTCGGCCGGGGGTGGGGTGGGGAACACACAGCCAGGACACAGGAAACCGACGCACAGCAACTGCGGCCACAGGCGCCCTGGCCGGAGCCCCCGCCGGCAGCCTGTCTGTCCGGGACGCCAGGGGCTCAGCCCATAACTCAGCCGGGGGCACGGACAGCTGCGGGGCGGCCGCTGTGAAGGGGGCCGTGTGCCCCGGCCGGGCGTCAGGGCCAGGCGGCCGGCCCGGGGAACAATGCCGGGCCAGGGCCACGGCGGCGGGGGGGGCTGCAGCTGACGGCGGCCGGGGCACCGGTGCCAAGCCGGGCACAAAGGGGCCGTTCTCCCGGCCGCGGCGGATGTTTGCACAGGTGTGGGAGTGGGCGCGCCGCCGTGCCGAGGGCGGGGGAGCCGGGAGGGAGGGGGCGGCACCGAGCCCGGCGCCCGGCCGGCCGAGCCTCCGCCTTCGCCACGTGCTGCTGGCCCCGGGCGCCCTTGCCCCTCTCCAGGCCGGTGCCCCTCTGCCCACCGGGGCCAGCTCGCCGCCGAGGGCGAGGCCCCACCAGACCCAGGCCCCGGGGACACAGACCTGTGGGCGGAACCGGGGCCGTGCCCGCCCAGAGCAGGTCAGCGTGCCCTCGCCTTCGCCGAGCAGCCTGGCCTGTTGGAAGCTTCCAGAAAACACACAGACTCGCCCGACGTCAGGAGCTCTGTCTGGGAGCCCGGCCTCCTGGGTGGGGGCCCGGGAGCGGCTGCCCTCTGCCGCCCCCCTACCATCTAAGAGGGGCGCCCGATGGGGGAAGCCTGGCTAGAGGGGCCTCCGTCCTGGGAGGAGAAGCACGTGGGGCTGGCACAGGCCCTGCCCTGCCCGGTGCCCCTTGGACCAGTGTGTCCCCCAGGCCCGAGCCCACCGCCTGCCGGCTGCCACCCTCTCGTCTCCCTGGTCCCAGCACCGGGCACCCCCCGGCCCCAGCTCAGGGCTCCCGATGGCCACTCGCCTCCCAGGCCGCGAGCTCACGCAGCCCAGAGCCGTGCCAGGGAAGGGACTGGACCCGCTGCACCGGCCCCGCAGCGCGCGGCCGCCGGCCCTCACGCCCAGGCCCGTGCGGACGGCGTTCCTGGCTGTGGGGCCGGAGTCCCCACCAATGAGGCGTCGAGTTCGGAGAGACCAGGCCCCGGGGCGGGGAGCCCCCACGCAGCCCGCCCGCCCGCCGAGGCCCCACCTACCACGCCCCACCACAGGGCGTCGGCGTAGCTGCCGAACTCCACGCGGCCTGCCTCGTTCACGGCGTCCTTCTCGGCCAGGTACACGAAGTAGGAGGAGAAGATGAGGCCCAGGAAGCCGATGTACAGGGTGGTGATCAGCTCCTGGGGGGAGGGCGGCTCAGCGGGCGGCGCAGGCGGCGGCGGGTCGGGAGGGTGCCCGTGCCGGCCTCCAGGCCCCACGCACGCCGACGGGACACGCCGTCTCCGCCACGCCTCCCACTCCATTTCTCAACCCCCGTCCGAGACCGCTGGGGGCCGCCCCAGGAGCCGGGCAGACCCCCCCCCCCCCCCGCCTGGGCACACGGTCTGGGCGGCACGGCTCCCCAGGGGACCCGGGAGCAGCAAAGGGGCCGAGAGCCCCCGGGCTGGTCACGGCCGCCTTCAGGCTCGGAGCCTCGGACCCCCCCACGTGACCCGTCTCCCCTTCCTCGGCCGACACCCCCTTGTCCCCACCCGGAGAAATGTGGGCGCCGCCTCAGACAGGCAGACCAGGGTGCCAGCCACAGGCCCCAGCCCCCGCCCCAGCCCCGGCCCCAGCCCCAGCCCCGCCCCCGACCCCACGCACCTGGCGGTGGATGAAGACCACGGAGCCCAGCAGCCGCCAGGTGCCGCCCTGGCGGTCCACGTGCAGCATCCGCAGGATCTGCAGGAAGCGGATGCCCCTGCCGAGGGAGGAGAGCGGTGACCCCGGGCATCCCGCCGGGCGCCGCCCCCCAACCGCCCCTCACTGCACCCACCCCGTCCCCTCGCCTTCCTCCAGCCGGACCTGCCCGGCCCTCCCCGCCCCCGGCCGCCTCAGCCGGACCCTCCAGCGGACGGAGGAGCAGGCGAGGTCCCGGCGGCTCAGCAGGCCCGATCCCGGCGGCGCCCCCAGCCGGCGTACCTGATGGCCGAGGTGGCGAACACCTGGCCCTTGGAGCCCACGCAGAGCACCACCATGGAGGCCACGACCACGATGAGGTCTGCGGGCGGAGGGTCCTGTCAGCCCGGCCGCTGGCTCCGCGGGAAGAGCTGGCGAGGCGGGACCGGGGCCCCCAGAGGGCCTGTCCACGCACCCGCCCAGCCCCCAGGCCGGCCCGCGGGCCTCTGAGGGCAGCAGGCACCCCGCTGTGCCCAGCGCACCCCGAACCCCCGCCCGGGAGCAGCGCCTGAGGGCAGGTCCCCCTCCGGCCTCTGTCACGGGCAGTGGAGCCAGGGCCCCCCCAGAGGCGCTCAGGACAGGGTCCGCCCTCCCGGGGTGTGGCCTGGGTCTCGGGGGGACACTCCGGGGGACACTCCGGGGGACACTCCGGGGCAGCGAGACTCACCGATGATGGAGATGGGCTTGCGGGCGAAGCGCAGCCGCCCCCACACGCCCACGTACTTGCTGCGGCAGCCGGCGGACCAGAGGCGGACCACGTACTCCGTGCCGAAGAACACCACCAGCACGATCTCCTGCGGGGAGAGAGGCCGTGAGCCCCGCCGCCACCCGCCGCTCTAGCCCGGCCCGCAGCCGCACCAGGGCCTGCCCGGCCGGCCGCCGGCCGAGGGCGCCCGGCCCCACAGACCAGGCCCTCGCAGGCCCGGCGGGGGGGGGGGGGGGGTGCCCGCAGGGCTCGGTGGCTCTGGGTCAGGAGGAGGCCCTGGCCCTGGGCCCCCGTCTCCGGCCGGCACTCAAGCCGGGCGGCACCCAGGGTCACGCGGCCGCCACGGCCGAGGGCTGGGTGCAGCGGGAAGAGCCAATGGGGTCAAAGGGCATCACGGCCCCGGCCCAGGAGGAGGGGCCAGGTCACAGCAGGCTGTGCCTGCCACGGGGAGACCCCGCCGTTGCCCGGGCTCCGGAGCGGCTGTGCCCCTGCCAGCCTGGAGCCGGGGCCTGGGCGGAGCGAGGGCTGAGGTGGGCATTTGAGCAATGGCGGACAGACTCACAGAGGACAGACGGACGATGGGGGACTGTGAAGACGGGCAGGGGAGACTCCGGCTCAGAAGGCCCGCGCCACCCACCACACCGGCCAGTTGGGTGAAGTGGCCCAAAACCTCCCCCAGTCCCACCAGGAGGAGGCGGGCACGTGCCTGTGGCCGGCTGGGAGACGGAGGCAGGAATCACCCCCGCCCCCCGGAAGGGAGAGGCCCGGGCCCCCGCTTAGCAGGTGAGGTCCGTCAGCACGGAAAGAACCGGCACCCGTCCGCCTCAGACTCCCCCCAAATCTGAAGAAGAGGGGGCCGGTCTGGCTTATAGTGAGGCCGGCATCACCCCGGCACCAAAGCCACATGGAGTCACTCCCAGGAAAAAAGAAAGAAGGAAGGAAGGAAGGAAGGAAGGAAGGAAGGAAGGAAAAATTAAAGGAAGGAAGGAAGAAAGGAAGGAAGGAAGGAAGGAAGGAAGGAAGGAAGGAAAGAACAAAGGAAGGAAGAATTAAAGGAAGGAAGGAAGAAAGGAAGGAAGGAAGGAAGGAACAAAGGAAGGAAGGAAGGAAGGAAGGAAGAATTAAAGGAAGGAAGGAAGAAAGGAAGGAAGGAAGGAAGGAAGGAACAAAGGAAGGAAGGAAGGAAGGAAGGAAGAATTAAAGGAAGGAAGAAAGAAAGGAAGGAAGGAAGGAAGAATTAAAGGAAGGAAGGAAGGAAGGAAGGAACAAAGGAAGGAAGGAAGGAAGGAAGGAAGGAAGGAAGAATTAAAGGAAGGAAGGAAGAAAGGAAGGAAGGAAGGAAGGAACAAAGGAAGGAAGAATTAAAGGAAGGAAGGAAGGAAGAAAGGAAGGAAGGAAGGAAGGGACAAAGGAAGGAAGGAAGGAAGGAAGGAAGAATTAAAGGAAGGAAGGAAGAAAGGAAGGAAGGAAGGAACAAAGGAAGGAAGGAAGGAAGGATTAAAGGAAGGAAGGAAGAAAGGAACAAAGGAAGGAAGAATTAAAGGAAGGAAGGAAGAAAGGAAGGAAGGAAGGAAGGAAGGAAGAATTAAAGGAAGGAAGGAAGGAAGGAAGGAAGGAAGGAAGGAAGGAAGGAAGAGAAAGAAAGAAAACCCACGCCCAGAGCCGCCTCTCAGGAACGTCGATGTAGAAACCCCTGTAAAGCCCAGACACGCTGAACAGACTGGGCGCGAGGACCCAGTGGGCGTTGCTCTGGAATGCAAGGACGGTTCGGCGCCTGACAGTCAATCAGCACAACGCCTCACCCCTCGGGGTGAGGGGAACACAGGATCTCACGCTCAGAGCACGTCGACGGAACTCAGCACCTCCCCGCTGACACGCCGCGCTTCTGAAAACCCGACGGCGTCTGAATGGGGAGAGGCGACAGCTTTCCCTGAGACCAGGACGCGACGGGCGCCCCTTCCACCCCCACTTCCTCTCCACGCAGCCCCGAGAGCAGCCGGAGCCGGGAGGGGCGCCGGGCGCGAGGGTGCCCTGGAAGAGAAGGTGGAGACCCCCTGGTCGGCCGGTGATGGGGACTCATCTGGGGGAGCCCTCATGACCCCCAATCCCCTCGAGGCCCAATCCACGGGCTTGGCAATGTGGGGTTCGGAGTCTGCACGCAGGAATCGGTGGCCTTGCTGTGTCAGTTGCGCTGTTTCGGCCAACGGCAGGCAGCTCAGAAGGAAGTGCCGGCCAATGCCGTGCACGCTGGCCTCCGACAAAGCATGCATACGGGCGTCACTCCACCACAGAGCGGAGCGGCCTACGGGCACACAGGCTGGGAAAGGCTGCAGCGGCGGCGAGAGCAGACACAGACCAATGTGAGCGCACCGGCCGCTGTGGCCTGGGAGGGGCTGTGGCCTGGGAGGGGCCGTGGCCTGGGAGGGGCTGTGGCCTGGGAGGGGCCGTGGCCGAGCCAGCGCCATGGGGACTGAGATTCGGTGCGAACCCTCGGGGACCCCCAAACAGAAGAAAGGAGTCCTCCATGCTGACGGAATCTCAAGGGGCACCCAGCAGCCCAGACACTCTGTGGCTCGGACACTCCGTGGCTCGGACACTCCGTGGCACAGCCGCGCCGTGGAGGGGGCACATCCTGACGCCGGCTCCGGCATGGACCGGCCTGGAGGACGTTGTGCTCAACAAGTCATGCCGATCGGGGTCAGGCCACCGACAGCAGGCTCCCTGCCCGTGCCACCCAGGACCCACGTCTGCTCCCAGGGTGACAGCCACGGAGCCCAGCACAGGGCGCGGCTGTCCTCTTTTTCTCTCGTTTCGGAGCATTTTCAATTTTTTTAAATATGTTTTATTGATTTCTTACCGAGAGGAAGGGAGAGGGATAGAAAGTTAGAAACATTGATGAGAGAGAAACATCGATCAGCTGCCTCCTGCATACCTCCCACTGGGGATGTGCCCGCAACCAAGGTACATGCTCTTGACCGGAATCGAACCCGGGACCCCTCAGGCTGCAGGCCAACGCTCTATCCACTGAGCAACACCAGTTTCGGCTTTCGGAGGACTTTTAAGTCACTGAACTCGTCAGCCCCTTCCTGGGCAGGTCTGGGGTGACAGGCGTCTCGGGCGAGACCTCGAAGGAATGATGGTCTCGAGCTCCGCCGACGGGCACGTGACCCTGTCCGTCCACCTCCGCCCCGGGACCCGCGGCCCTGCCTTCAGGGTGCCGGCGGAGACGGGGGCCCCCGAAGGTGAGGTGTAGGATAATTCCGAACAATGCTAATCCCCCAATCCTGTTTGGGTCTGGAATGCCGAGCCGGCACCCGCCGCCGGGCTCGCCGGATCTAAGCGGCCGGGCCCCCAGCTCCGTGACACGGCGGCCGGCCTGCTGGGACGGATGGGAGGGAGGCCCGGCCTGTGACCTCTGCCCGCCTCAGGGGCCCAGCAGCATGGCCTCAGCCAGACCGGACCTCCGAGCGGCGCCCTCATTGGGTCCTAGGTACCCCGAGGCACCGGCTCCTTCGCTCATCCATCCGATCACCCAGCAGCCACCAGGCTGCCGGGCCGCGGGCGCTCCCAGCCTCCCGCGGGGCTCCGGCTGCAGAGGAGACAAAGCGTGCAGCACCCCCCAGCCCCTGGCGCCCCGTCTTGGGTCTGCCCCCCACGACTCAGCAGCTGGTCCGGCTGCCGGGCGGCCCCAGCCTGCAGATCAGAATTGGCCCGGCCGGGGACCTGGCCCAGGCCGGGGTCCGGGGGCCTCACCCCCCATGGGGTCGGAGTCCCCCGCCTCTCCGGGCTGGGCGGGGTGGGGGTGCCAGCACGCCCGGGGTGTGTGTGGGGGGGGCAGTGGCGATCCGGACACCCAGGAGTCAGACAGACTCAGAGGGCAGGTGCCGTCAGGGCTCACTCTCAGGGCACCGGGGAATGGCGATGGCCAGTGGCTTTGAAACGTGCGGGGACGGAGGGGGGCCGCCTGATCTGCCACTTGGTCCCCACCAGCCTCATCCCGGGAGGACCTCAGAGCTGGGGTGCGGGGCTCCCCTGCGGGCACGGGGCCTGAGCTGCTCGCCCGGACTGAGCGGCGTCCGAGGCAGCACCCCCTGGGCCGGGCGGCAGGCACCCCGACCTCGAGGATGAAAGCATTGCTTTCACTTTGGGGGTTCCTGATCCTGCCTGGCGCCCCGCTCCGTTCCAGGATAGGTCACCTTTCGGGGGGCAGTGGGGAGGGGGCACTGGCGGGGGGCCGAGGGACAGCAGGCTTGGGGTCAGGGCTGACTGAAGCGGGAATCAGGGTCCAGGACATACGTCACCGCCGACCCTGGCGGCCTGTGGGTGCCTGGCATGGCCCCTCAGACCCGGCAGGACCTGTGCCAGCACGCCCGGTCTCCCCGAAGGCCTCTGGGGTGCGCTGCCAGGGCGAGGGGCCGGGGGTCCCCTCCGCCGGGCGGCCGGCCGGGCAGCTGTCCCCCCGCGGGCCCGCTGAGCCGCAGAGGGAGCGGCCGGCATCCCGGGTCAGCCGGACGGCCGGACGGTGCGAGGCCGCGCGAGGGCTGCTCAAAGCGCCCTTTGTTCGGGGTCCCGCCCGCGGGCAGCTGCTGCAGCTGCGCCCCCGACAGGCTCCTGGCCCCCGACATGTGCTGGGCACAGCTGGGCCTCCGCGCCGCCGCCCCCGCACGCCACGGCGTCGCCTGGCGTGGGCCGGGCCGGGCGCCCCGCGGGGCGGGCGGAGGGGGAGGGGGAGTGGGCAGCTGCTGGGACCACCCTGGGACCGACCTCCCGGCTCCCCAGACCTCCTCCTCGGCCGCCTCGGCTGCGGTCCTGGCTGCCCCTGTGACCCCGGGTGTCTGTCCCTGCTGCCCGTGACCTCTGACCTGCACACAAAGGCCCTGCGGCCCCCCAGACGCCCCCCCTGGGACGGCAGGCGGGAGGCGCCGTCAGCAGGCGTCTGCGTGTTAGTGCTCAGACGTGTGTTTTCTGTCACATTGGCCTCTAACGAGGGAGTGTCACCGTGTGGGAGCCAGTGCTCGCACACCCAGGAAACCCCAGCCGGCGGCCTGGGCCCCGGGGTGAGCGTCCCCGTCAGGCAGCTGAGGTGGGGGCGGGGGCACAGGGCCCAGCTCTCCCCGTGGCCGGCACCTCGTCCCCGTTGGAGAGAAATGCAGGCCGTTGGCATATAGTGCAAAACCGCGTCCATCAGGCTCCCCCCATCTTCCCTGTGGGCTGTCACAGCGTGGCTCCCCCCGTGTGGCTGCTCCCGCGCGGCTCCTCCCGCGTGGCTGCCTCCCGCGTGGCTGCCTCCTTGTGGCTAGTGGTTTCTGAGCTAATCACACCCAACTTTCTCCACCACCGAGACCCTGCTGAACCCTAACTGCAGAGGGAGCCTGCTCTGAGCTGGGAGTCCCGGCCCTGCTGTCCTGAGACTCGTGCGTCTCACTTAATGTCCTCCCTCTCCCTTCACCCCTCCACAGCCTCGTGGGTGAATAAACATCACTTTTATAGGGTTCACAGGAACCTGTATAGATGCAGAGGTGGATATATAGATTAGGTATAGATATAGAGATGGAGGTAGATGTGGTTATCGGTAGAGATGTGAATGTAGATGTAGATATGGATATGGATACAGATGTGGATATAGATGTGGATGTGGGTGTGGATATAGATATGAATGTGGATATAGATATAGATGTGAATGTGGATATAGGTGTATATATAAATATAGATACAGATATAAATATAGATACAGATAATGGATATGGATATAGATATGGATATGAATGTGGATATATAGATATAGATGTGGGTGTGGATATAGGTATAGATATAAATATAGATACAGATACAGATATAAATATAGATAATGGATATGGATATAGATATGGATATGAATGTGGATATAGATGTGGATGTGGGTGTGGATATAGGGCAGGGAGAGGGGGTAGGTAGATACAGACAGGTATGGATGTACAGACACAGGTACGTAGATTACTTATTTTTCTGCAGCCGCCTGCGCCTGGGTGTCCCGTCTCCCCGGGCCGCCCCGGGCCTCGCACACACGCCCGGGTGGGGCCCGGAGCACAGCCGGCGCTCTCCTCGGGGGCCGAGCAGACGGTCAGAGCGAGCCCCCAGGCCCCTCGCTCCGCAGGGGGCGCCGTGCCCCCCGATGCACCCGCCGGGTCCTGAGCCGGGCGTGGGCGGGATGGGAACAGGGTCTCTGGGCGTGCCCGGCCCCGATGGGCCACCGACCGCACAAGGCGGGGGCCCATGAGCGTGAGGCTGAGCTGGGGAGCCTTCTGGGGGCAGGGAGCCCCCGGGCACCGCCACCGGCACGGGGGGCCTGGTTCAGACGCCGTCTCACGCCGGAGGGACACCCGCCCACGCCCGGCCCTCGGGCCCTGGCTCTGGGGGCTCCGAGCTCAGGCCGAGGCCGGGCCAGGGTCCCTGGGGAGTCCGGCCGCGGCCTGAAGCTGTTCTCCGGGGAGGGTCCCCGGCTCGGGAGACGGGGCCCCTTCTTATGGCAGGACAGGCTCTGAGGGCAGAGCTCAGCTCAGCACACGAGGGCCTCCTGGGAGAGGGGCCGCCCCCCCCCCCCCCCCCCGCCGCCGGGGCAGGAAAGGCCGGGGCGGGGGGGGGGGGTGCCCAGGACTCTCTGCAGAGAGAAGGTGGGGGCTTCGGAGCAGCAGGACTGAGACCTGGGGCCGAGACTCCCCTGATCCCACACGGGGCCTCGCACAGGAGGGGCCGTGGCAGCCCTGCAATTAGTGGTCGGAGCGGAGGCCCGCGCCCCTGCCCGAGGCAGCCCCTTCCCCGGCCGCCGGGCTATTTCCGTCCGCAGAACCCCACTACGAGGGCTGTTAACCCCAAAGGCAGTCCCACCCTGTGGTCGCTCCCCGCCGGGGGCGGGGGGAGGGCAGCTGGCGGTGGGACTTATCGGCCCGAGAGCCTGAGCTTCTGGAAAGTTCTCCTGAAGAATTCACCCAGAACTAGGGGTGCGCCGAACCGAGAGCCTCGGGGGGGCAGCTGGCGTGGCCCTGGGTGCGAGTGGGGTTCCCTACGGCTGAGCCAAGGGCGCCGGGACCCGGGCCCAGGCCGGAGGTCGGAGGGAGGGCCTGTGTGTGGGGAGCGTGCCCGTGTGCAGCGGTGCCCACGTGAGTGCACGCGGTGCCCACGTGTGTGCGCCCGGCTGTGCCGTGTGCCCCGGGTGCGGGCAGGCGGTGCCGGGAACGTGTTCCCCTCAGGAGGGCACGGCCGGAGGGGACGGCTCGGCCCGCGGTGCCAGGCTCATAGCGAGCAGCCCGGGCCCGTGCTGTGTTGAGGCCGAGTTCACAGACAGAGCGTGAGCCGCGGGGCCTGCTGGGCGGAGGACGGGCCCGCATTCCGGCCGCAGAGGGGGTGCCCCCCCCCCCCAGCACGGCGGGAGGGAGCGCGGAGCGGGCGCCCGCTGGCCGGCCGGCGGCTCGGGGACGGGCCCCGCGCTCGGCTCCAGCAGGGAGGAGCCGCATCCGGACAGCTGTATGCCGACGCGGCAAACCCGGTCCCCAGGCCCCGGCCGACATCCATCACGGGGGCCCGCTCCCCGGCTGGCGGGGCTCCGGCGCCTGGAACGTGGGAACGAGCCCCTCCAGACACACAGGCTCCGGGATCCGCTCGGGAACGGGGGGGGGGGGGCGAGGCCCGGGGCCAGGAGAGAAACGGGGTTCCCCCCGAGACGGTCCGGGCCGGGGGCTCCGGGAGGCGGGCGGCCATCGCTCACGGCTCCCGCCCTCGGCGCCCCCCGCCCCCCGGCCCCTCGCCGACGCCAAGAGCAGCGCGGCTCCGGGAATTGGAGCCACGGCTCCCTGGCGGCCGCAGATGCGAGCGGCCCGCCCAGAACATTTGTGGGAAATGCACCCGGCCAGGTGGGGGCTGGGGAGGTCAGCGAGGGGACATCGGCACCGCGGCCTCGACGAGGCACGGGGACGGGGACGAGGCACAGGGACAGGGAGAGGCGGGGGCGCAGGGCGCATGTTACCAGCAAAGGGAGAAAAGACATAACCGCTCCCTCCGCGCCGGAAACTGGCCACAAACCCGGCAGCCCGCTCGCTGCCCGCTCCGGCAACACCCCAGCTCACCCACCGCACGGCCAGGCCGCGGCCTCCCGGCCAGAACACACGCCGGCGCGGCCCAGGGGCTGAGTGTCGACCGAGGAACCATCCCCATCAGGGCACAGGCCCGGGGTGCGGGCTCGATCCCCAGTGTGGGGCGTGCAGGAGGTAGCCTGTCTGTGATCCTCTCTCATCCTTGATGTCTCTCCCTCTCCCTCTCTCCTCCTCTCTGACATCAATAAAAACATCTTTAGAAAACAAATCACAACCCAAAAAGCAGAGATGGAAAAGGAGGAAGTAAAAGTGACTGGGTCAACAGGATCATCAGCACAGAAAACCCTGAACCAGAAAGAAAGAAAATTTTTTTAAAAGAAAGAGGCTTGGAGGGCGAGTGAGCTGAGCCCCTGGGTGCTAGGTCCGCCCACGAGCAACCCACAACTGGAAAGAAGCCGAGAGACACCAGTCCACGGCCGACACACGGACTGCCCCGTGGCACGTCGCACACGGCACACGTGAGGCCCACGCCTTCGCCGGGGAGCGTTGGAAATGCACAGTTCGTGCACCGGCCTCTGGTTTGCACACAAAACGCACCGGACCTGGACTCTCCACGCCACTGACAGAGAAGCATGAGGTCCAGACGGTTTACAGGCCGCGCCCTGGGGACCGGGCGCCAGGCAGGGGAGACTCAGACCCGCGGGCCGCACGGAGTCCGGAGCCGGCCCGCCCCGGAGACCGAGCTTTGGAAAAGGGCCACGTGACGCGACGGGCGAGGGCCACTCTTTCCCACACGTGGCAGCGGCACAGCCCGACGTTCACACTCGGGGCTCACCTCAACCTTCACTCACGGGTTTGCAAAGAGTAACCGCGGATCCACACGGAGGCTTCCGACTGAAGCTGCAAACTGAAGCGGCCAGAGGGGGCCAGTGCCCGGATAAGGGCGACCCCCCCCCCCCCCGCTTCTCTCTCCCTCCCTCTTTCTCCCTCTCCCTCCCTCCCTCTCCCTCTCCCTCCCTCCCTCTCTCTCTCTCTCTCTCCCTCTCTCCCTCTCTCTCTCTCTCCCCCTCCCTCCCTCTCTCTCTCCCTCCCTCTCTCCCTCCCTCTCTCTCTCTCCCTCTCCCTCCCTCTCTCTCCCTCTCTTTCTCTCTCTCTCTCCCCCCCTCTCAATAAACGGAAAAAATAAACCTACTAGAAGAATAAACACAATAGAAGAAAATCTCAGTAATCACGTATTCGGCAGAGATTTCTGAAATGTGGCATAAAAACAGCACAAAACACATAAAAAAGGAAAAAGCAATACATTTTACTCCATGAAAATGGGTCACTTTTCATCTTTTTAAAAAATATATATTCTTTATTGATTTTTCATAGAGAGGAAGAGAGAGGGATAGAGAGTTAGAAACATCGATGACACAATCTACAATAGCTAGGATTTGGAAACAGCATAGGTGCCCGTCAGCAGATGATTGGATCCAAAAACCATGGTACATCTGCACAATGGAATACTCTGCTGCCATAAAGAAGAAGGAATTCTCATCATTTGCAGCAACTTGGATGGAATTGGAGAGCATCATGCTGAGTGAAATAAGCCAATCAACGAAAGAGAAACACCACATGACCTCATTCATTTATGGGTAATAAAGAACATAATAAACTGATGAACCAAAAGATAGATACGGAGACAGTAAAGCAACAAGCAGACTGTCAAATTACAGCAGGGAGGGGAGGGAGATCTGGGGGAGATAAGAGATCAACCGAAGGACTTGTATACATGCATATAAGTACAACCAATAGAAACATCGATGAGAGAGAAACATCCATCAGCTGCCTCTTGCACACCCCCCACTGGGGATGTGCCCGCAATCATTGTCCATGCCCTTGACCGGAATCGAACCCGGGACCCATGGGTCCGAAGGCCGACACTCTATCCACTGAACCACACAGGCCAGGGCCACTTTTCGTGTTTAAAAGACACCATTACGTGAAGGAGAAGGAACGCCGGGGGCAGGGGAGGGGGCGGGGGCGGGGGCGGGGGGTGTGTAGTCTGTAAAACGCGCAGCCCGGTGCCTGAAGGACGGACGGACGGACGGCGCCACGGGAGACGGCAGGGACCAGGAACCGTGCCCGCTCATCAGACGCCACACGGAGGGGGGACGTGGGGGAGAGGCCCGCATCACAGTCGCGAGGAGGGAACACAGGACGTGGGACACGCTGCCCAGCCACGGGCGGGCTCACGTGGAAGACGCCGCGTGTGGGTGAGGGCGGAGGCACGGGCAACCACGGAGGCGGAGTGCAGGTCGGCGCGGTTGGTTCTTAAAGAGGAAAACCCAGCCCGGCCGGCTGACTCAGGGGTTGAGCATCGACCTAGGAGCCAGGAGGTTAGGGTTCGATTCCCGGCTGGGGCACAGGCCCGGTGGGGGGCATGCAGGGTTCTCTCATCACGGATGTCTCTCCCTCTCATGCAGGAACACGCTTGGTCATGAAAAAGAACTGAGGATCGACACGCCACGGCTACGCCCGGCGAATGAGCCACGCGGGCAGGAGGGCGTGAGCCTGAGGACAGGAAACCGGGACACACAGCCAACCCGCAGGGACGGGCCGGCCTACCACCCTCCCGAGCGGGGGCGGGGCGGGGGTCCCCAGGTCACGGGGACACTTGGGGGGTCAGGGATGTGCTGGCTGTCCTGATGGCGGCGATGGTCTCGGGGTGCCCGCAGGTGCCAGTGTGTGCACCCCTAAAGCGGGTTTGGGTGCAAGTGGGCAGAGTTCATACCCCAGAGGCCACACACGCTGTGCAGGCCCAGGTGCGCGGGTCCATCTGTCCGTATGTCCGTCCGTCCCCCCCCCTTGGGTTTCAGTACATCAGGTCTGAAAACTCCCGATCGAATCCCAGCTCCCGCCCGGGGGCGGGGCACTCTCCTCAGGCCTGAGCCCCCTGCCCCGGTGCCCTCGCCCTGGTGCCCCCCGCGGTCCCGCCCGAGGCCCCGACACCCCCGAATGTCCCATTCACGGAGCCCCAGGCCGGGGGGGCGCCCCCACCTGGAGCCCGTCTGTCTGGGTGGTCCGGGCGCCGGGGCCTGGGAGAGCTACGCCCACACAGGCCGCCCGCAGCCAGGAGCCAGGCCCACGCTGCCCGGCCCCTCCGCTGCCCCGGCCCCCGAGGCCCCTCCACGGCCGGCGAGGGGACCGAGGGGCGCTCTGAGCTGGGAGAACAGGGCGTCTCACACCTTCCCAGGCGAGGCAGCCCCCCGGCCGGCCCCGGGTCCCACGGATGTGCTCACTGCAGGGGCCGGGTCCCAGTGTCTCCCCCGGTGACCCCACAGGCTGCCACAGCCCCTGCTCTGGTCCCCCACCCCTCCCCGCAGGCCTGGCCATCCCCCGGCTCCAGTGTGGCTGCCATGCCGGCTCTGAGGCCAGTTTGTGAGGCAGAGCTGGGGCCAGGCTGGGGCCCGGCTGGGGCTGGGGGTGGGGGTTGTGGTTGGGGCTGAGGGCTGAGGCTGGGGCAGGGGCTGGGGGCTGGGACTGGGGCCAGGACTGGGGGCTGTGGTTGGGGACTGATGGGCTGAGGCTAGACTGGGGTTGGGAGCTGGAGGCTGGGGCTGGAGCTGGGGCTGGGGCTGAGGCTGGGGGCTGGGGGCTGGGGGCTGGGGGCTGAGGCTGGGGGCTGGGGTTGGGAGCTGGGGCTGGGCCTGAGGCTGGGGGCTGGGGGCTGGGGGCTGGGGGCTGAGGGCTGGGGGCTGAGGCTGGGGGCTAGGGCTGAGACTGGGGGCTGGAGGCTGGGGGCTGGGGGCTGAGGGCTGGGGGCTGGGGGCTGGGGGCTGGGGGCTGGAGGTTGAGGGCTGGGGGCTGAGGCTGGGGGCTGGGGGCTGGGAGCTGGAGGCTGGAGGCTGGGGGCTGAGGGCTGGGGGCTGAGGCTGGGGGCTGGGGGCTGAGGGCTGGGGCTGGGGGCTGGGGGCTGGGACTGGGGGCTGGGGCTGGGGGCTGGGGGCTGGGGTGTTAGGGCCCAAGCTCCCCCCTCCTGCGCCGAGGTGCCGGTGACGGGGAAGGGAAGCGGTCGATGGCGCCAGGGCCTGGCTCTGTGGGGACGGAGCGGGCGTGGCTGCGGCTCCGAGGGGCGTGCGGCCTCTGCACCTGCACAGTGAGCCCCCTGCACCAGCCCCCGGGCACCCCACAGCTCGTCCCATTCTCGGCCGTCCCGCCGTCCCGGCCCCCGCTGCGCCCCGAGCCCGGTGTGGTGTCAGCTGCTGCCGCTCCCCGCAGCCGCTCCAGCTGGCCGGGTCAGACGTGAGAACAAGGCCGAACAAAACGGCCCGGCCGACCCCCCTGACGACCCCCCTGACGGCGCCCCGGCCCCGAGCATAAAGGGAGCACCTGTCCCAGGACGAGGCCCTAATCCCCTAATCCCCGCCGGGCCGCTCGGGCCGCGCTCGCGGCGGGCGGAGGGCGGGAGCCGGCCGGGGCGGCCGGAGCCGGGAGCGGACACCCCCCGGCAGGTGTCGCTCCGGGGAGGGCGCGGGCTCTGTGGGGGCAGCGGCCCCTCCGCCCGCACCGAGCTGGGGCTGGCGCTGGGCGCCCCACCCGCCTGCACCCCAACCCGGGAGGCCCCGTCTCTGGTTACCGGCCGACCTGGAGCTGAGTCATCAATTTCTAAAAAGAGGGAGAGAGGGGGGCTCTGAGGGGAGGCGGGGGAAGAGACCACCCAGACGCCGGGCTGTGCAGGGAGAGACCTGGAAACCACGCACACACAGACTCACACGCTTACACACATGCACATGCATGCATACATGCACACACACTTACACAATACACATTCAGGCACACGCGTGCACATGCAGACACACATGGACACACACAGGCACAGAGAGAGGCACGCACATGGACACGCACACACACACACACACACACACAAGGTGCCGGCCACGGGCCTGCTGAGTGGCACCGGCGTGGTGATGGGCCCTGGTCGGCCCCAGAAGGGATGAGGCCAGAGCTCCCGCCCCCCCACCCCCCAGACCAGCGGGTGGCTCCCACAGGGAAGGGGACTCCCACGGGGGAGGGCGGCCCCCGAGGAGGAGGGCGGCCCGCGGGCCGAGGGGCTCCGGGCAGGGACGCCCCCGGAAGGAAGGTCCAGGTGCCAGGCCGCCCCTGCCTTCCTGGGTTGAAGCCGGAAAACAGGAAATGCCATGAAACACACAGGCCGGCCTGCAGTTCCCACAGCTGGGGGCCCCGCCGGGCCGGCCTCGGGCCCCGGCCTCCAGTGGACCCCGCACCTGGCATGAGCCAAGCCCCCCTCCCTACAGGGCCAGCTGAGCACACAGGCCCTGCGGTGGCCGAGGGGAGGGGGACGGGGGGGCGGGGGGCGGGGGGGCAGGTGGACGTGCGGCCGGTCCTCCCCTCCCTCCCCCGGGGCTCTCGCCGGCCCGGCCCGTCCACCTGACGCGGGCCCTCGCCAGGGCTCGGTGACGTGTTCTCGGGAACGTTCCAACCATTTCCGCGCTTCCTCCTCCTCGCCCCACCCGCTCCCGAACGGCCTGATCGATAGGCTGGTCCTGGCAGCGAGGCCTCGGCCGGCGGGGCACACACAGGCCGTCTTTGTTACAGAACAGACTCGAGGACACCGCCCGGGGCAGGGTCCTCCGAGAAGGTTCTGGTTACAGGGCGGTCCCGTGTTCACGCTCTCCGTCCCCGGACACGCGAAGGAATGCCAGCTGTCCCCGCAGCTGCCTCGGCCGAGCCAGCCGGCCGTGCCCGCCGGGCGGGGCGGGGGCGCCGAGTCCTTCCAGCCCCCCCCAGCCCCGGCCTCCTGCCCGGACCCCCTCGGGGCCGGAACACGGGCCCCTCACACGGGGGACCCGCCCTGGGGTGGCCGGGGCACAGGAGGGGGCGAGGCCGCCCAGGTCCAGCCACCCAGCCAGTGACAGCCACACGAGAGGAGAGAAAATGGCCGCAGCCCGACGGCGGGGCCCAGGGCTGAGCGTCCACCCAGGAGCCAGGATGTCCGGTCCGTCCCCGGTCAAGGCACAGGCCAGGGTGGGCTCACCCCAGGGGGCGCGGCAGCCAACCCAGGACTCTCTCTCATCATTAGTGTTTCTCTCTCTTCTCCCTTCCCCTCTGGCATCAGTAAGAACATCTTTTTCTTTTTTAAGAAGCTGCTGCAAACACTGAGCTGGCCCTGGTCCGTGAACAGGACACGCACCAGGGTCAGGGGTCAGGGAGCGAGTGCCCTGCCTCGGGGACGCGGGAGGCGGCTCGAGCTGTGTCCCCGGACCCCCCAGGGCAGGGCTCTCGGTCTCACGGCCTCAGGCAGGGACCTCGGGCCTCCCTGACCCCACCCGGCAGGCAGGCTCTGGCCCAGCCTCCCCCTGCCGCCCCAGAGGCCCTCGCCCCGCCCCGGTCCTGGGGTGGGCACCAGGGCTCTGCGGAGGAGTGACCCCAGGCCTGTGGGGCGGCACCGGGCCCCGAGGGGGCAGACAGCGGGGCCTCCTCCAGCTCAGTGCTCCTCCCCGAGCACGGGGCCCAGGTCTGCCTGCGGGAGGCTGCCTGCCACGCAGAGGGTCAGCCGGCAGTGGCCTAGCGCCCACGCGTGTGCCCGCACAGACCCACGCATGCCCCCGCACAGACCCACGCGTGTACCTGCACAGACTCACATGCGTGCCCGCACAGACCCACGTGTGCCCACACAGACTCACACGCGTGCCCACACAGACCCACGCACGTGCCCACACAGACTCACGTGTGTGCCCGCACAGACCCACATGCGTGCCCGCACAGACCCACGTGTGCCCACACAGACCCGCGCGTGTGCCCACACAGACTCCCTCCTCCGGGCCCCAGGTGAGGGTCGGGGTGCAGGCGTGGAGCCGGCGGAGTGAGGGGGAAGGACCCAGAGCCGGCGCGGCCGCCGGGAAGGCCTGGGCTGCGGGAACATCTCAGCCTGCGGCTCCCAGGGGCCGGGACGGAGACAAAGGGGCCGAGGCTGAGGGGCCAGGAGGGGCCGGGGGTCGTCCCGGGCACCCCGAGGTCCGGGCCAGCAGGCAGGCACCCCAGAGGCCACCTATGAAACAGGCGCTCGCCGAGCTGAGCTGAGGGCTGAGGGGGCCCCAGCAGGAGGCGGAGGAGAGGACGAGACCTCGCGGGGTCCTTAATGGAAACTCGAGCAGAGCCGGGCAGGGGTGACCTCCGCCTGGACTCACCCTCCACCGAGAGGGCGCCGGGGGGGGGGGGGGCGCGGGACAGGGCCCCTCCGGGCAGGGAGGGTGCAGGGAGGACCCCGGGCCCGGGGGAGGTGGCAGCTGGGAACTGGGGAGGGGGTGCAGCTGGCAGGGTGGATGGAGGGGCCGGCGGCAGGAAGCCACAGCGATGACCTCATCCCCGGCCTCCGGCTCTGGCTCCGGCTGGGCCTGGCCACCCGGCTCCGGGCATTACCTGTTCGCCGGCTTTGGGGGCTCTGGGTGGGTTTGGGGAGAAAAGCAGAGAAGAGTGTGTTTTAGAGACAAAGCCGGCCTCTCCCTGTGGGGAGGGCCTCCTGAGAGCGGGCTTCTGCCCCAGCGGCGGGACAGGGCGGGGCGCGGAGAGCCCCCAAGCCTGGGGCCCCTTCGTGGGGTGCGCCCAGAAACACGGGCGTGGAGCGTGGACACGCGTGTGCCCCAGCACCGTGGGCGAGCAGGCACAGGCGTACACATGTGCACACGCGTACACACATGCACACACGTGCACACACCGGAGGCCTGGGGCCGTGCTGAGCGCCCAGGCCCGGGAACCGGGGACAAAGCTCGAGCTGCAACGTGGCGGGAGCAGGCCCCGGGCAGACCCCGGGCGGGGCGCTTCCAACAAAACGCTTTTTCAGCGAATTTGCCTGGCTCAGCAGAACGCTAATCCCCAGGCCGGCCTCCCGGCTGAGATAACAGGCTTCTGGCACGGGCGCGGAGCGGGAAGAAATATGGGCTCTCTGGGAAAACACAGCGCCGAGCGCATTTTTTCCCATTTTTTCCGCCGGAGCCGAGCCGAGCCCCTCGCGGGGCCCAGCAGCCTCCCCGCAGCCGCGGCCCGGCTCCCTGGGCCTGCGCCAGCCCGCCGTCCGCGCGACCACAGCGCCCCCTGGCGGCCGGGCCTGGGGTCTGTGAGGATCCCGGCCCCCTCCCCGCCCGGCCTCTGGGGGGTCGGTGCCCCCAGACCGAAGCCCCCCGGGAAGTGCCCCGACCCCCACTGCCCCAGGAGCCCCGGGCCCTGAGACGGTGAGCGGGGGCCCTCCCGTCTGCCCCCCCAGCACCCGTGCCCCTCCCGCCGACACCCTTCGCAGGGTGAGCCCTCCGGGCGTCTCTCTGCACCTCGCACCCCTTCCTGGCCGCCCCACGGCACCCACAGCTGCCCCCGGCAGGGGATCCCCGTCTCCCCCAGCACCCCACTCCCTGGCCCCACGCGGCCGGCTCCCGGGACCCAGCACGGCCGAGGCCGAGGCCGTCCCGCCACCCGCCCCTCACAGGAGGGGAGCTGAGGCCAGGCCCCGCGGCCACTTGCCTGTCCTGGGGTCACTCGGGGTGCGTGGGCCCCGGAGGCCATGCTGGGCTCCGGGCGAGCACCCTGGGCCCGGCCTCCCGCCTGTGGAGGGGGCACTGAGCCGCCCAGTCCCAGCACCCGGTCTGAGAGCAGCGGCGAGGGAGGGGGGCAGGCCCCCACAGAGGACAGGACCCACGGAGGAGGGGACCTCATGGGGGAGGGGACTCACGGAGGGAGGGGACCCACGGAGGGAGGGGACCCCATGGGGGAGGGGACCCCACGGAGGAGGGACCCACGGAGGAGGGGACCCCACGGAGGGGACCCCACAGGGGAGGGGACCCCACGGGGGAGGGACCCCACGGAGGGAGGGACCCCATGGAGGAGGGGACCCCACAGAGGGAGGGGACCCCACAGGGGAGGGGACCCCATGGAGGGAGGGACCCCACTGAGGGAGGGACCCCACAGAGGGAGGGACCCCACGGGGGAGGGACCCCACTGAGGGAGGGACCCCACGGAGGGAGGGACCCACGGAGGAGGGGACCCCATGGAGGAGGGGATCCAGGGAGGAGGGACCCACGGAGGGAGGGACCCCATGGAGGAGGGGACCCCATGGAGGAGGGGACCCCACGGAGGGAGGGACCCCACAGAGGAGGGGACCCCATGGAGGGAGGGACCCCACGGAGGGAGGGACCCCACGGAGGGAGGGACCCCACGGAGGGAGGGACCCCACGGAGGGAGGGACACCACGGAGGAGGGGACCCATGGAGGAGGGGACCTCACGGGGGAGGGGACCCACGGAGGAGGGGACCCATGGAGGAGGGGACCTCACGGGGGAGGGGACCCACGGAGGAGGGGACCCCACGGAGGAGGGGACCCCACGGAGGAGGGGATCCCACAGAGGAGGGACCCACGGAGGAGGGGACCCCATGGAGGAGGGGACCCCATGGAGGAGGGGACCCCACGGAGGAGGGGCCCCCATGGAGGAGGGGACCCCACGGAGGAGGGACCCCACGGAGGAGGGGACCCCACAGAGGAGGGACCCCACGGGGGAGGGGACCTCATGGGGGAGGGGGACCCCACGGAAGGAGGGGACCCCACAGAGGGAGGGGACTTCACGGAGGGAGGGGACCCATGGAGGGAGGGACACCACGGGAGAGGGGACCCCACGGAGGAGGGGACTCCACGGAGGGAGGGACCCCACGGGGGAGGGGACCCCACGGAGGGAGGGACCCCACGGGGGAGGGGACCCCACGGAGGGAGGGACCCCACGGGGGAGGAGACCCCACGGGAGAGGAGACCCCACGGGGGAGGAGACCCACGGAGGGAGGGACCCACGGAGGGAGGGACCCACGGAGGGAGGGACCCACGGAGGAGGGGACCCACGGAGGGAGGGGACTTCACGGAGGAGGGGACTCCACGGAGGAGGGGACCCCCCCAGGGGGCCGGTTCGGGGGCTCACAGAGGCAGGGACAGCCAGGCTGTCTGGGAAGGGCCAGAAGCCAGTGTGTGACCTGCCGGTGGGGGAACAGCGGGCCCTGCGCAGGGGTGTGTGTGTGTGTGTATGTATGTGTATATGTGTATGTATGTGTGTGCATGTGTGTGTGTGTGTGTGTGTGTGTGTGTGTGTGTGTCGGGGTCAGGGAGAGTGTGGGACTCGAGGGCGTGGGTGCAGGCGGGCTGGGTGCAGGCAGGTGCTGGCTGAGCAGCGCCCTGGGGCCCGAGAGGCCAGGTGTGTCCTACACGTGCGGGAGCTGCTGGCGCGATCAGGTCTTTCCAAACACGCGTGTTGTACTGACTCCAGAGAGGAGGGAGGCAGAGAGGCCTCAGTGATGAGAGTCACGGACCGGCTGCCTCCTGCACGCCCCATCGGGATGGAGCCCGCACCCAGGCCTGTGCCCCGACCGGGAACCGCCCGTGACCTCCTGGTTCATAGGGCGTCGCTCAGCCCCTGAGCCGCGCCGTCCAGACAATCGCGGTTTTTAAAGGAAGACCTGTACCCCTCCTGCCCGTGCACATGCGTGCACACACGTGTGCACACACACGCCAGGCCTGCTGTGTGCAGAGGGGCCGGGGGCAGGAGGGCGCAGGAGGTAGCCCCCAGGACAGAAGAGGGGACGGGGGAGGGGGGAAGGGAGGTGGAACCACAGTGGGAAGGGGCTCTGTGCTCGGTGCATAGCCCCTCGCTGGTCCCTGGCCCAGGCCCCGGCCCCATCCTCAGCAGAGGACACTGTGCCTGCAGTTCAGAGATAGGCCACCAGGGGGCATGCAGACCTCAGAAATGTGAGGAGGGAGGAGGCGGCGCCAGGAAGGAAGCTGGCAGCAGGCAGGGAGCAGGGGAGAGGGGACAGGGAGCAGGGGAGAGGGAGCAGGGAGCAGGGGAGAGGGGACAGGGAGCAGGGAGCAGGGGGAGAGGGGACAGGGAGCAGGGGGCTGGGGGAAGGGGGCAGGGAGCAGGGAGCAGGGAGCAGGGAGCAGGGGAGAGGGGACAGGGAGCAGGGAGCAGGGGACGGGGGAAGGGGGCAGGGAGCAGGGGGCAGGGGGCAGAGGGCAGGGGAGCAGGGAACAGGGGAGAGGGGGGGCAGGGAGAAGGGCAGGAAGCTGGGGACAGGGGAGCATGGGGACCCCAACACGCTGTCCCTGTGGGCCTGGTGGCCATCCAGCTTGGCCGCTGCCTGTCCCTATTTCTACATGAGCAGCCACAGAGCCGAGGCAGGGCAGTAACCAGCTGCCAGGACCCGGGGCGGCGGCCCCAGGACAGCGAGGGACCCCCGGGGGGTCGGCCACCGACAGCCACTCCCCGCGGCCAGGGAGAAGCGTGTGGGCACCTGCAAGAGCCTGGCTCACGGAGGGCGCCCACACCGGCCGCTCAGGCCCCCGCGCCCACGAGCAGAGGCATCGGGGTGCCCGGGCGGGAGGGGGCTCCCGGGAAGAGCCAGGGGGCACCGCAGGGCCCGGGAGCCGGGCAGGGAGCCACCAGGAGAAGGAACAGCCGCGGCCGTGTCCGCAGCAGGCGGCCCTGGTCATGTGGTCGCTCGGACCCGGGCCCGGAACAAGGCCCAGAGCGGCCGCGGCCACGGACACGCGTCACCGTGAACACGCCACCCGCGTCCCGGCCCTGGCTCCCGGGTGGCACGGCGGCCGGGCACCCAGAGCCCGCGGTCTGAGTCCCGGACGGTCAGGCAGCCGCCAGCGTCCCAGCCCCCTGGGCGCCACACAGCGGGGCCCCCTGGAGGTGCCGGTCTGTGTGTCCCTGCAGGCCGGGCGAGTCCCTCCAACCACAGCCCGGCCCGGGGCCACGTCCTCCCTCCGGCCCAGCTCAGACGACGCCTCCTCCAGGAGGCCTCCCGGACCACCCCTCAGGCCTGCTGTCTCACTGCTCCCATCCTGCTGGTACCAGAGCTGGGGATGGGGACCCCATTCCTCCGGCCCTGACAGCGAGGCAAGACCACGGCCCGCGGCCAGCAGAGGGGGCCTCCGGGCTCCATGCCGGCGGCTCCCCCCCCCACGCCCGCGGCCAGCAGAGGGGGCCTCCGGGCTCCATGCCGGCGGCTCCCCCACCCCATGCCCGCGGCCAGCAGAGGGGGCCTCCGGGCTCCATGCCGGCGGCTCCCCCCCCCCCACGCCCGCACGGCGGAGAGGCCCGGGCGGCGCGGCGGCTGCCGGTACGTACCATCCAGAAGAGGGTCCCGGTGGCCAGGGCGACGTACTGCTCGATGGTGGACAGCACGCTGAAGATGAGGCAGACCAGCACGATGAGGAAGCTACAGAGAGTGGACACGGTCAGCCCGGCGGCTCCCGGGGCCGCCCGCCCCCCCAGGTGTCCCCCCCAGGCGCCCGCCCCCCCAGGCGCCCGCCCCCCCCAGGTGTCCCCCCAGGAGCCCTCCCCCCCAGGTGTCTCCCCAGGAGCCCGCCCCCCCAGGTGTCAACCCAGGCGCCCTCCCCCCCCAGGTGTCCCCCCCAGGCGCCCTCCCCCCCCAGGTGTCCCCCCAGGCGCCCTCCCCCCCCAGGTGTCCCCCCAGGCACCCTCCCCCTCAGGTGTCCCCCCCAGGCGCCTGCCCCCCCAGGTGTCCCCCCCAGGCGCCCTCCCCCCACCCCCAGGCGCCGAGCCTGCCTCAGCCCCCGGTGCCCACCGGCCGTGGACCAGGCGGTGAGGGCTGCCCGGCCGCCCAGCGGTGGGAGCTGCCCCCTCCCACCAGGGACAGGCCCTCAGCCAGACAGTGCTGAGCAGGAGCCGGGACCCCAGGTCCTTGCAGGGTCCCCATGGCCCTCCCCAAGGACGGACGGACGGACGGACGGACAGACCGCTGCTGCCTCTGGGCCGGGACCTTTCTCAGCCCTGAAGCCGCCCTGAGGCCGAGGGACCGGCCCCCGGCTCCTGGCCCGGCCCCCCCATCCCAGACCCCGGGCGCTGCCCAGGACCGCGGGCCCAGGGGGTGCCTGCCTGTGTGCCCCTGACACAAGTCAAAGCATTTCCGCCTCCCTGCACCCCGAGGCCCTCTGCCACTCCCAGGATCAGGGTTCGGGACCCGGGCACCTCGGGGCCAGGGCTGCGCTGACCGAGTCCCATCAGCACGCCGCCCGCTCCAGGTCACCCGCCAGGCGCACACCTCGTGCTGCTGCCCCCCTCGGCCTGCACGCCCACACCCGCCCCGGCCTGGGCTCAGCTGCCCCTGCCCAGGGGCGTTGGCCTCGGCGGGCGGCCTCCTGGCTGTGGCGGCTGAGGGGAGCCTCTACAGATGGAGGCACAGGCCGCTCTCGCCCACGTCTGGCGTCCTCGTCCGTTTCCCTGCCCAGAGACCCCGGCTGGCGACCCGGCTGCGGCCACGGTCAGGGCAGCCTGGCCTGGGGCACCAGAGGCCTGGGCGGGACCGTGAGGGCGGGGAGGGTCCCGGCCCTGTGTGGCTCCGCGGTGGAAGGCGCTGTGCTGGCGGCAGGCCGGACCCCACGCGTGGGCCTGGGGCTCGGAGCCCGAGGGCGTGGAGCCCCCTCCTGCCGGTGCAGGCGAGCCCGGCCCTGTCCCAGCCGGAGTCCCGGCTCTGAGGCCAGGCAGCCCCACCTGAGAGCGGGCACGGAGGCCTGGAGCACGGGCGCGGCCCTTTCCCAGCAGGCCGTGGGGGGGGCGTGGGGAGGGCCGTGGGGGGCGTGGGGAGCGGCGTGGAAGGGGGGCGTGGGGAGGGCCGTGGGGGCGTGGGGAGGGCCGTGGGGGCGTGGGGAGGGCCGTGGGGGCGTGGGGAGGGCCGTGGGGGGCCGTGGGGAGGGCCGTGGGGGGCGTGGGGAGGGCCGTGGGGGCGTGGGGAGGGCTGTGGGGGGGTGGGGAGGGCCGTGGGGGGGCGTGGGGAGGGCCGTGGGGGGGCGTGGGGAGGACCGTGGGGGGGCGTGGGGAGGACCGTGGGGGGGGTGGGGAGGGCCGTGGGGGGAGGCGTGGGGAGGGCCGTGGGGGGGCGTGGGGAGGGCCGTGGGGAGGGCCGTGGGGGGCGTGGGGAGGGCCGTGGGGAGGGCCGTGGGGGGCGTGGGGAGCTGTGTGGGGGGGCGTGGGAGGGCCGTGGGGGGCCGTGGGGGGGGCGTGGGGGCGTGGGGAGCGGCGTGGAAGGGGGGCCCCAGGCTGCCCGCCCCGAGCCCAGGAGGCGCGTGAGCGTGGCAGGAGGAGGCCCTGCAGGGGGAGGGGGCGGCGGGAACAATGCCGGGCCTGTGCCAGGGGCCGAGCGCCTCCCGGCTGTGACCGCAGCCTGGCCCGGACGCCCGGCTTATCGGACATCGCCCGCGCCCGCAGCCCAGGTGACCGAGCACGCGGCGCCCCGAGCCCTGCCAGGCCGAGGACCAGACTCCAGCCCGGCCCCGCCCACCAGCCCAGGCCTATGCCTCTGAGAAGCGGCAGCCGGGGCAGCCAGGAGGGGGCCTCCCTCCGCCTTCACCGCCCCGGGAGGCTGCGGGGGGCGGGGGGAGGCCTGGCGGGGGAGGGAGGCCTGGCGGAGGGAGGGGGGGTGGGCTGGGGTGGGCTTCAGGGGGAGGCCCGCCCTCGGGGTCCCCCAGCCGTGCTCCCAGCCGCTCCGTCCCCAGTCCCCCTCCCCCCCCACGCCTGGCTGCGGGCAGCCGATAAGGAAGCCTCACGGGTATATTTAGAAGGTGCCCAAGCACAGCCTGGAGGGACCTCGCAGACGGGCCTTCTCTGTCCGGAGGCACCACGTCCCCGAGAGGGGTCCTGGCTGCCTGCAGGTGCGCCTGCACCCGACACTCCCCCGTCCGCCTGCCTCTCGGGCGGAGGGTCCGGGGACCCTGGGCCTGGGCCTGGGCCCGCTGCCTCTGCCGGCTCCCGGCGGCACTGAATGGCCAGGGCTGCCCGCTTCCTGCCATAGCACCAGGGGTGGGGGGCCCTCAGGCCGCCCCAGAATGGGCCTGCAGGGTCCCTGGGGCGGTGGCCTGGGCAGTGGCCTGGATGGTGGCCTGGATGGTGGCCTGGGGCAGTGGCCTGGATGGTGGCCTGGGGCTGTGGCCTGGATGGTGGCCTTGGGAGTGGCCTGGGGCTGTGGCGTGGATGGTGGCCTGGGGCAGTGGCCTGGGGCTGTGGCGTGGACGGTGGCCTGGGGCTGGCTCGGGGGGAGGGCTGGGCAGGGCCGCCCAGCACTCAGCACTGAGGGCCGGGGTCTGTGCAGGGGTGGGTCCGAGGGCAGGCGTCTGGGCACTGGCTTCCCCGGTCACCCGGGGACAGGCGGTCCTGCCACTCCAGCCGCCGTGAGGGTCAGCGTGTCCAGGAAGCGCCTGCTTCCTCCCGGCGGCCGGCTGGGGACACAGCCCGGCCTGGGCGCCTCCTCCGCCTCATCTCCTCTCAGCTGTGCCCTTCGCCCGAACACACACCGGGTCCCACGCGTGTGCGAGGCCCGGGCCCGGGTGCAGGGCTCTGCAGGCGGGGCCCACGGCCGCCCGGCCTGGTGCCCCCCCCCACACCCCCGCGGAGCAGCCGTGGCCGGGAGGAAGCGGCTGCGGGCGGCGGGCCCCGGTGCTCCCCCGGGCAGGCCGCCATTGCACCGTGCCGGACGCAATAGCCATTTTATTTCCGGCTCAGCATCCTCGAGCCCCAGAGGGCAGCCGGCTCCAATCCGGGGCGGGTAACCACCAGCGCTGCCAGCGCCACCCAGAGGGAGAAACCCGGGCCACGGAGGGACCCGGACGCAGGAGCCAGGCCTCACCCGCCGGCCGCCGGCCCTGTGGGGGGTTCAGAGACGGAACCAGTCGGTGCCACTCCCCCCCAGGCAGCCCCCGGTGGCACCTGGGCACTCGGAACAAAATACTCACTCCATGCCCTGCCCGCGAGGCCCGTGGGCTCTGTCCCTCATGCCCACGCCAGCAGGGAAGCGCCCACTATGTGCCTGGCACCATGCTAGGCTCCAGGGACAAGCAGACATGGGGGAAAGATAATAAGCCAGAAAACCTATGCACAGACCATGCCCGCTGCTGGGAGCTGTCGCAGTGAGTGACAGGGAAGGGGGCTGTCAGTCACAGTGAGTGGCAGGCGGGGGGCTGTCAGTCACAGTGAGTGGCAGGGCCGGGGGCTGTCAGTCGCAGTGAGTGACAGGGAAGGGGGCTGTCAGTCACAGTGAGTGGCAGGGCGGGGGGCTGTCAGTCGCAGTGAGTGACAGGGAAGGGGGCGGTCAGTCACAGTGAGTGGCAGGGCTGGCAGCTGGAGGCCAGGAGCGAAAGCAGGACGAGGATCTGGGGGCGGCAGCGATGGGTGCGAGGCAGCCAGGCCCAGAGACCCTGCAGGCGGAGGACGGCCATCTCCGAGCACCACGCCGCCTGGAGCTGCGGACACGGGCTCCGGGCTGGGCCTGCCGGTAGTCAGCCGCGCTCCTGGCCGGGCCCCAGAGACCCAGGCAGACGCTGAGGCCCCAGGAAACACTCGATGCCGGACGCGTGCAGCAGGAGGGACGTCCGGCCACCACACGGCACCGCGGCGGGCCCCTCCCAACGGGCTGCCCACACCCCCGGCCGCCCGGGAGCCAGAGCCGGGCCGGCCTCTGTCAGGCCGCCGCTGGCCCGGGGCCAGGGAGCCGCACGAGGAGGAAGTGCAGAGGAAAAGGGGAACCGGCGAGGACGGGCCAGGCCTCGGCCGGAAACCCCGGCTCCTCCACCGCCTCCCGCTGTCCTGTCCCCGGACGGGAGCTGCCACTTCCTGCCGCCGCCGAGCAGAGACATCCCTGCCCTGCCCCGCAGCCCCCGCCCCGACCCCTGGCCACCCCGCTCCTGGCCTGGCCCTCGGCAGGGGAAGGGAGCCCGGTGGGGCTGGGGCTGGGGCCGGGGCCGGGGTCCTGGGACCAGAGAAGGGAACAGGTCTGGGAGCGAGCGGATGGTGAGGGGCGAGGACGGCG
Organism: Pipistrellus pygmaeus; assembly: GCA_949987585.1. Taxonomy (NCBI): domain Eukaryota; kingdom Metazoa; phylum Chordata; class Mammalia; order Chiroptera; family Vespertilionidae; genus Pipistrellus; species Pipistrellus pygmaeus. The sequence goes on along the minus strand of OX465311.1, from coordinate 541,017 downwards.
GTGACAGTTCACAGCTGGGAGCTGCTGAGTGGGCACAGGGGTGTTCTCCCATGAGGGGGGACTCGTTAACCCGTGGGGGACCCCCCACGATGCCATGCCCCCGTGTGCGCTGTGCTCTCTTTCCATCTTGCCGGCCAATCAGAGCGCCGTAACCTGACCCTCCCGGCGCCCACGGGTCTCGGGAGCAGGCCCGGCGAAGGGCCGGCAGCCGGTGACCTGGCCCCGCGTCCCCATCACAAGAGTGGCTGGAGCTGCGGCCACAGGAAGCCGGGCCGCGGGGGGAAGGGGAGGCGGAGCAGCCGCCATAGAACGAGGGGGGGTGCGGGGGGCACCCTCCAAAGACTCGGGCTGGCAGCCCCCCTTCTGGGCACAGCAGCCCCGGGCGGAAGGCAGGGCCGGGGGATGGGGCCGTGAGCATGGCGGCCTCGGCCACCACAGCCGGGGGGAGCCCACGCCCTTCCGTGGGCGAAGGGACAACACGGCGTCATGAAGGCGTGGGCGGCGCTCTGACACCTGCACCGGCGGACCGGCCCCAGGAAACACGCGGCCACGGCCGAGGCTTCTGATGCCACGCCCACGGGACCACGGGGGGTCAGAGCCACGGGCGGGAGATAGGTGGGGCCGGGGCTCGATCCCCAGTGGGGGGTGTGCAGGGGCTGCCTCTGACATCAACGGGGGCAGGACTCAGTCTGGGACGACGGAAAGTTCCGGAGAGGGTGGTGGTAACATCGGCGCAACGCGAACGTGCTCCTCGCCTGAGCCGTGCACGAGGGGGGGCCACGGCGGTCAGTTCTGCGTGGTGTGTTTCCCCACAATTAGCAATGTCCACGCCTCCTTCTTGTCCAAAAGGGCGATGGATTGAAGAGGAAAAAAGGCAAAAAATTAGGATTAAAAATGAAGAAAATAAAAAGGCCATGACAATGCAGGTGGGCCCAGGCGGCGAGGCTCAGCGGCTGAGCATTGACCCAGGAGCCAGGAGGTCACAGTCCGATTCCCGGAGGTCGGAGCACAGGCCTGGGGTGTGGGCTCCATCCCCAGTGGGGGGCGTGCAGGAGGCAGCCGGTCCATGATTCTCTCTCATCATGGGTGTCTCTCTTCCTCTCGGACATCAATAAAAACGTATTTTTTAAAAAGAAAGTGATGGCTCTGGCTGGTGTTGCTTGGTGGCTAGAGCATCAGCCTGTGGGCTCAAGGATCCCGGGTTCAATTCCGGTCAGGGGCATGTACCTTGGTTGTGGGCACATCCCCAGTGGGGGGTGTGCAGGAGGCAGCTGGTCGATGTTTCTAACTCTCTCTCCCTCTCCCTTCCTCTCTGTAAAGAGGTGACACATAATGAGTGAGGTGATTGTGCTCAGGCAGACACATGGCCTTGCGGAGGCGGAGAGAGGACGGCTCCCAGGGCGTGGGGGCATGGGGGCGGCGTGGGTCAGGGGTCGTAGGACACCCCAGACAAACAGGCGAGGCCGAGCCCGGGGACTGGGCTGGAGCTGGAGACTGGCTTGGCGGGCGCTCTAACCACCGGGCAACACTGGCCAGGGCATCTCCGTTCACACGGCCAAGCACAGCCCTACCCCCACCAGGACCTTGGCACATGCAGCCTGCTCCAGCCAGAGGCCCTTTCTCCAGGTCTCTGTCCCCGACCGCCGCTTCCCACAGGCCCCACCACGACCTCTCCCCTCCCACCTTGGCCTTCCCGGGTTCCGGCCCCGCTGGCCCCTGGGTCACCGCCCTCTGCACACTCTCAGACGCTGCATCCCGGTCCTGTCTCACTGGACGGCAGGCGGCGGGCAGGAGGGGAAGCTCGGGGCCGCAGGCGTGCACGTGTCCTGACTCTGCAGACACCAGATGCTATTTTTACCGACGGCGGCCGCTCCGTAATAACTGGCTTCAGAGAGAGAAGATGAGCGGCCGATGGGGGGGGGGGGGGGGTGGTGGATGCAGGGTGGTGTCCTCGGACGTCCCAGGACAAAGAGGGACGGACAAGCAGTCTCTCGGTTTTACTGCCCCCCCAGGTCACAGGTGCAGGTGCACACGGATGACACTGCTGTCACACATGTGGCCATGACACGGGGAGACGGAGGCACAAGCAGGGAGGCCAGTGGTCAGGGGGGTCCAGCTGTGGGCCCACTGCTCACCATGACAGCACCAGGTGCTTCCACATACACACGCCAAAAACACACATGGGTGCGCGCACATGTGTTGTCACATGTATACGCTCGTATACACATCACACATGTGCAGTCGCGCGCCACATGCACACACTGTCCTGGAGGCACAGGCAGCAGGCCCTCCGGTGGTGGAGTCATTTGCAGATTGTCTGCACGTCTCCGCTCAGCTTGTCCGAGATTCATCGTCATACGCCCCCCCGGCCGCCTGTCCTCGTGGCGGCGGGCGGGCCGTGAGCAGCGACCGCAGAGGCGGGGGAGGCCCTGTCCCTGCGCCTCCTCCCAGCCTGGCACTGCCCAGGCCGCGGGACAGGAAGCCGGAGCGGCGGGCACTTCTCCTTCGGGCGCTCAGAGCAGCTGAGAGCAGCCCAGGAGCTCCCGCGCCCTCTGCCCAGGTCCACCAGCCGCTCCACTTCCTGCTTTAGCGCCCGTCCCCCCGGCGGGCTCTCCGGCTCCCAGGCCCGGGGGGGCACTTGCCTGCTCCCCGGGCCCAGCGGGGGCACCCGACGGCGGCCCCAGCAGCGCCCGGTCCCGCCAGCTCGCCTTCCCGGTGAGGCGCCCCGTCTCCCGGCCCCTGCGCCCGAGCTGCCGACCTTGGCATTCTGAGGCGCTCGGCGCGCGGCGTGTCCTTCTGCGTGGCCTTGTCTGCTCCTCGGCGATCAGACCGGGCCTGTGTCCAGCCAGGACGGCAGCCGGGACGGCCACCGAGCTCCCGGCCGGGACCTGCCCTTCCTGCGGGCCGGGGCAGGAGCGGCAGGTGCCGGCCCCGGAGAGGGGCCCCCCCCCGCGGGAACCGGCCCCGTGGTGGCTCTGAGCCACGGACGGCAGCCGCCTCCCACCTGGCGCCCGTCCCCCCCAGACACGCCGGTGGGCCACGGGGTCATGACCTAGGCCCGTGGCCGGCAAACCAGGGCTCGCGAGCCACAGGCGGCTCTCTGGCCCCTGGAGGGTGGCTCTTCCACAAAACACCACGGCCTGGGCGAGTCTGTGTTGAAGACGTGGCGTTAGAAGACGTTTAAGTTTAAAATACGTGGCTCTCCGAAGAATGCCAGTCATTGTGCTGTTGTATTCGGCTCTGTGGCCCGATGAGTTTGCCGACCACTGGGCCAGACGCTCCCACCACGTGTGTGCTCTGGATCCACTGGGCCAGACGCTCCCACCACGCGTGTGCTCTGGATCCACTGGGCCAGACGCTCCCACCACACGTGTGCTCTGGATCCACTGGGCCAGACGCTCCCACCACACGTGTGCTCTGGATCCACTGGGCCAGACGCTCCCTCCACGCGTGTGCTCTGGATCCACTGGGCCAGACGCTCCCACCACGCGTGTGCTCTGGATCCACTGGGCCAGACGCTCCCTCCACGCGTGTGCTCTGGATCCACTGGGCCAGACGCTCCCACCACGCACGCTCCCACCACGCATGTGCTCTGATCTGCTCCGTCTGTCCCACCTCTGCCGGCACACATGCCGGCCGGCAGCCTTTCTTTTTAAAACGTTTTTATTGATGTCCGAGAGGAAGGGAGAGCGAGAGCGAGAGCAACACCAGTGATGAGAATCACGGACCGGCTGCCCCTGCACGCCCCTCACGGGGTGGAGCCGGGCCTGTGCCCCGGCGGGAATGAACCCTGACCCCCCGGCTCCTGGGTGTTAGTTCTCGACGCTCGCCCCGGGCCTCACGGCTGGACGGGCCGCAGTGCGCATGTATCTCGGCGAGGTGTTCACGTCAGCACCGTGCTCACAAGGTGAGGCTGGCCGCTCGCCCGTGGAGGGGGAAGGAGGGAACGGGGGGAGGGGGAAGGGCAGTGAGGGCGGAGGAGAGAGGAGACCTCCCCGGGGCCTGTGCTGGGCCCACCCTGCGGCCGTGGGCGCCCGTGTGGCTCCGCCCGGAACAGGTGGAACCGGGGCTGAGGCGCTGGGCCCCTCCCGGGGGCCTCCGCTGGCAGCGTGGTGGGCGCACACCAGGCGGAGAGAGGAGCTTGGCCTGGCTCACTGGTGCCCGTGACCATCAGGGTGGGCAGGGAGCGGGCAGTGGGAGGGCCAGGGCTGGGGGATGACAGGGCAGGCAGAGGGGCTGTGGGCCCCCCCAGGAAGGCCCTGCTGCAGGGAGGGCCCATGGGCATGCTGGCCAGCAGCCCCATGACCGCCACCACCCCGGGGTGGGCACCCAGGGACCCAAACCGGGTGGTCACACGGAGCCTGAGGCTCGAAGGCAGCGGCGGCTCACGGACGCCCGGGACCGCAGAGGGTCCGCGCGTGAGGGACATCGGGTGCCACGGGCTTCGAGGCCGAGGGACCGACTGCCTCCGGGAGGAAGACCCTGCCCGGGCTGTGGACCCCCTGCCCCAGGTCCCCGGGGGGGTGGCGGGGCGGGGGGTGGCGGGGCGGTCAGGGGTGGCTGCGGACCCCCTGCCCCAGGTCTGAGGGGGGGTGGCGGGGCGGTCAGGGGTGGCTGCGGACCCCCTGCCCCAGATCTGGGGGGGGCAGGGGGCGGGCGGGGTAGGGGCGGCTGCAGACCCCCTGCCCCAGGTCCCCGGAGCAGGGGGCGGGGTCGGGGGCGGCTGCGGACCCCTTGCTCCAGGTCGGGGGGGGGAGGGCAGGGGGCGGGCGGGGCAGGGATGGCTGCGGACCACCTGCCCCAGGTCCCCGGAGCGGGGGGGGGGGGGGGCGGGGGGGACGGGCGGGGCAGGGGCGGCATTGAGGGCGGGCTCCGGAGGGCAGAGCCCTGGGGGCGCTGGGGCAGGCAGGAACGATCCCTCCAGCAGCGGGAGCTGGAAGTCGGGGAGCCCTGTGCTCAGGCCCCACACAGAAGTGACCCCAGGCCTCCGGGGCCTGAACGAGAGAAAATGACGGACACAGCCTCCCGAGGAAATCAGAAGCTCATGGGCCCTCCGTTCGGCCGAGGGCCTGAGACATTCCGGAGCCACGGCCCCTCCCCCCCCCGAAGGCCCCGTCTGCGGTGGAGGCCTCAGTGTCCCCGGCGCCAGGACGGGCAGCGAGGCCGGCCTGGTCCAGTCTCCGCAGCGGAGGGCCCGGCCCGGCCTGCGGGCGGCACGGCCTGGCCCGGGGGCGGCACTGTGGGCGGCACGGCCCGGCCTGCGGGCGGCACGGCGTGGGCAGAGGCCTGGGGGAGGCTGGGTGCGTGTCCGCTCGCCGGGGTCCTGCTTCGGCTGCCCTTGGCCGGGCCGGTAGGCAGTGCCCTTGTGCCAGCCGGGGCACCCCCCTCGTTCCCCGCTCCCTGGGGAAACAGGTCAAATTACCAGCCAGGCAGGTGGCACCGGGGACTGTCCAAGCCAGAGCCACCCGGCGAGGCTCAGCGCCTGCCGCCGCCAGCCGGGCCGGCGATGCCCTCCCGGCCCCGGAGGCTCCGTGCAAGCCGTCCGGCCACCCCTCTCCCCCACCCCCACCCCACAGCCCGCAGGCCGCACAGGCTCAGGGCACGCTGTCTGGGTGTGTGTGTGTGTGTGTGTGTGTGCGTGCGTGCGTGTGTGTGTGTGTGTGTGTGTGTGTGGCCGCGCAGGGAGCCGGGCTGCAGGCACACCGGGCCAAGGCGCTGGGTTTGGTTTATTCCAGGGGTCTTCAAACTACGGCCCGCGGGCCACATGCAGCCCCCAGGGGAGTCTGATCCCGCCCGCCAGGTTTTTTGGGCAGTGAGCGCAGCCAAGGTGTTACAGTAGGGATTAGTTGTTCATATAGTCCGGCCCTCCAGCTCTCTGAGGGACCGTGGTCTGGCCCCCACTTTAAAAAGTTTGAGGACCCCTGGTTTATTCGAAGCGGCCAGGTCAGGGCCCCGTCGAGAACAGACTGTGAGAGACGCACAGGCCAGGCCACTGGGGGCTGCCGGACAATCACTGCCAGCCGGCCGGATGGACTGACAGACAGGACCTGCTGACGGGCCCGGGACAGGCGCCCCCAGAGGCCACTGCGCACCGGGGCCGAGACGCAGACAGGCCCGGTCCTGCCGAAAGGGGTCGGGGAGCGCGCGGCGGGTCAGAGCTCCCCGAGCCGAGCCCCCGGATGGCCGCACCCCGGGTGCCCCGGGCAGCGTGACTTTGAGGTGGCCGAGCTCGGCAGGAGGACGCGATAAGAGCAGGAGGCGGGCCCGGGGACCAGCCAGCCCGGCCGCCCCTCCCCCGGCCAAGGGCAGCCGAACATTCCAGCGCGGCCAGGAGGGGCGGACGCCTCACCTCCTCGGAGCTCAGCAGGGACCTTGAGCGGCTGCTGCTCCGGGGAGACGGGCAGGAAGCAGCCCCGTGCCAGGCTGTGTGGCCTGCAGGGCCCGTGTTCCCGTGTCTCCATGTCCCCACATCCCGTGTGTCCCAGTGTGTCCCCGTGTCCCCGTGTCCCCACATCCCGTGTGTCCCCGTCTGTCCCCATGTGTCCCCGTGTCTCCGTGTCTCCACATCCTGTGTGTCCCCGTGTGTCTCAGTGTCCCCGTGTCTCCACATCCCATGTGTCCCCGTGTCCCCGTGTCTCCACATCCCGTGTGTCCCCATGTGTCCCCGTGTCTCCGTGTCCCCACATCCCGTGTGTCCCCGTGTGTCCCCGTGTGTCCCCATGTGTCCCCGGGTCCCCGTGTCCCCACATCCCGTGTGTCCCCGTGTGTCCCCGTGTCCCCGTGTCTCCACATCCCGTGTGTCCCCGTGTCCCCGTGTCCCCGTGTCCCCACATCCCGTGTGTCCCCGTGTCTCCACATCCCGTGTGTCCCCGTGTGTCCCCGTGTGTCCCCGTGTCCCCGGGTCCCCACATCCCATGTGTCCCCGGGTCCCCACATCCCGTGTGTCCCCATGTCTCCGTGTCTCCACATCCCGTGTGTCCCCATATGTCCCCATGTCTCCACATCCCGTGTGTCCCCATGTGTCCCCGTGTCTCCACATCCCGTGTGTCCCCATGTGTCCCCGTGTCTCCGTGTCTCCACATCCCGTGTGTCCCCGTGTGTCCCTGTGTCCCCGTGTCCCCACATCCCGTGTGTCCCCGTGTCCCCGTGCCCCTGTGTCCCCACATCCCGTGTGCCCCCATGTGTCCCGTGTCTCCACATCCCGTGTGTCCCCGTGTGTCCCCATGTATCCCCGTGTCCCTGTGTCTCCACATCCCGTGTGTCTCCGTGTCCCCGTGTCCCCACATCCCGTGTGTCCCGCCCAGCGAGGAGGGGTGGGCCTCCCCAGAGACCAGGGAGGCCAGCCTGTCTCCCCAGGGTGCCCAGCAGCTCGGGGACAGCCGGGCCGGGCGACATGTCGGATTCCCACTCACCACACACACGCCGGGGCCTCCTGGACCCACCCCGCTCCCCGGCCCAAAGGCCCCGCATAGCGCTCACCCACCCCACCCAGCAGCGCCAGAGGCTGGTGCCTGGGCGGAAACCCGGCCTCCTGGGTGGGCTGCAGGGACTGTCCGCTGTCCATCCACCTGTCCATCCACCTGTCCGCCCCCCACGGCCCTGGGCCCGGCTTCTCGGGGGGCACCAAGGAGCCCTGTCACACTGGGTCCCGAGCTCCACAGGCTGGGCGCACCCTCCTGCTCGCCCTGCGCCCACGGACCTGGAGGCAGCGGGGAGTGGAGAGGACCCGAGCCGCTCGGCAACGGCGGGTCCCGGGTTGGGCCGCGGCCGCTGATGAGAACGCCCCACAGCTCCCACCAGGCCCCGGCACAGACCCTGCCAGACCCCGGGCCTTCGGCAGGAGCCCAGGCAGGAGGCGGCTCAGCACCAGACGGTCAGAGGGAGGAGGGAGTGTGAGTCTGAGGGGGACCGAGACCACGGCCCCCACACTGTCCAGCCCGGCCGCCCCTCAGGGCCAGAGCCTGCACCTCGAGCCGTGACGCTGGCCCCGGGGACGCACAGCGGCCAGCCCGCCCGCCTCAGACCCGGGCCCAGGCCGGGCTCCCATGCCCTCGGGAGATGTGGGCCAGCCCCTGGGACGGAGGAGCCTCCACCTTCTACGTCTTGGGCGTCGACTCGCTGGCCCAGGACACAGAAAAGTGGTGTCACCGGGATGGACCACAGGGCAGCGAACCCCCCTCCAGCCGGGGACAAGGCTGGCCGGAGCCTCAGCGACCCTCTCTGGAGCCCCTGAGGTCAGTGTGCCAGGGGGCTGGGGATGGCTTCGTGCACCTGGCCATCCCTGCACCCATCCACTTACCTATCTGTCCACCCACCCACCTGTCCACCCACCCACCTGTCCACCCACCCACCTACCCGTCCACCCACCTACCCATCCACCCATCCACCCACCCACCGTCCATCCTTCCCTCCTCCTGTCCACCTGCCCCACCCACCTGTCCACCCACCCATCTCTCCATCAGCCCCCACCCACCCGTGCATCTACCCATCACCTCTCCATCTGTCTGTCCACCACCTACACGCCCACCCAGACAAGACCTTCTCCTGCTCTGGCTGTGGCCTCACGCTGGAGAGCTGTGTCCAGCTGAGCTCACAGGAGCCGGGCCTGGAACCCTGACCCCGTGGGCAGGGCACCCACAGGCCCGCGGCACCACGGCGCAGGGGGGACTGTGCAGCCGGAGAGGGACCCCTGCTGGGGGCGCCCCCTCCTCGGCCCACCCTGCTCCCGGCGTCCGCGTCACAGAGAAGCCCCTCGGCGGTGAGCTGTCTGCTGGGCTCGGCCGCGTCGTGGCTGCCGCCCCTCCCCCCGTGACTCAGTTTCCCCTCCGCAACAGTGCCCCCAGGTCAGCGTCCACCGTGGTCGGGAGGCCCAGGAGGGCGGGCCCGGGACGGTGGACCAGGGCCCGTGCCCTCCACACCCTCGCTGCCGCTGCCCCTCCTGCAGGGTCTGGGGGCGCAGGAGCCTCCCACCAGGCGGGCACCAGAGCCACCGCCGGGCACATGGCCGTCGGCGGGCCTCACTTCGGGGAAGGCGGGCGGCTCGGCCCAGCCAACCGCCGGGGCCGGCGTCCAGCACGTCAATGATTAACACCACAAGGTGCCGCGAGCCGCGCGCGGGCAGTCCTGGGCCGGGCGGGGGCACCGTGCCAGGCGTGAGAGCCTCGCCCCGTCCTCATCCTGGGCCCCTCGGGGGCCCCTCCTCCCGGCCCCGGGTCCTCCGAGCTGCCCCGCCCGCCCGGCCCCGGCCGCCTCGGGTGTCCCCCCCGCTCCCCACCCCCCGGGAGGCCACCCGGCCAGATCCGGGGAGGCCGGGCGCGGGCGCACTTCCGAGGCCGAACAATCGGAAGCAGGAAGCAGGCACGGGAGCCGAGACTTCCTCTGGGAGGGCCGGCCACTTCCCCCGGCACCACGGCCGGAGCTCCCCGAGGCCGGCGCTCCCCGAGGACGGAGCTCCCGAGGCCGCGTCCCAGGGCACCCGCCCCGGGGACCTCTGGTCAGGGGCGTCAGCGCTGCCCGGCTCCCCTCTGCCCACACGCCCGGCCCCTGCTGGGAGCTGGCACCACAGGGTGGGAGGCAGCCGGGCAGGGTCCCCTCCAGCCCCCCCCCCCCCCCCCCGGGCCTCAAGGAGTTTGGGCCCAGCCGGTGAGGGGGGAGGGACCCCGTGTGCAGGTGAACCACGGCCCGGCGCTGGGTGTCTGCAGAGCCGCGCTGCTGGGGGGCGGGGGGCGAGGGAGTCCCGTGAGGTCACTGCACAGGACGCCCCGAGGCCAGCCGCTGGGCCTGGCGGGTGGGGAGGGGGCTTGAAGACCGGCCCCTGCCTTTGGGGACATGGCTCTCGTCCCGGCTGCCGTGGAGGCCTGCCCTCCCAGCACGAGGGCAGCACGCCGGGAACCACGGGCATCCCCAGAGGCCACAGGGGAGGCCGGCTGCCTGGCCCTGCTGCCCCACCTGCCCCGACGAGGCTCCGGGGCTGGGCCTGGCCCCGCTGCCCCTCGGCCCCAGGAGGAGACAGGGCCCTGGGTGCCCAGCTGGTCCCCCAGCCCCGGCCCGAGGGGCAGCGTCTAGGCAGGGACCGTGGAAGGAGGAGGCCGGCCCGGCTCGGCTGAGTGAGGCTCCCAGGACAGAGGGAGGCCGGCACCGGACCCAGGGCACCGCTGGGCCACCCAGCTCCCCGAGGCCTGGACTTCCTGGTGCCCCGTCCCTGAGCAATGGGGCGCCCCGCCCCGCCCCTGGCAGGCATGCCTCCCCCCCTCCTCCCGGGCCTGGAGCACCTGCTAACGGCCGGGCAGGTGCTGCTGGGAGGCCCCTTCCTCCCGCATGGCTTCCCGGACTGACACCCTGCCGGTCCCTCTGCGCCACGCGCCCCAGTCCCTCTGCTCCGTCCAGGCTCCTCTGAGCGGGACCAGGTGCGAACACCCCGCCCCTCCCGCCCCAACGCTGAGCCTCAGGGACACCGCCAGGCCCGCCCCTGCAGGAGACCACCCAGGGGCCTGCGGGGCTGGGGGTCGGGGGTCAGAGCACTGCGGCAGGGGCGCCACCCCTCCCCGGGCTCCTGAGCCGGGGGCACAGCTGCCCCTGAGGCATTCTGTCCCTGCACCCAAGGGCGCGCTCCTGGCACAGGCCCCTCCCAGAACGGTTAACACCTGGAGTCCTTCCCAGCCGGCTCCCCCACGCACAGGCTGGGCAGGGCCAGCGGGGGCTCCCGGCTCAGCCAGGGGGTCCCTCATCCCTCCAGGGTCAGACCGGACGCCTGAACTCGAAGGCGCCGGCTCCCGTGGTTCCGCTCCCGGCTCCCCGCTCCCCGCTCCCGCCGCCCCTCCCGGCCAGGCGGGCGGGGACGCAGGTGGCTCCGGGCAGAGCCGGTCCAGGTCCCGGGACAGGGAGCCCGCCGGTACTCACACGGCGAAGTGGTAGACGAAGCACTTCCAGCCGGTCGGCCGCTCCAGGAAGTTGTAGACGCGGCCCTGGACGTGGGTGCGCGCCAGCAGCGGGCGGCGGGCGCTGTAGATGGAGACGCGCGGGTCCAGGCTGACGGGCGGCCGCGGGCCCGGGGCGGCGGGCAGGGCGCCGGGCGGGCCCCCGGCCGGCCGCTCCTCCGCCAGCTCCAGCGCCAGGGGCGGCCTCCGGGCCGGGCCCGCGCTGCCCCTCCGGGCGCCCGGCCGGCCCCAGCCCCAGCCCCAGCGCTTCCCCTCGGGCCGCGGCGGGGAGGCGGCCATGGCGGAGCGGCCGGCGGCGGCGGGCGCGGGCACTGAGCGGCGCCTCTGGTGCCAGCCTTCCCGGCCGGTGCCCGCCCGCCGGGCTGGGGGCGGGGCCGGAGGGGGCGGTGGCCACGGGTCCCGGGATGGCGCGCCCCGCCCCGGCCGGATGCCCCGCCCCTCCAACCAGCGGCTCGGAGTGTCCTGGCCGGGCGAACGGCTCACCTGCCCGCCCGCCTGTCTGCCCCGTCCCGCTCTGCCCACCTGCCGGCCCGCCTGCCTGCCCCGTCCCGCCCCGCCCCCCCCCCCCCCCCCCCCCCGGCCTGGCCCGCCCCTGCCCGGCCCCGCCCCGCCGCCTGCGGGCCGCCCCTCTGCCTTCACCTGTGTGCCCTGCGCTCGCCGCCCTCGCCCGCCTCCTCCCCGCTCCACCTGCTCCCCATCCGCACCTGTTGGGGCCCCTGCGCCCACGTGCTGGCTCCCACGGCCCCGCTGACCCGGAAGGAAGGCGCCGCCAGGTGCAGGGCCGGGCAGGGCGCGGGCGGTGAGCGCCGGGCACCCCGTCACCTCGTCACCCCCTCTGAGTGGCTCCCGAGGAGCGTCGAGGGGGAGCCGGAAGGAGGGGCGCCCTGAGGCTCTGGGGCAGGACCCCTGGCACCGAGGGGCGGTGTGAGTCCCTGACCCCCAGCTGCCCTGGGGGCTGCGAACACCGGCTGGGGGGGCAGTGGGCCCCGGGGGGCAGGGGGGCCCTGGGAGCCTCCGGGGAGGGGAAGGGTGGGGTCTGGGCGGGGTCTGACCGGTGGGCGCGGTGGGCTTGGCTGTCCGGGCGGGGGGGTGGGGGGTGGGGGAGGGCATTTGCAGGACCTGGAGAATGGGTCCCCCTGGCCCGGGGCGGGGGGGGGGGAGTCCCTGGTTGGGGTGTGTGTTGCGGGGTGATGGGGTCAGAGGTTGGCTCGGCCCCCCCACACTGGCCCTGGCCACCGCTGCCTTGGGGTTTGGGGGCTCCCTGCACGTGGACTGGTGGCCAGGGTGGAGGAGGGTGGGGTGGCCAGCAGAAGACACAGCCTCTCCGGACGTGGCTCTGGGCCCGGGGACAACTGCCCCCGCCCTCCACGGCAGGTCAGGGCCCGTAACCCATGGACTCCCCAGTCCTCGCTGAGCACGGCCGATGCACGGACTGTGCCCCCAGGAAGGCAGCTCTTGGTTTTTGGTAATTCTCACCAGAGGGTATTCCTTTTTTCCGTTGCTTTTCAGAGAGGAAGGGAGGGAGGGGGGAGGGAGGGGAGATTGGTTAGACCCAGGTGCCTGCCCTTGACCTGGAATAGAACCCGAGACCCTCTGGTGTGAGGGCCGACGCTCTACCCACTGAGCACACTGGCCAGGGCCGGGAGTCTGCTCTTGGTGGACGGAGAGCAGTCCGGCCCTCCCCGCCGCCCACGCCCTGGCGCCCGCACACAGCACATGAGGAGGGTCCCCTGAGCTGGCACGGGAAGCTGGTGGCCGAGGGCGAGCCAGCGTGTGTGCCAGGCATGGATGGAAGGACAGGAGGCAGAGGGGTGGCAGCCAGAGGAGGCGGAGCCCGCCCCGAGGGACAGCCAGGACACCGCGCGCATTCAGGCCTCCTCCGAGGGGCGTGGGGGCGGGGGCGCGCCGGGTGCGAGGGAACGTGTGCGAGGGAGCGCAGGGGGACGGCTTCCTCCTGGGCAATGGCGAGGAGGCAGACCGCGAGGCCACCTGACTCCCAGCAGCTCGCCCTCCTGAGCCGGAGGCCGAGGGGCTCCACGCGGAGGGCGGCATGTCCCCGCCGTCTGGGCATGGCACCCCCGTCTGACACAGACCAGGGATCAGCAGGGAAGGCGGGGAAGGGACACACTGCCACGGGCTCGGACGTCACGTCACGGGCAGAGAGCACAGCCGGCGTGGCTCAGGGGCTGAGCATCCACCCAGGAACCAGGAGGTCACGGTTCGATTCTGGTCAACGGCACATGCCCGGGTGTGGGCTGGATCCCCAGTGTGGGGCGTGCAGGAGGCAGCCGATCCATGACTCTCCTCATGGATGCTTCTCTTTCCCTCTGCCTCTCCCTCTCCCTCTGTCTCTCCCTTTCCCTCTCTCCCTCCCTCTCTCTCTCCCTCTCCCTCTCCCTCTCCATCTGTCTCTCCCCATCTCTCCCCTTCCTCTCCTCCCCCCTCCCCCTCTCCCTCAGTCTCTCTTTCCCTCAGTCTCTCTCTCTCCCTCTCCCTCTCCCTCCCCCTCTGTCTCTCTCTCTCCCTCTGTCTCTCCCCGTCTCTCCCCCTGTCTCTCTCCCTCCCTATCCCCCTCCCTCTGTCTCTATCTCTCCCTCTGTCTCTCCCTCTCCCCCTCCCCCTCCCTCTCCCTCTTCTCTGAAATCAATAAAAATGCATTAAAAATAAATAAATAAACCATGGGCAGAGCATGAACGGCCCTGACACGCGGGCAGAAGGCGTGTCCGTCCACGAAGGGCCTCCTGGCCTTGGCATGTGCGGGACACTGTCCAGTAACGAGAAAAAGGGGCCGGGAAAGGACCGTGACCCTGGCCGGAGCGGGGCTCCCGGAGCTGAGGGAGAGCAGGTGCGGGGCGTGGGGGTGGGGACAGGCCTGCAGGACTGACCAGCCAGTCGCTCCCCGTCTGGGGGCGGGCCCGAGACAGGAAAATGGGACATGATTGACAGGGCGACCTTGTGTGTGTCAGCAACAGCCTAGAAACAGACAGAAAGCCGGAGCCGGTGGAGGGGTGGTGGAGGGGGGCTCCTTCTCAATGAGAGCTTTATCGATAACCCGCAGCGAGGGGCCAGCCAGGAGACTGTGCTTCTGTGTATGTTTCCAGGTTTTAAAAATCACAACAAGCCCCAGCCGGTGTGGCTCAGCGGATGGAGCGCCTGCCCGTGGGCTGAGGCCCGGGTTCGATTCTGGTCAAGGGCACCTACGTCGGTGGCAGGCTCCTCCCCGGCCGGGGCGCTGGCTGGGGCTTGTGCAGGAGGAGGCCAATCAATGCGCCTCTTTCCCATCGATGTTTCTTTCTGTCTCTCTCCCTCCCTTCCACTCTCTCTAAAAATCAATGGAAAAATATCCTCAGGTGAGTATTAACAACAAACAATAACAATTAAATACAGTATAGCCGAAACCGGTGTGCTCAGTGGATAGAGCCTTAGCCTGCAGACCGAAGGATCCCAGGTTCGATTCCGGTCAAGGGCATGTACCTTGGTTGCGGGCATATCCCCAGTAGGGAGTGTGCAAGAGGCAGCTGATGGATGTTTCTCTCTCATCGATGTTTCTAACTCTCTGTCTCTCTCTCTTCTCTGTAAAAAATCAATAAATATTTTTTTAAAAAAGAGTTAAATATAATTTACTAGAGGCCCGGTGCATGAAATTTGATCCAGGTGGGATTGGGCAGTCAAACATCCCTCTCACAATTCAGGACTGCTGGCTCCCAACCCCTTGCCTGCCTGCCTGATCGCCCCCTCACCACTCCCCTGCCAACCAGATCGACGCCTATCTGCACCCCTGCCGGCCTGGTCCCCCCCAGCTGCCCTCCCCTGCAGGCCTGATGGCCTACAACTGCCCTCCCCTGCCAGCCATCTTGTGGTGGCCATCTTGTGTGCTGGAGTGATGGTCAATCTGCAAATTTCTCTTTTATTAGATAGGATAGAGGGAAAGGGTAAACCATAGAAAGGGTTTCTTTAAGAAAATCGTAACAAGTATGGGGGCTCCTGGAGGGGCGTCTGTGCTGCGGGAGCCTGCTCTGGGCCCGGCCTGTCGGCACCGGACACAGGGGCAGGGGGCGGTGGGAGGTTCCTGCGAGCTCAGAGGAGCTGGGGGGGGGGGGGGCAGCTGAGAGGAGGGAGGGCGGGTGCACAGGTGGGCGCCCCGGGCTGGGCCGGACTGAGCTCGGAAGGGAGGGCCAGCCATGGGGCAGGAAACCCCAGCTCATGGGGGTAGAAGGGGGCTGGGGGGTGTGGAGGTGTGCAGAGGGCCTGCCCAGCCCCTGGCCCACTAGCTGCCCCCCAGGTCCCTGCCCCCGGAAAACCCACCTCCTCCCAGGCCTGCGCGGCCCGAGGTCGCTCTGCGGGAGCGCGCCACATCCGGGCCTGGAGGCAGGGGCAGAGGGAGCGACCGCCCCTCCCGGCCTCAGAAGGTTCTGGACACTCGCACTGGCCTTCCCTGGGCGGCATTTCTTTCAACTCCTCACCCGAGGACGTTTTCCCTTTCCCAGAGATTTTTAGAGCGAGTGGGAGAGAGAAGACAGAGGAAGCATCCGTGTGAGAAACACATCAGCTGGCTGCCTCCTGCGTGAGCCCCGCCAGGGCCCGGCCGGGGAGGACCTGCCCCGAGGTCGCGCCCCGCCACTCAGCGGGAACCTGACCCTGACCCCGACCCCGACCCCGACCCCGAGGCCTGAGGCCGCGCTCCAGCCACATGGCCAGGGCCGGGCAGCCCTTTCCCTCCCCGCCGCTCGGCGTGCCCGCCCCAGCGGGCCGAGCCCGGCTGCCAGCGTGCGGCCCACAGGCCCACACTCACCCCAGCCGGGGCCAGGGCTGCGGGGCTGCAGGGGGCCTCCCGTGTTCTCTGCTCTGAGGTGAGGTCATCTGCCCTGGGCTCTGACGCTCCCAGAATGCCCAGGGGCACAGCCTGCTGGTTGGCAGTGGGTGCTCCGGGCAGAAAAGCCAGGTGTGGGATTCGGGATTGGCTCCCACCGGGCGGCACATCGCTGGGAATTTGCACCAACTATTTGCACAACCAAGACCTGAATCCAGCCCAGCCCCTGTGGCTCAGTGGGTAGAGCATCGGCCTGCGGACTCAAGGGCCCCAGGTTCGATTCCCGTCAGGGGCAAGTACCTTGGTTGTGGGCACATCACCAGTAGGGGGTGTGCAGGAGGCAGCTGACTGATGTTTCTCTCTCATCAATGTTTCTAACTCTCTATCCCTCTCCCGTTCTCTCTGTAAAAAATCAATAAAATGTATTTTTTTTAAAAGAAAATACATTAAATAAAATTTTAAAAAGACATGAATTCAGCCTGGCCAGTGTGGCTCAGGGGCTGAGCACTGACCTAGGAACCAGGAGGTCACGGTTCAATTCCGGGGCGGGGCACAGGACTGGGGTGACAGGATGAATGAGGGAGAGGAGGTGCAGGGGTGACTCAGCCAGCGGGCCGGTGTTTGGGGCACCTACGGAGTTCCCAGCCTCCTGGGTGATGCCTGCGGGGGGTGGGGGGGACGGGGGCGCGTGAGCGGAAGGAGAGGGGGATAGTGATCTCGTTCGTGAGACACACAGGCCGAGGGAGAGGCCACAAGACAGCCTCGCACGCTCTGCCGTACCCGCCCCCCTCCCCCACGCCCGTGAAAGAGTGTCCTCAGCCAGCACGTGAACACCCCGAGGCGGAACTGACTCACTCGTCGCTGGGAGCCCAGGCGCCCAGGAGAGGTGATAGAGAGAGGGGGGTGGGTGCGTGGGTGTGTGGGTGGGCAGATGAATGGAGGGATGGAGGGATGCTTAGAAGGATGGAGGGTGATGGGCGGCTGAATGGATGGCTGGGTGGACAGGTAGATGAATGGACAAATGATGGAAGCATGGATGAATGGATGGACAGAAGGATGGATAGGTGAGTGGGTAGATGGATGGATGGGTGGATGGACAGATAGATGGTAAATGGATGGATAAATGGTTAGATGATGGATGGATGAATTGGTAGATGATGGATAGATAAATGGATTAATGGATGGATAGATTAATAGATGGTTGGATGGGTGGATAGATACATGGTTGGATAGATGGATGATGTATAGTGGATGGACGGATGGATGGATGGTGGATGATGGATAGTGGATGGATGGGTGGACTAATGATGGATGGGTGGATGATGGATGGGTGGATTGATGGATGGATGATGGATGAATAGATGGATGGTGGATGGATGGATGGATGGATGGATGGATGGATAGATGATAGATGGATGAATGGATGAATAGATGGATGGATTGTGATGGGTGGATAGATGCATGAAGGGGCAGACTGATGAACAGATGGATGTATGGACAGACAGATGGACAAAGACAAATGGATGAGTGGGTGGACTGATTGGTCCATGGATGGATAGTTGGATTGTGATGTGGTAGAAGTATGGATGGGCAGTTGGATGGATGAGAGTGGGAGGGTGATTGGGTGGTGTGCAGATGGACCACCTTCTCCCACTGCTTTGCACAAATGGTACCTTCCCAATACTGTATTCTGCAACCAACCCATCCTATCTAACAAAGAGGGAATATGCTAATTGACCCTCACACTGTCTCGAAGATGGCGGCACTCACAGCCAATATGGAGGGAATATGCTAATTGACTGCCATGCCCTCAAAGATGGCAGCGCCCTCAGCTACAAGATGGCAACACCCACTCCCCTCAGCCCTGCTGGGGTGGCAGGCGCGCAGCAAGGCTGGGCCCACCCCCAGGCAGGCCCGGCCGCTCCACACGCCTGCCTCCAGAGTCCCTTCCCTGAAGCACCGCAGCCACCCAGGCCAGCCCGCGGCCCAGGTAACCAGGTCCAGCTGAGGCTTGCACTGCTGGCAGCAGCAGCAGCAGAGGTGTGATGGGGTGTCACCTTCCCCTGATCGCCTGGTTGCCTCCCGCCCCTGAGGGCTCCCGGACTGTGAGAGGGGGCAGGTCGGGCTGAGGGAACCCCCTCCAGTGCATGAATTTTCATGCCCCGGGCCTCTGGTCTATATATATAAAATCCTAACATGCAAATAGACCAAACGGTGGAACAGCCAAACAACTGGCCGCTGTGACATGCACTGACCACCAGGGGGCATCGAGGAACACGGCGGGTGTCGGCTGTGGTGGGAAGGTGGAACAGGTGAGTGGGGTGCCGGTTGCTGTCATCGGGGTGAACCTCCAGTGGTTGCTAAAAATTCTTTGCTAAAAATTCCTCGGCCCCACCTGCCACTCGCACCCGCTGCCAGTGCCCACCGCCAGCCCCTATTGCTTGGCCCTGTCAGCGGGTGTGAGTGGTGGCCACGTCCCCGCTCGCCCCTCGGGGCTTCTCCGCCTCCCCCTGCTCCTGAGGGGCCATCGGGGCGGCGCCATCGGTGCCCAGAGCAGCGGCAGGAGTGGGCAGCAGGCAGACAGGGACCGGGCCCCGGGGGAGGGGCCGGGCGGGGCTCAGAGGGTGGGCCGAGGCCCGCCCTGTGCCAGCAGCCTCCCGCCCACAGCTCTGTTCGAGGCGCGGGAACTCGTGCACGGGGCCCAAGTTAAGAATAAGATCCCCAGTTAGGTCTCTCCCAGCCTCACCTTCTCCGCCGTTTTAACGTGTTTTCTTCTCTGTGCTCATTTCCTGTTCACTCTCTGGCCCTGCCGGACGCCGGGCAGAGGGCGGCACAGAGACGGCACTCGATGTCGGGCTGACAACGAGCCGTGTGAGGGGAAGCTGAGGAGGAGGCTGGTGGGCAGGGGCCCCACAGAACGGGGGCCCAAGGTGCCTGCAGCGTGACAAACACCAACACCTCCTTCCTGCGTGGCCCCAGGGCCTGCCTTTCCCGCCTCCTCGGGGCCAAGAGGGAGGGCGGGGCAGCCGAGGACCAGTGTTCCCCTGGCTGAGGGTGGGTCCCTGGCTGAGGGGTGGGCCCCCTGGCTGAGGGTGGGTCCCCTGGCTGAGGGTGGGTCCCTGGCTGAGGGTGGGCCCACTGGCTGAGGGTGGGTCCCTGGCTGAGGGTGGGTCCCTGGCTGAGGGTGGGTCCCTGGCTGAGGGTGGGCCCCCTGGCTGAGGGTGGGCCCCCTGGCTGAGGGGTGGGTCCCCTGGCTGAGGGTGGGTCCCTGGCTGAGGGGTGGGTCCCCTGGCTGAGGGTGGGCCCCCTGGCTGAGGGTGGGCCCCCTGGCTGAGGGTGGGCCGCTGGAAAGCAATGCCAGGCAGACAGAGCAGAAGGACCAGGGCAGCTCCCGGGGTGTGGCCGGGGCCTGGTGGCAGAGGGGAGGCTCTGGGGCTGCTGAGGAAGCCGCTGGAAGGCTGGCCGGCTGGACAGGGGGCAGGCAGACAGGGGGCAGGCAGGCAGGGGGCGGGCAGGGCAGGGGGTGGGCAGAGCAGGGGCCAGCTGGGCAGGGGGCGGGCAGGGCAGGGGGAGGGCAGGGCAGGGCAGGGCAGGGCAGGGGGCAGGCAGGGCAGGAGGCGCACAGCCTGACTCTGGGCTGGGTGGCCAGGGCGGGGTTCGCAGGAGGGGGGGGGAGGTGAGCCGAGGGGCAGGGCTGCATCGAGGGGGGAAGGCAAGTCTCTGAGGGCCTGGGACCCCTCCCTCTCCACGTGCCAGACTCACAGGCCAGCAGGGAGGGTCCCCAAGATCAGCCTCGGCCTCTGAGAGCCTGGCCCCGAGGCCTGTGGGCCCAAGGCCTGGAGGCCCGTTTCCGGGACCTCAATGGCCCCCCCTCCTGGGGGCTCCAGGGGCCGCTGCCAGAGGGCGTGACCCTCAGGTGGCCCCGCTGGGACTGACCGAGTCCCCGTGTCCAGGGACAAAGCCGGCAGGGCCTCTGTGGCCTGGGCCTCCCTGGCCTCCCGCTCCGCCTGCGGTCCTGGGGCGCCCCCTGGTGGCTGGCGGGCCAGCTGCCGGCCAGACTGGAGGATGCTCTGTGCCCCCTTCTCCCCCATTCCTGGGGCGCCCCCTGGTGGCTGGCGGGCCAGCTGCCGGCCAGCCTGAGGATGCTGGAGTCCGGAGGGCAGGGCCTGGCTGGGGACCAGGGGGCCTGGCAGGGGGTTCTGGGAGGGTCTGGAAGGGGCACAGGCATATTACCCAGCCCGGTCGTGTCCTCTGTTAGTGCCCAGAGGGGAGGGGGGTCCCATATTTTCAGAGAAACGGCGGCCGGGGGTGATAGGAGCCTGAGGGTGTGGGAGGGAGCCCAGGACGGTGGGCTCCAGGGGGCACCTCCCCACAGCGCCCCCTGCCCTGAAGGGGAGGCATCCAGGGCCCGTCGCGCTGCAGGACCCTGGAGGGGTGGGCACCTCTGTCCTCCTGGGGCGCTGGCCCACTTGTTGGAGAGGTAAACTGAGGCTGGGCGGAGGCACTCTGCCCCACCCTTAGGCACAGCTCACAGGGACCATGACAGCAAGCAGCAGCCCGCCCCACAGGGGTCACCTCCCTGGCATTGGCTGCCCAGGGCCGGCCGGTGGGCGGGGAGCGGGAGGAGGAGAAGGAGGAGAAGGAGGAGGAGGAGGAGCAGGAGGAGGAGGAGGAGGAGCAGGAGGAGCAGAGCTGGCTCGGCCGTTCCTGGGCAGCCTCCACTGCTCCTTGGGGAGCGGCAGGTGTCGGGCGCCGGGAAGGAGCAGGCAGGTAGGTGCCCCTGCCCTCAGCTCCCGGTGGGGGTGGGGGGCGGAGGGGAGGGGCGGCCCGCGGCCCCGGGGTGGTGGGGGCCGTGACCCTCAGCGACCCTCCTGGGTTCGAGCCCACAGCCGTTCCCGGGGACCCCGAGTGTGCAGTGGGTGGAGGGGCCATCGGGGGAGGGGGCTGGGCCCGGGCCGGTCGGGGGCTGGGGTCACCTGCGGGCTCTGCCGCACCAGGCCCTCTCGGGCGGCCCGGACGAGGGGGGCCGGCGGACACGGCTGAGCCCCTCAGGACGGTGGCTCCGGGCATGTCGGACCCCGGCCGCCCCCCCCCCCCCCCCACCGCTCGGGGAACAAGGGGACATTGAGCACCGCACCTGCTCATGCAAATCCCGGTTTTGCATCTCCTGCCCTCGGCCCATTTGCCTGGCACCTGCCCTGTGCCCCCCACGTCCCCTTCCGACCCCGGAACCGAGGTCCAGGCCGAAGCCGGGGGTGGGGGGCTGAGGGCTGCTGGCTGCGGCCTCCACACCGGCTACAGGCGGCTGCCCCAGAGGAGGGGCCGGGGAGACCCCGGACCCCAGCAGGGCTGTCCCGCCTGACCCCCCACCCAGCACACGGCACCGTCCAGCCTCTGAGCCTGCACCCCATACCCTCCGGGAGGGGCTCAGAGCTGAGCGCCCAGCTTGGGGCGTGGTCCCCTGACATGGACAGACACAGCCCTGCTGGCAGCCAGGCAGGTCAGGGCTGATGGGAGTGAGGGGCGCCCTGGCCCCTAACCGCACCCTCGCTGCACGGAGCCCACCCCTGCCTCCCTGCCTGGATATTGGGGTAGAAGACTGTCCCCCCAAATTCATGGCCACCTGACACCTTACTTGGAGAGAGGGCCTGTCCCCGTGAGGGCTCGGAGGCCGCCTCCCGAGGGGCCGGCGTGAGGGCAGGGTCCCTGTGAGGGGCCCCCCGGGCCCAGGGTGGCCGTGAGGACAGAGGCAGAGACGGGGTTCACGCAGCCCGCACCCCGGAAGGAGCGCCAGGGTCCCAGGAGCCGGGAGGGCGGGAAGGACCCCCCCCCCCCCGGAGCCTCAGGGGTGTGGCCGGGGCAGCTGGGTGCTGGGGGGCCGCCCCAGGGTGCAGCGTGAGGGCCACCCCAGCCTGGCCCTGAGTCCGCTGGGGGTGGGGGTGGGGCATGGGGACTCCACTCCCCTCCCCGGCCCGGCTCCTCCCCCTTTGCTCTGGGCGAGTCCTCACCTGAGGGCGTTTCCGCTGGTTTTAGGGAGCGGAACCGGGAGGGAGAGGGGAACACAGATGAGAGAGACATCGATGGGCTGCCTCCTGCTCACACCGGACCAGGGCTGGGAACCTACTCCCGAGGGACATGCACTTGGCCGGAATGGAACCCGGGACCTTTCAGCCTGCTGGCTGGCGCTCTAGCCACTGAGCCACACCAGCCAGGGCCCCGGCTCTGGTACCAAAGCTCCTGGGGCCAGGCTGCTGGGCCTCGGGGGTGCGTGGGCACAGCGTGGGCACAGGCACCAGCCCGCCCGCCCGCCCCGAGGCCTCTGAGGATAACTGAGTGCCCGCCGAGGCCATAACCACTGGCTCACACCGGCCACTGAGCGCCAAGCACAGCTGCTCGGGGCTCCGGACCGGGACTCCCACGTGGGGGTCGCAGGGCCGCGCCCCGGACGGCCCTTCCCGCCTCTGTGGGCTCTGGGCCCGGCACCCTCTGCCTCCGCGGTACCGAGCCCCAGGCCTGGGGAGCCTCGCCATGGCTCACCTTCAGACCCCCCAACAGGTGCCGGACCCACCGAGGGACATGGCGGGGGCCCACGGCGAGGAGTCCCCACCCGGCCTGAGCCGCCCCCCCAAAACCGGGGGCGCGGGGACCGGGCGGGGGCCCGGCCTGTGCCGGGGCGAGATCGAGTTCGGGGGGTCTGGGAAGAAGAGAGGCCGGGTAAGCGCCCACCCCCCCATCCCACACCCACACCTCATCCCACACCCCACACCCATAACCCCATCCCCCATCCCCACCCCCCAACCCACACCCCACCCCATCCCCACTCCCCAACCCACACCCCACCACACACCCCCACCCCCCATCCCCACCCCCAATCCCCACACCCACATCCCACACCCCACACCCACAACCCACACCCACACCCCCACCCCCCAATCCCCACCCCCCAGTCCCCACCCCACACCCACATCCCACCCCCTATCCCCTCCCCCACCCTTCCCCCACCCCCACCCCCACCCCCTACACCCCGGTGACCCAGCCCCACAGGATCATGGGAACCTGGCCCCTTCCATCCAGCCCTCCCCACCCCAGCCCTCCCCCATCCAAAGCAGAGCCAGGCCCAGACTGGGGAGGGACCACATGTCACACACAGCCTCCGGCTGCCGTCCGCCCCCTCCCTGCCCAGTGCCCCCTCCCTGCCCTGCGCCCCCTCCCTGCCCTGCGCCCCCTCCCTGCCCTGCGCCCCTCCCTGCCCTGCGCCCCCTCGCGCCCCCTCCCTGCCCTGCGCCCCCTCGCGCCCCCTCAGCGCCCGCCCAGACCCAGCGCCTGCCTCCCCCTCCCCCCGCAGTTTGTGAAGGTGCCGAGCAGCGTGGCCCCGTCTGTGCTCTTCGACCTCCTGACGGCCGAGTGGCACCTGCCGGCCCCCAACCTGGTGGTGTCCCTGGTGGGCACCGAGCGGCCCGAGGCCATGAAGTCCTGGCTGCGCGACGTGCTGCGCAAGGGGCTGGTGAAGGCGGCCCAGAGCACGGGTGAGCCCTCCCACGGCCCCTCTCTCCCTCCGGCCCCCCCTCCCACGGCCCTCCCTCCGGCCCCTCTCTCCCTCCGGCCCCCCCTCCCACGGCCCTCCCACGGCCCCTCTCTCCCTCCAGCTCCTCCCTCCCACAGCCCTCCCTCTGGCCCCTCTCTCCCTCCGGCCCCTCTCTCCCTCTGGCCCCCCCTCCCACGGCCCTCCCTCCGGCCCCTCTCTCCCTCCGGCCCCCCCCTCCCACGGCCTGAGCGGGGAGTACTCTGGGGCACGGCGAGGGGCCGAGGGTCACCCCGGGCCCAGAGCCGCCCCGGCCCTCACTGCTGGGCCACAGGCCTCAGGGAGACGCCCTGTGGCCCACATGCGCCCCCGCCCTCTGCCTCTGCTGGTCAGCTCCCGTGTGGCTCAGGCTGCAGAGCCGCTGTCAGTCCACCTGCACCCGGGCGGCTGCGGCAGAGGAGGGCCAGGCGGGCAGACAGAGCCCGGCCTCCTCACACTGGCCAGTGCCCGGGGGCGGCTGGGCGGGCAGCTTGGCGGAGGCCCTGCAGTGGGGGGGGGGGGGACCGGCGGTGGGGGGATCCGGCAGTGGGGCGCCCTGCAGTGGGGGGCCCTGCAGTGGGGGGGGGGACCGGCGGTGGGGGGCCCTGCGGTGGGGGGCCCGGCAGTGGGGGGCCCTGTGGTGGGGGGCCGGCGGTGGGGGGCCCTGAGGTGGGGGGGCCGGCGGTGGGGGGCCCTGCGGTGGGGGGGCCGGCGGTGGGGGCCCTGTGGTGGGGGGCCCTGCGGTGGGGGGGCCGGCGGTGGGGGGCCGGCGGTGGGGGCCCTGTGGTGGGGGGCCCGGCGGTGGGGGGCCCTGCGGTGGGGGGACCGGGGACCTGGCCGCCGGCACAGTGAGCCCCCCCCCCGCCCCGCAGGCGCCTGGATCCTGACCAGCGGGCTCCGCGTGGGCCTCGCCCGGCACGTGGGGCAGGCGGTGCGGGACCACGCGCTGGCCAGCACGTCCGCCGAGGCCCGCGTGGTGGCCGTGGCCTTCGCCTCGCTGGGCCGCGTGCTGCACCGCCAGCTGCTGGACCAGGCCCCGGTGAGCGCCCGCCGGGGTCCCCCACCCCGTCCCCCGCCGGGCTGTGCCCCCGTCCTGCCCCCCAGGCTGTGCCCCCCCACCCCCGTGGCTGTGTCCCCCCTACCCCCCTGGCTGTGTCCTCGCCCCGCCCCCTGGCTGTGCCCCTGCCCCGCCCCCTGGCTGTGTCCCCGCCCCGCCCCCTGGCTGTGCCCCCCTGGCTGTGCCCCCCCCACCCCCCTGGCTGTGCCCCCGCTCTCCTGGCTGTGCCCTCCCGTCCTGCCCCCCTGGCTGGGCCCCCGCCCCGCCCCCCTGGCAGTGCTCCCCCCCACCCCCCTGGCTGTGCCCGGGGTAGGGGGGCACGGCTGGCCGGCTCTCCGAGTGCTCAGGCCAGGAGCACAGCCCCGGCGGGGAGGGGGCACGGCCGGGGCAGAGCCTGCTGGCCGGCTCACCGTGTGCTCGGGCCAGGAGCACAGCCCCGTCCACTACCCCGCGGACGAGGGCGGCGGCCAGGGCCCCCTCTGCGCGCTGGACAACAGCCTCTCCCACTTCGTGCTGGTGGAGCCGGACGCGCCGGGCTCGGGGGACGGGGCCATGGAGCTGTGGCTGAGGCTGGAGAAGCACATCTCGGAGCAGAGGACGGGCTACGGGGGTGAGCACCCGGAGGCCGGGCCCACTGTGGCGCGGAGTGGCGGGGCGGGAGGACCCCGGGCGGTGGGAGGGGAGGACTCGCTGCCAGGAGCCGCGGCAGCACCATGTCTGCTGGGCCTTCCGGCCAGGGCTCAGCCAGGGCTCCGGCCAGGGCCCAGACCAGGGCCCAGACCAGGGCTCAGACCAGGGCTCAGACCAGGCTCGGCCAGGGCTCGGCCAGGGCTCGGCCAGGGCTCAGCCAGGGCTCAGACCAGGGCTCCGGCCAGGGCTCCGGCTTTGGGAAGTGAGGTTTGCCGGTTCCCAAGGCCTGTTCCCACCGCTGCCACCAGGGGGCAGCGCCGCCCAGGGCTCAGGTGCCCGGGCCTTGGGAGCGGGATTTGCTAAGAAACGCCACTTATAACAAGACCCCGAACCGCTCATGGCATGGATCCCTGAGCACTCTAAGGGTGAAACACGGCCCGGCGCTCAAACCGCTGCCAGGTGGGCCGGGCACGCCTGGCTGAGCCGTGCCGCCTGAGGTCTGTCAGGAGGGGCCCGGGGAGCCCCCACCGGGAGCCCCCAGGGCCAGGCGTCTGGGGGAGCCGCCTCTCTGGTCCGGGTTTGGGGCCGGGTGCCCCAGGCCTCCTTGACCCCCTCGCTCATCGTGGGAACAGCCTGGACACGCAGGGCCGGCCGGGGGTCACTGCGTGTGAACAGCCATGGGGAGGGGGTGGGGGGAGGACGGGTCCTTGTCCCGGTGACGGGGCCTCGGGCACGGCCCGGCGTCAGCCTGCAGCCCTCGCGCCGCCGGGGCCTCCGCCGCCGTTGGCTGGGACACGGGCTCCGGCCCGGCCCCGGGGCCTCACGGCCGCTCCCCCACAGGCACCGGCAGCATCCAGATCCCCGTGCTCTGCCTGCTGGTCAACGGGGACCCCAGCGCCCTGGAGGTAGGGGCCTGGCGGGGGGCCCGGGGCCGCGCCGGGGCACCGGCTGACGCGGCGTCTCCCTGCGCCCCCAGAGGATGGCCCGGGCCGTGGAGCAGGCCGCACCCTGGCTGGTGCTGGCGGGCTCGGGCGGCATCGCCGACGTGCTGGCGGCCGTGCTGGCCCAGCCGCACCTGCTGGTGCCCCAGGTGGCCGAGAAGCAGCTGCGGGAGAAGTTCCCGGGTGAGCACTTCTCCTGGGAAGACGTGCTGCACTGGACCAAGCTGGTGAGCCCGGCCCGGCCGGGAGGGACCTGCTGCCACGTACCCCTCCCCCCGTGCACCCATCCAGCCCCCGTGCAACCACTCCAGCCCCTGTGCACCCCACCCCGTGCACCCACTCCAGCCCCCATGCATCCCCCTCCAGCCCCCGTGCACCCACTCCAGCCCCTGTGCACCCCTCCAGCTCCCGTGCACCCCTTCCAGCCCCCGGGCACTCCCTCCAGCCCCCGTGCACCCCTCCAGCCCCTGGGCACCCCCTCCAGCCCCCGTGCACCCCTCCAGCCCCCGTGCACCCCTCCAGCCCCCGTGCACCCACTCCAGCCCCTGTGCACCCCCCCAGCCCCTGTGCACCCCACCCCGTGCACCCCCCCAGCCCCTGTGCACCCCTCCAGCCCCCGTGCACCCCTCCAGCCCCCGTGCACCCCTCCAGCCCCCGTGCACCCCTCCAGCCACCGTGCACCCCTCCAGCCCCCGTGCACCCCCCCAGCCCCCGTGCACCCTTACAGCCCCTGTGCACCCCCTCCAGCCCCCGTGCACCCCTCCAGCCCCTGTGCACCCCACCCCGTGCACCCCCCCAGCCCCTGTGCACCCCTCCAGCCCCCGTGCACCCCTCCAGCCCCCGTGCACCCCTCCAGCCCCCGTGCACCCCTCCAGCCCCCGGGCACCCCCTCCAGCCCCTGTTCACCCCCTCCAGTTCCCGTGCACCCCCTCCAGCCCCCGTGCACCCCCTCCAATCCCCGTGCACCCCCCTAGCCCCCATGTACCCCCTCCAGCCCCCGTGGACCCCCTCCAGTCCCCATGCATCCAGCCCCCGTGCACCCCCTCCAGCCCTCGTGCACCCCTTCCAGCCCCCGTGCACCCCTCCAGCCCCCGTGCACCCCCTCCAGCCCCCGTGCACCCCCTCAGCCCCCGTGCACCCCCTCCAGCCCCCGTGCACCCCTTCCAGCCCCCGTGCACCCCTCCAGCCCCCGTGCACCCCCTCCAGCCCCCGTGCACCCCCTCCAATCCCCGTGCACCCCCCTAGCCCCCATGTACCCCCTCCAGCCCCCGTGCACCCCCTCCAGTCCCCATGCATCCAGCCCCCGTGCACCCCCTCCAGCCCCCGTGCACCCCCTCCAGCCCCCGTGCACCCCTTCCAGCCCCCGTGCACCCCTCCAGCCCCCGTGCACCCCCTCCAGCCCCCGTGCACCCCCTCCAATCCCCGTGCACCCCCCTAGCCCCCATGTACCCCCTCCAGCCCCCGTGCACCCCCTCCAGTCCCCATGCATCCAGCCCCCGTGCACCCCCTCCAGCCCCCGTGCACCCCTTCCAGCCCCCGTGCACCCCTCCAGCCCCCGTGCACCCCCTCCAGCCCCAGGGCACCCCCTCAGCCCCTGTGCACCCCCTCCAGCCCCCGTGCACCCCTTCCAGCCCCCGTGCACCCCTCCAGCCCCCGTGCACCCCCTCCAGCCCCTGTGCACCCCCTCCAGCCCCCATGCACCCCTCCAGCCCCCGTGCACCCCTCCAGCCCCAGTGCACCCCCTCAGCCCCCGTGCACCCCCTCCAGTCCCCGTGCACCCCCCCAGCCTCCTTGCACCCCCCCAGCCCCCATGCATCCCCCTCCAGCCCCCGTGTACCCTCCAGTCCCCGTGCACCCCCCCAGCCCCCTTGCACCCCCCAGTCCCCATGCATCCCCCTCCAGCCCCCGTGCACCCCCCCAGCCCCCGTGCACCCCCTCCAATCCCCGTGCACCCCCCTAGCCCCCATGTACCCCCTCCTGTCCCCATGCACCCCTCCGGCCCCCGTGCACCCCTCCAGCCCCCATGCACCCCCTCCAGCTCCCGTGCACCCCTCCAGCCCCCGTGCACCCCCTCCAGCCCCCATGTACCCCCTCCAGTCCCCGTGCACCCCCCTAGCCCCCGTGTACCCCCTCCAGCCCCCATGTACCCCCTCCAGCCCCCGTGCACTCCCTCCAGCCCCCGTGCACCCCCTCCAGCCCCCGTGCACCCCCTCCAGCCCCCGTGCACCCCCTCCAGCCCCCGTGCACCCCCTCCGGTCCCCATGCACCCCCTCCGGGCTGGCCAGCCCTGGGAGCTCCGTGCCCCTCCCACCAGACGGCCCAGCCCCTTCGGATGCAGAGCCCCAAACTCCATCGGGTCCGGGCCCTGGAGCGGCCCCTGTGGCAGTGGTTCTGTGCCAGGC
Source organism: Pipistrellus pygmaeus (assembly GCA_949987585.1). Lineage (NCBI taxonomy): Eukaryota > Metazoa > Chordata > Mammalia > Chiroptera > Vespertilionidae > Pipistrellus > Pipistrellus pygmaeus. The sequence continues at coordinate 512,679 of OX465311.1, read as the reverse complement.
CCGTGGGGTCAGGCACACAGGGTGACAGCTGGCAGTCTGGGCTGGGGACCCTGCCTCACACACCACCCAGAGCTGCCCAGGGCCTGCCCTCTCCCTGCCCTCTGCCCCGCCCTGACCTCTGCCCTGCCCTCTGCCCCGCCCCGCCCCTGGCCCCTCCGTGTCCGCCAGCTGCAGTGCATCGCCTCGCACCCGCACCTGCTCACCGTGCACGACTTCGAGCAGGAGGGCTCCGCGGAGCTGGACACGGCCATCCTCAAGGCGCTGGTGAAAGGTGAGGCAGCCAGCCTGCCCCTGGGGCCCGGGGGCTTTCTGCTGGAGACGAGCTCATGCCGGGGGCTGACACTGGCAGCCGGTCCTGAGGCTGCGCCCCCGCCCGCAGCCTGCAAGAGCCACAGCCAGCAGGCGCAGGACTACCTGGACGAGCTGAAGCTGGCCGTGGCCTGGGACCGCGTGGACATCGCCAGGAGCGAGATCTTCAACGGCGACGTGGAGTGGAAGGTGCCCTGCCCGGGGCCGGGGGTGGGCGGGGGGGGGGTGGGGGGGTGGGAGGCGGCGTCCTGAGGGCCAGGCCCCCTCTCCCCGGGCCGCCACGGGGGGACCGAGCATCAGGTGGCTCCTCGGCTCCCCAGCCCCCGCCCCAGGGAGCCTGCCCACAGCCAGGTCGTGGCACCCGCAGCTGCCCGCGCCCAAGCCCGGAGCCCCGAGCCGTCGCGCTCTCCCAGGGCGCCGGGTGCCGGGAGCGGGGTGCAGAGGCCCCGCCCAGCCTCACCCGTGCCCGCTCTGCCCCCCCCCCCCCCCGCGGCGCAGTCCTGCGACCTGGAGGAGGCCATGATGGACGCGCTGGTGAGCGACAAGCCGGAGTTCGTGCGGCTCTTCGTGGACCACGGCGCGGACGTGGCGGACTTCCTGACGTACGGGCGGCTGCAGCAGCTGTACCGGGCCGTGCCGCCCAAGAGCCTGCTCTTCTCGCTGCTGCAGCGCAAGCTGGAGGAGGGCCGCCCGGCGCTGCCCGCCCAGGGGCCGCCCCCGGGGCCGCCCGCCTTCTCGCTGCAGGAGGTGGCCCGCGTGCTCAAGGACTTCCTGCACGACGCCTGCCGCGGGCTCTACCAGGTGGGCGGGGGGGGGGCGGGGGAAGCGGGCTCTACCAGGTGGGCGGGGGGGGGGGCTCTACCAGGTGGGCGGGGGGGGGGGGAGCTCTACCAGGTGGGCGGGGGGGGGCGGGCTCTACCAGGTGGGCGGGGGGGGGGGCTCTACCAGGTGGGCGGGCGGGGGGGGGGCGGGCTCTACCAGGTGGGCGGGCGGGGGGGGGGCGCGGGCTCTACCAGGTGAGTGTGTGGGGGGGGTCAGCAGGGCCACGCCAAGGGCTGACCCCCGCCGTCCCGCAGGGGGGGGCCCCGGCCCGCCGGCCCGCCGGCCAGAGGTGGCAGCTGGACCTGAGCCAGCGGAGCGAGAACCCATGGCGGGACCTGTTCCTGTGGGCCGTGCTGCAGAACCGCCACGAGATGGCCACCTACTTCTGGGCCATGGTGAGCGGCGGCCGCAGGGCCCGGCCACGGGTCCCCCAGCTCCCCGGGCCCGGGGCGGGCAGGTGGCCGCAGCCTCCTCAGACCCTCTCCCAGGGCCAGGAGGGCGTGGCCACCGCTCTGGCCGCCTGCAAGATCCTCCGTGAGATGGCACACCTGGAGGCGGAGGCCGAGGTGGACCGCGGCTCCCGAGGGGCGTCCTACGAGCAGCTGGCCCTGGGTGAGCCCCCGCCCGGCCTGGGGACCCTCCTGGGCCTGCGGGCCTCTCCCCGGGGGCCTGGCCATCCCCACGAGGACCACGCCCAGAGCCACAGCCACGCCGGCGCCTGGGCCCTGTGGTGGGAGGGGCGCCAGGGGACTGAGACCCCCAGGGTCCCTGGGGAGACAGGGGGCGGGTGGACGCCCCGCAGAGCGGAGCCTGGGCCCTGTGGTGGGAGGGGCGCCAGGGGACTGAGACCCCCAGGGTCCCTGTGGAGACAGGGGGCGGGTGGGGATGCCCCGGCAGAGCGGAGCCTGGGTGCTGTGGTGGGAGGGTCCCTGGGGAGACAGGGGCCGGGCGGACGCCCCGCAGAGCGGCGCCTGGCGGCAGCGCTCCCCGCAGGCCTCTTCTCCGAGTGCTACCACAACAGCGAGGACCGGGCCTTCGCCCTGCTGGTGCGCCGCACCCACTCCTGGAGCCGCACCACCTGCCTGCACCTGGCCACCGAGGCCGACACCAAGGCCTTCTTCGCCCACGAAGGCGTGCAGGTGAGCGGCGGCGGGCGGGGCGGCCGGCGGGCGGCAGGTGCCCTCTGGCCCCTCCCCCCCGCCAGCAGCCGCCCTCGCTCTCAGTCCCAGCCTCAGGGTGGGTCCCCGTCCCCGTGCCTGCGGCCCCAGCCCGCCCCCCGCACAGCTCAGAGGTCCCTGCCGCGGGGATGGAGGCCGGGCAGGCTGGGCGCCAGCGGGCGGGAGGGTGTGCCCGGCACGGGGCACACAGGGCAGCAGCGAAGGCCAGCGGCGGCGGGCGCTCTGTTGCAGGCCTTCCTGACCAAGATCTGGTGGGGGGACATGGCCGCGGGCACGCCGGTGCTGCGGCTGCTGGGCACCTTCCTGTGCCCAGGGCTGCTCTACACCGGCCTCATCGCCTTCAGGTGCGTGGGCGGGGCGGGGTGGGGCAGCGGGGGCGGGGCTCCGGTCCAGGGCCCATGCGGGTCCCAAGGGCCCCCACCCGCATGCCTCCCCGGGCACCCAGATCCCCTGCTGGAGCCCCTTGAGGCCCTCGCGTGGCCTGAGGGTGCCCTGTGCTTGCAGCCAGGAGGCCCCGCAGCGGCCGGGCCGGGAGGACCTGCGGGAGCTGGACAGCCTGGACGCGGAGGAGAAGAGCCTGCTGGGCGGCCCCGGCGGCGGGTGCGGCTGGAGCGGGAGGGAGGGGGCAGGGGCGAGTCTCCGGGCCGGCCCTGCCTCACGCTGTGCCCCCTTTGCCGACAGGCTGGGGGCGCCGGCGGAGCCTCGGGGGACGCAGGGCCGCCGGGACCGGCGGGCGGCCTTCCTGCCCACGCGCTGGCGGCAGTTCTGGGGCGCCCCCGTGACCGTGTTCCTGGGGAACGTGCTCATGTACTTCGCCTTCCTCTTCCTGTTCACCTACGTCCTGCTGGTGGACTTCCGGCCGCCCCCCCAGGGGCCGTCCGGGCCTGAGGTCACCCTGTACTTCTGGGTCTTCACCCTCGTGCTGGAGGAGGTCCGGCAGGTAAGCGGTGGGCCCGTCCCAGCCACTGAGCCCCCGTCCCGGCCCCTGAGCCCCATCCCGGCCGCCGAGCCCCCGTCCCAGCCGCCGAGCCCCCGTCCCAGCCGCCGAGCCCCCGTCCCAGCCCCTGAGCCTTGTCCCAGCCGCCAAGCCCCCGACCCAGACCCCTGAGCCCCCATTCCAGCCCCCGAGCCCCCATTCCGAGTCCCCGTCCCGGCCGCTGAGCCCCCGTCCCGGCCCCTGAGCCCCGTCCTGGCCACTGAGCCCCCGTCCCAGACCCCTGAGCCCCATCCCGGCCGCCGAGCCCCGTCCTGGCCCCTGAGCCCCGTCCCGGCCCCGAGCCCCTGTCCCGGCCCCGAGCCCCTGTCCTGGCCGCCGAGCCCCCGTCCCGTCCGCTGAGCCCCGTCCCAGACCCCTGAGCCCCTGTCCCGGCCCCGAGCCCCCGTCCCAGACCCCTGAGCCCCAGCCCGGCCGCTGAGCCCCATCCCAGCTCCAGGCTGAGTGCGCCCGGTGCCCTGTGTCCTGCGCCCCAGCTGCTCGGGGCTGTGGGGAGGAGGAAGGCGCTGCAGCGAGGGCCTGTCTGCCTGGCCAGGGCTTCTTCACGGACGAGGACACGCAGCTGGGGAAGCAGCTCACGCTGTACGTGGAGGACAACTGGAACAAGTGCGACATGGTGGCCATCTTCCTGTTCGTCGTGGGCGTCACCTGCAGGTCTGGGCCGGGCGGCCGCGGGGCGGGGCAGGCGGGGCAGGCGGAGCCTCCTGGGCTCGGGACCCGCTCCCCCTCCGCCTGGCTGTCTGGGGCCCTCGCCCCCGGCAGCGGCAGCCCTCCAGCCCGCCGTGCCCCCAGGATGCTGCCCACGGCCTTCGAGGCTGGCCGCGCCGTCCTCGCCATCGACTTCATGGTGTTCACGCTCCGCCTCATCCACATCTTCGCCATCCACAAGCAGCTGGGCCCCAAGATCATCATCGTGGAGCGGATGGTGCGCCCCGGCCGGCCCGGCCTGGGGAGGGGGGCCCGGCCCGGGGAGGGGGGCCCGGCCTGGGGGAGGGGGGCCCCGCCTGGGGGAGGGCAGCCTGGCCTGGGGAGGGCGGCCCGTGGCCTGGGGGAGGGGGACCCGGCCCGGGGAGGGGGGCCCGTGGCCTGGGGAGGGCGGCCCGTGGCCTGGGGCGGGCGGCCCGGGGGAGGGGGGGCCCGGCCTGGGGAGGGGGGCCCGGCCCGGGGAGGGGGGCCCAGCCTGGGGGAGGGGGGCCCGGACCTGGGGGTCGGTGGCCCTGGCCTGGCTGACGATGTCCCCCCCCAGATGAAGGACGTCTTCTTCTTCCTCTTCTTCCTGAGCGTGTGGCTGGTGGCCTACGGCGTGGCCACCCAGGCGCTGCTGCACCCGCACGACGGGCGCCTGGAGTGGGTGTTCCGCCGCGTGCTCTACCGGCCCTACCTGCAGATCTTCGGGCAGATCCCCCTGGACGAGATCGACGGTCAGCAGGCCGGGGCGGGCACTGGGGCGGGCACCCTGCGGGGCAGTGACCGAGGCTCCTCCTGAGACCAGCCCTGAGCGTCGAGCAGGGCCTTCCTGAGCAGCCAGGCGGCACGGCCGACCTCAGGCCTGGGCTGGACACAGGCACCCGGAGGCTGGAGGGGGCCGGGGCCGGTCTGGGTATGCACACGGCGGGGCCACCCCCATCCGCCCTGACCATGGCCGGGGTCTGGGCTCCGCTGGCCGGCCCCACGCCCCTGGGCCTCCGCCCTCCTGCACGACCCCGCTGGGCAGCGAGTGTCCTGTCACCTCCCCACCCAGGGCCCCGGCCCGGCCCAGGCCCCCCACTGTGCGCCTCCCCCCTCCCAGGGCCCCTGTCCCAGGACCTCTATCCCAGGCCCCCACTGTGCGCCTTCCCTGTGGGGGGTGGGGAGGCTGCCCTGTGCCTGGCGGGGCCAGGGTGAGCTCTGAGCAATTCCCACAACGGGGACCAGGTGGGGAGCCAGCTGCCGGCCGTGAGCGGCAGGAGAGGCGGGTGGGGACGGAACAGCAGCAGGGCCCGGGGTGGGTGGCAGTCTGTGAGGGGGAGGGGAGAGGTGGGCACACAGCCCCAGGCACTCCTGGGCAGTCACCGGCTCACTGGGTCGCAGAGGCTCACCCTGACCATCTAATGAGGCGGGACCGCGGGTAAATATTTGCCCGGAGAACGGCGCGTGACGGAGCCACAGGCGGCAGGAAGGGGGCCGCCATGGCCGTGCCCCCCGCCGGCGCCAAGGCCGGCTCTGCGGGCTGTTTCCCAGCCCTGCACCTCCTGTGTTTGCTCACCCTCAGCCTGGTTTTCCAGGCCATTAGCTCAGAGCGCTGCCCTCGCCGTGGCCCGACTGGGGAGGGCGCCGCGACCCCAGGCAGGAGGTGAGCCAGGGGCCTCCAGTGTGAGGTGGGGGGCACTCCAGCCCCAGACCACATCCCTGGACGCCGGTCCCACGCAGGCTGGTCCGGGGGAGTGGTGTGGCATGGGGCCCCTGGGAGGCCCAGGGCCTGAGGCTCCGAGGGTCCGAGCCCTCCTGAGGCCTGACCGGCCGCCGTGCTGGGCGGGCAGACCCGCACGGAGGGCCCGGATCAGGGCTGCCGCCCCGGTGAGCCCGCCAGGCTGCGGTGACAGGAGGGCCGGAGGGAAACCGAGGCCCGGCAAGAGGGGCCTGCTGGGCTGTGACCGGAGGAGTTAATTTGCAGCCCGGCCCGGTGGCGCCGGGTGAGCAGGAAGCTCCGGTCTCATTACCGGAGCTGCTCTCATGAGATTTACAGCTTCACAAACACAGCCCCCGGGAACCGGCCGGAGAGGCAGCGGAGGGAGGTCGCTGTGCTGCCCGGGTCACCCGGGGGAGGGGAGAGGGGCACAGTGAGGAAGGCATGGCACACGCGTGCCCAGTGGTGGGGACACGGCACACGGACCTCCGAGTCGCCTGCCAACAGCTCCTCGGCCCTGCAGGCTGAGCAGGCCTCCCCACGGGCTCCCCACGAGGGACGAGGGGCCTGAGCACCTGGGACCCACGGCCGCCCTCCTGTGCCGAGGGCTGGGCTGGGGCCAGGGCGGGCACGGCCTTTCCCAGATGTGCTCCCCAGACGGAACTGGTGTCAGAAAAGCCCTGGGAAGTCCTGCCCCAGGGACTGCCCCGCCAGCTCCCCTCCCGTGGCTCGGGCAGAGCCTCGGGGACCGAGCACAGGAACGGGGGGCGGCATTCACCCCGGAGCAGACACCGGGCCTCCGCCCTCAGGCCTATGCCCTCCCCGTGGCCGCCAGCTGGCCTGGGGTGTCCCGTGATGGGACTTCCGGAGCGCCGGTGGGGGTCACCCTGCCAGGCCCTCACCCCCGGGGGCGGCCACCAGGAAGCAGATGGCCGCCCGCCAGCAGCCCCCCCTTTCAGAGGCCCGCGTGAACTGCTCGGCCCACCCGCTGATGCCCGAGGGCTCCCCCGCCTGCCCCAACCTCTACGCCAACTGGCTGGTCATCCTGCTGCTCGTCACCTTCCTGCTGGTCACCAACGTGCTGCTCATGAACCTGCTCATCGCCATGTTCAGGTGCCGGCCCGGCCTGCGCCCCATGGCGGGCGGGAGGTCACCCTGGGCCTGGACCCACGGGGGAGGTCACCCCGGACTGGAATCCCAGGGGAGGTCACCCCGGATCTGGGCCCCATGGCGGGAGGTCACCCCAGACCTGGGCCCCAAGAGGGAGGTCACCCCGGACCTGGGCCCCACAGGGGAGGTCACCCTGGACCGGGCCCCCAGGGGAGGTCACCCCCACACCAGCAGGGCTGGGGCCTTCGGAGGCTGAGGCCATGGAGGTGTCGGGGGGCAGCGGGGTCAGGGGAAGCCCCCTGATGAGTGCCCCCACGTCAGACTCCCCCCAGAACCATGGGGGAGCCGAGGAGAGGGGCCAGGCTCTGAGGGCCCCTGCTCCGGCCTGCAGCTCCACCTTCCAGATGGTGCAGGGCAACGCGGACACGTTCTGGCGGTTCCAGCGCTACCACCTCATTGTGGAGTACCAGGAGCGCCCCGCCCTGGCCCCGCCCTTCATCCTGCTCAGCCACCTGGGCCTGGCACTGCAGAGGGCCTTCCGCAAGGAGGCGGGGCAGAAGCGGGCACGCCTGGGTGAGGCCGCCTGGGGGCGGCAGGAGGGAGGGGCACTGTGTCCGGCCGGGCGGCTGCACTGTTGGGGGACGGGAGGGGGGGCGGGGGGCTGGGGCTGAGCACCCCGGTGTGGGCTCCCGCTGAGCTGCCCCGGCTCCCTGCCTTCCGGGCACTGCTCCGAGGCCCACCTGCCGCTTCCAGAGAGAGACCTGCCGGAGCCCCTGGACCAGAAGGTGGTGACGTGGGAGGCGGTGCAGAAGGAGAGCTACCTGAGCAGGCTGGAGCGCAGCCGGCGGGACAGCGAGGCCGAGGTGCTGCGGAGGACCGCCCACAGGTGCGGGCCGCCGGGCGGGGCCTCTGCACTAGGAGGAGCTGGACGCCGAGGCTGCCTGAGGCTCGGGCTATGGCGGGTCTCGAGGGCCCAGCACCCGCCTCCTGGCCCCGAACAGGGCTCTGCTGGGCCTTGCCTGCCCCGTACTCGGGGGCCAAGGGCCAGTACGTGTGGTGTCCTCCCTGCTCTGGGGTCTCCAAACGGAAGCCCGCCTTTCGCCTGCCCCCCTGGTGTCCCAGGTGGTGCACCCGACCTCCTGAGCCCTCGGTGCCTGTGCCAGCGGGCGGGACGGTCCTGCCCCGGGGAGGGCGCAGCAGCGCGGAGGCGAGGGGCAGAGGCCCACCCAAAGGCCTGGGCGGCAGGACGAGGGGGGACGGAGAGCCCCGATTCGGAGGCCCCATGGCCAACGGTGGCTGGTGCCCCTGCTCTCCACAGGGTGGAGGTCATAGCCAAGCAGCTCGGGGGGCTGAGAGAGCAAGAGAAGCGCATCCGGGGCCTGGAGTCACAGGTGGGCGGCCAACCAGACCCCGCCCCTCCGGCTAAGCCGCACCTGGCGGGGCTCAGCACCCCCTGCCAGCTGTCACTGAGAGCGGGGCGCCCTTCCTGGAGGGGCCTGTCCACCCTGCACACCGGAGCCTCACCCTCCGCCCCCTTCCTGCGCCTGCAGCGGGGGTCCTGGCAGGAGAGGGCGGGAGGGGCCTGGGGCTGGGCCTGAGGCTCCCCTGACGCCTCTCCCTCTGCAGGTCAACTACTGCACAGTGCTCCTGGCCTCCGTGGCCGACAGGCTGCCCCCGGGTAGTGGCCAGCACAGTAAGTGTGTCAGGAGGCTATTGTCCTGCCCTGCCGGGCGGGACCCTGCCCCGGATGGCCCTGGCCAAGCCCCTGCCCCAGCCAGGCCTGAGGGCGGTCTCAGACCGGTGTGTGTGTATGTGTGTGTGTGTGTGTGTGTGTGTAGGTCCCAGGCTCCCCGGCGGCCGCCTCTCCCTCCCGTCCCCGCAGTGAGCAGCCCTCCTCCTGCCCCCAGACTCCTGGAACGTGGCCGTGGGGAGCCGGCAGGCCCCCGCTGAGCGCGGAGGGGGCCGGGGGGGCAGAGGCCACCCAGAGCCCGGCCCGCCGCCCTCAGACACCTGAGCCCCTCGGACGTCAGCACACAGCCCTCTCGGAGCCCTAGGCCCAGCCCTGTGGCCCTTAGTTACCCCAGGTCCAACCCACACTGTGCCCCCGCTACTCCCAATGGCTTCATCGAAAGGGACTCCTCACGCCTGCCCAGCACCTGCTGGAGCCTGAGCCGGCCGGCTGGTCTGCACCAGGACAGCGAACGCTCACCAAGCCCCGTCCACCTCCCACCTCGGGGCCACGCCGACCCCCCACAACCTGTTGCCCAATAAACTAACCCCTGACGTGGTGTGGCTGGAGTGCCAGCCCTCAACACGCGTGTGCGTGCTCGCCGTGTGTCGGTCCCACCCCCATCCTCCCAGCAGCTCAGAGGCTGGACTGTGTCCAGCCGGGGAGCTCAGGGCACTGCCCCGCCTGCAGGCGGCTCTACCTGGGACGGGACTGGAGAACAGGCCACACCCGGGCTGCAGCCAGACCCGAGGGCCTGCGAGGCATTCGGGTGGCCGGGCTGCGGACCATGTGCCGTGGGACAGGCTCCCTGGCCCGTGGGTTGGGGGGTCAAGGCTCCCCGCCCCCCCATGCGAGGCGAGGGCCAGCCCCTCAGTCCCTGGGTAAGACCTGCTGCTGCTGAACGGAGGGCCATGATGCTATTAGAAGCTCATGTGGGAGCCCGTGACACTGTCATGACTGTGGCGTGGGAGCCGTGACGTTATTAGAGGCTCATGTGGGAGCCGTGACGCTGTCAAGAGGCTCGCGTGGGAGTGGCCTGCAGGTCCTGGGAGGGGGGAGGGTCTAGAGCGACACGGAGCCAGAGTAAAACCCAAAACCTTTATTGTTCCTCCATGGCACTGCGGGCCCAGCTTCCAGTCCCCTTGGCAAGGTCTCTGCCCAAAGACAGCTGCCTTAGCCAACCAGGCCACGGCGCCACCCACAGGCTGCCCGCCCGGCTCCTGACTGGGCCGGCGCCCTCAGCCCTCAGCCCCAGGGGCCTCGGGAGCCGTGCTCTGGCTCCGGAAGTGGTCTCTACTCCGCTTCCTGCTGCCGTGGAAGCCGACCGTCTCCACCGCCGGGGGGCCTGCCGCCGGCCTGCCAGGGGGGGCCCCCTCGGGCATGTCCACCTCCTGCAGGCCCCCGTGGGGGCCCCCCCACTCCTCGGCCTCGGGGCTCCCGGGCCTGGCCAGGTGGGCCAGCTCCACGGTGCCTTGGGCCCGGCCCGGGGCCCCCGCCTCCGGCTGGCCCCTCTTCCTCTCGGGCCGGGCCTCGGCACGCGGCGGCCTGCAGAAGACCACCCGGCCCTCGCCGCTGCTGGACGGGTCCTGGTTGAAGGAGGGCTCGTAGGCGCTGGGCGCAGCCCCACGCCGGGAGCCCAGGAAGTCCAGGGCGGCCGCCCGGTTGCTCTGCTCGCTGGCTTCGGCCGTGTCCTCCAGGCTGTACCTGGTCCAGCGCTCGGGGTGGGCCACATAGTCGGGCACGGGGGGCACCCGGGGGGGCACGAGGCTCTGCCGGGCTCTGCCCAGGCCCTCTGCTAGGGGCCGGCTGGGGGGCGCCCGGGGCTGCTTGAAGCCCGCACTGTCCCCCAGGCCCGCCTGGCCGGCGGAGGGCACAGCCCGCCCGGCCGCCCCCTCCAGGCAGTCGAAGATGCTCTGGCTGCGCTGGGAGAAGGTGCTGCTGGTGCCCCGCAGGCAGAAAGGCTGCACGGCGGCCGCGGGGGGGCCCCTGGGCGGCGAGGGGGAGCTGTCGGGGCCTGAGTCCCCCTGGGTCTCCCCAGGCGGCAGCTCTGGGGACAGAGCCTCCAGCGGGGCGCTGCCTGGCCAGCTGAGGTCGGAGTCCGAGTCGGAGTCGCTGAGGGAGACGGTGGGCGGAGGCAGGACGTCGTACTCCGTCCCCTGCTCCCCCTCCAGGCCCGGGGAGGCCTCGCCGGCCCCCACCTCAGCCATGTGTCCGGCCGCAGCACACCTAGACCCAGACAGCGTGAGGCCCGGCTCACAGCCCCGCCTCACAGCCCGGCCCGGCGCCCTCCCGGCACACCCTCTCCTCACCTTCCTGTGGGCTGTGTCCTCAACACCAAGTCCCCTGCGAGGCTCTGCGAGGCTGTTCCACGAGGCTGAGGGAGGGGAGGGACGGCTCAGTCAGACCGGACAGTGAATACGAGGGTGGGGGTGGGGGCAAGTGGGTGTGCGCTGGTGCCATGACCCGGGGCTGGTACCATGACCAGTGAGCGGCAGAGGCCAGGTGGTGGTGCCTCCCACCCGCCACCTCACTCAGCACCCACAGGCCAGGGGAGGGCTGGCCTGTCCCACCTCAGCCCCCATCCTGGGCCGCAGCACCCCCAGACCCAAAAGCTAAGTCCAAATGCAGGAGGAAGGGGCCTCCGGGGGCGGAGGTGCAGCAAGCGGCCCGGGCTCCGCTAGGACCCTCCCCACGGGCGCGGCCCCTGCCAGGCCAGCAGGACAGGGGCTCCTGTGCGTGCGGGGAGCTGCCCTGCCAGCTCCCGAGGGGTCTGCGGTCACGTCCTGGGCATCGGACGGTCCCGCTCGGGGAACAGGGCGCGGACCAGAACCCCCAGGAGCCCCGCTGGGAGGAGGCGAGTCCCTGCGGCTCCTGGAGCGACTTCCGGGGGCGCCTCTCCTGCCTCCCGGCCCCCATCCCTGTCCCGGCTGGGCCCGCCCCCCTCACCCCAGGCCACGCGGCCCGGGCGGAGCGCCCCTGCACAAGCCCAGCACCCCGAGGCCCCATCCCCGGGGTCCCCCGGGAAGGAGCACACCCCGCGCTGTCCGCTGGGCCCGGAGGCGCCCGCCCACCACCCCGCCCGGAGAGCGGCCGGACGGCGGGACAGCCGGGGCGGGGGCTCCGAGAACCGGGGGAGCTCAGAGGGCGGCGCCGCGTCCGGGCCGCGGGGCTGGGGACGGGGAGCCGGACCCCGGCTCCCGGGCACCGCTCCCCGCTGGAGGCAGAGCCCGGCTTCCCCGCGGGGTGGGCCCCAGCCGCCCGTGCGCAGCAGGCGCCCCTCCGGAGGCCTGGGTTCCGGGGCCAAGGCCCGGGCCTCACGAGAGTCGCGGACCCAAGGGCCAGGCTGGAAGCCTAGGATTCGAAGAGGCCTCCGCGAGGTGCTACGGGCCCGTGCCGCCGCCGGCGCTCATCACAAACCTGCGGCTTACAGCGGCCCGGCCGTCTCCATCTTGCGTCGTGCTCGGCCCTCTGGGAAACCGAGTCCTTCGCCGGCCGAGCGCCGTAGCTGCTATCCCCGGTGAACTACATCTCCCACAAGACACTGGGGCGGTCCTCCCGAGGCCTATCGGGACAAGTGATCGTTACTCATGCGCTCTCTTGCTGACCTACCCAACCCGGAAATGGCGTCACTGGTTCGCGAAAAGAACCCGGAATTGATTAAAGGGGGCTAGGGGTGGGGACTGCGATATCTAACGGTCCTAGTCTTGTTCCCGAGGCCCCATCGCCCCCTACCGGAGGCCGTGAGGACAGCGGCCCCTTTGGCCGCAAGTGTGTCGTAGCGCAAGGCGGGCGCCGTTCGCAGACACTTCCGGTTCCGGCCGGAAGTGGTCGGCCGCATCTTCGAGGGTTCTTGGCCCGGATGGGGCGGTCAGGCCAGGGGGCAGCCGGGCATCCCGCTCGGGAGCGGCACTGGAAGCGGGTGGCAGGCCCCGGGTACAGGCCGCGTGGCCCCGCTAAGTGCGGGAATCTTGTCACTCCCCCTCCCCGGGCTGCTGTCCCGGCGCCTCCGGAGCGAGGGTTCCGGCCCGTCCTCCCTGCACCCGGCCCCTCATCCCCAGGGCCCCGCGTCCCCAGCACCCAGTCCGTGTCACCCGGGGTCACACTGCAGGGCGCTGGACCTCCAGCCCCTGGGCCATCTGCCCGCCCGCCCGGCTGGCACGGCTGTGGAGGGCGACCTGCTGCGGCCCCGGGGCTCCCCTGCAGCCCGGCTGTTTCCAGCCTCAGTCCCCAAGGAGGCCCACGTGACCCACAGCCAGGCCCTCTGGCCTCAGGTCCATGGATGGTCCACATTGTGGGTGCCCGCCTGAGGCTCATGGTGACGCCCCCCACGCCTCCCACTTCCCCCGGCCTGAGTCCACTGGATCGGAGGGTGGACACGCCACCCTTCCAGCCCGGCTCCTCCGGGCACCCAGATGGGCAGGGAGGAGCTTGGGAGGGGCGGGCACGGTCCCCTGTGCAGCCTTCGCAGGAGGAGCAGGCGGGTGTTGCAGAGGCCTCCCCAGCTCACCCCCTCCTGTCCCCTCCGGGCAGGGTGCACAGCAGGGGGTTGTGGGTGAGGATGTTTCTGGGGGCACAGGGCCCAACAGAGGGGCCCCTGCCCCATGGAACACTCCCCACAGTCCCCCCCCCCCATTGCCCAGCAGGGTGGGCAGCACCCCAGGGCCCAGCCAGGCCCAGAGCCCAGCCCCCAGCCCCAGATGTCACACGCGGCGGCGGCGGCGGGCACAGGCAGGGCCGGAGTGTTAGCATGCCTAGTCTCTCCTTTATTGAGTGAATGGAGATGTAGTTACACTGGAAGGTGCCGCGTTAGAAGGACAGGTGTGTCGAAGGCAGAGGCTGCTCGCAGACCCGGCTCCGAGGCCGGGGGCAGGAAGGGGACGAGGATTAAAAAAGGCGGAGCCTTCGGGGGCGGGCGGGCGGCAGGTGCTCTCGGCCGGAGCGGCCTGGCTGAGCGGGCAGAGTCTCCCCCCCGCCATGGCCCAGAAAGAGGGGACCCTGCCCCGCCGTCCCCAAGGCCTGCTCCTGTGCCTCCTACAGGGATCGCAGCCCCAGAGGTGATGGGGAGCAGAACCTCAAAGTGAAGAAGCTAGTACGTGTAGCAGAGTAATACCAGGAGGTTATCTACACGGCCGCGCCCTCCGGACGCCGGGCCTCGGCAGCCAGGGCCTCAGTACACAGAGCTGTTCCGGATGCCGCAGCAGAGCACCATGCTCAGGATCATCTCGAAGATCTGCGAGGGGGGGGCGGGGGGCCGGCCGTCAGCACCCGCCTCCCTCCCTCCCCGGCCGCCCCCCCGCCGCCCCTGCCCCCCCGCCGCCCGCTCACCATGATCACGGCGACCACGATGGCCGCGATGCCGATGAGGTACAGCTTCCCCGAGAAGAGGTCGTCAATCTTCTGGTGGCAGTTCGCCTGCAGGGGGGGGCGGGGGTCAGGGGTCAGGGGTGCCAGGCCTCCGCCCCTCCCCAGCAGTGCAGGAGGGTCACTGCCCTCCCACCCCCTCAGCCCCGGTCTCTGTACGTTTGATCTGACATGTGTTCAAACCAAAGTGGCTCAGGGGTTGAGCATCGACCTCGGAACCAGGTCACTATTCCATTTCCTGGCAGGACACGTGCCCCAGTCGCGGGCTCGGTCCCCAGTGGGGCGGGCAGGAGGCAGCCGATCAATGTCTGTCTGTCTGTCTGTCTCTCAAATCTATAAAATGTATTTTAAAACAACGTGCTGCACCCGCTTCCCCTCGGAGACCATGCAGCAGGACCTGGGCGCTGACCGGGAGGTCAGGGCGCCCGCCCCGCCAGGGCAGTCAGACTCAGAGCTGCCCCACCAGGAACCAAACCGGGTGGACAGTCCCTTCCCTGTGGCCTGGGCACCAGCCGGTGTGGCCACCCCGGGCCCCTGGAGGGCGGGCTGGGAGCAGGTGGGCCGCCCACGCCCCTCACCTTCAGGTTGTTGAGCAGCGAGCTGTCCGAGGGACACAGGTTGTTCTTGAGGATGGAGGTGGTGAGGGTGCTCAGTGCATCGGAGCCACAGCAGCTGAGCTGCAGAGACAGAGGGCGGCCATCAGCCCGCATGCGGCAGTGACCGAAGGTCCCCTCCTCCCCTCCCCTCCCCTCCCGCTCAGCCCTGCTGCCCGGAGACCCAGCACCCCGGCCGGCCCGGCCTATCTGATCCCCACCCTGGGCCACAGGTGCCAGAGGACCCCCCATCTCCCCCCCCCTCCCGGCTCACAGAGGGCCACGGTCCTGAGGAGCAGGCCTGCCAGGTCCCTCCCGCCCCCGAGGTCGGAGCCGAGGCCCCCGCCCCGCTCCCCCCTTCCCCAGCGCCCGCCCCGCCGCACCGTCTCGTGGAAGGTCTTGACCACGGTCTTGGCGTTGTTGGCCTCATCGTCCACCACCGCCTGCTGCAGGGCCTGGTCGTAGAACTGCTTCACATCCTTGGCGATCTGTGTGTGTGGGGGTGTGTGGGGGTGTTTCAGTGAGGGCCGGGCCTCCCGGGCTCTAGCCAGCCCCCAGGCCCAGCCCCAGCCCCAGCCCCAGCCCCCAGGCCACTCCCCCAAGAGCACCCGCCATCTGACTGCCCCCAGCCTCCCTGCCATCCCCACGGCCCAGGCTGCTCACCTGGTCTTTGTTGACGAAGCCCCAGATGCCGGCAGCCACCTCACAGGCAAAGAGGATCACCAGGCAGGTGAAGAACTGTAGAGGCCGAGAGGAGGGGTCAGGGCGAGGGGGGGGGGGAGGTTCAGGCCAGGGGGGGCCAGGGCAGGGGGATCAGAGCAAAGAGGGGGGTCCGGGCAGGGGGATCAAGCCAGAGGGGGGTCAGGGCAGGCCGGGACACCCGGGGCTCTCCGAGGCCCAGACCAGTGGCGGCCGCGTGGGGCTGGACTCCCACCGATGGCCAACATCCAAGTGACCAGTGTGTGTGGAGGGGGCTGGCCTTGGAGTGGGCCCCATGGAGCCGGGGCCACGGGCAGGCTCTGCAGGGCCGGCCACTGGGCAGGGAGGCAGGGCCGGTCGGCGGCGGGAGCACAGGTGCCCCTTCCTCCCTCCCCCGCAGGAGGGGTCACCCTGGTGCCTCCGTTTCCCACAGCCAGGTCGCAGGGCTGGGGCCCCGAGGGAGGGGCTCCCCGTGTTATTACTTCCAGGGCCCCGAGGGAGGGCTCCCCACGTGTGACCTCTGTGGCATTCTGAGAAACGGACGGACCAGCTGTGGGGCTGGCCTCGGGGCCCAGGCAGGCAGCCGCCAGCCAGGTGGCTTTTCCACGGCCCTGAGCACGGCCTCGGGGAAGGTGCCGGCTGCCCGACCCCTCCACGGCCAGACCGGCACGGGGGCGCCCCAGCTCCGGAGCCCGCCCAGCCTACCGGCTCCTGGCCCTCCCCCGGGCGTCGGCCCCGCTGCGACCTACCGTCCCCAGCAGGCACTGCGACTCCTGGATGGCCCCGTAGCAGCCCAGGAAGCCCACGAACATCATGACGGCGCCCACAGCGATGAGGATGTAGATGCCTGCGGGGGAGGCGCCTCAGTGCCACCGGCCTCCCGCCCTGTCCCCGGCGCCCGCCGGCACCCACCCGGCCTCCCCCCGTGTCCCCGCCGCCCGCCCGCCGTGTCCCCGCCGCCCGCCCCCCGCCGCCCGCCCCGGCCTTCCCCCGTGTCCCCGGAGCCCGCCCCCCAGTGCCCATCCCCCAGTGCCCGCCGTGTCCCCGCCGCCCGCCCCGGCCTCCCGCCGTGTCCCCGGCGCCCGCCCGCCCGCCCGCCCGCCGGGAGGAGGGTGAGGGGCTGCAGCCAGGGAGGCCTGTGCCCATTGGCATTCTGGGAAGGGCTCAGAGCTCGGAGGGGACTCTCTCTCCCCGGGTGACCCCTGCGATCAGCACCTTTCCGGCCCCACAGCCCTGTCTTGGTGCTACGGCGGGGAGGGCCCGGCTGGGGGCTGGGGGCTGGGGGGGGACAGGTGGGGCAGCCTGCTGGCCGCATGCAGTGCCCACTGCTGCCGGCGGCGCTGGGGCAGCGGGCAGGCCTGGTCGCCTGGGTGGCTGTACAAATGGGAGCTCAGGGCTGGACCCGCCCAAGGCCCAGCCAGGACGGTGTGTGGTGGCGGGCAGCTTGAGGAAGGCACACGGGGCCGGTGTCCTCCCGTCCCAATGCCCTCCGGGCGGGGCACTCACTCCTGGAGGCGGGAAGGCTCCAGAGGCCCCGGCGTGCCCTGCGGCCTTCCTGGTCCCCGTCCCACCACCACCGGGGCCCCTGGGAACACTGACCTCGTCCCTGCAGAGCCCCAGCCCCTCGCCCTCTGCAGTCCTCGGTCGGCACAGCCCCCTCACGCACTCGCGCCCGGGGCCTGGGCTCAGGACAAGCCCCCGGGGGCGCCCCCCGATCCCCGCACAGCCCCTCAGTGAGGTTCAGGAGATGCTGAAGGGGCCCGGGAGGAGACGTGTCCGGGGCTGTGGAGGGTCCTGCGAGGGGCCAGCAGACACCAGGGCAGCTGCCCGACCCCAGACCTCCCCCAGCCCGGTGCCCTCAGCTCGCAGGTGAGGTCGGGCGCCCGCCCAGGCCCAGGGCTGCCCGAGCCGAGGGCGCCCGCTGACCAGCCCTCGTCCTGGGTGCACAAAGGGCCCTTGTCCTGAGGGCCTACGTCTGCCCTCCCCCGCCCCGGGCTGGCCCAGCCACGTCAGGGCCGGCGAGACGCCCCAAGGCCGGGGCTCCTGGCCGGGCAGGGCCAGGCAGCCAGGGGGCTCCGGGAGGCCGTGCCCATGGTGGTGGCAGGAGCCCGGGCCAGCCCTCACCCTGCCCACCAAGTGGCCCGGGGCCAGGGGACGCGCAGAGGCCGGGGCCGCCGGAAAGCACCTGCCGAGGGGGAAACCCGCTCCCCGGCCAGCCTCACACACTTCCCCATGTGCCTGGGCACAGCCCGAGCTCCACCCTCTGCCGGGGGCCCCACGGGCCACCCAACCTCCCAGCCACCTGCGCCCTGTGCCCGCGCCCGTGGAGCCCAGCCCCGGCCGCAGCCGGAGCCTCAGTCCTCTCCAGCCAGCTGGGCCTCGAGCGGGCAGCTCGCTCACCCCAGGAGAGGGCCCCTCCCGCCTCACCTCCCGGGGGGCTCAGTCCCCGCCCGGAAGGGGAGGGGGAGGGGTGGCTCCAGCCCCTCAGGCATTTGGGACCCGCTGGGTCCCGCCTGGTGGCTGCAGGCTTAGAGGGGGGGGTGGAGGGGGGGCGCCTGAATGGGGCCCCCAGGCGAGCCCAGGGCATCCCCCGAGCCTCAGGCACCTGTGAGGCTGGCCCAGGATTGGTGGTGCCCACGTGCGCTCTTGTGGCAGCAGGCTCCCCGGGACCAGCCTGGGAGGGGCTCCCATCTGGGGGGCCTGCAGATGAGGGTTCGGGCCACCCCAGGGATGGCTGCCCCCCCACCTACCTCCCCCCAGTTCCCCGGGAACCACGGCCCGAGGCACAGGCTGGGCACTCCGGGGGGGGGGGGGGGGGGAACCTGTCCAGGTCCCTGCTACCCAGCCCGGCCAGGACCCCGTACCCAGGTCTGTGGGCATCAGACCAGGCCTCGCACCCCAGCCCGCCTGAGCTGGCCCCCAAGGTCACACCCACTTTCTCTGAAGGGAACTCCTCCCCAGCCCCCAGATCCCAGCAGGGCCAGCCCGCCTCCGCCCGCCCGCTGGCCGGGACCCACAACAGGCCTCCCTGCCCCTGGAGGTGGCGGCTGTCCACCCCCCTCCCCGCCCCCATCCCCCCTCTTTCCCCAGACAGCGGAGGCCGACTGGCCAGCGGGCAGCCTAACTAGGCAGCAGGGTGTGGCTGTGGGGCCTGAGACAGCGCCCGCCCTCCCTCCTGGGCCTGAGTCTCTCCCCCCACCACCCCCAGTCTCATGCCCTGGCATCTGGCCCCTTCCCAGGCAGGGTCCCAAAATAGCCACCCAGGCCCAGCTCCCCGCCCCCCTCAGCGGCCGCCCTCCAGCTGTGACTCAGCCCGAGAGCTATGGGGGCCCAGCAAGCCACACCCCCCAGTTCCAGCTTTCCCGGGACCACCGGGTGGGGGACACCCAGGCCCTCAGGCCCAGGCTGCCCTCAGCCCACTCAGCCCGCCTCCTCCTGGGAGCCCTCCCTGCCTGCCTGCCTGGCCTCGCCGAGCTCAGGAGCTACCCAGCCGGCCCCGCCCGCGGCCCGGGAACTCACCCACGTAGAAGGTGTTGGGTGCAGGCCTGTCGCCCAGCTCCAGGTAGAGGAGGTTGGTGGTCTGCGGGTCATGGCGCAGCCACAGGGCCACGCCCAGGATCACGCCTCCGGCCAGCTGGGGAGGGACAGGGAGGGTGAGCTGTGGCCCAGGGCCGCAGAGCAGGTGTGACCTGAACACACTGCGTGTGAACCGCCACACATACACACACATACACGCACACGCGCGCGCAGACACACACACGCACACGTAGCAACCCTAAGCACCGCGGCACATGCTGAGTGCCCCAGCAGCTCGGTGTAAATGGTGCCTGTGTTCCTAGGGGGCGCCCTCGTGTGCATTGGCTGGGCCTGGCCACTGGCCACCGCAGACCCCAAGCAGCCCAGGGGACGCTGGGCCTCGGGGATGGCACTGCCCACAGGCCTGGGCACCAGGGAGCCCGTGGAGGCCCGGCCCGGCCCGGCCCGGCCCGGCCCGCTGAGCACCGGCCAGGCCTGGGTGCCTCCGGGGGCTGAGCTCCGGAGCTGAGGGCCCTGGTGGGAGGGCCTGGCCGCTCCTGCCTCCAGCGTCCACGCTGAGCCTGCCTCCCGTCCCGGTGCCGGGAACCTCCGGGCCGACCCCACTGACGGCCTTGGCCACGTGTCCCGCGGGGAGAGAAATCACACACAGCCCCGCCTCCGGGGTTGAGCTTTAACCTATGAACCAGGAAGTTACAGGTTCGATTCCCGGTCAATTCCCAGTGTGAGGCGTGCAGGAGGCAGCTGGTCATCAACGTTTCTCTCTCCCTCTCCCTTCCTCTCTGAAGTTAATAAAAATAATTTTAAAAAAGGAAGAAGAAACCAGACCCGGAGGACTAGCTGACCCGCCTCAGGCCTGACCCCACGGCCCGGGTCAGGGAGGGTCCCGGGAGGGAAACGGGAGGGGGTTCCGGTGAAACTCAGGCCCAGTGACCAGAGCCACCCAGGACTCTGGCAGGAGACATGGGGCCATGATGAGGGACAGGAAGGACTGGGCTGCGCCCCCCACCCCGACCCTCTACCCTGGGCTCAGCTGGGGGGGGCACTCAGGCACCCAGGGCAGCTGACTCCCTCCGCTGGGGCTGGGTCCTCAGCTCCTCCCTACCAGCTGGGCGGGGTGGGGGAGTGGGCTGGAGGCCGTGGGACGTGCACGGGGGAGGGGGAGTGTGGGGGCGGGCCGGGGGTGCCCCAGTCCTCCCCTCTGAGCTGGCTGCCATCTGTGACAACAGAGGCGGCTGGGGGTTGCCATGGTAACTCTGGCCTGAACACATCACTTCTCTGTTTGGAGAGCGTGGTCCAGGGCCCTGTGAGCCGTCCAGGACGGCGGGAGGGGGAGCTGCCGGGCCTCCCTCCGCGGGCACAGAGCTGGTCTCAGTGTCCGTGGCCGGGGAGCCAGCGTGGGGTGGCGCCCGGCTGGGCTGGGGCCCCCCTTTTCTGTGCAGCCAGCCCCTCGCCAGGAGCCGAGGGGAGAAGCCGGGGCAGGGACCTGGGACCCACGCCCTGTGCCTTCATCAAGGTCGATCCTCGCCAGCCCCCCACCGCCACCCTGTTCCCCGTGGCCCCCACCTGCCCTCGGAGAGTCACTGGGAGGCTGCGGCCTGGCTGGGCCGGTGGCCCTCCTCCCGGCACGACTGGCCGCCCACAGGCAAGAGCAGAGGGAGGGGGAACACGTCTGGAGCCCAGAACCCCACAGCCTCGGCCCGGAGGCAGGCCGGGCCCCAGGACAGCGCCCGCCCCGAGCCTGCCCCCGAGGCGAGCTGCCCATGTGGGGGGTGGGGGGAGAGGTGCCTGCGCCCCTCCCCCCGTGCCAGAGTGATGCCGCGCCCACGGCCACGGTCCCGGGGGTCTGGCGGCTTCCGGGACACAGCCCAACCCGGGGACGCCCGAGCGGCCGCAGGGGCCAGACACGGGGACAGAGCCCACAGGGGAGGCAGCGCCGGGGACCTGCCGACGGTGCTGACGGGCAGCCCCCGAAATGCAGACCGGCCCGGGACCCAGGCCGCCTGCCCGGGTGGGAGCGGAGCGGGGAGCACGCCGAGGACCCTCGGGGCTGGCGGACGGGCCTGTCCCGATGGGGGACAGCCACACGCCACCTGCCTGGGCCAAAGCGTAACGACTGTTCATGCCACACACGTGCTGTTTGTGCCGAATAAAACTTAAAAAACCACAAGTCACCCCACACCTGGCCCCGAACCTCTAAGCAGCGAGGCCTTCAGGGAACGGGCCCGGGGCTCCCCGTCTGTTCCCCAGGCCGAGGACGCAGGCACACCCGTCCCCAGCGTCCAGCGTCCGGCCACGGGAGGCGATGCCAGGACATCGGGGTGGGTGTGCTGGCGGCGTGGGCGCGGGCCTGGTGCCGCCTTCTGGAGCCGGTGCAGAGCTCCGCACGCCAGCGGGAGCCGCGAGGCCGGCCCACCGGGCCCTCGCCGTCCACCGGGGCCCGGGACCGCCCCGCCGGCCGGCCGAGGGGAAGGGGCCTGCTATGGCAGTTCTGGGGCTGAGCTGCCACCGTGGGGGCTGGTCGGAGGGCCCACAGGGCAGGCTCGGGCGTCCGTAACTCTGCGGGATGTCCCACCGTCTCCTTCCTCCTCCTTTCCGAGAATTAGCGGGGCTGCCAAGCAGGCTGGGCTCCCGCCCGGCCCTGCATTTCCAAGAATCCGCGTCCCGGGTGCTGGGGGAGGGGTGCTGCCCGCAGGCCCGAGGCCCCCTCAGCTCCCACCCAGTGCCCAGCCGGCGGCCCCCCTCCACAGGGACCCAGACAGGCCCCCGCCCGCCTGCCTGCCAACCAGGAAGGCCGGCCGCCCGCCTGCCGGCCCCCGCCCCCGCCTCCGTCCCCACCGGGCAGGCCCAGCCGCCCCAGTGCTGCCCACGCATTCCGGCCACGGCGGGACAACACCCGCGTGGGGCCCTGGTCCGGCCGGACCCGCCTGTCCTCGGGGGAGGCAGCCTCTCAGAGCCGGGTGGGCGGCAGCAGGGACACCCACGGCCTGGGATCCTCAGCCAGGGGCACATCAGGCTGAGAACGGGCACCGCACACCCGGCGTGGCGACCGAGAGGCGGAGCCGGCACGTGAAGGCGGCGTGAAGGCCGGAGGCAGGAAACGCCGGAGCCCCTCCCGGCTGAGATGCCGGCCGAGGGGGGGGGGGCCCTCCCGGCTGAGATGCCGGCCGAGGGGGGGGGGGGGCCCTCCCGGCTGAGATGCCGCGGAGGGGCCGGGGGGGGGGGGGGGGAGGAGGAAGGTCCATGCAGGCTGGCCCTCCTCTTCCCACGTGGGTCAGGGCGGACTCCCCCGGTGGCTCCGGCCCCCTCGGGCCCCGGGTGCTCGGCTGTCCCCTCCGGAGGAGGCAGGAAGAACGCTCGCGGGGCCTGGGCTCACTCACAGGAAGCTGAAACTCTCTTGGCCTCTCGACCTCAGGAAGCACCGGCGAGGCGTCTAAAAATAGGGCCGGGGAGTCGGGGGGGGGGAGGACAGTGCCCCCCTGGGCCCCACGGGCCGGGAGCAGGTGCCACCTCCCTCTCAGGGCCCCGCCACCCCTCGGGGCAGTGAGAGGCCCAGGCTCAGCTCCACCGGGGCCACACCCCGGGCCTGCCCCTCCGGGTCCAGCCAGCCCTGCCCCCACACACCCCCCGGCCGGAAGGGCCTCCTGTGGAAGCCCCCCTGCCCTGGGCCCTGTGGGGCCGTGTGGACAGACTCGGAGGCCTGCAGAGAGGGGAGGGGCCGGCGGGTCTGAGGAGGATGCGGGTGATGGACAGCCGCTCGGAGGAGACGGCTCAGGCAGGGCGTCCGGGCCAGCAGCACCGGCTGCCGGGCACCGGCCCCGGGGGAGCCGCTCTGGTCCCAGCTCTGGTTTTCGGCCGCCCACCACTTCTCCCCGTGGCCCCCGGGAATCTCTGGTGCTGCTGCCCATGGGAACAGCCTGGCCTGGCCGGGAGGAGGCAAAGCAACTGCTGCCGCAGGGATGGCTGTTACCGGGCGGGGCCGAGGGAAGGCTGGGCGTGCAGAGGGCGGGGCCGGCCCGGGTGGGGCTTGGAGCCCCCGGGGAGCCCTGGGCGGGCTGCAGTCACTGGCTCCCCAGCCGCTGCCCTCAGTGGCCCCCGCACCCAGCCCCCAGCCCCCGGGAAGGTGGCCGCCTGGGGTCCTCTCCCCGGCGCTCACCGCTGTGCCCAGGGTCTTGAACCCCAAGTCTCCATGCCCCCCACCAGGGGCTGCTCCCCGCCGGGCACAGAACCAACCTCAGCACCGCCCACAGGTGATGCACAGGCGAAACGGGCCATGGTGTGTCCGACCGGGATGCAAGGCGGTGGGTGCAGAGCGCCGGGTGGCAGCACCGGGCACCGGGCATCACCTGCCCACCTGCTCCACCTGGGGGGCCCGCCCTGCCTCCCTGTCCCTGGGCCTTCTGGGTAACGGTCACGTCACCCGTGAGCCCGGCCGGTGTGGCTCCGCATGGAGTCGGCCTTCGAACCGAGAGGTCACCGGTTTGGCTCCCAGTCGGGGGCAGGCAGCCGCCCGGTGGCTCTCAGTGACGTTCCTCTCTCCACCCCCCTCCCTTCTCTCTAAAGAAGCCAGAAAACAAGAACATGTCCAGTCATAGCAGGGGCACTGCTTCAAGGACCAGGGCAAGACGGGTCCCAGCTGTCAGACGCCTGGGCCGCGGGCGGGTGCTCCCCGAGCATCCGAGGGCCCAGGGGAGGCCCCCAAACGGTCTTCTGTGAACCTGCTCTCACCGCGAGGCGGGGCTGGGCCAGGCCCCCAGTACAGTGTCTGTGTGGGGTGCGGGGTAGGTGTCTCCCGCTGAGTCACCCAGCCCTCGCCCGTGCCGGGCCGGGTCCTGGGTGCCAGGGCCAGAACCAGCAGCTGGGCTCCACCCCCTTCCTCCCCTCCCTCCGCCCTCTCCTGTAGAACACGGCCAGTGCCAGGGGCCGGCTCCCCCACGGCTCCCGGCCTGCGGACCTGGCTGATCTGAGGACTCAGCTTAAGGTTAAGGGGAAGCAGGGTTCGGTCTGCGGGAGCCGTGGTTTGGGGCCACCCCCGGTCAGACGGGGAAGCAGCCAGAGATAACAACAAAGCTGAGCTCCACGGCCCGAAGCAGAGCTGAGCTGGTGCTGAGGGCCAGAGGGCCGGGGAGGCTGCCTCCCGGAGGCCGGGGCCCAGCTCAGACTTCCACTCCTCAGCCAGGGGCGCCCAGGGTCCCCTCGCCCACCCCGGAGAGCCCCCCCGAAGAGCCCGCCCAGAGAGCCGCAGATCTCCGCCCCGTCCTCATCCCCCCCCATCCTCCAGGGCCGCCCTCCCAGAGGGACGCGTCGCCCGCTAAGCGACAGACAGTCATGTGCCGTCTGGCAGGAAAATTAAATGCCCGTTAGTGAGGCTTCTCATCAGCCTCGTTCCCAACAGGCCCGGGCGGGCCGCTGGACCGCGGCCACCGGCCGCCTTAGGGGCCGGACGGCCAGGCCAGGCGGGCACGCTCACCCTCCGCCCCAGGACCGGGCAGCCCCCCAGGAGAGGCCAGATGCCGCCCAGGCCACACCCGCCCCGGCCACCGGCTCTGGGCGAGCCGGACGGAGCCTCACCTCCCTGCCCTGCGCGGCTCCCGGCTCCCGGCTCCCGGCTCCCGGCCGCCCCAATGGGGATTTCCTGGCCGCCTGGCACCGTGTCCGCCGCCCAGCCAGATGCTGGGAGCCCGGAGCAGGCGGGTCGGGCAGGCTGCGCGGATGCCGCCTGGGGCCGGGTGTCAGCAGGGCGAGGCGGGCGCGCCCGTGTGGGCGTGGAGGCGCCGCTCCTCCCTGGGCCGGCGTGCCAGGCCGCCCGAGGCCGCTCCGCGTGGGGGCCTCTCACTCTGCCATGTAACTACAATGTTCCCGATCCAGACACCCAGCGTCCGTCACCCGTTCTCTGGCTCCCCCTCAGCACCCACCGCTGCCCTGTGGCCGGATGGGGCCTCCCTCCCCCGGGGCCCGGGGCCGGTCCCCAAGGCCACGCCGGCACAGCCAACAGGGTTCCTGCGCCCGCTCCTCGGCGAGCTCATCCACCAGCACCGGGGTCAGGGGTCAGAGGGTGCAGTGCTCCCCATGGGCCGGCACCAGAGCCGTGCGGGGAGGGGGCCTCCACCCAGGTCCACGCTGCAGCCAGGTGACGGGGGGCCCACACAGGGGGCTCCCGAGGGTGTGCCCAGCACCCAGGGCTCAGCACGCCCGCCAGCGTGGGGGCGGGGCCGTGACGGGACCCGGGAGCCTGTGGGCGGGTCTGGCTCTGAGCTCCACGGGGCAGGCCCAGGAGGGAGGGAGCACTTCCATCCATGCACCCAGGGGGGCCGTGCCGGCTCCACCCGCTGCCTGGGAACCACCAGGCCACCCAGTGGCTCTGACGGGGTGGGCTCCCCTGGAGAGGGCCCCACGGGGCAGGGGGGCGGGACACACCCCCCTCCTGAGAAGTCCCCTCCCCCGCCCACCCTCCGCTTCCAACGGCGTCCTCCTCCTCACAGCCAGCTCAGGTGGCCCTCTGACCCCTACCCCGGCCAGAGCAGGCAAACGCTAAGCCCCAGATCACCGTCCCTCAGCCAGGCCCGCCCCCGGTGGATGTGACACCCACTGCACCCTCGGCTGAGCTCAGCCGGTCCCCGTCCTCTCACCTGGCCCCGGGGGGGACGGTGCCCTCACCCCATACTGGCTCGGGGCCCAGCCCTAAGGTCCGCCTTCCTGCGTCCACTTGGGGAAGACACCCCCACCCCACGGCACCCCGTCCTCTCCGCGGGGAGGGGGAGCGGCCAGCGGCGTGGGGCCCGGGCGGGGGTCCCGGTCACCGCCCGGGGGCTGGGCCCGGGGAGGCCGGGCATGGCCGTGTGACCCCCACCCATTCCGGCCCCGCGCACCAACAGGAAGTGAGAACAAAAGTCCAGGCCCGGCCAGGCGCGGGCGGCAGCGAGACCCAGGCCAGGAAGCGGCTCCGGACCCTCCTCACCCACAGGACCGTCCCGTGGGCCCTGCTTCCCCAGTGGGTGCCCCAGGCCGGCCCGGCCCCTGGGGGACGCCCGGGTCCCGGCTGCGGCCCTGTGTCCACGGGAAGGGCTGCCGCAGCCCCCACCCCTCAGGCCGCCGGGGTCCCCCCATACACCCCCCCCAGGCCAGGCTGCAGCCCGGGCGGGTGGAGGGCGGGGGGCAGGCTCCTCACCCCGGGGTCCCCGCGGTGCAGGCACCCAGCCCCGGCCGGGGATGCACCCCCGGACCAGCCGCCCACCCCGGGCGGCGGCCGGATGAGCTCATGGGGGCGGGCCGCCAGGAGCCCCGCCCTCGCGCCCCCCTTCCGCCCCCGCGAGGCTGGACGGTCCCGACTCCGCGGCCCCGGGCGGCGGGCAGGGCGCGCACCCCACCCCGCACCCCTCCGCACCCCGCACCCCGCACCTGCCTCCCGGGGCGGAGACAGGCCCCAGGCCCCCGCAATGCCTCCGCCCGCCCGGCCGCGGGGCTCGGGACCCCACGGACCACAGGCCCCCAGGCCCAGCCCGCGGCCCCCGCCCGCCATCCAGGGGCGCGGCGGCCCGGACGCCTCCCCCGCCGGCCGCCCCCCAGGGCGCCCCCCCCCCCGGGCCCCGCGCACAGGGCGCCCCGCAACTTGGCTGCCCGGCGGGGCCTAGCGGGTGGCGCGGCTGCGGGCCCGGGGCTCCCCCCTCCAGACTCCCCTCCAGCCCCCGGCCCCCGGCTCACCCAGACTCCCCCCCGGCCCCGGGCCCCCCGGCCCCCCTGCCCCCGGCCCCCCGCCCCCGGCCCCCGGCCCCCGGCTCACCCAGAAGACGAAATTGAAGACGAAGAGCAGGTACTTGATGCACTTGGTGCATCCCTCCACCCCCATGGCGGCGGCCGGGCGGCCTGGCTGGCGGGGAGGGGCCTGGGCCTAGCGGGCGGCGGGGGGCGCGGGGCTGGGCCTGGCGGGCGGCCGGAGGCGCGGGGGGCGCGGGACGCGGGTCCGGGGCGGAGTGACGCGGAGGCCGGTCCGGACACGTGAGGTCGCCGCCGCTGCTGCTGCTGCTGCGCGCTCCCTCTGGCCGGGCGCGCGCCCGCCCCGTTATTTGTACGGCTCCGAGGCCCCGCCCACCAAGAGGCCCCGCCCCTGCCCGGCCCGAGGCCCCGCCCCGGGCCCGCCTTAGACCACGCCCACCAGGAGCCCCGCCCCCTTCCGGCCTGAGGCTGATGGATGCTCCGTCCCCGGCAGCTGGAACCCCAGGCGAACCCCGGGCCGGGCCGGGCGCCCGCCGAGCCCCCGGGGCTGCGCTGGGGACAAGCCTGCGGCCCGGAGGTCCAGGGAGGGGCCCCTCTCCCCGGACCCGCCCCCTGCGCCGTGCACCCCGCCGGGAGGCCCCCGGAGGGGGTGTGCCTGCGAGGCCAGCCTGGACCCTGAGGGCAGCGCTGAGTGCACGGGGCTCCCTGCGGAACCAGGTGGGCCCGGGGCCTGGGGGCCGGGGGCCGGGGGCCGGGGGCCTGGCCGGGGCTGGGGGTTGGGGGCTCTGGCTGGGGACTGGGGGCTGGAGGCTGGAGCTGGGGGCTGGGGCTGGAGGCTGGGGGCTGGGGGGCCCGGGCTGGGGGCCGGCGCGGCTGCTGAGGGTCCTGGGAGGTGATTCGGGTCGCCTGGATGGGCCGTTGGTGACAGTGGTGAGTCTGGCTTGGAAGGCCCTGAGAGGGCCCCCTGGACCAGGGAGGGGGCCTGGGAAGCCGAGCCACCTGGAAGGGAGCCTCCGAGTGGTGGATTTCGTGGGTGCTTCCTTCCCAAGTGGGTGCCCGGGGTGTAGTGGGCAGGGTGCTCGGCCCAAGTGTAGGGCCAGGCTGGTGCTGCCGGAGAACCGGCTTTTTCTTGTAGTTTGCCGCATCCGTCGGTACCCACTAAATTCCCAGTTAATTTTTTTAATATCAATATATGTTTTTATTGATTTCAGAGAAGAAGAAGGGAGAGGGAGAGAGAGCACAAAACATCCGTGAGGAGAGAGACTCACGGACCGGCTGCCTCCTGCACGCTCCTTAGTGGGGATCAAGCCCGAACCCGGGCCTGTGCCCTGGCCGGGGTGGAACCGGGATCCCCGGGTTCATAGGCAGATGCTCAGCCACGGAGCCACGCCGGCCCGGCTGGCTGGTCCATTTCAAAGTGTGCTATGGCTGCACACGCGTGCAGGGGCTCCCGGCACCCGCCGGCCTGCGTGTTGTGTCTGAACACGTCCGAGTGCCGCTGTAGTGAGAGTGATGTGGGTCCGGCGGGTGGTTCCATTCCCCTGGGTTTGAGGTTCGATCCCCTGGGGGGTGGGGGTGTGAAGGAGGCAGCTGATCCATGAGTGATTCTCTCATTGCTGTTATGTTTCTCTCTCTCCCTCTCCCTCCCGCTCTCTCCGAAATTGATAAAAATGTTTAACAAATAAGCTAAGAGCAGCGCAGGCCTTCTCTGGGCCGTCAGGGTGGAGGAGCAGAGGAAGGTGGGGTGGGCACGGGGCGGGGAGCACCAGGGCTGACGGGGCCAGGGGCATTGAAGGCCCTCGGTTGGGGCAGCTCCCTGCGCCTCTGACAGCCCTGGGGGCGGCGGTGGAGGGTTTGCAAGGAAGCCGCAGGCCTGGCTCCCAAGGGAACGCAGAGGGAGGGGCCGGAGACTGGCTCTGCCCCCGTGGGACCCGCACTCCAGGGAAGGTGTGGCCTGCCTGCGCCACACCTAGGATGGGCACCCCTCCCTGTGCCCTCTCTGCCCGCCCTGAGGATTGAGGGGGTTTGGAGCCCAGTGTTCCCTCCCATGGACTTCACTCCGGCTCCCCGGCCTCCCTGGGCCCCGGTGCCCGGGCGCGAGGGAGTGTGAGACCCCGGGCGCTGCCTCTCTGAGCTGCTGGCACCCAGGCCTCGCCGAGCGGCTCCGGGCCGCTGACTCACGGCTCCCCTGGGGCGCCCGGGCCCGGGGCGCTCGCCGAGCCCCGCCCGGGCCTCGGTTTCCTGTGGGAATGAACACAGAGCACCCCAAACAATGAGCGGGAGCCAGGCACAGAGGGTGCCCCGAGGGAGGCGCCCCCGGAGGGAAAGAGGCAGCAGATCCATGATTCTCTCGTCGTCGTTGATGTTCCTATCTCTCCCTCCCTTCTTCTCTGAAGTCAATAAAAATACCTTTTAAAAAGAAAAAGAGAGGAACACTCCAACATCCTAAAACACAGGCCCCAAATGAGCCTGCCATCGGGGCAGGTTCCAGGATGTTCTGGGTCCTTCCTGGGGGTCCGTTAGGATCTGCGAACAAGCTCGCCCCCTCCCCCCAAAGTCCTCTAGTCCAAAGTCCCTGCGGTGGCTGCTGGTGGGTCGAACAGATTTCACCGGACCCGTGTCCATCCTCGGCCACCACCACAGGGATGCCTGTCCCCCCTGGTCCCCCTCCTGCCCACAGCAAGGGCCCCCCTCCCCCCTCCTGCCCCACAGCGAGGGCCCCCTCCCCCTCCTGCCCCACAGCGAGGGCCCCCTCCCCCTCCTGCCCCACAGCGAGGGCCCCCTCCCCCCTCCTGCCCCACAGCGAGGGCCCCCTCCCCCTCCTGCCCCACAGCGAGGGCCCCCTCCCCCTCCTGCCCACAGCGAGGGCCCCCTCCCCCTCCTGCCCACAGCCAGGGCCCCCTCCCCCTCCTGCCCCACAGCGAGGCCCCCCTCCCCCTCCTGCCCACAGCGAGGCCCCCCTCCCCCCTCCTGCCCACCGCGAGGGGCCCAGGCTTCCTGGTCCCGTCTGGCTGCTGGGCCGGGGTCCGCCCCCCACAGACACCTGCCACGTTCCTTCTCATCTCACTGCCTCGGTGGTGGGATCGAGACAGAGGAAGTGACCGCGTGTACGACGGACGGGCGGACAGACGGACAGACGGACGGACGGGCTGTCCACGGGATGGGGGCTCAGGGGGAGGGGAGGAGGGGCTGTGGTTCGGGTTCACAGAGCAGAAGGCAGGGCCCGGCTGAAGCGTTAATGTTTGCTAAACCAACGGTCGCTGCGTCTCTGACCGGGACCCGAGGACTTTGGCCGAGGGATGGCAGCTCCTAGGGCCCAGGCCGCCCTTGATCTCTCCGCCGCCAGGGAGGGTCAAAGGTGGTGTGCGTGTGCGTGTGTGTGTTCTCCCGTGTCTTGTTTCAGGTCCGTAGGCGTGCCCGGGGGAGGGGAGCTCTGTCCACCCCAGTGATGCCGGCGGGCGTCTGTCCCTCATCTCTGCCCGGAACCCCCCCCATCGCCGTGTCCGCCCGGCCTGGCCCCGGCGGGAGGGCTCCCCAAGGCTGTGGGGCCGCGGGGCCCGGGCCCTGCCTCCCCTCCCCGACCACGTGCCCACTCGCGCCGAGAAGGCTGGAGGCCGGGGGCTGAGCACAGGGTCACGGAGCAGACTGGTCTGGGGCCCTTAAATGTTGGGGGGCCCGGAGGGGGTCGCTTGGCCCCGCCACCTCGAGAGTGCGGCGCGCCCCCCCTGCGTGCGCCAGCGATCCCCCCGCAGACCCCGCGTGGCGGGCGCCCCGGTCCCGCTCACCCCCGCTCCGGGAGGCCGAGGCGGCTGAGACCCAGGCCCCTCCTCCGGCTCCCTGGCCCCGGGAGGGGTGCCGGGCCCCGGGACGCCTCTTTTGCAACTTCCTGTGAGAGAAACAGAAGCTCTGGGCCCGCGGCCGGCAAACCGTGGCTCGAGAGCCACGTGCGGCTCTTTGGCTCCTGGAGGGTGGCTCTTCCACAAAACACCACGACCTGGGCGAAGAAGTGGCGTTAGAAGAAGTTAAGTTTAAAAAAAGTGGCTCTCCAAAGGAATTTCGATCGTTGTGCTGTTGACATTTGGCTCTGCTGACTGATGAGGTTGCCGACCACTGGGCTCGGCCGTGACTTCGGAGAACGCCAGTGAAATGGAGGCACCGATAGGCAATGGCAGGTGGACCAACCGGGCCGAGGAAGAAACGGAACTAAGAATCTCTCGAGTTTGCCAGCAGGTCTGAGGGCATGGAAAGCCGGCCTCCTGGAGGAGGGCTGGTGGAGGACAGGAGGGAGCCAGCCGGCCCGGAGCTCAGCAGTTTGACATGGCAGCCAGTCGCCCTGGCCAGTGTGGTTCAGTGGATAGGCGCAGGGGTCCTCAAACTTTTTAAAGTGGGAGCAGATCACGGTCCCTCAGAGAGCTGGAGGGTCGGACTATATGAACTACTAATTCCTACTGTAACACCTCGGCTGCGCTCACTGCCCAAAAAACCTGGCAGGCCGGATCAGACTCCTCTGCGGGCCGCATGTGGCCCGCGGGCCGTAGTTTGAAGACCCCTAGATAGGGCATTGGCCTGCAGACTGAAGGGTCCCGGGTTTGATTCCAGTCAAGGTTGTGGGCCTGATCCCCAGTAGGGGACGTGCAGGAGGCGGCCGATCCATGGTTATCTCTCATCACAGATGTTTCTCTCTCTCTTTCCCTCTCCCAACTCTCTATATAAAAGCCTAACCGACCGGACAACCGGACCACTGGATGACTGGATGGCTGGCCAGTAGCTATGACGTGGAATGACCACCAGAGGACAGACGCTCAATGCAGGAGCTGTGCTCAGCGGACAGGCGGGCGCCAGAGGCCGGGCTCAGCTGGTGAGTGTGGCTGTGGCATTGTGAGCTTCTCCCGGCAGCCGGGGCGGTGGCCGTGGCGGGGTGGGCTGGAGCGGCTCGGTGCCCAGCCCAGGCTCGGGCTCCTCCCCGGCCGCCTGCTGGATGGACGCCGACAGCGGGCTGGAGCCCATGGGCAGGGGGTGAGGCCGGGCTGCGGGGGAGGTCCCCTTGTCCCCACAGGCCAGGCCGAGGGCCGGGGACCCTACGGTGCACAAATCCACACCCCGGGCCTCCAGTCTAAATAGCAACAATAACAACAATAGCCGAAACCGGTGTGGCTCAGTGGATGGAGCCTCAGCCTGAGAACTCAAGAGTCCCAGGTTCGATTCCAGTCAAGGGCATGTGTCTTGGTTGCGGGCACATCCCCAGTAGGAGGTGTGCAGGAGACAGCTGATAGATGTTTCTCTCTCTCCCTCTCCCTTCCTCTCTGTAAAAAATCAATTAAAAGTATTTTTTTAAAAAACAACAACAACAATAATAATAATAAGTAAAACCGCAGCCCGTCCTCTCCCGTCCTGCCGGCCAGGAGCCGCTCAGCGTGAGCCCTGGCTCAGTCCCTCCCGGGACGACCCCCATGTGGGCTGGAGGCGCCTGGGTCCCGGCCCGCGGCCTCTGCACTGAGCCGCCCCTGCGGCTCCTGGCACAGCCGGCAGGTACGAGAGCGGAGAGGGAGAGGAGGGAGCTGGAAGGGATGCCGTCACTCTGGCCTTTTCTGGCTGCCGGAAGCCGGCGCCAGGGCAGGCCACATGGACGCGCAGACGGGGGGGGGGGGGGGCGGTGCCCGGGACCGCATGCCGGTGGCTGGTGGCACAGAGGGCTGCGCTCTCTGCAGGCTCACGGTGGGCACCCAGCGGCCCCCCGCCGGCGGACCTGGGCCAGGCAGGCCTGAGGCCGGATGTGGGGGCTCCCGCCGGACCCAGCCTTGGGCGCCCGCCTCCAGTCACAGAGACACGGGACAACGGGCACACAGCGGCACCCGTGGCAGTGGCATCCAGACCTCCGGCACCTGAACCTCAGGACCGGGGGCTGGGGAGGGGGATGGGAGGAAAGTGCTGTAAATGAGAAAATTCTAAAGTGACCGAACGGGGCCGTGGCTGGGCCTCCGTGTGACCGCCATCGTAGCTGGGCCTGGGGACGAGGGGAGGTGATGATGCATTTGGTGCCGACAGGAACTCGGTTTAGCTGGATGTGAAGTGGGGATGCAGTATTTTTGTGATTTGTTTTTTTTTATTAAATATATATATTTGAATATATTTCTTTTTTGATTTCAGAGAGGAAGGGAGAAGGAGAGAGAGATAGAAACACCAATGATGAGAGAAAATCATGGATCGGCTGCCTCCTGCATGCCCCCCACTGGGGATGGAGCCCGCAACCCGGGCCTGTGCCCTTGGCCAGAAATGAACCTGGGACCCTTCAGTCCGCAGGCCGACGCTCTGTCCACTAAGCCAAGTCGGCCGGGGCTAAATATATTTTATTGATTTTTTACAGAGAGAAAGGGAGAGGGATAGAGAGTTAGAAACATCAATGAGAGAGAAACATCCATCAGCGGCCTCCTGCACATCCCCTACTGGGGATGTGCCCACAACCAAGGTACATGCCCTTGACCGGAATCGAACCCGGGACCTCTCAGTCTGCAGGCCGGCGCTCTATCCACTGAGCCACACCAGTCAGGGCGGGGTTGTGGTTCTGTTTCAGGAGATAAAGCTGACCTCGACAAGCTACTTACTTAGGGTTGAAGGGTCATGATACCCGTAATTACTTCAAAAACAGGCATATATCTGTGTCAGCGTAATGTTAATGTAAACAAACAAATGAACATTGAAACCTGTAAAGAATTTTGTGAGTTTATTGGAGCTAAACTGTCGACGTAGGCCGGGGAATCAGAACCTCAGCGAATTGAGATGATGCTCCGGAGAGTGGCAGGCTACACCTGTCTTTATACATTGCAGTCAAAGGAGGGACACAGGTGGGTTACATGAAATCATTGGTGATGGATTAAGGAGGTGGAGGAGGTGGATAAAGCAAAGCAGGGAAACCCCTGGTTTTGGATAAAAAGTGAAATGATGGACACATGCTTACGTGGGTGCAGGAACAATTAACATTGATGATAAAGGAATTGAGGCATCTGTCCTGGTGCCCAGCACATTTGGTTGTGCCCCAGAGGCTCCAGAAAAAGGGGAGTTACAAGTTACCCAGACATCTCACAGATATGTTATCTTTTTTTTAAATACATTTTATTGATTTTTAAAAATATATATTTTATTGATTTTTTTTTTTACAGAGAGGAGGAGAGGGGGATAGAGAGCAAGAAACGTCGATGAGAGAGAAATATCGACCAGCTGCCTCTTGCACACCCCCTACCGGGGATGTGCCCGCAACCAATGTACATACCCTTGACCGGAATCGAACCTGGGACCTTTCAGTCCGCAGGCCGACGCTCTATCCACTGAGCCACACTGGTTTCAGCCAGATATGTTAGCTTAGAGGCGAAAGGCAAACCTCAGGAAAGATCTAAGTTGTTCTTTGTAGGGAAAACATCAGCCTAGGACCTGACTACTCACTATAACCTGTTTGCAGCTAAATATTTAATTTTCAGACCATCCTTTGTGGTTCCTTTAGGTCTGAGTTTGCAAGACAGCCACGCTGGCCTCCCCTGAGCTGCCAGGTCAGCACGTGGCCCCTTCTGTCCACAGTAAGAAGCATTCGGACCCGTAGAGAATTTGGGTGAGTTTGAGCCAAGCCATCGATGATTGTGTGGAAGCAAAATCTCAGCAGACAGAGAGAGAGTGCCCCAGAGGATGGCGGTCTTCACCGTGTCCTGTGAAGGGTGGGAGTTTGGGTGGGAGTTCGGGTGACACTGAGAGGAGCGCCATGAAATCCACTGGAATGGGTCAGGGAGGCGGGAGAAAGCAGAGCGGGGACACCTCTGGGGTCGGATAAGAGGTAAAATGATAGACATTTATATATATATATTTTTAATATATCTTTATTGATTTTAGAGTGAGAAGGGGGAGAAGGGGAGAAACATTGATGTGAGAGAGAACCATCCATCAGCTGCTGCCTGCAGGCCTGCTCCTGCGGTGGAGCCCGCGACCTGTGACCCTTCGGTGCAGGGAGGACCCTCGGCCAGCGGGGCCTCGGACCCGCCCGGAGGACACAGGACCCAGGACCCGCTCGTCTTTCCCTCAGGTGGGTCCTGGGGCGCCCGCGGCTACTCCTCCGCAGCGAGGTCTGCGGTCTCTGCTGGGGAGGGGCAGCACGGGACAGGAAGTTGCACAGACCACAGCACAGCCGGCCTGGTTAAAGGGAGACTCCGGCGGTTACGGCTGAAGCTCGCCTGTGCATCGAGTGGTTAACGTGGGAAGTGGCCTTTGTCCGGTGGTTAGGGTAGGAGTTCGGGCGGTGAGGGTGGGAGTTCGGGCGGTGAGGGTGGGAGTTCGGGCGGTGAGGGTGGGGGTCGGGGGGTGAGGGTGGGGGTCGGGGCGGTGAGGGTGGGGGTCGGGGCGGTGAGGGTGGGAGTCGGGACGGTGAGGGTGGGAGTTCGGGGGGGTGAGGGTGGAAACTCGCCTGTGTCCGGGGAGGTTTCTAGCCACATGCTGACCTGACAAGCTCAGGCAGGCAAACCGCGGCTCCCAGTTCTCTGGCCCCTGGAGTGCGGCTCTGCCACAAAACACCGCGGCCTGGGCGAGTGCATGTTGAAGAAGTAGCATTTGAAGAAGTTTAAGTTTAAAAAATGTGGCTCTGAAGAAACTTCCATCGTTGTGCCGTTGGTATTTGGCTCTGCTGACTAAGGAGTTTGCCGACCGCGGGGCTAGGCCCTACGGCATGACCACACACCGTAAACCGCTTTTCGCTTAAAAGCCTTGATTTTAGCTGAAACTGGTTTGGCTCAGTGGATAGAGCCTCGGCCTGCGGATTGAAAGGTCCCGGGTTCGATTCCGGTCAAGGGCAGGTACCTTGGTTGCGGGCACATCCCCGGTGGGGGGTGTGCAAGAGGCAGCTGATCGATGATGCTCTCTCATCGATGTTTCTTGCTCTCTGTCCCTCTCCCTTCTCCTCTGTGAAAAATCAATAAAATATACTTCAAAAATAATAATAAAATAAAATAAGATAATAAAGAGATTTTTGAAAAATCTTGATTTCAGACGTCCTGCTACCAGGGAGAGGAGGAGACCTGGGTTCTTATCTTGTTTTTTTTAGGCTAATTTTTTGGGGGGAGGGGTTGGTCCTTTGCTGTGTGTCCCTTGATAGCTAGCTGTGGTGGGAGGCACATGGTGAGCTTTTGGGGGTCTAATGTTTTCCAGAGCTTAAAACTACGCCGCTCACGTGTGGGGTGAGAGCGGAATGTCCGGGGGATTTGGCATCATTGAGAGCAGTGGTCAGTGTCCAAGGCAAGCACATCAGACTCTCAGCTTGCAGGCTGCATGCAGCCACCACGAGTGTTTTCTCGGCCCGGCCAATATAACGGTCTGTAAGAAATGCTGTTTTTTTTTGTTTTGTTTGTTTTTTACTATATTTTATTGTTTGTTTTTTTGTTTCTTTTGTTTTAGGGAGAGGGATAGAGAGTTAGAAACATCGATGAGAGAGAAACATCGATCCGCTGCCTCCTGCACGCCCCCCACTGGGGATGTGCCTGCAACCAAGGGAAATGCCCCCGACCGGAATCGAACCCAGACCCTTAAGTCTGCAGGCCGACGCTCTATCCCACTTGTGTCAAACACAAGGCCCGCGGGCCAAATCCAGCCCGCCAGGCCTTGCAATGTGGCCCGCACCGCGCTGTCATCACTGCACTCCGCTGTCAGTTTATGACATTGTCAGTTTATGACTGTTCAGTAAACCATTCGGCCCGCGATTTAGGCTGGATTTTAGATTTTGGCCCCTTCTCTGATTGAGTTCGACACCCCTACTCTATCCACTGAGCCAAACCAGTCAGGGAAGGTAAGAAATGTTTTAATAGAAATTTTGAACTTGATGTTGACAATGTCTTGTTATGCATAATTAATAACAATCTACAGCATTCGCTAATGCTGATACCTATACTCCTGCTGCATTCATTTCCCTTACACACCGTACACGCAGGCACACCATTTCTCCCCAGCGATGCTGTCAGCGAATATTAGCAGCCGACGCCACGTCCTTAGCCTTAGACCGACCTGTTTGGTGTGAGCAACAGGAGATATTTCGCTTTTAGAGAACGAGGAAAACGAGGAAAGTAGGTTTATTTGCGTTACGCTCATTCATTTGTGCAGTTACTCAGCGTCTGGTAAGTGAATGTTCAAGAAAAACCATTAATGTTTATTACAATGTTCTATATTTTATGTTAACGATGTCTCATTACTTCAGCCCTTTGTCTTCAGCGTGTCTCTATCGAAATAAACCCCCGTTTCTATAAAGATCGAAGCTTTTCTTTTTTTTTTTGCGGCCACATACACTTAACCTGGTTTATTTGGCCCGTGTCAGCCTTGGAGTTTGATGCTCTCGGTCTAAGGCAGGGGTCGGCAATCTCGTCAGTCCACAGAGCCAAACATCAACAGCACAACGATTGAAATTTCTCCAGAGAGCCACAGGTTTTAAACTTAAACGTTTTCTAACGCCAGTTCTTCAACACAGACTCGCCCAGGCCGTGGTGTTTTGTGGAAGAGCCACGCTCCAGGGGCCAAAGAGCCGCCTGTGGCTCGCGAGCCGCGGTTTGCCGGCCACGGGGCTGAGGCAGTAGGCGGGACTCTCTGTATGTTGTTGACGGACAGAGAGAAGCCAGTTTGTAATCTTCCCAGGTGAAAGCCGGAGGCCTGGGCCGCCCTGCCGGACGCCGAGCTCACGCTGCGTAAGCCCATTAGGGAGAAACACGAGGTCCCAGGAAGGGCCCTAATCAGGGCGGACTGGGTCCTCAGGAGGAATGGATTAACCGGCTATTTATAGTCCCAGGTCTGCTGACAGCTCCCTCTTGTTCCCCTGGGTTCCTCTACGGGAAAGGGGGGGGAGAACTATAGGGGCTCCTACGTGGAATTATAAACACCGCCCCCTTTTATTTTATTTTTTTAATGTTTTATTGATTTTTTAGAGAGGAGGGGAGAGAGAGAGAGTTAGAAACATTGATAAGAGAGAAACTGATCAGCTGCCTCCCATACTCCCCCCCACTGGGGATGTGCCCCTGACCGGAATCGAACCCAGGACCTCTCAGTCCACAGGCCGACACTATCCACTGAGGAACACCGGTTTCAGCCCCATTTTATTTTTAATAAATTGATTCTAGAGAGAGAGGAGGGGACAGGGGGAGAGAAAGACACATCAATGTGAGAGCGAAACATTGATCCGTTGCCTCCCATACACATCCCAACGGGGGCCGGAACCCGCCTCCCGGGCATGGGCCCTGACTGGCATCGACCTAGCGGCCTTTCGGGGTACAGGGCGACGCTCTATCCACTGAGCCGCACCGCCAGGCAGACACCCCTTTTTAAAGGGATCTCGCCTGGGGGCTTCGTCCCAGCTCCAGCACCAGGGACACGGTGCCGGACGAGGCCTGGAGCGGGCTGCCAGGTCCTGCACCTCACGCTCGGCTTCTCACGCTCGGCTTCTCACGCTCGGCTTCTCCTGTGGAGGGAGATTTCTTCAGTGTCATGGCTGTCACCCGGCCGGCGTGGCCCCGGGGCTGAGCGTCGACCTAGGAACCAGGAGGTCACGTCACGGCTCCATTCCGTCAGGGCACAGGCCCTGGTTGGGCTCCATCCCCAGTAGGGGGCGTGCAGGAGGCAGCCGGCCCGTGATTCTCTCTCATCACTGATGCGTGTCTCTCTCTCCCTCTCCCTTCTGTCAAGCTGCCCACTGTCCTCACTGGCAGAGAACCCGGAGGCTGGTCCACCTTGAGGCTCTGAAAGGCCAGAGCCAGGCAACCCCTGTCTAGTGGAGACAATGGCAGCTGAAGCAACCGCCACCTGTTAGTCTCCTGTAAATCCTTGCTGATTGGCTGTTACTGGAATTGCCTGCGTAGAGCTATGGGTGGGTCCCATAGTTTTTTTTTTTGTTTTGTTTTGTTTTTTTAAATATATTTATTGATTTTCTACAGAGATGAAGAGAGAGTGACAGAGAGCCAGAAACATCGATGAGAGAGAAACATCAACCAGCTGCCTCCTGCACACCCCCTACTAGGGATGTGCCCTCAACCAAGGTATGTGCCCTTGACCGGAATCGAACCTGGGACCCCTCAGTCCGCAGGCTGACGCTCTATCCTCTGAGCCAAACCAGTCAGGCAGACGCTATAGTCTTAATAAGAGGGATGGCAAGGCCAGAGCTGGTGGAGTTCTTCCCCTTGAGTTGGGCTCCTGCCCGGCCCCCAATATTTCCAAATTAATATTTTCTAGTCTCTTCCATGGTGTGCGGCCTCCTCCTGAGCCCGAACCCTGAACCTGAACCCTGAACCGGAGCCATGCAGGGCGGGGGGTGGGGGGGACACTCACACCTGGAGCCCAAACTCGGGCGGTCATGCCCGCAACCTTCCTCTCTGAAATCAGTAAAACTTTTTTTTAAATCATTCCTTTCCCTTGGATAGACCTGGCCGCCCCAGCCTGGCCGCCAGCTTCCTCCGCTCAGTGGGGTGCGGCTGAGGACAGAGGAGGGAGCCCGGTGTTTCATCAAACATATTAAATACTGCTGAGACCTCAGTTGATAGAGCATCGGCCCGCGGACTGAAGGGTCCCGGGTCCGATTCCGGTCAAGGGCATGTACCTTGGTTGCGGGCACATCCCCAGTGGGAGGTGTGCGGGAGGCAGCTGACCGATGTTTCTCTCTCATCGATGTTTCTAACTCTCTATCCCTCTCCTGTCCTCTCTGTAAAAAAGTCAATGAAATATATTTAAAAAAATTTAAAAACCATATAAAATACTGATGAGGTACCAGACCGCCTCCACAGGCCCAAACATCCCACCCTGGACCAGAGGCCCTCCCAGGACCCCGACCTCCCTCCGGGGCCCAGACCGTCCTTTCAGGGTAACTGCTGTTTCTCCTGCCCCGTGAGCTCGGAGAGGGGGCAGCACCGGCAGAGCAGCCGTGCCGGCGTGGGGCGTGGCTCCGTGTTTCCAGATCCCACCTCCGTCCCGTCGCCCTGCGGGGACGGCTCCCCCGGCCTCTCCCTGAGCCTCGGGGACTCACTCTGTGCTCTGGCTCCCAGGAGCCAGGAGGTGTGTGACCTGGAACAGGTTAGAGCCGTGGTCGGCAAACTGCGGCTCGAGAGCCACAAGCAGCTCTTTGGCCCCTTGCGTGTGGCTCTTCCACAAAACACCACGGACTGGGCGAGTCTGTGTTGAAGAAGTGGCATTAGAAGACGTTTAAGTTGAAAAAATGTGGCTCTCCAAAGAAATGTCAGTCGTTGTGCTGTTGATATTCGGCTCTGTGGACTAAGGAGTTTGCCGACCAGTGGTAGAGTAGCCAGGGTGCCATGTTCTAATCACTCACACACACACATGCACACGCACACGCACACGCGCACACAGACAGGAAGGGGCCACATATGGAGCCGACAAGCTCCCAGGAGGCCTTGCACACGCAGAGACTGAGGTGACCACATGGGCCGGCCGGCTCAGGGGGAGCGTCCATCTGTACCAGGAGGTCCCAGCTTGACGCCCGGTCGGGCCAGGCCCAGGTTGCGGCTCGATTCCCAGCAGGGGGCGTGCAGGAGGCAGCCGATGGCTGGCTCCCTCTAATCAACATTTCCATCTCTTTATCCCTCGCCCTTCCTGGCTCTCTAAAGAAATGACATAAAAATCAATTTAAAAATATAAAAATACGGTGACCACACAGGCGGTCTGATTGAAACGTTCTGACTGGAAGCAGCCGGCGGAGCCCTGTCCTCGCGGCAGCTCCCCTCCGAAGGCCCGTCGCTGCCTCGCGGAGCCGCCGCACCTCTGCCTCCGGGGACGCGCTGGTACCGCCCTCGGAAAGCCGAGTGCCTTCCTTTTCTCCCGATCCCTCAGCGCCAGCTGTGCGCAGAGCAGAGACCACAATCCCGAGCTGTCACCATGGTCACGTTCCTCGCCATGACTACCCTGCTCCCGGAACCCTCCCCGGAAACACCCGGAACCTTCCATGGAAACACCCGGAACCCTCCCCAGAAACGGAGTGCAGACCCCGCCGTCCACGGAAACCCCCAGAACCCTCCTGAGAACAGCCGGAACCCTCCATTGTGTGACCGTTTCTACTTTTCTGGATGGAAACTTTCCATCTTGTCTTCTAGCTCACTGATGCGGTCCTCTGCTTCTTCTAGTCTACTCTTGGTGCTTTCTATTGAGTTCTTTACACAACGACGTCATTTTTCATTTCTTCTTGGTTCTTCTTCATTTCCTCTTGGTTCTTACTCATGTTGTCAAATTTGTCTTCCATTCTTTTTAGCCATCTTATGATCATTTCTCTGAATTCTTGCTCCGATAGGTTGCTTGCCTCCAAGTCGTTTGCTTCCTTTTCTGGTGATGCCTGCTTCTCTTTCATGTGCGGGCCGTTTGTCTCCCCACAGGGGGTCTGGGTATGTAGGTCTCTCTCCTTTTCGCCGTGCGGTGGAGAGCTCCTTTGAGTCCAGGTGTTTGCGCCACCTGGGACCGCGTTCTGGGGCTCACAGCTGCTCGGCGGTGGCTGTGGCTGTGGATATTCAGGCCTCTTTTCCTTTAAAGATGGCGAGATTTCCCATCCACGCCCTGGATGGAAACTTTCACTTCAAGGTAAAACCACGCCCGGAAGGACCCGCTCGCCAGAAATCGCTGGAAGGGACACGAGAGGCAAACCACAGGCCAGGAGATGGACGGCCCTCGACGTGCCCCAGGCCACGTGTCGGAGTGCAGACCCCACGTCCGCGGGAGGCGGGCCCCCCTCCAGGCGGCTGCGGGGCCAGAGGCCTCGCAAACAGGAGCCGGACGCGCAGCTGCTGAACCGGCTCCCGAGCAGGCCAGTGAGGCCGGAGCCACGAGGGACACGGGAACACCCGCCGGACGGACAGGGTGCGGGGAGGGTGGCCTGCACACGCCCAGCCCCTGCCCCCGGCGCCCCCAGGCCCAGCCGGAGCCAGAGCTGCATCGAGGGGAGGCCGGGGCAGGTGCTGTGATGGGGGGGGGCGGAGGCCGGGGCAGGTGCTGTGATGGGGGGGGGCGGAGGCCGGGGCAGGTGCTGTGATGGGGGGGGGGGCGGAGGCCGGGGCAGGTGCTGTGAGTCGGGGGAGGCCATGCTGTGCTTCTACATTTCAGTATTTCAATAAAAATACTGAAAATAAAAATTATTTTTAAAAAAAGACACCCTAAAGGGTCACGGTGATGGCAGGGGTGGGTGTTACTACAGTGTGAGTGGGAGGAGGGGTCCCCAGGTCTCCCCCAGCCTGCGCCCCTGCCGTGAAGGCTGGTGGGGGCCGGGCCAGAGTGATGGAGGTCATCCTGCTTCAGCTCCCTCTGCAGCGAAGACGGGGTCCGGCCACCGAAGACGGGGTCCCGCCACCGAAGACGGGGTCCCGCCACCGAATACGGGGTCCCGCCACCGGGAAGCCCGGGGAGGGGGTAAGGAGGGGGCATTGAGAACGTGACCTGGAGCCGTGCCCGGGAGGAGCAGCCCATAGCTTCCACCAAAATGTCTTCTCCTGCTGCCACATACATTTTTACAGGATTTTTAAAAAGTGTTTTTATTGATGTCAGAGAGGAAGGGAGAGGGAGAGACAGAAACACCAATGATGAGAGAATCACAGATCAGCTGCCTCCTGCACACCCCCCACTGGGGATCGAGCCTGCCACCCAGGCCTGTGGCCTTGACGGGGATTGAACCTGGGACCTTCCGTCTACAGGCCAATGTTCTATCCACTGAACCACACCGGCCAGGGCTGGCTGTCCCGTTTGGACTCCATTCCCAGCCTGCCCCACTGAGT
The DNA here is from genome assembly GCA_949987585.1 of Pipistrellus pygmaeus. Classification (NCBI taxonomy): domain Eukaryota; kingdom Metazoa; phylum Chordata; class Mammalia; order Chiroptera; family Vespertilionidae; genus Pipistrellus; species Pipistrellus pygmaeus. The sequence goes on along the minus strand of OX465311.1, from coordinate 470,487 downwards.
CTGTGCGAGACCCTGACCTGGACACCGTCTGCTGAAATGGGGCCGCCTCTCTCCCTGGCCAGGCCTCTGGTCCCCGTCCCCGTCCCCCCTCCCTGTGGAGGGCACGGCTCACAGCTCGGTGAGGGGACGGGGCGGCTGGGCGGCCGGCTGAGACGTGGCGTCAGTTGTCCTGGAGCAGCCGGGGGTCCCCCGAGGGGCCTGGGTGGCGGGCAGGGCTCACAGCTCGGTGAGGGGACGGGGCGGCTGGGCAGCCGGCTGAGATGTGGCATCAGTTGTCCTGGAGCAGCCGGGGGTCCCCCGAGGGGCCTGGATGGCGGGCACGGCTCACAGCTCGGTGAGGGGACGGGGCGGCTGGGCGGCCGGCTGAGACGTGGCGTCAGTTGTCCTGGAGCAGCCGGGGGTCCCCCGAGGGGCCTGGATGGCGGGCAGGGCTCACAGCTCGGTGAGGGGACGGGGCGGCTGGGCAGCCGGCTGAGACGTGGCGTCAGTTGTCCTGGAGCAGCCGGGCGTCCCCCGAGGGGCCTGGATGGCGGGCAGGGCTCACAGCTCGGTGAGGGGACGGGGCGGCTGGGCAGCCGGCTGAGACGTGGCGTCAGTTGTCCTGGAGCAGCCGGGGGTCCCCCGAGGGGCCAGGGCCCCGAAGGTGGTCCAGGTGGCGGAGGGCGGGGCTCCGTGCAGAGCGCCTGAAGGAGCCGGGCTCCGGGGGCCGGCGGCCGCGGGCTCTGAGAAGAGAGGCCAGGAGCTGTGGGCCCAGGGGCAGGCGAGGTCGGGCGGCGAGGGGACCCCGTGGCCAGGAGGGACGGGCGGGGGAGTGGAGGACGTGGCCGGCAGGGCCGCTGCCAGCCGAGGGGGCTGCCTGGCTGCCGGGCCCGGTCCCCCCTGTTCCCTGCGCGGGGGGGGGGGGGGGATTGCCCGGGGTCAGGGGCTGGGGGACAGGGCGCGGTGAGGTCCGTCTGGGTGCCGCTGGGGACCCGCAGGGGGAGGGGTCCCTGTGCCCTCAGACCTGCCGGCCGTGGAGTGGCTGCACGTGGGTCTGGCACCTTCCCCCACGCCCCCCCCGCCCCCGCCACGCCCCCCGTGGGGCCGGGGTCTTCTAGACCCGTGGTCGGCAAACTGCGGCTCTCGAGCCACATGCGGCTCTTTGGCCCCTTGAGTGTGGCTCTTCCACAGAACGCCACGGCCTGGGCCAGTCTGTGTTGAAGAAGTGGCGTTAGAAGACGTTTAACTTTAAAAAACGTGGCTCTCCGAAGAAATGGCAGTCCTTGCACTGTTGGTGTTTGGCTCTGTGGACGGATGAGTGAGCCGACCGCTGGGCTGGAACCTCAGCCTGGCCCTCGGCTCTGGGGTCCAGGGGGCGGGGGGCGGAGGAGGGCGGGGGGCGGAGCAGGAAGGGCCGGTGCCTACCGGGGCCTCAGCGCGTACGTCCCCCTGCGGTCCAGGCAGCGGCCGGCGCGGATGGCCCACCAGAGGAAGGAGCTGAGCAGCATGGCGTACACCTGGGAGGGCGGCGCCTGGGCCAGCGGCTCGGGAGGGCCCCTCCCCGGCCCGCAGGGTCCCCCCCCTCCCCGGCCCCGCAGGGCCCCCCCCCTCCCCGGCCCCGCAGGGGCCCCCCCCTCCCCGGCCCCGCAGGGTCCCCCCCCCGATCCCGCAGGGCCCCCTCCCCGGCCCCGCAGGGTCCCCCCCCTCCCCGGGCCCGCAGGGCCCCCCCCCTCCCCGTCCCGCAGGGTCCCCCCCTCCCCGATCCCGCAGGGCCCCCCCCCCATCCAGGGGAGGGAGCGAGGCGGGACCTCCACCCCAGGCCACCTGCTTGGGGTCCGCCCTGCCTTCCCTGGGGGCAGGGGCGGGAGGGGGGCGGGGGAGGGCGAGCGGTACCATGGTGACCAGGCCCACGCCGGTCAGGGTGGCGGCCACGTGTCCGTGTGTCCTCAGGAAGCCCCGGACGCCCTGCAGGCAGTCCTGCGGAGGCACAGGCGGGAGGCAGCACGGGGGCCCCGCCCGCCCGCTCCTCCCTGCAGGGGCCTGCAGTGCCAGCCCACCGGGGCCTAAGGCAGGGTGGCAGCCAGGGGAGGCGGGCGGGGTGGCTGTCTGTCCGTCCGTCTGCCCAGACGGCCCCTGGACAGGGCCTCCTGCCGTGCTGGGCCCTCGCCCGGCCCTCGCCCCGCCCTGCCCACACTTGGTGTCGGGGCGACTTCACTGGCCCTCTGGCTCCCGGGGCAGCCGGCACCCGGGTTTGCCCTCTTCCCCCCCCCCCCCCCCCAGGAAGCCGCCCCGGACCCCTGGGTGCAGCCTGTGGCCTGGCCGGGGTGTCCCCCGGGAAGACGAAGCCCAGCCGGGCTGGCTTGGCTCCGTGGTGGAGCATCGGCCTACGAACCAGGAGGTCCCGGTTCGATTCCCGGTCAAGACATGTGGACTCCACCCCCAGTGGGGGGCGTGCAGGAGGCAGCCGGTCCGTGATTCTCCCTCATCGTGGATGTCTCTCTCTCTCCCTCCCCCTTCCTCTCGGAAGTCAATAAAAATATATTTAAGAAGAAGGAAAAGGAACCCTTGCCAGTCTGTCTCTCCACGAAGGCAGCCTGGGCAGCCCAGGGTCCAGGAGGCGTGCCCGCCCGCCTGCCCCCGCCCGGGCGGGTGGCTCTGCAGACGCAGGCCCAGCGCCCGTGCCCCCTCCGGTGCTGCCCCGCCCCCACCCGGAGGCCTGGCGGTGCCTCTTCTTGGGGGCAGGAACGGGCTCGGCCCCAGCCCTGCCCCAGCCCTGCCCCTCCCGGCAGGCGCCTCCTCCCTGGCCCTGCCCTCTGCATCTTCCTGTCTGTCCCGGAGGCGGCCAGGAGGAGCTGTGGGGAGGATTTGTTTCCTGGAGGGGGCGGGCGGGAGGCCGGGCAGCGGGGGCGGGTGCCAGGCCCGCTCTGGGCCTCAGGGAAGGAGGGGCTTCTGCTCCGGCTCCCTGGAGCCTCTGCAGCGCGGGGGCAGCTGGCCTGGGCGGGCAGGCCGCCTCCGAGGAACGCCCTGGGCCCTCAGGATGCCCGCGTCCCCCCTCCCGCCCCCCAAGGCTGACCCTCTGCTCTGCACCCTCGGCCCTGATCCCCTCCGCCCCCACACCTCCGAGGCTTCCGAGGGCCGGCCTGGCGCCTGGCCCGAGCCCGCCGGCTGGGAGCGGAGGAATGAGGGCGTGATGGAGGCCGGGCCCGAGGCCAGTCCGGCGGAGGAGGACGGCCTGTGCGGGGTCAGCACGCCGCCCGCCCCCTGCACCTCCTCCCCCTGCACAGCCTCCGGAGTCTGCAGGCCCCTCTCCCCCTGCACCCCCTCCCCCTCCTCCCCTCTGAGCCTGCAGGCCCCCCGCCCCCTGCACCTCCTCCCCCTCCTCCCCTCTGAGCCTGCAGGCCCGCCCACCCCCTGCACCTCCTCCCCCTCCTCCCCTCTGAGCCTGCAGGCCCCCCCCACCCCCTTGCACCTCCTCCCCCTCCTCCCCTCTGAGCCTGCAGGCCCGCCCGCCCCCTGCACCTCCTCCCGCTCCTCAGCCTCCTGCAGGCTGGCCCCGGGCCTGGGGGAGGAAGGGGGGCAGAGGGGGCAGAGGGGGCAGAGGCGCTGGTCGGGGGAGTCCGCTCACCTGCGTGGCCGCCTCCGGCCCCGGGCACAGGGCGGCCTCCACGCCGCCTGGGAGGCCGGGAGGGGGGCTCTTCCCGCAGCACAGGAACTGCAGGGACAGACGGGGCTCAGGACCCGGGTTCCCGCGAAGACGGGAAACCAAGGCACAGAGAGCAACTGACGAGGCGGGCCAGGCAGAGACCGGACAGGGCTCAGGGCCACTGCCTGGGGGGGCACCGGGCACCGGGCAGCCTGGCCCCCACCACTCAGGGCTCCCCAGGGCACAGGAGGGCCCCTACCGCCGCCCGCCTGCCTGGGGGGCCACAACTGCCAGGCCAGGGCCGCCTCAGGCCTGCTTAGGGCCGTGCCAGCCGGGCCTGCGACCCGCCGTCGCTGGTGGACAGGGGCCTGCACTCTGTTCTGGGCCCACCGAGTCCGCCGTGGCCCTGCCCGGGCCCAGGGAGGAGGCCCGAACCCCTGTCCCGGCAGCAGATCCGTGGCCTGTGGCTGGGACCCCGGCTGAGCCCCTGGCCGGCCGCCGGCTGAGGGGCCGCACGGGAGCGATGGGCCCGCCGCACTCACCGTGCCGTGGATGGCCGCCAGCTCCTGCCGCCGGGCGGGCGGGCTGGTCACCGCCCGGTCGAACACCAGGTCGTAGGTGTCCAGCAGGGCGTCCTCCACCTGCACCAGAGGGTCTCCGTGAGGCCCCGAGGGCTGGCTGGCCCCTCCCCTCCGTCTCACTCCGCCAGGCCAGCTCCCCGACTCTCCCGGGTCCCCAGTCACAGTGCTTCCCCCAGACGTCAGTGGTGGGGCCTCCTGCACCCCGAGATCGGCTGTCAGTGCCCCTGCCGCTCCCAGGGCCCCAAAGGATGGGCCAGAGGCCCCAGCTCCGGGCGTGGGGAGCTCGAGGGCCGGCCAAGGGGTGTCCTCTGCTTCTGCCTGTGGCCACGGCCTGGGGCAGCAGGGCCGGGCCTGGGCAGTGGCCGGGCGTGAGGGTGCCCTGGGCATTTCCCCAGGACGTCCGGCCTCTCAGGAAGCCCCGAAAGCAGCCCGGCTCCTGGCCGGGGAAGCCACGGGGCCAGCTCCGGGCCAGAAAGCAACGGCCCCCTGACCACCCCCAAACAGACCGACCCCCCTGGCCACAATGTTCCTTCAGAGACGCACTGGAGTCTTGCCTCTTTCAGGAAGACTTCCGTGGTTGCCCTGGGTGCTGGTCTCTGAGTTCCCCTGCCCTCTGAGGCCTCCCTCCCACCGCAGAGCCCCGAGCCCTCCATCCCCGCCCTGCACCCCACGCCACACTGAGCTGGGACACAGGGTGCCCCGAAGGGCTGGGGTGAACGGAGCACCCGTGCCCGCTCCGGCCACTAACATCCGCCCTTGGGGAAGGAGGGGCAGCCCCCGCCTGCCCCCCGCCCCCCGCCCCCCGGAGGGCTGGGCAGCCAGGCAGCGGGCGGTGGGGCTGTCCGGACCAGCCTTCCCCGAAGCCCAATGGGAACCAGGTGGACTTCTGTCCGGATCACGGCTCCGGCGCTAATTAACCTTCCTCGTGTGACATGCGCTGCGTCGTCCCAGACTCAGACCCAGCCCTGCCTTCCCCCACCCCCGCCGGGAGGGGCAGCGCCCTGGGCCGGAGGGCCTGGCCGGGGCCCTGACTCCCGTCTCCCGGGGAACTGAGGGTGGGGACCGGCCGGGCCTCTGCGTCCTCCTGGAGGAGCTCCTGGTGCGATGGCCCTGGCGGGGCTGGCCTGGGTCCGCGGGGCAGGTGGCCGTGACCGGGAAGCCAGCGGGGACACTGCTCCTGCTCCCTCCACCACTCTGCCCATGAGGCCGGGCCCGGGGCGGCGTGTCCCGGTCACACCACCAGCAGGGACGACAGGCTGTGTGGAGCGTCCGTCCCACGGCCCTGTACCAGGCCCCGGCCGGTCGGGGGCCAGCTGGGCTCTCCCTGCAGGCCTGGGCGTCCGCCCCCAGCCCGCGCCCGGGGGTGTGGAGGCGCAGGTCCCGACATTGGGTGCTCCCTCCGGCACCCCTTAAGCTCCTCCCCCAGAGCCCCAGGGTGCCCTCGGGCGGGTCCTCAGCTCAGAGCAGGCGCCAGGGGCGTCCGCTCCCCCTTCCCGGCCCTCGGCCGGGGCGTGGCAGCTCCGGGCTGTGCCCCACCCCCACCGTCGGCTAAACCGGTGTGTGGGGAGGTCTCGGGGGGCCATGGGGGGCTCTGCAGACCCTCTCCTGGGGCCCCCAGTCCTCTCTGCCCCAGGGACAGTCGGGAGAAGAGTGGCCTCGAGGTGAGGGGGGCGGGGCAGACCCGGGCTGAGGACAGCTGAGCTCAGCCTCCAATGAATAATGCAGTGGGGCTGTCTGGACCAGCCTTCCCCGAAGCCCAATGGGAACCAGGTGGACTTCTGTCCGGATCACGGCTCCGGCGCTAATTAACCTTCCTCGTGTGACATGCGCTGCGTCGTCCCAGACTCAGACCCAGCCCTGCCTTCCCCCACCCCCGCCGGGAGGGGCAGCGCCCTGGGCCGGAGGGCCTGGCCGGGGCCCTGACTCCCGTCTCCCGGGGAACTGAGGGTGGGGACCGGCCGGGCCTCTGCGTCCTCCTGGAGGAGCTCCTGGTGCGATGGCCCTGGTGCATCGCCGAGCGCCTGGGACCTGGGCTCTCTCCCCGGCTGCGGCCCTCCCTCCGGCTGCGGCTCCCGGCTGCGGCTCCCTGGCTATGGCTCCCCGGCTGAGGCTCCCGGCTGCGGCCCTCTCTCCAGCTGCGGCCCTCCCTCCGGCTGCGGCCGGCGGCGTAATTAATCGCCTTCTCGTTTCACAGTCCTTGCACGGCCACCGTCCCCAGGGGCCTCCGGCTCTGGGCGCCGGCCAGGCCCTTCCCCCACGGCCGGGCAGCAGCCTGGCTTCGGGGCCACTGGAAGCGTGGCCGCCCCTCCCCTGTGCTGGGGTTTCCTGTCTGTGGGGTGGCCCTGCACCAGCAGGCCTGACCTTTCCCCAGGATACGTTAGGGGCCCTTAGGGGGGCGTGGGGGGACGGGGGTTAGGGTTAGGGCTAGGGTTAGGGTTAGGGCTAGGGTTAGGGTTAGGGTTAGGGTTAGGGTTAAGGCTAGGGCTAGGGCTAGGGTTAGGGCTAGGGCTAGGGCTAGGGTAGGGTTAGGTTAGGTGTTAGGGTTAGGGTTAGGGTTAGGATTAGGGTTAGGTGTTAGGGTTAGGGTTAGGGCTAGGGCTAGGATTAGGGTTACGGTTAGGTTAGGATTAGGGTTAGGGCTAGGGTTAGGGTTAGGGCTAGGGTTAGGGTTAGGGTTAGGGTTAGGGTTAAGGCTAGGGCTAGGGCTAGGGTTAGGGCTAGGGCTAGGGCTAGGGTAGGGTTAGGTTAGGTGTTAGGGTTAGGGTTAGGGTTAGGATTAGGGTTAGGTGTTAGGGTTAGGGTTAGGGCTAGGGCTAGGGTTAGGGTTACGGTTAGGTTAGGATTAGGGTTAGGTGTTAGGGTTAGGGTTAGGGTTACGGTTAGGTTAGGATTAGGGTTAGGTGTTAGGGTTAAGGCTAGGGTTAGGGTTAGGGTTAGGGTAGGGGTAGGGCTAGGGCTAGGGTTAGGGTTAGGTTAGGATTAGGGTTAGGGCTAGGGTTAGGGTTAGGGTTAGAGTTTAGTGTTAGGGTTAGGTTTAGGCTCTGAAATCCCCCGAGCAGATAGAATCCCTGCACATAGGACCTCGTGGGCATAGGAGTCTGCCGGGCCTGTTTGGCCTGGCTTGTCCTGAGGCCACGAGGCCTGTCACATTGCTAGTTGGGCACAGGCGGGAGGCTTGGCCTGCCCATGCCCTGGCAGCAAACACCACAGTACTGTAAGAGGGAGGACTGATCGGGCCTCCAGAGCCCGCACCGCACTGTCATTCCGCCGTGCAGCAGTGCTGGTGTGTGCGCGTTGCGGTGTGTGTGTGTGTGGGGGGGGGGGGGGACTCTTTGTTCCTCGTACACAGATGAGGGGATGTCCCCGGAGGGAGTGAGCGCCCCCTACCCGGATTGGGAGGCCGACCTGGATTCCGAGCCAGTTCCTTCGCCCATGCCACCTTGGCCCAAGGTGCCCCGTGTGGGTGAGCACGGCCAGACCAGGGCGGATGGGGGGATGGTGGAGGGAAGTGGGAGGGACGGGGACGAGGCCCAGCTGGGAGCCCTCAGCGCTCACCTCCCGGGGCTGGCCGAGCCCCAGCTGGACGGCGGCCTGTGCCGTCCCTGCAGCCGGGACTCCCCCGGGGCTGAGACGGGGAGTGGGAGAGGAGCGGGGGAGGGCTGGGGCACCCCGGGAGAAGGGCGGGGCCCTGGCGCCCAGGCAGCTGTCGGGAAGGGACCACCCACGCTGCGACCCGGACCGCAGCTGGGGGATGGGTGACATGAGCCCCAACGCGGGTCCGAGCAAGACGCTGGCCTGTCCCCCGAGAGCCCGGGCCGCCTCGTGGGGGCTTCGAGCCCCTCCAGAACCGGGGGGGGGGGGTCCTTTTCCCGATCTGGTCACAGTGCGCGCCCCGAGTGCTGCCGGGGGTGGGGGGCGCAGGCCGGCTGGGGAGACCCTGGGGCTGGAGGGGAAAGAGGCGTAGACCTGGGCAATGAGCCCTGGGCTCGGCCGGGGCGAGCTCCCCACACCTTGGCCTTCCCCCCACACGCAGACGGGGTGACCGCCAGACCCTGAGCCTGACCCTGAGCCTGACCCTGACTCTAACCCTGACCAAACCCCAAGCCTGGCCACGCCGCCTCGTAGACTCCATGGAGCCCGCGGGGGAGATGAGGCCAGTTTCTGAGGGCGAGCAGAGCCTGGACCAGAGAGGGTGGTCACACACCCCAGGGAGCACAGCACCCACCCGCCCACCGCCTGGCAGCCAGGGCACACAGCACCCACCCGCCCACCGCCTGGCAGCCAGGGCACACAGCACCCACCTGCCCCACTGCCTGGCACCCAGGGCACACAGCACCCACCCGCCCACCGCCTGGCAGCCAAGGGCACACAGCACCCACCTGCCCCACTGCCTGGCACCCAGGGCACACAGCACCCACCCGCCCACCGCCTGGCAGCCGGCTCCAGGCCTGCACACCTCGTCCACCTCCGCCCCGCTCCCTGGCCCCGCCCCGAGGGCCAGTCGGAGTGCAGACCCCTCAGTGCATCTTTACAAACTGCCTCCCCCACATTCCACCCCCAGAGGGACAGCCCTGCCCCCCTCCCTTCCCCCAACTCCCGGGAGCCGTCTTCCCGGCCAGGAGGGGGCAGGAATGAGGGGCGCTCGTGGGGGGGTGTCCGAGGCCTGTACCTGCCCCCCTCCTCCCGGGAGGTGCTGTCCCCACCCCCGCATGGCCCCCGTGGTCCCCACCGGCCCCTCTCCTTAGCGACCGCGGGGGGGCCTGGCCGCCCGGCGGGGGCGGGCACTCACCTGGGTGGGGTGGCGCAGGCTCCAGAAGGCGCCCTGCACCAGGGCACAGAACACCAGCGCGAAGCACAGGAAGCCCTGGGAGAGGGGCACGGGGTCAGGAGCCTGAGCCCCCCCGCCCCCACGCCCCCACGCCCCCACGCCCGGGGCAGGCCCTCCGGGGCGCTGCTGTTGCTATGGTGGCTCCCAGGGCCTGTCCCTGGCAGTGCCCAGCCGCCCCACCTCCTGGCCCGAGGACGGAGGGGATCCCTGGCATGACAGACCAGCCCACTGCAACTGCCCCCGGAGGGCCCTGACCCTGACCCTGATCCTGACTCTGACCCTGACCTAACCCTCACCCTAACTCTGACCCTGCCCCTGCCCCTGCCCCTGACCCTGACCCTAATCCTGACTCTGACCCTGACCTAACTCTGACCCTGACCCTGACCCTGCCCCTGCCCCTGACCTAACCCTGCCCCTGACCTAACCCTGACCCTGCCCCTAATCCTGACTCTCACCCCGCCCCTGCCCCTGCCCCTAATCGACCCTGGACCTGGGAGGACGTGCCCCTTGCTGTGGCCGGGCCTCGGCAGGGACAGCTGGCTTATCTTTTGTTTGTTTGTTTAAATAAATCTTTATTGGTTTCAGAGAGGAATGGACAGGGAGAGGGAGAGAGAGAGACATCCATGGTGAGAGTCATGGATCAGCTGCCTCCTGCACGTCCCACACTGGGGACTGGAGCCCACAGCCCGGGCCTGTGCCCTGACAGGGAATCGAACCGTGACCTCCTGGTTCATGGTTCAAGGCTCAGCCCCGGAGCCCCGCCCGCTGGGCTGGCTTGTTTTTGGAAATCTTTGCAGCTGGGCTCACTGGGCCCCAACCCTCAGGCGGGGGCAGCTCAGGCCAGGGGGACCCGGCGGGGGGGGGGGGCAACCAGGTCACATCCTCCCTTCGTCACACCCTGCTGCTCCCCGTGGCCACGGCCCGGTCCCCGCACTCTCACCCCGGCCGGCCGGGGCCCCATGTTGGAGGCGGCGGCCCCTGGAGAGCTGTGTCCGCCCCGCTCCCTCCCTGCCTCTCTCTCGCAGTCAGGCTCTGAGCGTGCAGAAGCCACTGCCCATCGGGGACCCTCCCCGACGAGGCACTGGAGCCCCGAGTTCTTTGGGGGGCAGTGCAGAGGGTCCGGCCACTGACCACACCCGTGTCTGCGGGTCACTCGCCCCCACCTCCACCCCGAGGGAGGGCGCAGGGAGTGGCTGCCGGGCTGACCGCACCCCCTCCCTCCGGGAGGCCCACAGCCAGGCACGCTGCATCTCGTGTGGAGGGACACCGGAGGCCGCGGCCAACTGACCGCAGAGGTGCCTGCCCACGCAGACAGACACAGACCCGGCCTGGCAGGCGGGCAGAGAAACAGATGAGTGTGTGTGTGTGTGTGTGTGTGTGTGTGCGTGTGCCCGTGTGTGCATGTGTGTGTGCACCGTGTGTTTGTGCGTGTGCCCGTGTGTGCATGTGTGTGTGTGCACCGTGTGTTTGTGTGTGTGCATGTGTGTGTGTGTGTGTGTGTGTGTGTTGGCGGGCTCTGTGAGAGGATGGACCACCCATCAGCCCCCAAACTCTAGTGTGGGCGCAGGGCCCCCCTTCTTCCCTGCGTCTCAGGCGGCCTTGAGGGCGCCTTCTCCTCCACGATCCTTCTCCTTCTCCCCCCCTCCCTGTTCTCCTCCTCCTCCTCCCCTCTTCCCTCTCCTCTCCCTTCCTCTCCCTCCCTCTCTGCCTCTCTCTCCTTCCTCCTTCTATTCCTCCTCCCTTCTGCTCTCCTCCTCCTCCCTCTCCCTTCTCCTCCTCCCTCTCCCTCCTCCTCCTCCTCCTCCCTCTCCCTCCTCCTCCTCCTCCTCCTCCTCCTTCTCCTTCCTCCTCCTCCTCCTCTTCCTCCTCCTCCTCCTTCCTCTGCCGCATCCTCCTCCCAGCTGGCTGAGGGCCGCCTTCCCCATCTGGAACCCATCGCTCCAGGCTGCCTCCCAGGCTGGGGACCCGAGCCAGCTCAGAGGAGCGGCATTTCCTCCCAGAGAGCACCCCACCCACGGCTCCCACCACCCGCCGGAGGGGCCGTGGGCGAGGACCCCGTGGACCCCGTGGGCCCCGGAGGCCTCCTGGGGCTCGGCCTGCTGGTGTGGCCAGGGCGTCCTCCTCCTCCTGGTTCTGAACAAAAGCCCAAAACACGTGGACATGGCTCCCTCCGGCCCTCCCAGGCCCAGGCCCAGCCTGCAGCTCGCGTTTCCTGTCCCAGAGGCCACTGGGGGGGGCGGGGGGGGCGGGGCAGGAAGGGGGGCCGCCGGGCGCTGTCACTTTGGGAAAGATCTCCCGGCTCCCCAGCTGCTTCATATGTGCTTACACGCACACGCGCACACATGCTCGGGACACAACACGCACACGTGCATACACACACACCGGACACAACACGCACAAGCACACGCACACACACACAGGCCAGATACAACACGCAGCTTGGTGAGCAGGTATCTGAGAGCCAGGGCGTCCAGCACCCACGGGCCAGACTGGGAGCCCGCGGGCAGGGACGGGACAACCCCCTGGAACAGCCCTGCTGCCTGCAGAGGTCAGGGGTCAGGGGAGCCAGGCACACCCTGGCGTCTGGCTGAGCTAAGAACAGGCCTGAGCTCCCAGACAAGCAGCCTGGGTTAAGCCTTAAGCCAGCACCACGTCGCCCCCTGGTGCCGCTGCTGGCCTCTGCAGGCCTCCTCCCCTGGAGTCCTCACCTGCTCTGCCCGCTGGGGGCAGCCTGCCCTCCTGAGCGCCCTGGTGGCTGCCCCTCGCCTGAGGGCTCCCCTCTGGCTGGCTTCCCCCCCTCCAGACCTGGCTCGGCGATTCGGTCAGCGATTTTCAGCCCCTCCCCTCACGGCACATGAAAGTAATAAAATCCTGCGGCACACCAAAAAACAGTGTATGTTGCCGAAACCGGTTTGGCTCAGCGGTAGAGCATCAGTCTGCGGACTGAAAGGTCCCGGGTTCAATTCCGGTCAAGGGCATGTACGTTGGTTGCGGGCACATCCCCAGTAGGGGATGTGCAAGAGGCAGCTGGTCAATATTTCTCACTCATTGACGTTTCTAGCTCTCTATCTCTCTCCCTTCCTCTCTGTAAAAAATCAATAAAATATATTTAAAAAAAAAAAAGTGTATGTTTTGCCGATCTGACAAGGTGTAATTCTGACTCATTCACACCTGACGGCTGTTGTCTTGGCCATTGTCTTTTTTTTTTTTTTTTAACTAGGTTCACCGGTTAATAATGCGGACACCGGTTAATACTATGGATTTGGTAATCAAAGAAAACATGACAATTTCAAGAGAAACATCAAAAGTGCTTTGTTCAGCCCTGACAGGGTTGGCTCAGTGGATAGAGCGTCGGCACTTGCCCCTGGCCGGAATCGAACCGGGGACCCTTCAGTCCGCAGGCCGATGCTCCGTCCACCGGCTGGGGCACCGCGGTCGTTTTTATTTCGTATCTGACAGCCTTAGGGACAGAGGCGTGCCCCTGGTGGCCCGATGTGGCAGGTCTTAGATTCCTCGCTGGGCACCGGGAGCCTAGGCTGAACATCGCTGCCCGGGGCTCTGCATGGGCCGGAGTGAGGGTGGACCCCCAGCCGCCCTGCCCGGCCCGGCTCTGCCGGTGGGGCCCTGGCTGCAGCTCAAGGGGGTGACCCTGTCCCTGTCCCTGTCCCAGAAGGCTGCACCCGGAGCCACTCCACAGCCATGGATGGCACAGGCGGGGCAAGAACCCGGACCGCCCTGGGGCTGGACCGCCGGGCAAGCACAGCCCCTCCCCCGCCCACGGGCTTCCGCAGCCACGCAGGGGCCTCCTGGCTGGAATGGGGGGCTGGACCCCATGTACCCCGAGCACTGAACAGGCACCAGGTGGTAGCTGGGGGAGCAGGGGGGGAGGGGGATCCTGAGCTGGCACAGGTCTGTGGGGGCCCAGTGGGCAGGTTTGGGGCCTTGGGGGCTGGGGGGCGGGGGGCAGGGGCCTGGGGGCTGAGGGGGGGCTGGGGGTAGGCTGGGAGGCCCTGCGGAGAGCTGCCCAGGCGGGTGCAGCCACCCAGGGCGGCCACTCAGACCCAGGCCGCAGGTGAAGGCCGGGCGGGCCTTTGGCTGCCTCCCGGGCCTCCTGCACCAGGAGAGGAAGCGGCCGAACCCCGCCTTCGTCTAACGGAACCGGACTCTCCCGGGCCCTGGGGAAGGGCGCCCAGGCCTGGGGGCCAGCTCTGCCTCCCATGGGCCCAGGTGACTCCCTGAAGGAGGGCAGGGGGCTGGCCCACGGAGGGACCCTGGCTGGTTTGGGTGGAGGGTCCTTCTTGGCCTGGGCAGAGGGTCCTGGCTTTGGTCTAGGGGGCGGGGCCTGCCTGTGTCTAGGAGGCGGGGCCTGCCTGTGTCTAGGGGGAGGGGCCTGCCTGTGTCTAGGGGGCGGGGCCTGCCTGTGTCTAGAGGGAGGGGCCTGCCTGTGTTTAGGGGGCGGGGCCTGGGGGAGGGGCCTGCCTGGTGTCTAGAGGTCAGGGCCTGCCTTGTCTAGGGGGCAGGACCTGTCTGGTGTCTAGGGGTGGGGCTGCCTGTGTCTAGGGGGCGGGGCCTGTCTGTGTCTAGGGGGAGGGGCCTGCCTGTGTCTAGGGGGCGGGGCCTGTCTGTGTCAGGAGGAGTGGCCCTGTGGGGCTCACATCCTCCAGTCTCTGCTTCTGTCAGGCCTCTGTGGGGAGAAGCAGGCTCATTGGGCTTACAGGCCTGACATCCCGATTCCCTGGGGGCTGGGGCTGGGGCTGGGGCTGGGGCTGGGGGCTGGAGCTGGGTGGGGCTGGAACTGGGGCTGGGGGGCTGAAGGCTGGGGGCTGGGGCTGGGGGGCTGGGGGGCTGAGGGCTGGGGCTGGGGGCTGGGCTGGGGCTGGGGGCTGGAGCTGGGGGCTGGGGCTGGGGGGCTGAGGGCTGGGGCTGGGGGCTGGGGGCTGGGGCTGGGGGGCTGGGGCTGGGGGTTGGGGCTGGGGGGCTGAGGGCTGGGGGCTGGGGCTGGGGCGGGGCTGGTGCTGGGGCTGCGGGCTGGTGCTGGGCTGGTGCTGGGCTGGGACTGGGCTGGGCTGGGGGGGCTGGGCTGGAGGACTCACCCCGGCCATCAGGCCCCCGGCCTCCCGCACAGTGGCTGCGGCGCTCAGCACGGCACCCAGGGTGAGGAGCCCGGCCAGGCTGATCCCTGCAGAGAAGGCTGGGTGCAGAGAAGAGGGTCAGGGTGCCGCGTGCACAGAGCCGGGTGTGAAATCCACCCAAAGTGGGGGGGGGGGGGGAGGGGCGGTGCTGGACGGGGAGCCGCGTCTCCCCATCAGGAGGGAGTGCCTCTTGCCACAGCTGGCCTCACACTCAGCCCGGCCCCCCACACTCAGCCGGCCCCCCCCACTCAGCCCGGCCCCCCACACTCAGCCCGGCCCCCCACACTCAGCCAGGCCCCCCACACTCAGCCCGGCCCCCCACACTCAGCCCGGCCCCCCACACTCAGCCCGGCCCCCCACACTCAGCCCGGCCCCCCACACTCAGCCGGGCCCCCCACACTCAGCCAGGCCAAGGGAGGGAGGCCCTGCCGCCACCTCTGCTTCCTGCCCCCCGGCTGGAGCCTCTGGAGCCACAGGCGCCCTCCCCCCCGCCCCCCGCCCAGCAGCAGGTGCCACATGGGCTGCCCGCTTATCAGTCCAGGCCCAGGCTTCCTGTGAGGAGGCGGGGGCTCAGGATTGAGGCTAAAACGTGGGGCCTCGGGTCGCAGGCCTGGGGCTGGGCCATCACCAGCCTGAGGGCCTCGGTGCCTGTCCCCCACCCCCTCCGGTGCCCTGGAGAGACCCCACACCCCCCTCTGCGGGGACCCCCCCCCCCCGGGCACTGCAGCCGGCCCCCTCCCTGTCCCGCCCGCCCCCGGCCTCACTCACCCCAGCGGTGCAGGGCTGGGTAGGGGGACCCCTCGGGGGACACACGGCTGAAGACGGCAAAGTGGGCTCCGAAGTAGGTGAGAGCCGCCATGGTGGCCGCGAGGAGGCCCAGCACCTGGGGGCAGAGCCAGAGCGGGGGCTCCCTCCAGCCTCCTGGTCTCAGGAGAGGCTCAGCTCCAGGCGGTCCCCTGGTGGTCTCAGGGAGGCCTGTGCCCAGGTACCCCCTCACCCCCGACACACACAGATACCCCCAACACACACACACAGACATCCCGACACACACACAGACCCCCAACACACACACACAGACCCTCCGACACACACACAGACCCCTGACCCCCATACACAGACCCCCTGACCCACACACACAGACCCCCTCCAACACACAGACCCCCCAACACACACACAGACCCCCGACACACACACAGACCCCCCGACACACACACAGACCCCCCAACACACACAGACCCTCCGACCCCCATACACAGACCCTCTCCAAACCCCCTGACCCCCATACACAGACCCCCTGACCCCCATACACAGACCCCCAACACACACACCACCCCCCGGCACACACACACAGACACCCTGACACACACACACAAACATGGGCCTGGGCTCTCTCTGCACAGCAGGAAGTGGGCCCCCAGCCCCAGTCCCGGTCCCCCCTGTGACAGCACCCCCCGGCGTCACTCTCCCCTCCCCCCTCAGTGCACCTGCCACCCCTAGGCTCCTCCAGGCGTCTGGCTGTCCAGTGGGGACGGGGGGGGGGGGGTCAGACACCACCCAAAGGGGCAGCCACCCCAATGGTCACCCCTGGGCGCCCACCACCAGGGACCCAGGTGCATCCATGGGCTGGAGGCCTAGTCACACGGCACCACCCTCTCCCCTGAGGCCCCCTCCCACCCAACCGCCTGTTACCAGGACAAAGAGGCTGGTGACCAGCATTTGGCATTTGGCCACCCTGACTCGACGCCGAGGGCCCATGGCGGTCGCCTCTCCTCTGCTCCCCCTGCGTCCCTGTCCTCCTCTCCCCTCTCTCCCCTCCCCTCTTCTCCCCTCCCCTCCCTGGGGTTTCAGTGGGCGGGCCCTCAGACGCAGCTGCCCGCTCAGGAGGGAGAGGGGCCCGCCCCTCTGTCAACACCCTGAGGACTGAGCTGCCAAGGACGGGGCGGCAGGAAGGGGAGGAGCTGCCGGCTGTGCCCCCGGCTGCAAGCCCTGGCCCAGGGCACCAGGCTCTGCAGGCATCAGAGGCCCGGCCAGCCCCACAGCCTTGCTCCGGGCGTGGCCACGAGGACCCGGGGAGGAGGTGGTGAGGAGCAGAGGGCGCCAGCACTACTGTGTGCTGAGCACCTACTGAGTGCTGAGCACCTACTGTGCACTGAGCACCTACTGTGCGCTCGGCACTTTGCAAAGATGACCTCCCAGTGTCGCGGCGGGTCCCGGGCCAAAGGACACAGGGGAAACCCAGGGAAACCTGGTCAGGGCCTGGCCACCGTTCACAGCAGGCCAGCCCTGACCGGCTGGGTGACATGCCCGTGTCCCCGTCACATGTCCTGGCGTCAACGTTTGGCCCCCACCGTTCCTAGTTGGCGGGAAGGACGGTGTCTGGGTCCCAGTGCTGCTCACAGTCTCACTGTTGGGGAGCCCCTGGGTGACTGCACTTTGAGGTGTTTCCATCAGCCAGGGTGGCCATGGTCCAGCAACACGAGGTGCCAAATCACAGAATGAACAACGCACACGCACACGCAGCTCGCCACGCGGAGCACCGGGACGAAAGCCCGGCCGTTCCCGCCTGTGAGGCACCAGGGGCCGCTGGCGTATCAGATCGGGGGGCGCCGCACCAGGCTCACTCCGCCACCCAGAACCGGGGCACCCCCTCCCCCCCCCACTCCTCCAACAACCTGTTCTCAGGCTTCCCCACCGAAGTCCGTCCGTCAGACGGTCCCCCGCCCTCGCTGGCCCCCAGCAGCCGTCTCTGCGGCGCCCCCTCTGCGGAGATGTCTGACGCCCTGCTCAGGCCGCTCAGGCCGCTCAGGCCGCTCAGGCCGCTCAGGCCGCTCAGGCCGCTCAGGCCGCTCAGGCCGCTCAGGCCGCTCAGGCCGCTCAGGCCGCTCAGGCCGCTCAGGCCGCTCAGGCCGCTCAGGCCGCTCAGGCCGCTCAGGCGAGGCCCTGGAGCAGGCGAGCAGCGATGCTGGCCGTCCCCGGGGTCAGAGGCCAAACCGCTCTCCTGCCGCCCAGGGCGCCCCGTCCCTGCCTCCCCCACGGCCAGAGCATCTCCCCGTCATCACGGGAGAGGAGCGCGGCGAGGAGCCGTTATATGCCCAACGGAGCCCATGGCCATGACGGCGGAAAGCTCGGGGCCTCGCGTGTCCGTGACCCGGCATCGCGGCGTGCACGTGGGGCGAACACAGAGTCCACGTAGGGACGGTTGGACTGTGGTTGTGCCGAAGTCCATCCACTTTGGTGCGGGCACATCGCCGGGGTGGGTGTGCAGGAGGCAGCGGATCGATGTTTCCCACCGATGTTTCCAACTCACTTTTTCCTCTCCGTTAGAAATTAAAAAAATAAAAAATAAATAAAAAGGTCTGGGACCGGGTGTAGGTCTGACCCCAGGTGGAGGTGTGGGTCCTGGAGGGCAGTTCGGGCCAGGGACGGAGGCTTGTGCCACTGGGAGCAGTCTGGAATCTCACCAGGACATCTGGGTTATGGAATGATGGTCTGGGTTACAGACGGAGAACTAGACGCCTGATACAAGACTGGAGTCTGTGTTTGAGGCCAGGGCCCCGGGAAAATCTTCCCGGGCCCGCCATGATAGTCCGAGTCCCGGATGCAGGTGTGAGCCCCAGGTGGAGGGCTGGGTCCTCCGAGGGCAGTTCGGGCCCGGAGGAAAGTCTGAGCCTCCGGGGCGGTCTGGTACCTCACCTGAGCATCCGGGTTATGGGATAGTTGTTGGGGTTACACACAGAGATCTCTTCCCCTGAAACAGCTCTGTGTTCCAGGTTTGTGGCCTGGGCCCTGGGTGGGCCAATTGGGCCCCGCCATCCAGGTCTGAGCCCGGATGAAGGTCTGAGTCCCGGATGTAGGTCTGGGTGTTCAGGCACGGTGTGGTCACGAGGGGGCGCTATGGGCCCAGGAGTGAGGTTGGGTGCAAGGGCAGGACCTCGGGATGATGAAAAGGTGGGTAGGATTAGCCTGGTTATTTGGCCTCCAATTAAGGAAGAGGCACTGGCTGCCAGTATGGGTCCCAGGAATGGCCTCTGGTCCTCGCCATAATGGCTGCGACCAGGAGGACAGTCCGGGCGCCGGAGGGAGGTCGGGGTCCTGGGAGGGCCTCTGGTCCAGGGTGGGATGTTTGGGCCTGTGGAGGCGGTCTGGCACCTCACCAGTATTTTATATGGTTTTTAAATTTTTAAAAATATATTTCATTGACTTTTTTACAGAGAGGAAGGGAGAGGGATAGAGAGTTAGAAACATTGATGAGAGAGAAACATCAGTCAGCTGCCTCCTGCACACCTCCCACTGGGGATGTGCCCGCAACCAAGGTAAATGCCCTTGACCGGAATCGGACCCGGGACCTTTCCGCAGGCCGATGCTCTATCCACTGAGGTCTTGGCAGTATTTAATATGTTTGATGTTATTGTGCCTGGCGTTTTGAAGCTGAAGTTAGTGTTTAGTTGTGTGTGTTCGTTTTGATCTTGTATCCTGCAACCTTGCTAAACCCACTGTAGCTCGTGTTTCTACAATTTCCTTCACAGGTGATCATGTTTTCCGTGACTAAGGACACATTTCCCTCCTCCTTTCCGGCCTGGGCCTCCCCCGCCCCCGCTGGGGCTTTCTCTCACCGTTTGCTCCGGCTGAAGCCTCGGAACAGCGTGAAGCAGACGTTCTGAGATGAGACAGCTTAGCTTGCCTTGCTCCTGACCTTAGCGGAAAATCATCCCGCTGGGACACAGGCCCCTTTTCCGCGGTAAAGAAGGAGTGTATGTAGAATTGGTCTTATTGTCCCCCTGAATATTTGAAGGCATTTACCAGCCTGGAGGTCACGGCCTGGGCTGTGCTGGGCTTGGCCTGCGGGCTGGTCTGATCAATGATTCTCCCTCATCATTGATGTGTGTGTGTGTGTTTTAAAAAATATACTTTATTGATTTTTTTTTACAGAAAGGAAGGGAGAGGGACAGAGCCTTAGAAACATCGGTGAGAGAGAAACATGGATCAGCTGCCACCTGCCCATCCCTTCCTGGGGATGTGCCCGCAACCAAGACACATGCTCTTGGCCGAACTCGAACTCGGGACCCTTCAGTTCGCAGGGGATGCTCATCCACTGAGCCACACCAGCCAGGCTCACCATTGATGCCCCCCCCCTTCCCCCCCCCTCCTCTCTCTCATCAATGGAAAGGCGCTTTGGGAACCTGGATTCCCCATCCCAGCGCTGGTCTCCAGGCTCCGGGCTCCGGGCTCCCGCAGGCCTGCAGGGCCCTGTCCCACCCTGGGGGGGAGGGCGGGGGGATGGGGTGGCAGGAGCGGCAGCAGGTGCAGGTGGAGGCGCGCTCAGGGCCGCGGGGCGGGGCGGGCGCAGCGGTTAGAGACGCTCCGGAGCCACGCGCCCGGCGTCTGCGCTCCCTCCAGGCGGGGCGCGGGGCCCGGCAGACAGTGCGCCATTGGCCCGGCCCTGCGCCTCCGCCTCTGGCCCGGCGGGCGGGGCGGCGCGGCGGCGCGTGCTGCCCGGAGGAGTGTCGCGCCTCCGGTCCCGGGGCTCCGCCCCCCTCCTCCGCGGCCCGGGCCACGCTGGGACCCGAGGCTGCGCCGGAGGTGGGGGCCCGGCCGCCGCGGACCGCGGGCTGCTCTGGGCGGGGAGGGGGGTCCGCCCCGGGGGGCTGGCAGCGCCCGGAGATGGGAGGGACGCATGCGGGCCCCGCGCGCTGCGTCTGGGGGGCGCACTGAGCACCTGTGCGCGGGGGCCCCCGGGGACCTGCGGGCTGGACCTGGGGTGGGGGCCCCGGGAGCTGCGGGCTGTGCCCCGGGACGGACTGGCCCCCAGACCCGCGGACCGTGCCCCCGGGACCGACTGGCCCCGGGACGGAGGGGACGCGCTCCTGCTCGGCCTCTGCAGGCTGGGCGCGAGGGGGCGGGCGCAGCGGCCGGAGGGCGCGGCGGGGAGGAGGCGGGGGAGGAGGGGGAGGTTTGTCTGTTCGTTTAAAACCGCCGCCCGCCGCCGGGGAGGACCGGGAGCGCCGGCCGCACGCGGGACACGAGCGCCCCCGCCCCGCGCCCAGGGCCGCCGCCTCCCCGGCCTCGCGCCCTGCGCCCCGGAGACCCGGCGCGGACCCCGGGCAGCGGCTGCGGGCGCAGAGCCCGGCCCCCTCCCCTCGGGGCGCGGCCGCCGTCCCTGCGCCCGGGTTCCTCCGCCCGCACCTCCAGGCACCCAGGTTCCCTGCCCGCACCTCCTGCCGCGCGGGGCCGGCGGGTGCGGGGCGATGAGCGGCGGCGCACCGCCCCGGACCCCGGCCCCGGCGCTCGGCGTCCCCGGGGGCAGCGCCGCCCGGCGCCCCGCGTCCCCGGAGCTGCTGCGCTGCGGCCGGCGGCGGCGGCCGGAGGGGCCCGGGGGCGGCGCGGGGGCCGGGGCGGGGGCGGCCGTGGCGCGGCGCAACGCGCGGGAGCGCAGCCGCGTGCGGCGGGTGAACCTGGGCTTCCAGGCGCTGCGGCAGCACGTGCCGCGCGGCGGCCGGAGGCTCAGCAAAGCGGAGACGCTGCGCTCGGCCGCCGCGTACATCCGGGCGCTGCAGCGGCTGCTGGCCGAGCAGGACGGGGGGCTCCTGGCGCCCCCCGGGGGCCCCCCTGCGGCCGCCCCGCCCTCCGGCGGCAGCTCGGAGCCCGGCTCCCCGCGCTCCGCCTGCTCCTCCGACGGCAGCGGCGGCGAGGGCGCGCCGAGCCCTGCGGAGCGCGAGCTGCTCGGCTTCCCCGTCTGGCTGGGCGGCTGCTGACCCCCCCGAGGTACCCGGGGGCGGCGGGAGGGGGATCGGGGCCCCGGGGCGGGCGGGGGGGAGGTCGGTGGCCCCGGAATCGCGCCCTGTCCGCCCGGGAGCCCCGCGCCGTCCCGGCGATGGCTCCGGCACCGCTCGCTCTCCATCCCCCGCTCGTTCAAGCCCGAGCACGACCGGCGCCTGTTGGTCCGGGATTGCGACACTTCCTCCCGCCGCCGCCGGGGGAGGGCGGGGAGGGGGTGCGGGCGGCGGTCCCCGGGGCAAGGGCGCAGGGAGGAGGACTTTGCATTGCAAATCGCGCCCCGTGGACAGGAGCCGGCGGCGGAGCCTGACTCACCGCGGCGGGTGCTCCCAGCCCCCCTCATGGCCCCCACAGGCCGGAGCTCCCGAACCCACGGAACCGTCGGAACCGCCGCCTGGATCTCGAGGGTGGAGGCGGGGCTGGACCCGCACTGACCGCCTCCTGTCCCCTCCTTCCAGGTGGCGTAGCCCCGAGGCCCAGGGCAGCTCCGTCCCCACCGAGGAGCCAGAGGGGTGGCCCGGCCTCCATCCCGCTGCTGCCCGCCGGGTAACACCGACGCCGTGACGCCGTGACGCTGGATGCCGTGACGCCGGACGCCGTGACGCCCAGCCTGACCGCGTGGTCCCGGCCGATCTCCCAGAGGGACAGCTTCCTGGGACCCTGACTGTCCACCCTGAGACTGTCCACTGGCTGATCTCCCCGAGGGACAGCGTCCTGGGACCCTGACTGCCCACCCTGAGACTGTCCACTGGCTGATCTCCCCGAGGGACAGCGTCCTGGGACCCAGACTGTCCACCCTGACTGTCCACCCTGAGGCCACCCGCCGGCCCGGGCCAGGCACCAGCCCATGGTTTTCCCGGAGGGAGCCGAGGTGTGAGGTCACAGAGCATCTGCTGTTTCCACGTCACCTCGAACTGCCCGGGAACAGGGCACCATGAACTTATTTTTATACAAAGACTCCGTCCAGCAGAACCCAATAAAGATGGTTTACCCCACCACCTGGGCTTCTCGGACCTGGCAAGATCCGGACACCGGGGGCCGGAGGGACAGGGCCCTGGCAGGGTCTCCATCTCCGGAGTGATGCAGGCTTCCCGGCTGTTTTCCGGGGGAGCAGGCGTTCTCAGGACCCTGTGCTCCGTGGCAGGGTCCTGGGTGCCCACAGGTGCCCGCAGCGGGTGGGGGTCTGGGCAGGGCTGCACCCAGCTGGGAAGTGGAGGTAGGGAAGCTGCTGACTCCCCTCCCCCCGCATCTGGGCCCGGGCCAGGCCCAGGCCCAGGCCCAGGCCCCAGGTGGGCCCCCTTGGCAGCCTGCCCCCTGGTTGGGGTTCAGAAGGCCACTTCTGCCGCTTGCTGGGTGACCCTGGACAAGTTGCTCGGCCTGCACATGGGAGTGACCCCAGGGCCACCCTGCGGGGTCATGGGGGACTTCCGGACGACTCTGGCTCCCCATGGCAGGGTCCTGGCTACGGAGCCTGCGCCCCAGCCGCCTGGAGAGGATAAGGCAGGGGGAAGGCCCCCCCCAGAGGCCCCCCAGCTCAGAGGCCCTGCAGAGATTGCTCGGCGGGCCCTACCTTTGACCTGCGCCCCGGCAGCTTTGAAGTCTAGGCCCAAAGCCCTCTTTTATGGCAGGGGTGGGGGCGGGGATCCCCCAGGCTGTTTTAAGGTGCCGAAGGCACCCCTTCTTCCAGCAGGGAGTGGTGGGGTCAAAGCCGTTGGGACCCTGGGAGGCTGGCAGAGAGCAGATGTCTTGTGGGCACCATGGTGACGGGGTTGGGGGGTGAGGTCGGACTTGGCTGAGTGAACTGACCTCCAGGGGGCAGAGGGGGCACGGTCACCCCACAGTCTTCAGACCTCACTGAGCCACAGGCCCCAGGCTCTCTGCGACTCTTTTTTAAAAATTATTATTATTAAGGTATTATATGTGTACATATCTTACCATTGACCCCCTCCCCCCTCCCATACATGCCCTCCCCCCTCAGAGTTTTGCCTCACTGGTTATGCTTATATGCATGCACACAAGTCCTTCGGATGATCTCTTATCCTGCGACTCTTTCCCTTGACCCCAGGAGCGGTCTGACACGATGGGGGAGACGGGGGGGGGGGGGGAGGGCATGTGGGTTTGCAGGGGGAAGCCTGGGAGGATGGGGCATCAAGGATGACTGATAAGGGGCCACGTTCACTCCCACATGGTTTTGAAGCAAATCCGGACACTATGGTCACCCCCTGAGTTCCCGCACACCACCCTCGCCCCGTGCACACCTGTGCCTCCCGCGCCAGGCCGGCGCCCAGGGCCCCGTGTCGGACTGGCTTTCGGGGCCTGTGCGGCCGCCGTGCGTGTTTCTGAACGGGAGAAGCGGGGTCTCTGTCCGGCAGCGTGTCCCGTGTCCCGGCGGCTGCAGCGGGCACCTCCTGGCCTATTCCCCACCGTCTGTCCCTGTGCCTTCTCGCTTATAAAATGGGTGGTTATTGGTGTCAGAGAGGAAGGGAGGGGGAGAGAGAGAGAAACATCAGTGATGACAGAGAATCATGGCTCCGTTGCCTCCTGCAGCCCCCCACTGGGGATGGAGCCCGCAAGGGGGCATGTGCCCCTGCCAGAATCGAACCACGACTTCCTGGTTCATAGGTCGATGCTCAGCCACGGAGGCCCGCTGGCCGGTGAGAGGATACTGTTGAGAGGGGACGGGCGGTGGTGGGTGACCAGCCGGGACACAGGTGTGTCGCCTGGGCGTGACCCACCGCCACCGAGGGAGAGGGTCCTCTCGGGGTCACTGCCAGAGCCGCCAGGGCCCTGCCACGGAGTCTGAAATGGCAGCCCCCCGAGATGATGGAGGGGGAGAGGGGGTGTCCCTGAGTCAGTGGCTCCAACGTGAGCACACACCCACAGAGGGGCCATTTGACTTTTAAGGGGGGCGATTTGAGAATGAGTTATTCACAATGAATTTTTTTGCATTTCGTGTGGTTCTAGGGACCTCATATACAGGGTATAAACATATATCTATGCTACTAAAAGGGTTATATGTTAATTAGACCGGTCGACCCACCATCTTCCTTCCAGACAAAGCCATGGTAGTGGGGGCTGAGGCAGAGGAAGTTAGGGGTGAGATCAGGCTGGCAGGGAAGGGCAGTTGGGGGGCAATGAGGCAGGCAGGCAGAGGCAGTTAGGGGCAATCAGGCAGGCAGGTAGAGGCAGTTAGGGGCAATCAGGCCAGCAGGGGAAGACAGTTAGGGGCAATCAGGCAGGCAGGGGAAGACAGGGGCAATCAGGCAGGCAGGTAGAGGCAGTTAGGGGCAATCAGGCCAGCAGGGGAGGGCAGTTTGGGCAATCAGGCAGGCAAGTGGAGGCAGGGGTGATTAGGCAGAGAGGGGGGGCAAGGTAGGGGTGATCAGACAGGCAAAGGGGTTAGGGGTGATCAGGCAGGCAGGCAGGTGAGTGGTTAGGAGCCAGTTGTCCTGGATTGCAAGAGGGATGTCCGCCTGCCAGATTGGGCCCTTAGGATCGGGCCTAACCTGGTAGGTGGACATGCCCCAAGGGGTCGCAGATTGGAGAGGGTGCAGGCCGGGCTGAGGAAACCCCCTCCCCCTCCTCCATGCATGAATTTTGTGCACCGGGCCTCTAGTTGTGATATACTTATGCGTTTCAGTTCTCTAGGATATGTTTTGAAACTTTGCTATTTTTTATTTATATAAATTTTTGGCAGCACAACCATGCCCAAAGGCACCCTCGCCTCTGAGCCCCTGGCTGGGTGGGGTCAGGGGACCCCGCTCTCACCCCTGCGTGTTTGCCTGGGGAGGGGGCATCCAGGCCAGGGGAGGGGCCACGAAGGCTCCTCCTCCGAGACATGGGCCCTCCGTGCTCCCGGTGAGGCAGGTGGCCGTGGTGTGCGGCCTGGGGGGGCGGGGGGAGGTCCCGCCGTGGACGGCTCCCGCGTGGGCAGCGGAGGGGAGAGGGGCGGATGGTGTGGGCTGCAGTCCCATCTCCCAGCGCCCCAGGGGCCATGGGATGGGAGGGAGGGGGCTGGGAGGGCGGCGCCTGCTGCTGGGGTGGAGGGGGCGTGGCCAGCGGGGCTCCTGGCCTGTTCCCAGCAGTGAAGATGGGGTGAGACTCCCTGTGGGGCTGACCGAGGCTCAGTCTTTGTTCCCATGAACCCGGGGTGTGGGCCAGGTGACCCTCGGGTCGTCCCGCGTCTGTGGGCAGAGTCAGTCCTGAGCCCTTAGGAGGAGGGACAGCAGTGGGGACAGGTCCCCCGGAGTCCAGCCCCTTCGAGGTCTTGTCCCCACCTCTGGGCCCGCGAGCTCAGTGAGTGGCCTGAGGTCCAGGCACCAGGGTGCGTGGGGTTCACAGCGGGCAGGGCGGGCGGCAGCCCCGTCACGCTTTTATCATCATGCTTCCATCACGCTGTCATCACGCTTTTATCATGCTTCCATCACACTGCTGTCACGCTGCCGTCATGCTTCCTCGGGCCCACGTCCGCCTGGAGGCCGCCATTGCTGGTTTCCTGCTGGGAGCAGGACATGGGGGGCCTGTCAGCGCTGAGTGACAGAGGAGCCGGTCCTGGGGGCTGGACGGGCCACGCACCCTGCCAGCTCCCAGCTTCTCCCGGCCGGGGCTGGAGGAAGAGGAGGAGGAGGGACAGAGGGAGGACAGTCTGGGGCCCTGTCCCCACCCCCGCCACCTCCCAGGACCCCCAGGGACTGCTGCCTGGGCCCCCGGAGCCTGCCTGCCCGGCTGCCGGCTGTGATTAACGGGCACATCTGTTACCTAGGGGCCCCGATGCCACAGGAGCTGCCGTCAGCAGGCCAGCCTTGCCTCCTGCGGCGCCCCCGCCCACCCCCCCGAGACTGGACCCCCACCCCCACACTGTGAAATGGGCCTTTGTCACCGGAGCTGTGGATGTCCAGCTTCCCAGGGGCAGCGAGGGGCCTGCTGGGGCGGGGGGTCGGCACAAGGACACACACCTGTCGGCTCCCCCACCCAGCGCGGGCCAGACCCTGGAACCAGGTCAGAGGCACAGTGGGCTCTGAGCCAGGTCCTGTCTGCCCCCCGCCCTCTGCAGAGCCTTGTCTCCACGGCAACAAGCACAACCAGGCCCGGGGTAGCCGTGGTGGAGTCCCAGGGGGCAGCTGCAGAGCCGGGCTGAGCGGCAGGAGCCACTGTCAGGGCTGGAGGTCAGGTCCTCTCCGAGCGCCTGCGTCCTCACTCCCCCGTCCGGCGCAGGGGAGGAGGGCACCCCAGGACCCCTGCTCCCACGTGCAGCCACGCCAGGCTGCGGGGCTCGGGGTGCCAGCCTGTGAATTCGGGGGACACAACCTGTAACGAAGGGCGTCCCGGGAGCCAGCCCGGGGCCACTGCCCCCCTTCCCCTTCTCGACCACCGGCCCCCCGGCCCCTCTGGGGGCCCCGCTGGCTCAGCGAGCGGCCACGGCCCTCGGGGGGTGGGCACTGCTGGGGACACAGAGGCCAGGGCCTCTCCTCCCGGGACCCCCGAGCCCACGGACTGGGGGACAGGCCCCAGGGCTGACCCCTCGGGGGGTGGCGTGGAGATCTGTGTGGGGGACCCACTGCCCCTGCCCCCGGCTCGTCCCGCTGGGCCCGTCCGCGTGCCCAGGCCAGGCCGTCGGTCCTGCAGCCCAGCCGGGCCCCTTGGCCGCCCAGCTCAGGTTGCCTGCCCGGTGTCAGTGAGGAGGTGCTGCCCGCCCCCCAGTGCCCAGGCCTCCCCCCCTCACCCCACATTTGCCTACAAGCCTTGGGCTCCGCCCAGGCCCTGCCCTGGCCCGCCCCCCCACCCCGGACCCCATTGATAAGCATGCAAATCTCTAAATGAAACCAATTTACACCCAAATGAGGGCCTGGGAGCAGAGGCCGGGCCACCTTCCTGCTCAAATATTTGTCTCTCATTTGAATGTGCTTTGTGGGCGGGCAGGTCAGCGAGCGGCCCAAAAAGGGGCGAGAAGACAAAGCCGGCCCACCCACAGGTGAGGTGCGGGGAGATCTAAGCTCTACCGGGCTCTCCCCCACTTCCCCCCTCCCCTGTCCTGCACACACACCCTGGCGAGCCCCCCGCCCCCTGCTTGTGGCCCCTCCCCGACTGCCCCTCTGAGCCCCAGCCCTGCAGGCCTCTGAGCTGCATGGAGGGAAGTCACTGGACCCCTCCAGCCCTCCGTCACCTGGGCCCCCCACGTCCTAACGGCCCTGGGTCTGGCCTGCTCAGTCCATCCTGGTGGTGTGCCCATTTCACAGGCGTGCAAACTGAGGCTCAGGGCGTCGGACACGCTCCCGAGGCTGGTCAGCGAGAGGATTTCCAGGGAGGGGACGCAGTGGCTGCTCTGCTCGGGGGGGGGGGGCAGGGCTGGCAGGGGGGACCCTTCCTGTAGCAGCCACCCGGCAGGCAACCCCCCCCCCCAAGTGTCCCTCAGCCCCAACCCTGTGGCCCCCTGACCCTGTCGCAGTCAGGTGAGCCTTCGGGGCTGGGCCGGGGGAGCTTCCTCCCGCCTGAAGGGGTCTGGGGTCAGGCATGCTGTCCAGGGCCACCCACGGGGCCCCTGACACCCACTCCTCCTCCTGCGGGTGAATCTCCCCTCCCTCGGCCCGGCCTCTGCCGGCACCACCTCACAGTGACCTCCGACCCCCTCTGGAGCTGCCCCGGTCTCACCGGCAGAGCCGTGAGGACCCCTCCCACCTCTCGGGGGCGATGGGGAGAGAGGCCGGACGGCCACAGGAGCAGGTGGCAGGAGGCACCCAGCCCGGTGGCCCCACTCGCCCCGGGGCCAGCCTGTGCCAGGGATGGGTGGGCACTGAGGCTGCGGCAGGAGCCGCAGGCGGGGCGGGCTTTGGCGGGGGCGGGGAGCAGGGTGACAGATCCGAGCTGGAGGAGGCAGTCAGCCCAGCGCAGGGTCCGAGGTTTGAGCTGAGTCTGAAGAAGGGCCCTTGCCCCAGGGGCTCCGGTCGAGCCCCCTGACCTGGGACCAGGGAGGGGCCGGCCTGCAGGCGCCTGGCCTAGGAGCGGGGCTGCAGGGAAGCCGGCGGCAGGGTGGACGCGGCTGAGAGGGGTGGACGAGACGGCAGCCTGGGACCCCGCCTGGGTGAGCCCTGCTGCCTCCATGGCCAGAGGAGGAAGAGGGGGAGTCTGAGGGGGTGCAGCTGGGGCGTTGGGGACTCCCCTTGGCCGCCCGGACCCCGGCCACCCCACCCCACGCTCCCTGGCTCTCTAGAAGCCTCCGGGCCACCCCGGGCCCGGCCTGGGTCCCCTTCCTCCTGGGCCTTCAGATCTGGGGGCCCCGGCCCAGCAGCACGGCCGTCTAGCTGGGGTAGAATTTACCTAAAATCAGTGAGTCTGCACCCAAGTCGCCATAGGCCTGTCCCCACTCAGGGGCGTCCGGAGACCTCAGGCTCTGCCTGTCTGACCTCTGTCACCACAGGGGTGTCAGCACCCCCATTCACCGGTACCCCGGCCTGTGCGCCCAGCTGATGGGGGGACTGGGGCCGCGCCCTCCTGCCGAGGAGCTGGGGGCCTGGGCGGCCTCAGGGTGTGTGTGTGTGTGTGTGTGTGTGTGTGTGTGTGCTGGGGGGCCCGGGGCCCCCCTCGAGTGGGCGTTCTCATCTCTGTTGGGTTCGGGGAGGTCCCGTGTCTGCTCCCTCACCCCCCATTGCTTGTGGAATGAGGCAGAATGTCATTAACATCCATAGACGCCCTGATTCTAAACAAAAGGAAAGAAAACGGAGCTTCTGCCCAGGGCAGACAGCTAGAGGCAGGCAGGAGGGACAGTGGCCATCTGACCCGTGACCCTACGTGGCGCTGGGCCTGAGTGAGGCTTCCGCTGTGTGAGGCACACACACAGATGTATACACATAGTGCCTGGCTGGGGCGGCGCGGAGGGAGGGAGGGAGCGGGGGAGGGTTTTAGGGACCCTCGCTTGGATCCCTAGATCCCCACCTCTTTGGAGCCCGGGGCATGCTGGGAGGAGACCTGCCGTGGGGGTCAAAGCTCAGCTCAGGGGGCAGCCCACAGCCTGGGGGGCTGAGGGCCGGGAGGGCTTCCCTGAGGCGGGCTGGGAGCCCATCGGGTGGAGGACCCCCCAGGCCGATGGCACCGGGCAGTGGCCTCTTGTCCTGCGGGACCTCAGGAGAGGGGACCCAGCTCAAGCCCTGTGGCCCAGGGGCTCAGCCAGGCCTGGTCCCCAGCCACACCGCCCGGCTCCCCCTCCTGCCCAGCCAGTGCCTGCGCCCCCCTCTCTCCCCACCCCCCCACGCGGCCCGGCAGTGCTCCGGCAGGTCCAACCTGTTCTGGGCAGGGCAGGGTGGCTCCCAGCTCTTTCTGTCTCACTTCACCTGAAGGCCCGCAGCCTCGCCCCTGCCCGCCTCGCCCTCCCTGCCTCCCGCCCGCAGCCCCAGGGCCTTTACTCGGAACAGATCAGGCAGCCAGAGCCTCCCTCCCCCCTACACACACTCACACACATGCCCAGAGACACACACGCCCACACATACACACACATGCACACTCATACAGACTTCATGTCCATCGCTAGCACACATAGACACATAACACAGAGACACCCACATACATATGCATGAACATACACAGGCATACACACACAGACGTATACACATAGAGACACACTCACACAGAGACAGCTGCACCATCACACTCATGCACACATACACACAGTTACACGCCACACTCACATGCATATATGCAGATACACATGTACACATGTATAGACTCTCAGACACGCAGGCAGAGCAGGCTCGGGCTTGCAGCCCTTAGGCTATGATGACAGCCCAGGGTGCCCTGGGCGGGGTGAGGAAGCTCAGTGCCATCCTGTGGCTCTGTGGTCCCCACCCCTTGGCCCCCCTAGCCAGTCCCCCCACAGGTTGCGGACCCCAGGAACACAGCCTGCCCGCACGCAGCCCGCTGCAGCCTGCCTCCTGGGCGTGGGGCCCTGCTCGCTGCACACTCAACCCCCCACTCCCACTCCCCACCCCCCCCCTCACCCTCACCCCCACCCCCCCACCCCCTGCCCAGACACTGCTCCGTCTGCCTGTTCTCCATGGTCTGGTCGTAACGGGAGGCGCCTCTCTGAGGCTTTAACCTGCATTTTCCTAATTACTTTCCATCTGAAGTATCCGTGGTCAGCAAACCGCGGCTCAAGAGCCACATGCGGCTCTTTGGCCCCTTGAGTGTGGCTCTTCCACAAAACACCACGGCCTGGGCGAGTCTATGTTGAAGAAGTGGTGTTAGAAGAAGTTTAAGTTTAAAAAATGTGGCTCTCCGAAGAAATTTCAATCATTGTGCTGTTGGTATTTGGCTCTGTGGACTAATGAGTTTGTCGACCACTGGACTATACCACTGTTGATTGTTTTTTTAAAATATATTTTTATTTCAGAGAGGAAGGGAGAGGGAGAAAGAGATAGAAACATCCATGATGAGAGATAGAATCATTGATCAGCTGTCTCCTGCACACTCCCTACTGGGGATCAAGCCCACCACCCCGCCATGTGCCCTGACCAGGAATCGAACCCTGACCTCCTGGTTCCTAGGTCAACACTCAACCACTGAGCCACACCAGCCAGGCTCGGTGCTGATTTTTATTTTTATTTTATTTTATTATTTTTTTACAGAGAGGAAGGGAGAGAGATAGAGAGCCAGAAACGTCAATGAAAGAGAAACATCATCGACCAGCTGCCTCCTGCACACCCCCCACTGGGGATGCGCCCACAACCAAGGTACATGCCCTTGACCGGAATCGAACCTGGGACCCCCCAGTCTGCAGACCGACGCTCTACCACTGAGCCAAACCGGTTTCGGCTTGGTGCTGATTTTTAAATTGTGCTGTTTGTTTTCTTATTGTTGAGTTGTGAGAGTTCTGAATAGAAGCTCTGAATCTGGTAAGTGTCTGACTTTTCAGAGGAAGCATCTTACATTTAGCAAAGGGCACTGACAGTTTTTCCTCTGGGGGGCCCTGTTTCGCTGTCGTATCGGAGCCAAAGGACTCTTTCCGAAGCCAGGTTTTCCGCTAAGGGCCACCCTGCCCCAGGGGCACTCGGCAATGTCTGGAGACCTCCCTTGGTTGTCATCCTGGGAGGGTCAAACGGTCTGCATGCCGGCGTGCTGACTGGCAGGCTGGAGACCCAGGCTCTCCTGGTCCCAGGGCTTTCTCCACTTTTCCTCCAGGTGTTCTTCGTTTTCTATTTCACAGTCAGGCCCACGGTCCTGCTGGGAGTTACTTTCTGTGTGAGCTGTGCGATCTGCTGTGTGCCGAGGTTCTGTTTTTGCAGACGGATGGCCAGTCGACCCAACACGCCTTTCCCTTTAGCCGAAAAGACCATCCTTTCTTCATCAAATTGCCTTTGTGTGTGTGTGGTTTTTATTTTTATTTTTATATTTTATTGATTTTTCACGGAGAGGAAGGGAGAGGGATGAAGAGTCAGAAACATTGATGAGAACCATCGATCCGCTGCCTCCTGCACACCCCACACTGGGGATGTGCCCGCAACCAAGGAACATAACCTTGACCCGGGAATCGAACCTGGGACCCTTCAGTCCGCAGGCCGACGCTCTATCCACTGAGCCACACCGGTCAGGGCAGCCTTTGTGTTTTTGCCAACGCTCCCCTGGCTGTCGGTGTGTGGGTCTGTTCTGGGCTTTCGGTTCTGACCCGTTGACCTGGGAGTCGTTCCTGTCAGAGGACGCGCCATCCTGACGACTGTAACTCTGAGTAAAACCAGGTAATCCGTGGCAGACAGACAGTAAGATAAAACGAAACCGGGTAGTGTGCGTGCTCCCATGTGTTCTCCTTTCTCTAGTTTGCTTTAACGATCTCAGCTTATTTGCATTATCCTATTAATGTTAGAATCAACCTACCACCATCTACAAAAATACCTGCTGGGGAAATGGTTGAATGTGTGAATCTTTGTAGGGAGTACTGACAATACGGAATCATTCAATCCATGAACATAGTATACCTTTCCACATATGTCCGTCTTCGATTTGTTTCATCAGCGTTTTATCACCTCCAGTATTCAGAATCTACACACTTTTTGTTATGTATTTATATGCAAGTATTTTATTTTCGGAGTGTTATACTGTTAATAATGATGTTAACAAAGATTTTTTCCAGTAGTTACACGTATGCTGATATAGGTGCAATTTGATAAGTATGCTATTTTGTTGAATTGACAAGAAGCTTCAAAACTTCATATGTTAATTTTTCTGAAGGTATTAACATCATAGATATTTTTACACTTAAAAATGTCAAATTTCGTGCCAAAAAAAAAAAAAAAAGAGCATTTGTGGGAAGTTTTAATTCATTATTTTATTTTCAAGAAAAGTGCTGCTGAAAGCTTCAGGAAGCTTATGGTGAACATGCTCCATCTCAAGAGACCTGTGAACGCTGGCTTAACTGCTTTAAAAGTGATTATTTAGATGTGAAAGACAAAAAACATCCAGGTCAACAGAAAAAGTCTAAAGACCAACAATGACAAGCATTATTGGATGAAGATGCATGTCAAACTCAAAAACAACTCGCAGAAAGATTAAACGTTGCTCAGCAAACAATTTCTGATC
Source organism: Pipistrellus pygmaeus (assembly GCA_949987585.1). Lineage (NCBI taxonomy): Eukaryota > Metazoa > Chordata > Mammalia > Chiroptera > Vespertilionidae > Pipistrellus > Pipistrellus pygmaeus. The sequence continues at coordinate 437,991 of OX465311.1, read as the reverse complement.
GTTTACAAGCAATGGGGAAGATTTTAAAGGAAGGAAAATAGGTGCCACATCAACTGAACGAAAGACAAATGGAAAACCGAAAAGTCATCAGTAAAATGCTTCTTCAGCGGCAGGAAAGAAAGTCTTTTTTGCATCGAATTGTGACTGGCAATGAAAAGTGGATTTATTCTGAGAATCCCAAATGCACAGAATCATGGGTTGATCCAGGTCAACCATCAACATCGACTGCAAGGCCAAATCGCTTCGGAAAGAAGACAATGCTCTGAGTTTGGTGGGATCAGGAAGGTGTATTATGAGCTTCTCAAACCAGGTAAAATAGTTAATACTGATCGCTACCCACAACAAGTAACCAATTTGAACCACGTTTTGTTCATAAAACCACCACAATGGGCCAGAAGACACGGCAAAGTAATTTTGCTTCATGATGATGCACCATCACACACTTCCAAACCAGTTAAAGACACGTTAAAAGGTCTTGCCTGGGAAGTATGAACCCATCCTTCAGATGGCCACGTGTTCCGATTGAGGCACACGCACTCTCTGAGCAGCACTTCAACACGGACGAAGAAGTGGGAAATTGGGTCTCTGAATGGTCTGCCTCAAAACAGGAAAAGGTCTGTTGGGACGGTACCCACAAATTCTCTGAAAGATGGGGAAATGTGCAGCTAGCGATGGACATCACGATGAACAAAGCACGTTGGATATTTCTCTTGAAATTATCGTGTTTTCTTTGATTACAAAACCCGCATTATTAACCGGTTGGTGGTTAATCGCATTGTTAACCGTAATAATGCCTGGAGCAGGCAGCCTGGGCCGCCCAGAAAGCACCACAGACGGGCTGGAACCACATGCCCCACCCTGGGGACTGAGCCCACAACCCAGGCCTGTGCCCTGATTGGGAATCCAGATGTTCGTAGGTCCAGACGCTCAGCCAGGGAGCCACGCCAGCCGGGCTCATGCTTGGCTCTAAGCCTCCGCCCCTCCCGCTGTCTCTGGGTCAGTGGCTCTGGCACCGTCGGGCCTGGGTGCGGCCCGGCCAACCCCCAACCCACCTGCCCGGGACCCTCCCCGGCTCCCTCAGCCCCTGCAGGACCGCAGGGCTCCCCACGGCCTGAACTGCAGACCTGGGAGGGCTGCCCCCGGAGAAGGGCAGGGGCGGCGGCAGTAGATAAGCAAGGAGCAGGTCTCTGGGGGCTCCGGGCACGGTGGCACCACAGGGCGCTCCCTTTGGGACCAGGGCGGGCCTTTCTCCTGGGGGGCGATGGGGGGCGATGGGGGGCGATGGGGGGCGGGGTGAGGGGGGAGTCCCTGGTTGGCCAGGACGCCCTCGGGGAGGCCGTGGCCTCCTGTTCGCCTGGGAAACTTTTCTGGGAGGGACAGTCGTGAGCAGTGGGCCCGACCTCGGCAGCCTGGGGCGGGGGGGGGGGGGGGGTGTGTGCGGGGCCGGTGCCTCTCGGAGGGGCCCACGTCCCAGAGGCAGGGCCCCGGTGAGCCTCCAGGGAGCCAGCGCCCGGAAGCTGCTCTGGACCCGGGAGGCCCCTCCTGAGGCGGACGGGGCCCGTGGGTGCTGGGGTGCTGGGCAGGGCCGGCACGGCGGGCGTCGGCTCCCGCCCCAGTGGGCCGGGCTCCGGGCAGAGGTGCCGCCTGCGGCGTTGAAGGGCACACGTCTGCCTGCGCCTGCCTCCGGGCGGCCGGGCCGAGCCGTGTGCTGGTGTCTGTGCTTCCACCTCAGCCGGCGGCTGGCAGAGGGCTGGTCCCTGTGGGTGTGGCTGTGGCGGTGCGTGTGGGTGCATGTGGGCATGTGTGGGCACGTGTGCCCCTGCCAGGCTGGGCACGGGTGTCTCTGAACTGCGTGCATGGGGGGACGGGAGCCGCAGGCAGGGCCCTGTCCAGGTGTGGCTGAGCTTGCAGGGTGCCCCAGCGGGCTCCGATGTGCCAGCGGTGAGCTCTGCTCCTGCCCTCGGCAGGGCTGGTGACGGGCCCCGTGTGGGGTGAAGGGATGGGAGACTGTACTTCCTCTTCTGTTTCCTATAAATCTAAACCTGTCCTGACGGAAACGAAGGCTGCTATTTTAGTAAAAGAAATAAAATGAAGCCGAAACCGGTGTGGCTCAGTGGATAGAGCGTCGGCCTGTGGACTGAAGGGTCCCAGGTTCGATTCCGGTCGGGGGCATGTACCTTGGTTGCGGGCGCATCTCCAGTAGGGGGTGTGCAGGAGGCAGCTGATGGACGTTTCTCTCTCATCGATGTTTCTATCTATCCCTCTCCTTTCCTCTCTGTGAGAAATCAATAAAATATATTAAAAAAACAAACAAAGTGAAGCCTCCCGCTGGGGAGCTCTGAGTCGCTAGGAGGGAGGTGGGTGCTGTCCGGGCCGGGCTCTCTGACGCAGAGCCGGAGCCGGGGGGTGGGGGGTGAGGGGACACGGACGGACAGGGGGGTGCAGAAGGTGGGCGAGGCCTGCAGGTCTGATGGGGCCCTGGCCCTGTGAGAGGGGGGGGAGAGGAGGGGCCTGCAGGAGTGTGAGGGGTGAGGAAGCCAGGCCCCAGCAGTAGCCTGGCCAGGAGGCGGCTGCGGAGAGGGGGGCTCCGGGGGACGGTGGAGGCTGGGGAGCAGGAGGAGCAGGAGGGGGAGGGTTAGCGGGGGGAGAGGAGAAGGAGGAGGGCTGGTTCTGGTGAGGATGTGGGGAGCGCGGGGAGAAGCCTGTAGGGAGAGAGCAGCCGGGCGCAGCAGAGGGAGGAGGGGGACAGAAGCCGGAGCAGACGGGAGGGTCATGAGAAAGCTCGAGGGGAGCCTGGCTTGTGCGCTCAGGGGTTGAGCTTTGACCCGTGAACCAGGAGGTCAGGGTTTGGTTCCCGGGCAGGATCCCCAGTGTGGGGCCTGCAGGAGGCAGCCGATCCACGATTCTCTCTCATCTCCGATGTTTCCCTCTCTCTCCCTCTCCCTTCCTCTTTGACATCAATAAAAATATCTTAAAGAGAAAAGAGAGAGAACGTTAGAGAAGGTGGTCCTTGAGCAGCTGGAGGGGTGGGAAGCTGAAGAGGAGCAGAGACAGTAGGTCGACTGGCAAACTCCAGGGACACAGGGCTGCCCTGCAGGCTTGGGGAGGGGGGGGGGGGGGAGCAGGCGGCCGGCGAGGCAGCGGAGGAGACATGCTGACAAGCCTGTAAGAGCGGACTGGAGGCTGATCGAAAAGCTGGAGGAGCCGAGACTGGTGTGGCTCAGTGGATAGAGCGTCGGCCTCTGAGACGGGATGGGGTGGGGAGAGACGGGCCTCTGAGATGGGCCGGGGTGGGGAGAGACGGGCCGGGGTGGGGAGAGACGGGCCGGGATGGGGAGAGACGGGCCGGGGTGGGGAGAAAAGGGCCGGGGTGGGGAGAGACGGGCCTCTGAGATGGGCCGGGGTGGGGGGAGACGGGCCGGGGTGAGGAGAGACGGGCCGGGGTGGGGAGAGACGGGCAGGGTGGGGAGAGACGGGGAGAGACGGGCCGGGGTGGGGAGAGAAGGGCCGGGGTGGGGAGAGAAGGGCCGGGGTGGGGAGAGACGGGCCAGGGTGGGGAGAGACGGGTCGGGGTGAGGAGAGACGGGCCGGGGTGGGGAGAGACGGGCCGGGGTGGGGAGAGATGGGCCGGGGTGGGGAGAGACGGGCCGGGGTGGGGAGAGACGGGTCGGGGTGAGGAGAGACGGGCCGGGGTGGGGAGAGACGGGCCGGGGTGGGGAGAGACGGGGAGAGACGGGCCGGGGTGGGGAGAGACGGGGAGAGACGGGCCGGGGTGGGGAGAGAAGGGCCGGGGTGGGGAGAGACGGGCCGGGGTGGGGAGGCTGCCTCGGACTGGGTGAGGGTGTGGCTCTCCAGGCCCTCCGCCTCGGGCCCGGAGGGGGACACTGTGCCCAGGAGCGCGTGGCCAGGCGACACGGGAGTGCCCCGTGGAGGAGCTGCCCGCCCTGCGTGTCCCCTCCTGCCGAGGCGGACGGGCTGTGCCCTGCCCCGGGCCTGTCCCGCTCCCGGTCCGGAGGCTGGCTCTGCAACGGAGAACCGGTGCTCTTTGCCCGCTGGGCCTGGGACAGGACGGGGCAGCTGGTGGGGTGCCCGGGCCGTGCCCGGTCCCACCCAGGCCTCGGGTTTACCATTAACAGCCGGCGGGGGGCTGCAGACAATGGCTGTTTGTTCGCGGCGGCGGGCGGCCCCACAGGCCTGGCACCGCCTTCAAAGCCCGCGGTGTCCGCGGGGAGGATTTGTGCAAACAGAGGGCAGGTGCGGCCGGGCTGCGGGTGCCACGGCCGGCCCGGCCACGGCCTCCCCGCCAAGGCCTGCTGCCCACCCAGGGGGTGCGGGCGCCCCAGCCCCACTCGCTCACCCCCTCCCGGGCCTGCTTGGAGCCTCGGGCGGGCGGGTGGGCCCTCGGGCAGCTGGCTTCCGCTGGGTTCCAGCCAGAGCCGGACCCCTCACCGCCCTCAGAGCCCCCCTCCCAGGCCCCCTTTAACGAGGGTCCTTGGGGAGGCCCAGCACCCACCCCGCCAGGCATCTGCTGCTGGGCCCTGCCCCCAAAGTGGGCACCCAGGGTCAGGGGTCAGGGTACTGGTGTCTCGGTCGGAGCCCACCTGTGGCCAGGACGCTGACCAGGGCAGGTGCCTTGGGACAGCCGCCCTGGGTCTGAGGGGCACCGCTTCCTTGTCTGCTTCCCCGGGGGTGGGGGTGGGGCTGTTCTGACCAGCATGGGACTGCGTGGGACTGCGTGGGGCCGTGTGGGGCTGTGTGGGGCTGTGTGGAGTCTTTGGGGCCGTGTGGGGCCACGTGGGAGCATGTGAGGCCGCATGGGAGCGTGTGGGGCTATGTGTGGACCGTGTGGGGCCAGTAGAGCCGTGTGAAGTCCGTGGGGGCTGTGTGGGGCCGTGTAAGGCCGCTTGGGGCCGTGTGGGGCTGCGTGGGGCTGTGTGGGGCCATGTGGAGTCTGTGGGGCCGTATGGGGCGGCGTGGGGGCATGTGTGGGCCGTGTGTGGGCCGTGTGGGGCCATGTGGAGCCGTGTAGGGCCCTGTGGGGTCGCAGATGGTCCAGGCTCCTTTGTCTTCACGCGACAACTAGACGCAGACCTGCCGTCCTCGGGAGCCACGCAGGGACGGACAGACGGGCCAGCTGAGCCCGGCGGGCAGGGCTGGGGACACAGTGGAAGCCCCGCGGGGAGAGGAAGTGGCCTGGGTGGCGTCCCCGCCTTCAGGACGAGCTGGGGCGAGGGGGGGCATCAGCTCTTGTCGGGCCCCTCCGCCTGCTGGTGGCCCCTCTCACACCGCGGCCCCTGCTCGAACCCCTGCGGCCCTTTCACACCCCGTGTCGTTCAGGGTTCGGGCTCAGGGTTCGGGCTCTGGAGGAGGCCGCGCACAAGTGAAAGGGACCGGAAAAGTATTACTTTGGGGATATTGGGGGCCAGGCGGGAGCTCACCTCCAGGGGGAGGACTCCGTGCTCTCCGGCCTAGCTATCCCTTTTATTGAGGTTTGGGATCCACCCGTAGCCAGTGATAGCCAATCAGCAAGGATTTCCATAAGATTGACAGGTGGAAGTTGCTTCAGCTTCCAATGTCTCAACCAGAGGACAATGGGCGGCTTCTGACACCTGGGCCCAAGGGGCACCCTGGCCCGTCATCCTGAGCCTGTGACCCCCCAGATGCTCTCCCCGTCTCCTGGAAAGCAGCTGCAGCAGAGGCTTCTGGGAGGCCATGCTGTGGAGGGTCCCGGGACCCCAGCCAGGGGTGTCCCTGTCCCTGATGGTCCAGGCTTCCTGACATGAACCCTGTCCTCTCCCCCTTACCCTGCCCCCCACCCCCCATACACAGAGCAAGCAGACCTTCCTCTGACCTAATCTGAGAAGCGATGTCATCACTTCTGTCACATCCTATTGGTCAGAGTAAGTTCCACCCACAACCACAGGTGTCAATCACACCAGGATGGGGGTGGGGGAAGAGGGGCAGAGGGGTCCTTAGAGCGCCAGAGCCTGGCCTGTGTGGCTCAGTGGATGGAGCCACCTGCGGACTGAAGGCTCCCGGGTTCGATTCCGGTCGGGGCACAGGCCGGGGCTGTCGGCTGGGTCACCAGTGGAGGGCGTGCAGGAGGCAGCCGATCTGTGATGCCCTCTCGCCGTGGATGTTTCTGCGTCTCTCTCTCCCGCTCCCTTCCTCTCCGAGATCAACAGGAAGATATTTTTAAAAAATAGGATCCGTCTAGACCAGTGATCGGCAAACTGCGGCTCGAGAGCCACGTGGGGCTCTGCTGACTGATGAGTTTGCGGACCACTCACTGCCTTAGGGAAAAACACTCAAAAACCATTTTAATGATGTGCTAATGTCTTCCACCTGCAGTCAAAGCTGCTGGGCGAGGGTAATGCCTTATGACTCAGGGGTCTTCAAACTACGGCCCGCGGGCCACATGCAGCCCCCAGGGGAGTCTGATCCGGCCCGCCAGGTTTTTTGGGCAGTGAGCGCAGCCGAGGTGTTACAGTAGGAATTAGTAGTTCATATAGTCCGGCCCTCCAGCTCTCTGAGGGACCGTGATCTGGCCCCCACTTTAAAAAGTTTGAGGACCCCTGCTTACGTGGTCGGCAAACTCATCAGTCAACAGAGTGGCAAACCTTGGCTCACGAGCTGCAATTTGCTGACCGCTGGCCTAGGGTGTGTCCGTGGGATCACCAAGGGCTGGACCCGAGCGAGCAGAGGCCTGAGGGGGGTGCACAGCCCGGCCGTGAGGCTGCAGCCGCCCCAGCACAGCTGCCCCAGCTCAGGTGCCCCCCTTCAGGTGCCCCCCTCTCAGGTGACCCCCAGCTCAGGTGCCCCCCGCTCAGGTGCCCCCCTTCAGGTGCCCCCCTCTCAGGTTCCCCCCGCTCAGGTGCCCCCAGCAGGTGACCCCCAGTAGGTGACCCCCAGCAGGCGCCCCCCAGCAGGTGCCGGGCTGGGCGGATGCCCTCAACAGAGGGGGTCGCTCTGAGGCCCATGTGCCCCTCACGCCGGCCTGGACGCTCACCTCTCTGTCCCATTGCTGACTCGGGACCCTCTCCTCTCCCCTCCCCTCCCCTCCTCCTGCCCCCTGTGGTGTGGGGAGTGGGGAGGGGCCAGAACAGCAGCGGCCACCAGGCTGACACCTGGTCAGCCCAGAGGCCACCCCGTCCTCAGGATGTGCCTGCTGTGCCGGGGCCACGGGGAGGCCGTGGCAGGCGTGGGTGCCCCGTGGTGGGCGGCCTGCAGGCAGTGAGGGCCTGGTTCCCAGGAGGAAGCAGCGTGGTGGCTGCAGCCCACCCAGGGGTGGACGTGACTGCCACCGGCTTCCAGGGGGGAGGGGCCGGGAGGGAGGGAGGCGGCGGGCGGGAGGCAGGGGGGGGCCTGTACCCCGAAGGGGACCGTGGGGAGGGGAGGGGAGGGGGGGCAGGCTGGCGGGGAACACGGAGCCATGGGGGCGCCTATCCTGTCTCCCCCACGGCCACGGCCACGGCCATTCCAGGCCCCGAGCCCTCGGCAGTCCCGTCAGCTTCTCTGCGGCTCTCGGTCCCTCTCCATGTGGGTTATCAGGGTCCGTCCGACCCAGTGACGATGGGGGGCAGGGGGCTGAGGTGCCCTGTCCCTCAGGGCTCCCCGCTTGTCCTGCCTTCATCGCCCCGACTTCCCCCCTCCCAGACTCTCCTGGCCCCTCCAGCTGCCTCTCTGCCCCTGGCCTCCAGGCACACCCCTCTCTCGCCCTGCCCCGCCCCCCAGCCGCCTGCCCCCTTGCCCATCCCTCCTGCTGCCCCTCTGCCCCTGGCCTCCGGGCACGCCCCTCCCTCGTCCTGCCCCGCCCCCCGGCTGCCTGCCCCCTTGCCCATCCCTCGCCCTGCACCCCCCCCCCGGCCGCCTGCACCCCTGCCCATCCCTCCTGCTGCCCCTCTGCCCCTGGCCTCCGGGCACGGCCCTCCCTCGTCCTGCCCCGCCCCCTGGCCACCTGCCCCCTTGCCCATCCCTCCCGCTGCCCGCTGCCCGCTGCCCCGTGGGGACCTGCTGGCCTGTCGGGAGGGGAGAGGAGAGCCGCCAGGCAGACAGGCTGGGACAGGCCCGGCCGCCCTGCCCGCACGGATCCTCTCCGGAATGCGGGGCCAGCCTGGCCTGGCACCTACATGGGCGCCGCCAGCTTTCTGCAGGCTGGCCCGCAGCCGGGGAGCCACCCCACTCTGCTGGCCCCGCCATCCCGCCCACGGGCCCCCCAGAGGCTGCCACCTCGGACCCGGGCACAGTCCCTGCACCCCGGCCACAGCCGGGCCCCTCCCCCGTTCCCCAGACCCCCGGCTCAGGGCGACCTGCTCCCCATCTTCCACCTCCTGGTCCCCCAGGCCCCAGGCCCCCTGGGCTGCCACCCCGGTGTCCCAGGGCCCTGCCCGGAGCCTCCGCACCCCTCCCGGCCTGGCTGGAGCCCTCCGCCGGGTGGGGCCTGAGCTGCACTTCACCCACCGCAAGCCGAGCTGAGAGCCACCACCCAGGGCCCAGAGCCGGCACCACCTTCTCCCTCCCTCCCCACTGCACCGTGGGCACCCCTGTCCTCAGCCTCTCCCACCCTCCCCTCCCCTATACCTCCCTCCCCACTGCACCGCGGGCACCCGCTGTCCTCACCCCTCTCCCACCCTCCCCTCCCCTCTCCCACCCCTCCCCTCCCCTCTCCCACCCTCCCCACTACCCACCCCCCGGCCCCTCTGGCTCCTTAAGCTCTGCACACGCGTTCCTGCCGCTGGCTTTGCGTGCGCCTGCCCCACGGGGACACTGGACAGAGAGATCGGTCCCCCAGCTTCCCAGAGGCGCCGGCCAGAGCACCGGTCTGAGCCCCAACGCCCCCCTCGGAGCCGCTCTCTCACTGGGCGGCTTCTCGGCCCAGCGCCGGCATCGCTGGGGAGCTGTTCCCTCACCCCGACCCCCCGGACAGTCCCCCAGGACACGGGCCGCTCTCCGGCTCCCGGTCTGTCTCCACGTCCACCTCGGGGTCCAGCCGCCACCGGGAGGAGCCCGGGGACACGGCCGGGGCAGGTGCCGGCAGCCGCTGCAGGCCGGGGCGAGGGCTCAGAGGCCAGGGCGGCTCTGCCCCGTCGGACCCACAGGGGGGCCGCCCCGCGGAGCCGTCGCCGGAGCTGGGGGGCACACGGCGTGGGCAGCAGTGACAGCTCAGGCGCCTCCTTTAAAAATATACCCGTATTTTATTTTATTTTTAAAAAATACATTTTATTGATTTTTTACAGAGAGGAATGGAGAGGGAGAGAGAGCTAGAAACATCGACTCGAACCCAGGACCTTTCAGTCCGCAAGCCAATGCCCTATCTACTGAGCCACACTGGTTTCTGTATCCATATTTTAAACGTATTTTTATTGAAGTCAGAGAGGAAGGGAGAAAGAGAGAGAGAGAAACATCCGTGATGAGAGAGAATCTTGGACCGGCTATCTCCTGCACGCCCCCCACTGGGGATGGCGCCCCAAACCTGGGCCTGTGCCCTGACTGGGAATTGAACTCTGACCTCCTGGTTCACAGGTCGACCTCAACCACAGAGCCACGTGGAGCCCCCGCGGCATTTGGATCCGGCCCTGCCTTCCGGGCCCGCTCACAGCTCCGTGACCCGGGGCCGCCCCCCAGCCCCGGTGCTGGGGTGTGGAGCGTGGTCTGACCGTGGCCTTTGCCTTCTGGCGGTTTCCAGAGGACGTGGGGGGGTGGGTGGGGCAGGTGGTGACCCCAAGCCTCGAGCTCAGACCCCGCGCCAGGCTGCGCTGGGCTGTGTCTCTGCGGAGACACGGGGGTGCCAGGATCCGACTTCTATGGCTCGGGCTCCTCCAGACGGACCGAGTGCTCTGAGCCGCAGGCAGACGGAAAACACCAGCCCAGCGAGGCCAGCACCCCGCACGGCAGTTCACCCCGCGCCACGGCCTGCAGCCTCAGGGGCCGTGGCTGGACCACACAGGCCTGTGGCCACGGGGCCCGGCCTCCACGCCTTCCAGGGGGCCGCCTCCTGGGCCTGGGTCCTCCCGGCAGGTCCCCACCGGGAGCGACAGCCACGCGGGGAGCAGCCAGACGTGGCCCCCGGCCCCGGACCGTCCCTGCCAGCAGCTGTGTTAGACGGAGCCTGACTGCACAGTTACGGGGAAGGCGAGTCCGAGTCAGTGAGCTGGGGCCGGGGGCTTCCCCCGTGACCCTCCCGGACTCCCCACGCCACCTGCTCATCTGCCCGGGTGGAACCGGGCTGGGCCTGCCTCGGTCTCCCCTCCTGAAGGGAGCCACCTGCCCCGAGGGCACCGCCAGCCCAGCCCGAGCCCCTGGGCTCCGGGGAGGGGCCCTCGCGTGTGGCGTGCGTGTGGCGGGCAGGCCCAGCCCGGCGGCGGGTGGGCAGGGAGCGGCGGGCGGCGGGCGTGGGCGGTGGTGAATCACTGGCCCGGGGCACTGCGTCAGGTGCAGCCCCACCCCAGACGCCAATTAGCAATTGTCACCTCCTCCCGGAGCGCCCGGCTGCCAGGGCCCTCCGCCCGGCCGGGGAGGGAGACCGGGGGGCACACCTGGACCCTGAGCCCTCACCCTCTGACCCTCTGACCCTCGGCCGCTGAGGGGTGGCTGAGAGGAGCAGGTGGGGTAACGGTGCTGGGCTCCCTGTCCCGGCCCTGGGCGGGGAGGGTGATGAGGTAGGAGGGGGGGCTCCGTGGAACCTGGTGGTCACGAGGGGGCCTGGGGTGCAGCCCGGGCCCCAGGGGCCCCCATGACCCCCCCTTCGCTGCAGACCCGCCTATGGGGAGAAGGCCCCAGAGGAGCCTGCAGGGGGGGTGCAGGGCCCCGGGTGGGTGGGGCTGGTGCCCCGGACGCTCCCTCCCTCCCCCCGGATCAGAGTCCCAGGCGCCGCCTTTGAAGTCCCCGAGGGGCTGGGCCCAGAGCTCCGTCCGACGCTTTGAAGTCGCCGGCCTGCGGCCCCCAGGCGGCATCCTGTCCACCAGGTTTGGGGAGGCGTGGGGGCCCCCGGGCCTGGGTCAGAGGCCGTCCCCATGGGGACCCCAGGATCCTCTGTGGAGGCCCAGCTTTGTGGGGCCCGCATGCAGCCCCCTCGGCCTTCGCCTTTCCCGTGGAGGAGGGCGGGGCCTGGCTCGGTGATCAGAGCCGCCGCTGCGCCCCTGCGGCTGACGTGGGGGGGGCAGCCATAAACCCCTTTGTCCCCCGAACCAGAGGGAACAAAAGCCCATAAAACTGAGCCCCAATCAAAGCGGACTTATCTCCTCGTGTTGCCGTGAAATCTCTGAGTCCGAGAGGCAGGGGCCTCTGGGTGCCCGGATCCCAGACACTGCAGGCGTGTGCAGGCGTGTGCAGGCGTGTGCAGGTGTGTGCAGGTGTGTGCGGCCGTGAGGGGCCGGCACAGTTCACATCATGCAGTCCCCGGGCCGGGCCGAGGGCGTTTGGAGCCCCTGTGGCCGAGGGGCCGGAGGGGGGAGGGCGTGGGGTCCCACCCTCTGCACTGCCCGTGGCCTCCGGGATGGGGTGCACAGCTCCCCGTGGACCTCCTGACACCCCGAGGCTGGCACAGGCCTGGGGCCACCCCGAGGTGACAGCGTGAGTGTGGCCCTCAGAGCAGTGGTCCCGCCCGCTCTGGGCTGGTGTCTGCAGGTCCCCTGGCCTGGGGCCTGTGCCCTCTGCCCCTTGCGGGAGACCCCCTACTTCTGGGGACCCCTAGACCCTCTGGGGGGACGGGGCCTCGGGGACACCAGACACCTGCCGTGGGGTGGACCCTGAGGCTCAATATGGAAACCAGGGGGGCCAGGGCCCTCTCCCCCAAACCCCCAACCTCTCCCTGTTCCTGGGGAGCACCAGTCAGTCCGCCAGCTGCCCCCCTCCCCCAGCCTGGGGGTTCCATCAGGGACAATGTGTGTGCACTGCGTGGGGGCGGGGGGACATGCGTGGCACACACCTGAGCCGCTGAACACACATTTACACCCACGTGCACGCCAGGGGCTCCATGTGGTCACGTGCCCACACACACACACACACACACACACGTGTACACACACACACACACACACATGCACGGGCCTGCAGCCTGCACGCTTCCCGCACGCTTCGGCTCCTCTGAACAACGCCCGAGCCCCGGGCGCCCCGAGAACCTGGCGGCCCTTCCCTCCAAACAGGACCGACAGGTCGGAGCCGGATGGCAAGCCTCCCCCAGGGGGCCGGAGCGGGAGGGGCCGGGGATGTCCCGGCCTGGACGCTGGGCTCCGTGACCCCTCCCCCCAGCTCCTGCCCCGTGTGGGCACCCCAGGGGCGCGGGCCTGTGTGCAGGGGCAGGGCCCGGAGCCTCCAGAGGCGCCTGCAGGCCCATCGGGTATGGCTGGCTCAGCCCCGCCTCCCCTCATCCCCCCGGCTCCCTCCCACCTCCTCTGAGCCCAGGGCCTCGGTCTCTCTCCACACACACAGGCGGGTCTGGGGGGGTGGGTGTGGCCCAGGGGACTGGGTTCAGGGTCAGGAGGATGCGTGTCCTCAGCCCCCCGCCTGCCCATGTGTGTGGCTCTCAGACCCGCCCCCTGTTCAGCCTGGTGGGTGCTCAGGGCAGAGCTCAGAGCAGGGGGCGCTCAGGGACGCCCCTGGGAGGAGGCTGGGGAGCCCCAGCTTCGGAGGAGGGGCCTGAGGGGCTGGTCTTCAGAGGGGCCTGCTGGAGGTCGAGACCTACAGGCTGAGAGCCGCTGCTGTGGAGCCTCAGACCATCGGAAAACACAGACAGTGACATAACGACTCATTAGCAGCAGCAGCATCACAGTGATGAAATAGCAACGGGAACACTTTTGTGGCTGGGGGTCACCACCACATGAGGAGCTGTGTGAAAGGGCTCGGCCTTAGGAAGGTGGAGATCCTGTTCTTGAGGGTCTTGAGGCTCTGGGGGTCCCCTCAGGGGTTTGCTGAGCAGGGGTGGCCTCTGTGGAGCGGGGACCCCTGGTCTCATCCACTCACCCCGAACCGGTGCGGGAAGCTCGGGGCGGGCCAGAGGGTCACAGGGTCGGCAGCCGGCAGCCTCCGAGCTCGGCGGAGAGGACCCAGGTTGCCAGGGCTCGGGGGGCTGGGTGACGACCCCCCGGTTTGTCACGGCGAAGGGTTTGGGGTTAAGCAGAGAGGAGCCCGTTGGGCCTGTTTGCAGGAGAGCAGACGTGGCTTCAGGCTCTGGCCAGTCAGAGCCCTCCGGCCAGTGGGGCCTGCCTGGGGGGAGAGGGGGCAGGAGTCTGAGTCCGGGTTCAGGCTTGGGCACCCCGGCACTTGCCTCTGGCCAGGAGGCAGGAGCGTCACCGCTTGGCGCTGGTGAGTGTGGGGGGCTGGGTGGGCCCCAGGGAAGTGAGGAGCCAACTTCCACCTCCCCATCCCACCACCCCCCACCACCCGGCCACCCGGGTCCTGCTCCCAGCCTCAGAGGCCTCTGGACGGCTCCTCCTGCAGGCCTGAGGCTGGGTGACCATGCTGCTGACCCCGGCCGGAGAACTGCCCAGGGTCCGCAGGGCAGGGCAGGAGAACCAGGCTGCAAACCCCTCACGCAGCCCTGGGTGCAGGGACGTGGGGACCCCGGCATCGCCCGTAGCTCAGCCCAATGCCCCGGCGCCCCTCGGGCCCTGAGGAGCCCCTGCCTCCCCGCGGGCGGATCCTGAAACCACAGGCTGGGAGGGTGTAATGCTACAGATGGCCACGTGGTGGCGCCAACTCACAGGGAATGCAGAGAGGATCAGGACTTGGGCGGGGATTCCAGCTGGGCTTGCCGCTGCCCCAGGGGAGCATGGCAGCTGGGGAGGGTGCTGGGGGAGGGGAGAGGTGGGTTCAGGGTGGGCAAGGGGCCTGGGTGTGGCTGAGGGGCTGGGGGTCGGCAAGAGCAAGCTGAAGATGCAACCAGTGGGGTGCTGAGTGGCCCGAGGACCCCCCTCCACTCCCCGTCCCCAGTGTGAGCACCCACACACCTGTGCACCCCACAGAGACACCCCCAGCTCCACTCACCCAGGTCCCCCCACCATGGGAGGCAGAGCCTCGTGCCCAGCCTGCTCCCGTCAGAGGTCCCTGTCCCCCCACCCGGAGCCGGGCACTTCTGAGAAGCGATGACAGCGTGATGGCCGAGAGTGGGTCTGAGACCCGACTGGGCCATTAGGACCCGGACCTGGTCCCTCCCGTCTGCTGTGCCTTCCCTCCTCAGGGCAGGCTCCACCCCCTCTCCACAGGGGCACACGCATGCTCACATGCTTACACAATGCAGCCTCACACACAAGTATCCTCACACACGCGCACGTGCACACTCACAAAGGCACGTGTGTGCACATGCACAGATGAACTATCACATGCATGTGTGCGCACAGAGACACGCACACCCACTCACACGCACACCCACTCACACGTGCACTCACAGACATGCACACAGGCACACTCACACGTGTGCATGTGCACATGCACGTGCGCAAACACATGCACAGACTCTCACACATGCACGCTCACAAAGGCACATATGTGCACATGCACATATGAACTCTCACACATCCATGCGAGCACACACAGAGACATGCACACAGACACACGCACGCCCACTCACACGTGCACTCACAGACAGGCACAAGGCACACTCACACATGTGAACGGGCACGTGCATACATGCACACACATGCACACACATGCACACGCTCTCGCATGTGCAGGCTCGCACATGCTAACATGGGCACACATGCACGCACATGCTCATGCAGATAGTCCACAACCACAGCTGTGCCACGTGAGCACTGGGTATGCCGGGCCCTGGGCTGGGGGCCAGACTCCCAGAGCCGGGGTGGGTGGCTGTGTGTCCAGGGAGGAACACCGGCTGGGAGCCAGAGGGTGGTGGCCGGTGGCAGGGGCTGGCGGCAGGGGCATGCCCTCTGTCTCAGCCGGGCCCGTGTGGGTGCTGGGCTGGCTGCAGCTCCGTCCAAAGCTCACAGCGCCCCCTGGAGTTGGGCCAGTGTGAGTCAGAGCCTGGGGGTCTGGGGCACGACCCCCTACACCCCTCCCTGCCTGCCCCCCTTTGTCCCGGAGAGCTGGCCTGGCCCGAGCCCCTGCTGCCCCCACAGGCCCCCGGCCCCCGCCCGCCTGCATGACCCCCCTGAGTCACCTCGGCCGCCCTCCCCGCCGCCCTCCCCAGGCCCATGGTGCAGAGCGTGTGGCTGTCAGGATGACACGAAGCAGGGCCCGGGCGCTGGGAGGCGGAGCGGCTGGAGCTGGGGCAGCCGGGGACGTGCCTCAGAGCACCGTGCGCTGCTGAGGTCGGAGGGGGCGGCCCCGTGAGCCGGAGGAGGGCACCTGGCAGCTCCTTATACCCAGCCCACACCGAGGCCCACCGGGGGTCCAAGCAGAGACCCCCAATCCGGGCCTGCCAGACCCCATCCCCGCCCCTCGCCCCACTGCGAGGCCAGGGGGAGCTGGACCCAGCTTGTCCTTGGAGGGAGGGGGGACCATCACACCCTCGCCCCGCCCCGAGCAGGAGGCCTGTGGGCCCTGCCGCCCCTGCGCCCCCCACCCGGGCCCTGCATCCCCTGCAGCGCTGTCTGGTCCAGGGGCCCAGGGCTAATCCCCTGAGGAAACTGCCCAGGTCCCCACTCTGTGGGCAGGGAGGGCCCTGGCGGCCTGGGGGCTGGGCAGGCCTGCAGCCAGTGGGGGTGGCCCCGGCCTCCTGGACAGGGCACCCCGACCCCCGACCCCCCCACCCCCCGTGAGCCCGGAAGCTGCTCTGCTGACCGCTGGCCAGAGTGTCCCGGCCTCCACTGCACACCCCGCCGCCCACACGTCCAGGCCCCGCCACCTCCGGCCTCCAACACGCAGAAACACGGGAGTGTCCAGGCCCCAAACACACCTGCTTGGTCCCATCCCCACACAGCCGCCACCTCGAGCGGGGCCCGCCCCTAGAGGGCTCCCTCCCGCCTGGCACTGCCGCTGCCTCCACGGGCGGGCAGCCGGGCGGCCTGAGCAGCCGGCGGGCGCCAGGCAGCCGGGCCCCTGGGCGCTCAGCGGTGCCAGCCGCCCTGCGTGTGGCAGCGGGGAGAGGCGTGAGAGGGACCTGAACTCCTCCTCCACGGTTCCAGTAACTTCCGTGGTGCTAACGAGCAGGGATTGCTTTTATAATCAGGAAACGCTGTGGGTATTTCTTCCGCCGGAGCTGGTTCGTGCCAGGGCTCAGGGGCTCAGGGGCTGGAGGTCGCAGTTTGATTCCTGGTCGGGACACAGGCCCGGGTTGCAGGCTGGATCTCCAGTGGGGGCACGCGGGAGGCAGCCGATCCTCACTCCCCCTCATCACTGATGTTTCTCTCTCTCCCTCTCCCTTCCTCTCGGAATTCAGTATATATCGACTTCATATACACCGAGTGGCCAAGTTATCATGGTCTCTGAACGCATAATAATCTGGCCACTCGGTATACTTGTGTATGAGGCAGTGGTCGGCACACTCATTAGTCCACAGAGCCAAATACCGACAGGACAATGATCGAAATTTCTATTGAGAGCCAAATTTTTAAAACTTAAACTATATAGGTAGGTCCATTGTTATTAACTTAATTAGGGTGCTCCTGAGCTGGCCTTTGCTAAAAACTCAAGGGGCCAGCTGAGACCGGTGTGGCTCAGTGGATGGAGCGTCGGCCTGCAGACTGAAGGGTCCCGGGTTCGATTCCGGTCGGGGGCATGTACGTTGGTTGTGGGCACATCCGCAGTGAGGGGTGTGCAGGAGGCGGCTGGTCGATGTTTCTCTCTCATCAATGTTTCTAACTCACTATCCCTCTCCCTTCCTCTCTGTGAAAAATCAATAAAATATATTAAAAAAAAAAAATATATATATATATATATATATATATATATATATATATATATATATATATATTAAAAAAGAAAAGAAAAAAAACTTAAGGGGCGAAAGAGCTGCCTGTGGCTCGGGAGCCGCGGTTTGCCGACCTCTGGTATAAGGAAAGCTTACAAACCTTGAGATGTCAAAGGACCAGGAGATAGTGGACCCCGACTATGGCTAGTAAGTCCTCTGCTTCTTTCTAACTACCCACAACGCAGTTCTTCTACATGGAAAAACCGTATTTTAAAATCCCACCTCTGGTCAGTCTATACTGAGTGGCCAGAGGTCATCACAATCCGGCCACTCCGTGTACACTTAAAACGAAAACAAAACCCTGGTCCCTTAATAACGAGCACGAAGCCCCAGACGGGGTCCCCCTCCCACAGGGGGCGGTGTGCCCACCGAGTGCCCAGGGCCCTGAGGGCACACAGGACTGAGGGACACCGCCGTGGCCCCTCTCCTGCTGTGGCCCCAGCCCCGGGCCTCTCCAGGCAGGTCCCTCCCCAACCCAGCCCCTGTGCACACAGCCCCCGCCCCCCAAGTCCCCCAGGCCCCCCACTGCTGGCCTCCATGGGGGTGCAGGGTTCCATGTTCCTGCAGGTACTCACGTGCGTGCGTGCGTGCGTGTGTGTGTGTGTGTGTGAATGTGTGTGTGTGAGTGTGGGTCTTCAGCGTGCGTGAGTGTATGTGCGTGTGAGAATGTGTGTGTCTCGAGCGAGTGTGTGTGTGTGTGTGTGTGTGAGTGTGTGTGTCTTGAGCTTGCGTGTGTGTGTGTGTGTCTCGAGCGAGTGTGCGTGTGTGTGAGTGTGTGTGTGTGTGTGTGTGAGTCTCGAGCGTGCGTGAGTGTGTGTGCATGTGAGAATGTGTGTGTCTCGAGCGAGTGTGCGTGTGTGTGTGTGTGAGTGTGTGTGAGTGTGTGTGTGTGTGTCTTGAGCGTGCGTGAGTGTGTGTGCATGTGAGAATGTGTGTGTCTCGAGCGAGTGTGTGTGTGTGTGTGTGTGAGTGTGTGTGAGTGTGTGTGTGTGTCTTGAGCGTGTGTGTGTGTGTGTCTCGAGCGAGTGTGCGTGTGTGTGTGTGTGAGTGTGTGTGAGTGTGTGTGTGTGTGTGTCTTGAGCGTGCGTGAGTGTGTGTGCATGTGAGAATGTGTGTGTCTCGAGCGAGTGTGTGTGTGTGTGTGTGTGAGTGTGTGTGAGTGTGTGTGTGTGTCTTGAGCGTGTGTGTGTGTGTGTGTCTCGAGCGAGTGTGCGTGTGTGTGTGTGTGAGTGTGTGTGAGTGTGTGTGTGTGTGTGTCTTGAGCGTGCGTGCGTGAGTGTGTGTGCATGTGAGAATGTGTGTGTCTCGAGCGAGTGTGTGTGTGTGTGTGTGTGAGTGTGTGTGAGTGTGTGTGTGTGTCTTGAGCGTGTGTGTGTGTGTGTGTGTCTCGAGCGAGCGTGCGTGTGTGTGAGTGTGTGTGTGTGAGTGTGTGTGTGTGTGTGTGAGTGTGGGTCTTGAGCGTGCGTGAGTGTGTGTGCGCGTGAGAATGTGTGTGTCTCGAGCGAGCGTGCGTGTGTGTGAGTGTGTGTGTGAGTGTGTGTGTGAGTGTGTGTGAGTGTGTGTGCATGTGTGTGAGTGTGTGTGTCGAGCGTGTGTGCCTGCGTGTGTGTCTCGAGCATGTGTGTGCATGTGTGTGTGAGTGTGTGTGAGTGTGTGTGTCTCGAGCATGTGTGTGCATGTGTGCGTGCATGCGTGTGTGTGAGTGTGTAGAGACACCAGCGCGCTGGCTCCGCAGGCCCCGCTCCATGACTGTGGACAGACCGAGGGAAGGAACGCTTCCCCTGCCCGTTGGCTGCGCTGGTTCTGCCGACGCGGGGCCGTGGGGAGACCGGCGCCCCCTCCCTCCCCGCCCTCCATTTCCTCTTCTTATTCTCCTCCTCATCCTCCTCCTCCTTCTCCTCCTCCTTCTCCTCCTCCTTCTCCTCCTCCTCCTCCTCCTCCTCCTTCTCCTCCTCCTTCTCCTTCTTCTCCTTCTTCTCCTTCTTCTTCTCCTCCTTCTCCTTCTCCTCCTCCTCCTCCTCCTCCTCCTCATCCTTCTTCTCCTTCTTATCCTTCTCCTCCTCCTCCTCCCCCCCCCCTCCTCCTTCTCCTCCCCCTCCTCCTCCTCCTCCTCCTCCTCCTCCTCCTCATCCTTCTTCTCCTTCTTATCCTTCTCCTTCTTCTCCTCCTCCTCCTCCTCCTCCTCCTCCTCCTTCTTCTTCTAAATATGTTTTATTCATTGCTTACAGAGAGGAAGGGAGAGGGAAAGAGAGTTAGAAATATCAAAGACCAGCTGCCTCCTGCACACCCCCCACTGGGAATGTGCCTGCAATCAAGGTCCATGCCCTTGACCGGAATCGAACCTGGGACCTTCAGTCCGCAGGACGACACTTTATCCACTGAGCCACACTGGGGACCTTTCTTTAAATATGTTTTTTAAAAATATATATATATATTTAATTATTTTTTTACAGAGAGAAGGGAGAGGGAGAGAGAGAAATATCAAGATCAGCTGCCTCCTGCACAGCCCCCACTGGGGATGTGCCCGCAACCAAGGTACATGCCCTTGACCGGAATCGAACCTGGGACCCTTGAGTCTGCAGGCCGACGCTCTATCCACTGAGCCAAACTGGCTGGGGCTCTTTAAATGTTTTTACTGGTTTTATTTTTTTTTAGAATTCTGAGCAGACTATTTATTTTTTATTTTATCAATTTCAGAGACGAAGGGAGAGACACAGGATTGTGGACCGGCTGCCTCCTGCACACCCCCCCCCCCCCCCCCACTGGGGATGGAGCCCCAGACCTGGGCTTGTGCCCCGACCGGGAATCAAACCGGGACCTCCTGGTTCCTGGCCGATGCTCAGCCCGGAGCCCCCGGCCGGGCCCTGCGCCTGGAAGGCGGGCTGAGTTACGGGGACGCAGACAGTGATAGGAACATGGGAGCAGGGAGAACAGACACCCCTGGAGCGTGTGCTCCCTGGTGAGGGGTGCTGGTGGCTCCGACGCTCCTGCGGCAGCCGCCTGTGCCTCACCCCCGGCCTCTCGCCTCGCTCGCTCGGCTGCTGATGGAGATAACGCGTCATTAATAAACCCTGAGCGGCCACCGCTAATGGAGCAGATAAACAGCAGGCCCGGGCCAGCTGCAGGCCCCGTCCGCCGGAGCCCCAGGCTGCGCCCGGCGGGGTAATCGGATCAGCGGGCTGTGTTCCGGAGGTGGCAGCCTCCCGCCCCGCCCCCGCCCGCCAGGGTGCCCGGCTCCGGCCCGAACCGGGAAGGCTCGTCCTCCCCGCCTGCCTCCCCTGGGCCCCTCGGAGCCCAGGCCGCAGGGACCCCACCTGGGCACCGCGGGCAGGCGGGCAGGGGGCGCCATCCTGGGCAGGTCCCATCGGGCACTGGGGCACCCCAGGGGGCACTGGGCCCAGCCCTCGGGGGTCAGGAGGCCAGAGGGACTGGAGCCGAAGGAATGAGATCCTCCTGGGGGGTTCATTGGGGTTCCTGTTCCAGAACCCCCAAACCCCGTCTGGCCGCCCCCTCGCAGGTCCTGGCCCCGCCCCTCCAGCCCTGACCCTGGCTGGGGGGAGGGGGGTGATTGCAGAGGCTGTTTTGTGGGGACCGTGCTGGACATCGGCTCTGACATCCTCGGGGAGCCCCCAGGCAGACCAGCCCCCCAACAGCTGGGGCCGCTCCCCGGTCTCTCAGACCCAGGCCTGGACAGAAGAGGGTCACCAGCCCCCCCTGCTTCTTCGGGGAACTGGGGCTCCGCTCTCGGGCTGGGTGGGGGGAGGGCGGAGGGAGTGGCTCAGCCAGGACGAGCTCATTTAAAACCACCGGACCCAGCTCAGCCGCCCCCGTCTGGCCCGGAGCCGCACACACGCCGGCAGCTGAGCCCTGAGCCCTGAATAAATGTCATGCGCCGGGCGGGGACCAGCCGGGAAATGTCAGCTCCTCCGAGCCGGGGATTAGCTGCGGGCACCTGGGAGCGTGTGCCCGGCCCTGCCCCCCCCCCCCCCCGCCCACACGGCCCCTCCTGCCCCCCCCATGCGGCCCCTACTGCCCCCACCCCCGCCCATGTGGCCCTCCTGCCCCTGGCCGGGCCAGCACCTGGCAGAGGCTGGAGCCTCCAGCTGGGGGCTCATGGGGCTCAGAGGAAAGGGTGCCAGCGCAGGGAGGTGGGGGGTGGGGGTGGGGGTACACATACCAGGGCTCAGACCAGGCACTGGGTGTGGGGGGGCAGGCAGCCGTGGAGGAGCTGCCCCCAGAAGACCCCCGGGGGGGTGCAGTCTAGGGGAACCACAGGCTCCTCCCCACCAGGGCACATCCGTGTCCTCCCGGAGCCCCATTTCTCCACGTGCACAGCGCCCCAGCCCTGCAGGCGGCGGGACCCCCAGGCACCCCCTCTCTGCCCTCACCTCCTCCCCAGAGGTCCCGCTACAGCCCTGGGGCTCCATGTGGGTGCTGGGCTTCCGGGGCGGCTGTCAGGACAGAGGACAAGAGACCGATGGACACGCTGCCGGCCACTCGCCTCTGCAGGACAGGGTGCCTCCCGAACCCGCGTTCTGGCACCTCCCTGTCGTCCTGGAGACGGGGTGTGGGGCCGAGGGGGGGCCTGGAGCAGCCCCCAGGCCCCGCCCAGCCAGCGGCCCTGCCCCCGGAGGGGAGAGGGTGAGGGGCAGGAGGGACAGGGTCCCCGCTGGAGAGGGTGCGGGTGCCGAGAGCACCATGGAGGCCATGCATGGGCCCAGAGGGGCGCTAACTGCCGGGACCCAATGGGCAGCGGAGCCGGGGCCCGAGGAGCCGCCCTGGCTGCTGGGGTTCAGCCGGTGCGGCTGGGCCCACACTGCAGAGCAAGGCTGTCCCACTACCCCCCACCCCCCGTGCTGAGGCCTGAGGCCTCTGCTAGTGCAGCCCAGGCCGTGGGCCCACAGGAGGGGCTGGGCTTCCCTGCAGGAAGGGAGGGAGTCTCGGGGTGCAGAGCTGCGGGGGCCGGAGCGGCCGGCCGGGGGCAGTGCCTGAGCCCAGGTCCTTGCACCCTGCGGGGGGCGGGGGGGGGGAGCTCGGGCCTCGCAATTAGGCTGATGCTGTCAGACCACTGCCGCGGCCCTGCCTGAGCGGTGACTAATGGGAACTGAATGTCACTGCTGCTCTTCTCCGGCTGATCTGTCAGACGGGGGAGCGGGGAGGGCGCGGGGTGTGTGTGTGTGTGTGTGTGTCAGGCTGAGTCACTGTCCTGGGCCGGGGGGCTGCAGAGGGACCCCAGGAACCAAAGTGCCTGGCGGGAGCCCGTGGCTGTGGCCGTGACGTTACGTGAGGGAGAAAGGGGAGCCAGAGCCAGGCCTTCTGAGCCCCTGCTGCATACCGCAGGCACACACCCCAACATGGAAGACACACATGAACATGGAACACACACACGACACACACTTACACGGCACACATGCACAAGCTCAAACACACTCGTGTGCGCAAATATCCATGCACACCCACACTTGCACATGTGCACACATGCTCATGTGCTCATGTGTGCACATGTTTTCGCACACATGCACAGTCACACACACACACAGAGCAGTAATGCTGCAGACTGGGCTCCCAGGGGCGAGCCTGGCGACTCAGCACCTCCAGCCGCTGCAGCCCACGCCGGGGAGGGCCTCCGGGCGGGGATGGGCCCCCCGAGCCTCTGCTCCCTTGTCCGGGTGAGAGGCTGGCATCCCGCCCTCCACGGGCAGGTGAGCAGTAAAGGAGGTGCTGTGAGATTTGGGGTACCCTCCTCCCGGGGTGAATGGCTGAGGTCAGGGGCCCGAGGCCTCTTGCCTGCAAAGCACACCCCGATGGGTCCCTTGGGCCGTCTGAACCCCGAGGACACGTCCCCTGTGGCCTTGCGGCCTGGCCTGCCCCCCCCCCCATCCGGGCGCAGCAGAGCCTGGGAGGGGTGCCGTGCCTCCTGCGGACCCAGGACGGGGACCCTTGAGGGGGGCAGAGAGCCGGAGGCCGGAGGGCGCCCCCACTCTGTGGATGAAAACACTGAGTCTGCACACAGGGGCTCGGCCGGGACCGCCCACCCTGGCCCCAAAGGCGGTCTCCACCCCGAGCCCAGCCTCCTGCCCCGCCCGTGAGGGTTTGGTGCCGGCGGGAAGGGGGCCCCGGGAGGGAGGAGGAAAAGGGGTGCAGCCTTTGGAGGTCCCCTGGGTTTGTCAGGGGAGGGGCCCCTGTGTGAGGGGGGTGCCCTGCTGCCTGCGGCCTGGCCTCCGTCCCCCCATTACCGCTGAGCGCCCCCATCGACCGGCCGCGGCCCACTGCCCGTGTTCTCGCCGCCGTGTTCTCGCAGCGCCCCCGCCGCCCCGCGGGCTGATTGCTCTGACATTTCCGCGGACGGGCGCACGCCGGGGACTTTTCCTGCTCGGGGACGGCGGCCGCTCCTTCTCTGCCCGCCCCTCCCAGGGCCCCGGACTGGGGAGGGGAGGGGAGGGCAGCCCAGGGAGGCCCGGCCGCCCACGTGCTCCCCTCCCCGGGGTGGGGGGTGGGTGCGTGCTCTCGGCAGGGCCCACACGGCTGTCCCAGGCCGGCGGGTGGGGCATTGGCCCGGATCCCCGGCCCAGGGCTGGCTGGGCTGGCGTGACGTCCTCAGAGGTGGGCGTGTCCGTGTCCGGGGGACACTGGTCCCAGGACTCGAGGGATGCCCACACGGCCTCAGAGACCTCCCCCCCGACACCCGGGAGGTGACCTTTGACCCCAGACCACGGGGAGCACCTCCCTGACCCTTCCCGCCGGCTTTCTTTCTTCCTCCGTTTCATCCTCACCCAAGGATGTGTTTCCATCGGTTTTCAGACGTGAAGGCGAGAGGGAGAGACAGACAGAGAGACACCGATTGGCTGCCTCCCGCACACCCCCAGCAAGGCCAGGAGCCTGCAACCGAGGCGTATGCCCTGGACTGGGCTCAAACTCGGGACCCTTCCGTCTGCGGGCGACGCTCTATCCACTGAGCCACACTGGCCAGGGCCCAGGCGGTGTTCGGTGGTGGGGTCCCATGGAGGCCGGGGCTGAGGACCCCAGCGCTGTGCCCTCCTCCGCCCCCCCCCCGGGGGGGGGCTGGATGGTGGGAGGAGACGGGAGGGTGGGGGTTGCCGCTGGAGGTGGAGGGGAGCGGCCCCCAGGCCTGGGAAAGGGCTGGAGGCCCCCAGCCCCGCAGACTCCGCGGGCCCTGCCCCCGCCCCCGCCCGCGCCAGGCGCCCCCCTCGGGGGAGCACGCTGTCATTACGGGCCATTAAGGCCCCGGGAGGCCACGCTGTGGAGCTCAGCGCCTGCTGATTGCAGGCAGGAGCTGTGATTACTCAGCACGGCTGGGCTGGGGGGGGGGGGGGGGGGCGGGGGACAGGAAAGGGGGGGTGAGCAGGTGAGGGACAGGGCTGCTGGAGCCACGGCCGCATCCCTCACCATCCGCCTCCATGCGGCCCTCCTCCCTGTCCACCCCAAAGCCCACCCCCTGGCCTCAGTCCCCCCTTCTCCTCCTCTTCCTGCCAAGAGGAGGTCCCTTCCGGTCTCTGCCTGCCCAGGGGTGCTGGGAGCTCAGCCCCCGGGCACAGACCCCTCTGGGCCATGAAGGAGCCACGTCAGGGGCTTGGGGAACCTTGGCTGCCCGGCCCAGAGAGACTGCCCACCTCAGTCTTCCCAGCTGCAGAATGGTCCACACGTATGTTGATATGTGTGCGATGTGACACCTATGCTGTTTTGTCGTATTGCTCCTTCAGATGACCACGTGCTCCGATCGGCAGCACACGCGTGTTCCGAGTGGCACTTCAACTCGTACGAAGATGTGGACCATGGGGTCTCTGCACGGTCTGCCTCCAAACAAGGAAAGTTCTGTTGGGCCGGCGCCCACAAATTACCCGAAAGATGGGGGGATGTGTGACTAGCCATAGACATTACTTTGAATAAAGAACTTATTGATTTTCTCTTGAAATTATCCTGTGTGTTTTTTTAATTACAAAATCCGAATTATTAACTGGTTGATGATTAATCTGAATTTTTTAACCGGTTGAAGATTAATCCATATTTTTAACCGGTTAATAGTTAATCTGAATTTTTAAACTGGTTAATAATTAACCCGCATTATTAACCGGTTAATACTTACTCTGCATTATTAACCGGCTAACGGTTCATCCTCTCTATTAACCAGCTAATAACTAATCCGCATTATTAACCACAATGGTGCGGATTTTGTCACCAAAGAAAACATGGTAATTTCAGGAGAAACATCCAGCGTGCTTTGTTCACAGCGATGTCTGTCTATCGCTGGCCACACATTCCCTCGTCTTTTGGTGACTGGCTCCTGTCCCAGCGGCCCTTTTCCTGTGAAGGCTGAGGCTGGGCGCCTGGGACAGGGGAGGCGGGACGGGGCCACTGGAGGGGGGCGGGCGGAGGCCGGGGGTGAGCCCCGGGGCAGAGCCGGGGACCAGAGGCCCCTGGGAGTGCGGGAAAGGCTTCCCAGGACCCGGAGGGCACGGATGGCAGGATGGCCAGACGGAGCACAGGCGGAGGGGATGGAGCCCGTGTGGGGCGGCTGAGGCCCTGGCCCCGGCCTGGCCTGGGCCCTGGCGGGGTCACTGGCGGGGTCACGGGGCCCGGGGGAGAATGAGAGATCGAGGCCCGGCCAGCGCCCCGGCTCAGGCAGACAGGAACAGAGAGACAATATTTGTGTTGGCAGCAGACGTCTGCCGAAAGGTTAAGTCCACAGCGGCGACAGCTGCCCTTCCCCTGCTCGCTCAGCCCTCCGAGCCTCGGCCCTGCACCCCCTGAGCAAACGGGCGGGGCTGGGCCGCGGCACGGGGCCCCCTCAGCCCTCCTGCAGGGGCACACGAGAGCCCGGGGTCCCGGGGCTCACACGGGGGGCCCAGAACCCCCCTCCGCGCTGGGGTCCGGGCGGCTGGGACCGCCCTGGTGGGGTTCCCGCCCTCAGGGTGTTTGCCGAGGGGGGGATGCCGGGAGCCGAGTGGAGGTGGGAGGTCCACGGCGGGTCTGTGGGGCACCGAGAGCTGGGCTCTGCGGGGTGCATAGGAGCTCACCAGGAGGGAAGAGCGAGGACCTGGAGGAGGACGGGGCACCGGTGTGGGAGGTGCTCCCCCTGTGCCGGCCGAGCACTCGGCTGCTTCCTCCCGGGGTGCCTGGGATGGAGGAGCCCCCGGGATGGGGAGCCCCTGGGGCCGTGGGGATGGACACCTGGGGCCAGGGCCCCTCGGTGCAGCTGGAGGAGAGGGCTGCGGTGGAGAGTGGGCGGCCCCTGAGGTGTGGGAGGTGCCGGGGAGGTGCCCAGCTGGGGTGGACCTGAGGGGAGGGGGGGCTGGACACAGGCCTTGGGCTCCTGCTGCGCCCACTTGTCCCCCTGGGTCCCCCCTGGGCTGCCGACAGGGGCTGCACACCAGGACCACCCCGTCTGCGGGTCCCCGAGTTCACCGTCCACACCCTCCCCGCTGCAGGCACCCCGGGGCGACGCACTGCCAGGCCCTGTGGGAGCTGATGAGGGGAAGAATCATCTAGAAATACAGGCTGTCCTCCACCCCCAAGGCGGGTCTCTGCCTGGTGTCCGGACAGCGAGCCCCCATGGGTGCCTGTGTCCCACCTCTCTGCTCCCTGCCAGCTGCCTCCCTGCTCCCCGCCAGCCACCGCGCCTGGTGGTCCCCAGCCCCCGGAGCGCCCGCAGGAGCGGGGTGGCTCAGAGCCGCCAGGCCTCCGGGGTGGGTGACAGGCTGCGTGGGGTGGGTACAGAGACGGCTGCGGGGTGGGTGACAGGCTGCATGGGGTGGGTACAGAGGTGGCTGCGGGGTGGGTGACAGGCTGCGTGGGGTGGGTGACAGGCTGCGTGGGGTGGGTGACAGGCTGCGTGGGGTGGGTACAGAGACGGCTGCGGGGTGGGTGACAGGCTGCGTGGGGTGGGTGACAGGCTGCGGGGTGGGTGACAGAGGCGGCCGCCGGGGTGGGTGACAGAGGCGGCTGCGGGGTGGGTGACAGGCTGCGTGGGGTGGGTGACAGGCTGCGTGAGGTGGGTGACAGGCTGCGGGGTGGGTGACAGGCTGCGGGGTGGGTACAGAGGCGGCCGCCGGGGTGGGTGACGGAGCGGCAATTAGATTTAATGGGACAGAGCCGCTCTCCGCCTCCCTCCGGCGGTGGCAGCAGGCGGAGAGGATGAGCGGGAGGTGGAGGTGGGGGGCCCGGGGGGACTCTGACGTCAGCTCAGCCTATAAGAGGCCGCCGGGCCGGCCGAGGGCCGTGGAGAGAGCCCCGAACTCCGGCGCCATGCCCACCCCCGGCACCACCGCGCCCCCGGCCAGGGGCTTCCGCAGGGCCGTCTCCGAGCTGGACGCCAAGCAGGCCGAGGCCATCATGGTAAGGGGCGGCCGGTGCCCCGGTGCCCGCCGGGCTCGACCCGGGCTCGGCGTGGCGTCCGGCCTCGGCTCCTCCTCTGCCCGGGCTGCAGGGCCGCCGAGCCTGCGTGTGTGAGGCTGGCTGGGTGGCGGGTGGGTCAGCATGGGTGTCCCAGGCCCCGCACAGCTCACGGCGGGGGGTGCTGGGCACACGGGGTGCAGCCTCTGGGGATGGTGGTCTGAGCTGCGGGGTGACCTGGGTTCTGGTTGAATCCCACCATCCTCACCCGTCCACCGTGCCCCCCAGCCCCCGCCGGCAGCCCCGGGCCGTACCCACACCATGGCTACTCGGGAGCCCCGAGTTGAAGGGAGTTTGTGCCAGGCAGACCCCTGAGCGGGCCCCTCCGTGAGACGGGGGGCGGGGGGCTGGCCGGCCCGGAAGAGGGGTCTGCAGTGCATCCTCGGGGACAACCGGAGTGACCGGCCCGACCTGTAAAATGGGCTTCGGTCTAGACACTGAGTGACACCGGGGTTCGAGTTCCAGAGAGCTCAGGTGCCGGCACCTTCTCCGGGGCCGTTCTCGGGGGGCCCCGCGGGAGAGTCCCCCGGGGAGGCCGGGCCCTGGCTCTGTCCACACCCTGAGGTCACGTGGGGACCCAGAGGGGACCCCCTCCCTCCCACCCCCGTTCCAAGGGCACCCGCACCTACTTGGAGTTCAGCTCCTCCTCGGTGCGGCCTGGAGCTCGGGGGCCTCGGACACGCTGGCGGGCTGGCCGCCTAGGGTCAGGCTGTGGATCGGGCGCCCATGTCCGGATGGAGGGGCCAGCGTGTGGCCGGTGTTCCTGGGCTGCAGAGCCTGGGAGGGACCCGGAGCAAAGGTCACTCAGAGGAGAGGCCCTGGGGGCTGTGGGGGGGGGGCGCTCCCCACCCACAGACACCCCGCTGGCCGCCCCTCCCGCCCAGGCTCTGGCCGCCGTCCATCCTGCCACCTAATCCAGTTAGGGTCAGGCCTGGGGACAGGCAGGCGGCGTCTCGGCGCCTGGTGACCCCTGCCGACCCCATCCCCCGCTCTCCGCCCCCACGCTGGGGCCGGCCGAGGCCCTGCCGGCCGTGGGTCCCGGTGCACACAGCAGGCGCTCATGCGGCCGCCGCCCTGTCTGCCCACAGTCCCCGCGCTTCATCGGCCGCAGGCAGAGCCTCATCGAGGACGCACGCAAGGAGCGGGAGAAGGCGGAGGCCGCGGCCGCCTCGGAGCCCGGGGAGCCGCTGGGGGCCGGCGCCTGCGTGCAGAGGGACGGGAAGGCCCTGCTCAGCCTGCTCTTCACCCTGCGGGGGGCCAAGGCTGCCCCCCTGTCCCGCGCCCTCAAGGCCTTCGAGGTGAGGGTGGTGGCGGGGGCCCTGTGGGCACCGGGGGCAGGGGAGAGGGTATGGGGAGCCTTGGGGGACCCCACAGCCCCCATCACAGCTCAGGCTCTTGGAGACCCCAATGAGGCCCCCCAGCCCTGCCGCCCCCAACCACCGCCCACGCCCGCCGCCCTGCACGTGTGGATGTGTGGACGTGGCTCCCAGCGGCTGTTGGGGGTCAGGGTCCCCCGTCCGCCCCCCCTCGTGGCTGATGTGGCAGCTGGCAGCGTCGGCTGCTCTGGCCACGCCAGGCCGGGCGGGCGGGCAGGAGACTGGCCCCGGCTCAGGCGCCCAAATGACATTACGGCCAGACCGCGTCCGGCTCCCGAGAGGCCGTGTGGCCCGAGGGCCCTGGAGACCGGGCGCCCTGGTTGCCGGGCAACAGGAGCTGGCAGTGCAGCCCCCCGCAGCCCCGGGGACTGTCAGTCAGTCAGAAAGGCGGGACCTCCTGGCTGCGCGGCTGCAGCACGCCGGCCGGTTTTTGAAAAATCAGGACTTTTTTAAAACGTCATGGGACGCGGGACAAATTGTTAAAAATCAGGACTGTCCCGCCCAAAGCGGAACGTCTGGTCACCTTAACAAACGCGGTAATGCCCGGCTTCCCGCACGGCCCTGCCCCCGGCTCCTCTCCATCTCCCCCCCGCCCCCCCCCGCCCCCCTTCGGCCCCCAGACCTTCGAGGCCCAGATCCTGCACCTGGAGACGCGGCCGGCCCAGAGGCCGCGGGGGGGCGCCCGTCCGCTGGAGTGCCTCGTCCGCTGCGAGGTGGCCGGCGCCGACCTGCCCCACCTGCTCAGCTCCCTGCGCCGCGAGGCCGAGGACGTGCGGGGCCCCGGGGAGCGAGGTGAGCTGCCCCGCCGGAGAGCAGCAGGACCCCGAGAGCAGAGTGACCCCGAGAGCGGCCGGGACCCTGAGGGCGGCCGGGACCCCGAGGGCAGCCGGGACCCCGAGAGCAGTGTGACCCCGAGAGCAGTGTGACCCCGAGAGCAGAGTGACCCCGAGAGCGGCCGGGATCCCGAGGGCGGCCGGGACCCCGAGAGCAGTGTGACCCCGAGAGCAGCTGGGACCCCGAGGGCAGCTGGGACCCAGAGAGCGGCCGGGACCCCGAGGGCAGTCGGGACCCCGAGAGCAGCGTGACCCCGAGAGCAGCCGGGACCTTGAGGGCGGCCGGGACCCCGGGAGCAGCCGGGACCCCGAGAGCAGTGTGACCCCGAGAGCAGTGTGACCCCGAGAGCAGCGTGACTCCGAGGGCAGCTGGGACCCAGAGAGCGGCCGGGACCCCGAGAGCAGAGTGACCCCGAGAGCAGCGTGACCCCGAGAGCGGCCGGGACCCCGAGAGCAGCGTGACCCCGAGAGTGGCCGGGACCCCGAGGGCAGTGGGACCCCCACACACGGGGTGCAGGGCTGCGATGGGGCGTGGCCAGGGGGCTCGCTCCCTGCTGCTCTGGGCCCTGTTCTCCCCCCCCGCCCCCCCCCCCCCACCTGCTGTTCGGGAAGGGCCACACGCCCCCAGGCCCACGGCTCACGGCCCTCCTTCCGTCCGTGTGTCCCTCTGTCCGTCCGTCTGCGCACCGCCCGCCGCGCAGCCCTGTGGTTCCCCAGGAAGGTGTCTGAGCTGGACAAGTGCCACCACCTGGTCACCAAGTTCGACCCCGAGCTGGACCTGGACCATCCGGTGAGCCTGTCCGTGTTCCTGCCCTGTGGCCGGGGTGGCGGGCGGGACCCCGGGCTGACCCTGGGGGGTGACCGGCTCCGAGCAGGGTGGCCCCAGGGCACCCCCGGGCGTGGGCAGTTCCTGAGGGGCCCCTCCACCGCCAGGGCTTCTCGGACCAGGTGTACCGCCAGCGCCGGAGGCAGATCGCCAACATCGCCTTCCAGTACCGCCAGTGAGACCCCCGCCCCCGGCCTGCCCCTGCCCCCGCCCCCCGGCCTGCCCCTGCCCCCTACCTGATCCGCCGATCACAGCCACCCTAGACCTTCTGCGGCGGGGAGGGGCGTCCTGGTCACCACCGCCTCCCCCACTGCCCCTGGGAGGGTCCCCAAGTCACAGCCAAGCCCAGGAGGCCCAGAGGCGCCCCCCCCAGTCCTCCCAGCCCCTCCCCGTCCACGAGGGTCCCTGACCGCCCGCCATCCCTTCCCAGCGGAGACCCCATCCCCCACGTGGAGTACACGGCCGAGGAGATCGCCACCTGGTGAGGCCCCGCAGGGCCGGGCGGGGCAGGAGGGCCTGGGCTGCCCCCAGTCCGGGTCTGAGGGCAGTGGCCTCCAGCAGGGCAGACCCAGGCCAGTGGAGGGGCTGCCGCGGCCCCATGGCGGCCTAAAGGGGAGGGGCCTGTGGGGAGCTGAGGGCTGCCCTCCATGGGGCTCCCAAACCAGGGCGAGGTTCCCCCAGGACCGAGGAGAGGCCGGGGGGGGGGGGGTGCTGCTCAGGGTAGGGACCGGGGCACCGGGCCAGGCCTGAGTCCCCGCCGACCGCCCGCCGACCGCCCGCCGACCGCCCGCTGACCGCCCGCCGGCCGCCGCCCGCAGGAAGGCCGTGTACACCACCCTGAAGGGCCTGTATGCCACGCATGCCTGCCGTGAGCACCTGGAGGCCTTCGAGCTGCTGGAGCGCTTCTGTGGGTACCAGGAGGACAGCATCCCCCAGCTGGAGGCCGTCTCCCGCTTCCTCAAGGGTGCGTGCCCTGGGGGAGGGTGCTGACGGGAGGGGGAGGGGGCGCTGCCCCGGGGGAGGGGGCAGAGGGCTGGGGGTGGGGGCGGGGAGAGGGAGACAGAGGGCTGTGGGGAGGGCCAGGGGTTCAGTGGGAGGGTCTGGGGGTGCAGTGGGAGGGCCTGGGGGTTCAGTGGGAGGGTCTGGGGGTGCAGTGGGAGGGCCTGGGGGTTCAGTGGGAGGGTCTGGGGGTGCAGTGGGAGGGTCTGGGGGTGCAGTGGGAGGGCCTGGGGGTCCAGTGGGAGGGTCTGGGGGTGCAGTGGGAGGGCCTGGGGGTTCAGTGGGAGGGCCTGGGGGTTCAGTGGGAGGGTCTGGGGGTGCAGTGGGAGGGTCTGGGGGTGCAGTGGGAGGGCCTGGGGGTTCAGTGGGAAGGCCTGGGTGTCCAGTGGGAGGGTCTGGGGGTGCAGTGGGAACCCCTAGAACCACCAGCCCCCCTTCCCCACTCTGGAAGCCCTGACCGCCCGGTCCTCGCAGAGCGGACCGGCTTCCAGCTGCGGCCGGTGGCCGGGCTGCTGTCCGCCCGGGACTTCCTGGCCAGCCTGGCCTTCCGCGTGTTCCAGTGCACCCAGTACGTCCGGCACGCCTCCTCGCCCATGCACTCGCCGGAGCCGTGAGTGTCCGCCCGGGGCCAGGGCCGGGCGGGGGTCCTCCAGCCGGAGGCAGACCGGCCCGCCCACGCCCCTCTCCCCCACCCCCCCCCCACCCCCAGGGACTGCTGCCACGAGCTGCTGGGGCACGTGCCCATGCTGGCCGACCGGACCTTCGCCCAGTTCTCCCAGGTGGGTCTGCAGGCTGGGCCGGGACCGGTCAGCGGGGGCAGGCGGGGCTGGGCCGCCCGGGTTCAGGGGCCGTCAGGGAGACGCTGGCCACCTGATACAAAGGACCACATCC
Organism: Pipistrellus pygmaeus; assembly: GCA_949987585.1. Lineage (NCBI taxonomy): Eukaryota > Metazoa > Chordata > Mammalia > Chiroptera > Vespertilionidae > Pipistrellus > Pipistrellus pygmaeus. The sequence continues at coordinate 405,789 of OX465311.1, read as the reverse complement.
CCTTTGCCAAGAGGCAGCCTGGGTCAGGGAGCCCAGGACCAGCTGGGCCACTCCCATGGCCTTCGCTGCCACCTGCTGGCTCTCCCGGGAACAGCAGCCGCCGTCCTGGGACCTCGGTTTTCCCAGTCCAGGCCCCCGTGGGGCTGCCCCCAGCCCCCCAGAGCCCTCACCTCCTGCGGGCGCCCAGGCGATGGCCCTGAGCCCCGGCCCCGTCAGCCTCCTGCCCCTCCCCACAGGACATCGGCCTGGCGTCCTTGGGGGTTTCGGATGAGGAGATCGAGAAGCTGTCCACGGTGGGTGCCCGTCCCTGCCGGCCGGGGCGTGGGCTCAGGACCCCTGGGTGCAGGCAGGGCCTCTGTCTGGGCTGAGGTCTCTGTCTCTGCCCCAGGGGCTCACCCCCACACGGGGCTGCCCTGAGCTGCCTGGTGGTGGGGGTCCGGGCAGGCAGTGGGGGGCTGCCTGGCGGTGGGGTCCGGGGGGCTCCCCGCTGACCTTTGGCCCCGCAGCTGTACTGGTTCACCGTGGAGTTCGGGCTGTGCAAGCAGAACGGGGAGGTGAAGGCCTACGGTGCCGGGCTGCTGTCCTCCTACGGGGAGCTCCTGGTAAGCCCTCCTGGTGGGGCCAGAGTCGGGGTGCCCCGGGGGGGGGGGGGGCAGAGTTGGCCCAGCCTCCTGGTGAGCCCTCCCGGGGGCCCAGAGTCGGGGTGCCGGGGGGGGGGGCAGAGTTGGCCCAGCCTCCGGGACGGAGGCCTCCCGGGGACGCCGAGAGCATGGGTCCCTGCCTGTCCTGCCCGCGTGCCCAGGCCTGGGGGGGCCGGGGGGGGGGGTTGGCCGCCCAGGGTCAGCTCCCCGGGGCCGGGCAGGGGGTCCTGTGACGGTGACCCCCCCCCACCCCCCGCAGCACGCCCTCTCGGAGGAGCCCGAGATCCGGGCCTTCGACCCGGACGCGGCCGCCCTGCAGCCCTACCAGGACCAGACCTACCAGCCCGTGTACTTCGTGTCCGAGAGCTTCAGCGACGCCAAGGACAAGCTCAGGTGGGCGGCGCCGGCCCGACGGGAGCCGCGTCACAGGGAGGACACGGGACCCCTCCGTGGCAGCACCGCCCACAGCAGCACCCCAAAGTCTGGGGGGGGGAGACCGGAGGCTGGGACCCTCACTCCTGGGAGGCGGAGTCTGGTTTTGTAAGAGGAGGTGTGGGTGCCCCCAGCTCCGCCCTCTGAGCCGCAGGGGCCGTGAGGAGGGTGCACAGGAGGGTGCACAGGAGGGTGCACAGGAGGGCTGGGGGGCCTGGGGGGACTAGGGGTTCTGGGGGGCCCGGGGACCTGAGGGGCCTGGGGCCTGGGGGGCCGGGGGCCTGGGGGGTCTGGGGGGCCCAGGAGCCTGGGGGGTCTGGGGGGCCCAGGAGCCTGGGGGCCAGGGGCCTGGGGCGGGGTGGCCGTGGGAGCTGGGCAGAGTCTGACTTTATCCTGGGAACGGCCGGCTCTGCTGAGGCCGGGAGCTGTGCGCCCGCGAGGGGGCAGGGGGTTGGAGCCCCCACACAGGCTCAGGACCGAGGCTCCATGGGACGCTCCAGGGCGGTCTGGGAAGGCTCCCTGGAGGAGGACTGGCTGAGCGGAGCCCTGAGGAGCAGCCGGGAGGGACGGGGTGTCCCAGAGGCCGAGACCCGGCCCACGTGCCCCAGCTCCTCCTCCCCCTACCAGTGTCCGAGTCTCCCCCCCCCCCGGGCCCCGAGTCCCCCCCCCCCGGCCCCGACTCCCCCCCCGGGCCCCGACTCCCCCCCCCCCGGGCCCCGGGTCGCCCCCCCGGGCCCAGAGTCCCCCCACCCCAGACCCCGAGTCCCCCGGAGACTGAGGTACCCGCCCGCCCCCAGGAGCTACGCCTCCCGCATCCAGCGCCCCTTCTCCGTGAAGTTCGACCCGTACACGCAGGCCATCGACGTGCTGGACAGCCCGCGGGCCGTCCGCAGGGCACTGGAGGGCGTCCAGGAGGAGCTGCACGGCCTCGCCCACGCGCTCAGCGCCCTCGGCTGAGGCAGCGGCCACGCCCTGTGCCCGGCAGGCTGGGCTGGGGGCCCCGACCCTCTGGGCCCCCGGCCTCCCGGGCCTCCCCTGCTCCTGCCCCAGCCCCTGCCCCTGCCCCTGCCCCTGCCCCGGCCCCGGCCCCTGCCCCTGCCCCTGCCCCAGCCCCAAACCTGCCCAGCCCCGGGCCCTGCCCCTGCCCCTGCCCCTGCCCCAGCCCCAGCCCCAAACCTGCCCCTGCCCCTGTCCCTGTGAGCTCTCCAGAGACCCTGCCTTCCCCAGGGCACCTCGCCAGCCCCCATGTGCCTCCCAGCTCTGCCTGTGATGTCCTGTCCTGACTGGCTGCCCGCCATGCTGTGTGCCCCCCACACTGTGTGTCCCTCTTGCTGTGTGCCCCCACGCTGTGTGCTGCCCTCTCACAACCTGAATAAAAGGAAGAAGCCTGTGCCAGCCTGGGTCCGAGTCCGTGTCCCTGGGTCCAGTGCGCCCTCAGCCTTGCTCAGAGGCCTCCTGCCGCCTCCTCCAGGGAGGCCTCCAGGGGAGCCTGGGCCCAGCGGCTCCAGAGGACCGGGGTCCAGCCTGGGCGGCGGGGGAGGCCACAGCTGCGCCGATCGCGAGGGTGGGGGTGGGGGTGGGGGTGTCTACGTCCACATGGAGGAGGATGGGGGTCGGGGGGCCAGCCCGGGGGAGTAGGTGGGCATGGCTGCCTCTGACCCCTGCACCCCCACCCAGAGCAGGAGCTGGGTGCTCCCCCATCTGCCCTGGTTCCCGGGGGCTCTCTGGCCGGGTCTCCCCGCAGGCGGGAGGGGAGTGGGTGGTGGCTCTCAGTGCCCTCCGCTCACCGAGGAGTCTGGGCATGGACCCCTCTAGCACCCGGCTTCTCGGGGCGCCTTCCACCCCGAGGGGACTGCCTGCCCCCTCCCTGGCCTCACACGCCCCAACCCCGGCCACACCGAGGGCGGCAAACCCTGTCCGTCAGGTCCCCACGGCAAAGCCTCCTTTCCAGCCTCACCGAGCCTGTCCCTCCATCGGCTGTGTCCCCAGCACCCGCCTGCCAGCACCCCAACTGTCCCAGCACCCACCTCCCAGCACCCCACCTCCCAGCACTGCCTCCCAGCACCCCAACTCCCAGCACCCTGCCTCCCAGCACCCACCTCCTAGCACCGCCTCCCAGCACCCCAACTGTCCCAGCACCCGCCTCCCAGCACCCCAACTCCCAGCACCCCACCTCCCAGCACCCTGCCTCCCAGCACCCACCTCCTAGCACCGCCTCCCAGCACCCCGCCTCCCAGCACCCCAACTCGCAGCACCCTGACTCCCAGCACCCGCCTCCCAGTACCCCGACTCCCAGCACCCCGCTGCTCAGCCTGCACCCGCTCCCTCCAGCCCAGGGGGCCCAGCCAGGGCCGCTCTGACAGCTCCGAGCCCCAGGAACCCTGGGAAGGGCTGGTGACCAGCCTCTCCCTCCGGCCTGACTGACCCTGGGCTCTGCCCCCCCCCCCCGCCCCCGGCCTCCCGTCCAGCCTCGGCCCTCAGGCCGTTCACAGAGGCCGGGGGGGCCCCGGAGGCCGTGGGCACGGTGATGTCCGGGAAGGTGGGGTTCCCTCCTACCTCGGCGAGGGGCCCCGAGACCCTGGTGCCCAGAGAGGGTTAGAGGCAGCCGGTGGGGGGGGGGGGGGCCAGGGCGGGGGCACACGGAGTTCGGCCTGCGGGACGGACGAGGGACGATGGGGTGAGGGCCAGGCCTAGCGGCGTCATGTGGGAGGAGCAGTGTGGGGGGGATGGCAGGGCTTCGGGAGAGGCTGGGAGCCGAGAGGGGACACGGCCATCACCACGGAGTCCTGTGGCCAGAGCCCAGGTGGGAGCTGCCCCGCCCCCGCCCCCGCCCCCGATGAAGCTGAGAGACGGGCCAGCCTGGGGCTCGTGGCCGCTGGTCCCCACGTCCACCTCCCCCGCCCCCCCCCACCCCCCCCCCCCCCCGCCCAGCACCCGGGCGCCGGGGCCGCGGGAGCCCCCGTGCAGGGCAGCTGGGCCCGGAGCAGAGCCGCCCCTTCCCGTCCAGCCCTGCGGCCGGCCCCCCCGGGGCCTGGAGGGCAGACGGGGGCGGGCTCAGGGTGGGCAGGAAGGACCCCGGTGCGCCCCCCCGCCCCCGGCCCCCTGGACTGATGTGGAAACACGGCCTGGCCCGGGAGGCGGGCGGGGACTGGCCTCCGAGCGGGGACACGGCCATCAGGCCCCTCGTTAAGGCCTAATGACCGCGGCCCCCGAGGTGCTGACGACCAGGGCGGCCTCCTGCGCACCCAGCTCGCCCGCCCGCGGGGCAAATGGCCCGGAAAGTGCAGCCTCAGCCCCGGGGCCATCTGCCACCCTCGCCCCCCGGGGCCCGGCCGGGCGGGGGTATAAAGCAGGCCCTGCCCAGCAGCCCCCAGCGCTCTGACCCGGACCCGGACCTGCTGCACCCACAGGACCCGCTGCACCCCAGGCCCAGCGAGCAGGTCGGTCCGGACTCTGGGCTGCAGGGAGGGCTGCCCCCCGGGAGGGGCCGCGGACGGGACAGGCCCTCAGAGCCCGGAGGGCGAGCACCGAGGGCGAGCACCGAGGGTGAGCCCGGGCGGGGACACACGGGGACGGGCCTCAGTCACACTTAAAGGGCCCTCACTGCATCCCCCGCCCGCTCCAGCCCCCGACACCGCCATGGCCCTGTGGACGCGCCTCCTGCCCCTGCTGGCCCTGCTGGCCCTCTGGGCGCCCGCCCCGGCCCAGGCCTTCGTCAACCAGCACCTGTGCGGCTCCCACCTGGTGGAGGCGCTGTACCTGGTGTGTGGGGAGCGGGGCTTCTTCTACACGCCCAAGGACCGCCGGGCGCTGCCCGAGCTGCAGGGTGAGCCCCTTGTGCCCCCCGTCACCCCCGTCCCACCCTCTCACCCCATCCTGACCTCACCCCTCACCCCCACCCCTGCCCCGCCCCCCATCACCTCCTCACCCCCATCCTGACCTCACCCCTCACCCCCACCCTGGCCTGCAGGGTAAGCCCCTGCCCCGCCCCCCATCACCTCCTCACCCCCATCCTGACCCTCACCCCTCACCCCCACCCCTCCCTGCTCCAGCTGGCCAGGAAGCCGGTGGGAGTCAGAAAGGGGAGGACGGGCCTCGGTCACACCTAAAGGGACCCGCTCCCTGGCCAGTGCCGGCTCCAGGGGCAGAGAGTGGGTGACCCCGAGGGAGAGCCCGTCCCCTCCCGCCGTCCACCCCCCCACACCCCCGCCTGCTCCCCGTGCCTCTGACGGCAGCTGTCGCCTCCGGGTCAGGTCCTGGCAAAGCCTGTGGGGCCCTGGGAGCGGGGCAGGCTGTGGGGCTGGGAGTGGGGGGCAGGCCCGGGACGTGGCCCTGCTCCGGGGCCACCCCAGGGACCACCCGGGCAGGGACTGCCCGGCAGCAGGTGCCCTCTCCCAGGGCTGTGGGCCGGGCCGGTGGGGTCCCGGGCGGCCTGACGCCCCTCCCTGTCTCTCCGGGGCAGGGGGCGAGGGGGAGCTGGGCGCGGGCGACTTGCAGGCGCTGGCGCTGGCGCAGAAGCGGGGCATTGTGGACCAGTGCTGCACCAGCATCTGCTCGCTCTACCAGCTGGAGAATTACTGCAACTAGCCGCCCGGCACCCCCCCCCCCAGCCTGGCCCTCCCGCCTGGCCGCCCCGCCCCCTGGCCCAATAAACCCTGAACCAGCCTTGTGTGTGTGGTCTGTGCGGTGTGGGCCGGAGGGGGCGGGGGCGTGGCAGGGCTCAGGGGCCACCGCCTTGGCCAGGGCTGCCGCCTGGCACCCTGCGTCCCCCTTCTCTGTTCTCTCTGCCTCAGCCCCTCTGAGCTTCTCCCCGCTCACCGGGAGCCTGGGCAGCCGTCCTGTCCCCCAGGGCAGCCCCTCCAGCAGCCCCCTGTCCCCGGCCTGATCCCTGGGGAGCCCGTCCCCACGGCTTCAGGACGGGACAGAGAAGGGGCACGGCTGGGGCCCCAGGGTTTTGGGGGAAACAGATGGGGCCGTTCATTCAGAGATTGTTCCCGCCCTCAGCCCAAGAAGCCGGTTTCCGGGCTGTTCCTGAGGGGCCCTGCAGGGAAGAGGCTGGGCCCAGAGGGGAGGGGGCATGAGATGCTGCCCACACGGGGCCTTTCTCCCACCCTCACCACCCAGCGGGGGACCCCAGCCCAGGCCCGGCAGGAGGAACCCTGGGGCCTGGGGGATGCAGGAGGGCAGCACCCTGAGTCAGGGGACGGACTGGGATGCCCCGCGCTGGGCATTGGGCTGTGTGCCCCCCCCCCCAAATCCCATCCCCCGCCACCCAGGCCCCAGCCCCAGCCCCCTGCCTCAGCCCCCAGCCCCTATCCCCCATCCCCTGCCCCCCAGGCCCCAGCCCCAGTCCCAGCCCCCTGCCTCAGCCCCAGCCACAGCCACAGCCCCCAGCCCCAGCCCCAGCCCCAGCCCCCAGCCCCAGCACCCAGCCCCAGCCACAGCCCCAGCCCCAGCCCCAGCCCCCAGCCCCCCCCCCCAGATCCCATCCCCTGCCCCCCAGGCCCTAGCCCCAGCCCCAGCCCCAGCCCCCAGCCCCCAGCCCCCAGCCCCAGCCCCAGTCCTCCAGGCCCCAGCCCCCCAGCCCCCCAGCCCCCAGCCCCAGCCCCCAGCCCCCAGCCCCCAGCCCCCAGCCCCAGCCCCAGTCCTCCAGGCCCCAGCCCCCCAGCCCCAGTCCTCCAGGCCCCAGCCCCCCAGCCCCAGCCCCCAGCCCCCAGCCCCAGCCCCAGCCCCAGTCCTCCAGGCCCCAGCCCCCCAGCCCAGCCACAGCCACAGCCACAGCCCAGTCCTCCAGGCCCCAGCCCCCCAGCCCCAGCCCCCAGCCCCCAGCCCCCAGCCCCCAGCCCCAGCCCCCAGCCCCCAGCCCCCAGCCCCCAGCCCCCAGCCACAGCCCCCAGCCACAGCCCTCCAGCCCCAGCCCCAGCCCCAGTCCTCCAGGCCCCAGCCCCCCAGCCCGGGATGAGGCCGGACCACCCCCTCCACCTCTCCTCCCACCGTGCAGCCACGTTCCCCACCCCACGCTGGCCATCACCCTCAGAAGTGCCCCCAGGTCCCTCAAGGTCCAGGCCTTTACCCCCCTCAGCACCCATGCAGCCCGGGCAGCTGCACCGGGCACGCCCTCGGCCACTGCAGGGTGTGCCAGGAGCCGGGGTGCCAGGAGCCGGGGTGCCCGTGGCCTGGGAGGTCAGCCGCTGACCTGACTGTACCGAGGCCTGGCCAGCCTGCCGGCCACTGGGCCAAGCCAATCGGTGCCCTCCCCGAGGACCCGCCCACGCCGGCCGCACCAGACCCTCGTGGTGGGGGCCCAGCCCCCGCCCCCCACCCCCCGGTCCTCCCCACAGCCCCGAGGCTCCCTCCCGGGCCCTCCTCCCCACATAGACACCCCCAGAGGCACGGCAGTGGAGTGGGGGCCGGGGCCGGGCAGGGGGCGGCCGGCAGACAGTGGACCCGGAAGAGGAGGTGGTGGTGGTGGCTGGGACCCGGGACTTGCTCATGGGGGTCGCCCCGGGCCAGGCAGGTACGTGAGCCTGGCAGGCGGGGCGGGCGCCGGGGGGTGGGCAGGGGCCTCCCAGCAGGGGGAGCCGGAGCCTCTGGGGTGCAGGGCACACGGCCGTGCTGCGGGCGGGGCTCCGAGCAATGGGCCCGTGCGTCCGGAGAGGGGTCACCCCGCAGGGCGGGGGGCTGACACCCAGGATCGGGGCTGAGCTGGGCCGCGGCCCTCGGTCCCCAGGCTGGGCCGGCCATGCCCCCTCCCCTCCTGGGAACGCACCGGTGAGAATCTGACCTTCCCGAGGCCCCAGGATCAGAGACAGAGGCCCTAGGGGTGACCCTCCAGCCTGGCCGCTCCTCCAGGCCCTGGCCCCCTGACTGCTCTTGAAAACACGGGGTGGGGTGTCCCCGGGCTCCCAGCATGGACGCGGTCCTGGCGGCAGAGGTGGGGTCAGACCCTGGGCTCCGAGCCGCCCCGCAGGTGCCAGGCTCATGGGCCTTGGCCCTGCCATCTGCCCATGCCTGTGCCTGCCCCTTCTGGGAACTGGGCAACAGCCTCTCGTGTCCTCCAGCCCCACCTCCCGGCCCGTGGGGCTGGCCGCGGGGTCAAGGCCTCCAGGCCCACGTGCCACCTGGAGCGGGGGCAGAGGAGCAGCTGGTCCCGGAGGCCCCCTCACAGGCCCACCGTCCCACACGGCCCGCGAGCTCCCGTGGGGACACTACGCCAGGCCAGGACGGCTGCTGCTCTGGTGCCCACACACCGAGGACGGCTGCCAGTGCGCCGCCTCCAGGCAGGCCCCCCGGATTGCCTGCTCCCGGCCGGCCGGCTGGCGTGAGCGGCCCCTGCCCCTGGCCGGGGGTGGTGTTTGCCTCCGCCTGTTGGGGTGAATATTTACCGTCCTCTCTGCTCTCCGGCCTGAATAGCCCTGGGGGCAGGGGGGGGTGTCAGTGTGGGGATGCCACGCGGGGCCCTGCCCTTGAGGGCCCAGTGCCTGGTGGGCCGCCCGGGAGTGGGAGTGGGACCGGGAACCAGGGGCCTGGCTGCTGGGGAAGGGCCCCGGCAGAACCCAGGCTGCACCCTGGCCGGCACCCGTGTCCAGCGAGGCGTCCCCACTCGGGCGCCTGTCCCCGCCCCGGGCAGGCCCGGCCCCCGTGAGGGGGGTTCTGGGCGGTGGGCACCTGTCCACGTGGACAAGGTGGCCGAGCGGCCATTTCCCTGTGTGACCAGCAGAGGGCGCCAGAGCCCCGCTTTTGCGGGATTCCTGTGGGCTGGGCGGGCCGTCCTGGGACTGTCCTCTGGGGGCCCACGGCCCACCTGCCGCCTCTCACAGGGGCCCCCTCATAGGGCCCCGTATGCCCGGCGGGGGGCGCTCCTGCCGCCTCCAGGGCTCAGGTTTAGGAAGGAGACAGGGTGGCCATGCCAGCCCCCTGCCTCCTGGGCTCAGGCCTCCGGGGAAGCCCTGCCAGCGGGCGGGTCCCCCACATCCTGGGAAAGCCCCCGAACCCCCAGAACCAGGGACAGGAAGTCCTTAGGGGAGATTCCTCCAGCGCCCCCACGTTACCGCTGGGAAACGGAGGCAGGAGGCCGGCCGAGCCCAGGAGCGGCGGCTGGGCCGCGGGGCGCTGGCCCCGTCAGCCGGGCCGTGCCGTCCCCCCAGTCTGTGCGGCCTCCCCGGCTCCAGCCGAGGCCCACGTGCGGGGCAGGGCCTTTGGGGACAGAGACCCCAGCGAGGAGGCCCCAGGCGGGGTCAGTGCTGTCCCAGGCCTCCTGCCCCGTGGGGAGGCCAGAGGCCAGAGGTTGCTCCAGGAAGAATGTGGGGCGGGTCCCGGGGGACGGCCCACCCCCTCGGCTGCTGTCTCTGGCTGCCGCTCAGGAACCGGGCAGGGTCTCCCCGCGGCCCCCTGCGCCCTCCGCTGCTCCCCCCACACCCTGGGGTGCTCGGCCACGTGCCTCGGTGCAGACCCCATCCCTGGCCTTGCCTCGGGGGACCCAGGCCTGATCCCCCCGCGCCCACCCCCCCCCCCCCCCGTGCCCGGCTTGGGGCTGGCCCCACATGCCCTGCGGCGGCTGAGCCATCAGAACGGGCCACATTCCGCCAGCCCCCCTCCCGCCCCCCTCCCGCCCCCTCCCGGCCCATCTGTGTTTGTGGAAAACAGAGCCGGCACCCCGCAACCTGCCAGCTGCAGCCCCGGCGTTTGTTCTCCCAGCCCCGCCGCCCCGACTTCAAACTGGGCCTGCCCCCCCCCAACCCCCCCCCCCCGCACCCCTGCCACCCCTTCCCCCTCCGGTCCACCACCCCCCTGCACCCCGGCCACCACCCCCCATGCACCCCTGCTGCCCCTTCCCACACCTCGGCCACCACCCCCCTGCACCCCGGCCACTCTGGGACCTTGGGCAGCCCTTCGCTCCGGGCTCAGGTTCGGGCTGGGGGTCCGTCCACACGGCCCAAGGACACGGCCAAGACCAGAACCTGAGAGCCCCAAGCTCTGCCTGCCTGTCACTGTCCCTTCATGACCTCCCCTGACCTCCCCTGACCTTCCCTGTCCCCCTGACCTTCCCTGTCCCCCTGACCTTCCCTCTCCCCCTGACCTTCCCTCTCCCCCTGACCTTCCCTGTCCCCCTGACCTTCCCTGTCCCCCTGACCTTCCCTCTCCCCCTGACCTTCCCTCTCCCCTCTGACCTTCCCTCTCCCCCCTGACCTTCCCTCTCCCCCTGACCTTCCCTGTCCCCCTGACCTTCCCTGTCCCCCTGACCTTCCCTGTCCCCCTGACCTTCCCTGTCCCCCCTGACCTTCCCTCTCCCCCTGACCTTCCCTGTCCCCCTGACCTTCCCTCTCCCCCTGACCTTCCCTCTCCCCTCTGACCTTCCCTCTCCCCCCTGACCTTCCCTCTCCCCCTGACCTTCCCTGTCCCCCTGACCTTCCCTGTCCCCCTGACCTTCCCTGTCCCCCTGACCTCCCCTGTCCCCCTGACCTTCCCTCTCCCCCTGACCTTCCCTGTCCCCCCTGACCTTCCCTCTCCCCCTGACCTTCCCTGTCCCCCTGACCTTCCCTCTCCCCCTGACCTTCCCTCTCCCCCTGACCTTCCCTCTCCCCTCTGACCTTCCCTCTCCCCCCTGACCTTCCCTGTCCCCCTGACCTTCCCTCTCCCCTCTGACCTTCCCTCTCCCCCCTGACCTTCCCTCTCCCCCTGACCTTCCCTGTTCCCCTGACCTTCCCTCTCCCCTCTGACCTTCTCTCTCCCCCTGACCTTCCCTGTCCCCCTGACCTTCCCTCTCCCCCTGACCTTCCCTCTCCCCCTGACCTTCCCTCTCCCCCCTGACCTTCCCTCTCCCCCTGACCTTCCCTCTCCCCTCTGACCTTCCCTCTCCCCCCTGACCTTCCCTGTCCCCCTGACCTTCCCTCTCCCCTCTGACCTTCCCTCTCCCCCCTGACCTTCCCTCTCCCCCTGACCTTCCCTGTTCCCCTGACCTTCCCTCTCCCCTCTGACCTTCTCTCTCCCCCTGACCTTCCCTGTCCCCCTGACCTTCCCTGTCCCCCTGACCTTCCCTCTCCCCCTGACCTTCCCTCTCCCCCTGACCTTCCCTGTCCCCCTGACCTTCCCTGTCCCCCTGACCTTCCCTCTCCCCCTGACCTTCCCTCTCCCTCTGAACTTCCCTCTCCCCCATGGCCTCCCTCAGGGGTCGGACTCGTCTGTCCAGGGCCGGGTGAGGAGGGTGGGAGGTCCTGTGCCCGCTGTAGGCCCAGGTGGACAAGGCCCAGGCCAGCAGCCAGGTTTCCCCGGAGAAGGCGCCTGTGCCCCCCCCCCCCCCTGCCCAGGTGCCCGGACCTGAGAATTAGAACAGGTGGGACCACAGGACTCAGCAGGGAGGGCCGCCGGCGTGTCCCCCCAGGGCCCGGCCCTGCGCCCCAGCCCTTCATCCATGGGAAGGGAGTCAGAGGAGGCTCCCACACCCACCCACAGGGGCTGCGGGGTCCCAGGCCCCGGGCTGTGGTGCTAGCAGTACCGGCCCCCCCCACCCCCCAGCTCCCTTCCCCTAGGACATGCGGGACGAGGGCTCTCGAACCCCCTGCACAGTCTGCCCAGAGCCCAGCGTCCTGGGCTGGTGTTTGGGGGAGGTGGGAGGCCCGGCCGCAGAGACCAGCCCCAAATCCCGTCCCCGCTTCCTGCCTCAGCCCAGAGTCCCCCTCCCGTCCCGGAGGGCAGAGCCAGCCCTGGGCCTGGCTCTCCCCAGGCGACGTGGGCACATTAAATCCTCTGGGGTGCCCCGGGGACACCACCCGCTCCCAGCGCAGGAGGCAGCGGGGCCGGGAGGGCTCAGGCGTGGGAAGGACGGGAAAGGGAAGGAGCCATCTGACTGAGCCTCTCAGGAAACGGGGGTCCCTCTGCCGGAGCACCCCGCCCCCGCCCGGCCCTGCTCACCGGCAAGAGAGACCCCGCCTGGCCTGCCTCCTGCTCCCCAAGTTCCGAGGCCTCTTTCCCCCCCATTTTTTTTTATTAAGGTATTATATGTGTACGTGTCTTCCCATTGCCCCACCCCACTCCGTACATGCCCTCACCCCCAGTGTCTTGCGTCCACTGGTTCTGCTTACATGCATGCATACAAGTCCTTCGGTTGATCTCTATCTCCCCCAGATCTCCCCACCCTCCCCACTGTAATTTCACAGTCTGTTGGATGTTTTCTTTACTGCCTCTGTATCTATCTCTTTGTTCGTCAGTTTATAATGTTCTTTATTATTCACAAATGAGTGAGATCATGTGGTGTTTTTCTTTCATTGACTGGCTTATTTCACTCAGCATAATGCTCTCCAGGCCCATCCATGCTGCTGCAAACAGTAAGAATTCCTTCTTTTTTATGGCAGCGTAGTATTCCATTGTGTAGATGTATCATAGTTTTCTGATCCAATCATCTGCTGGCGGGCACCTAGGCTGTTTCCAAATCTTAGCTGTGGTGAATTGTGCTGCTATGAACATAGAGGTGCCTGTGTCCTTTCTGATTGGTGTTTCTGGTTTTTTAGGATATATTCCTAGGAGTGGGATCACTGGGTCGAATGGGAGTTCCATTTTCAGTTTTTTGAGGAAACTCCACACTGTTCTCCACAGTGGCTGCACCAGTCTGCGTTCCCACCAGCAGTGCACGAGGGTTCCTTTTTCTCCACATCCTCGCCAGCACTTGTCGTTTGCTGATTTGTTGATGGCAGCCACTCTGACAGGTGTGAGGTGGTACCTCGTTGTCATTTTGATTTGCATCCCTCGGATGATTAGTGACTTTGAGCATGTTTTCATATGTCTCTTGGCCTTCCTTCGGTCTTCTTTTGAAAAGATTCTATTTAGGTTCGTTGCTCATTTTTTATTTTTTTAAATGTATTTCATTGATTTTCTACAGAGAGAAAAGGAGAGGGATAGAGAGTTAGAAACATCGGTGAGAGGGAAGCATCAACCAGCTGCCTCTTGCACACCTCCTACTGGGGATTTGCCTGCAACCCAGGTACATCGAACCCTTTCAGTCTGCAGGCTGATGCTCTATCCACTGAGCCAAAATGGTTTTGGCTGTTGCCCATTTTTTAATTGGATCATTTATTTTCCTTTTATTAAGTTGTATAAGCTGCCTGTAGATGTTGGAGATTAAACCTTTATCAGTGGCAACATCTGCAAATATGCGCTCCCATACATTGGGCTTTCTTGTTGTTTTGTGGATGGTTTCCTTTGCTGTGCAGAAGCCTTTTATTTTGGTGTAGTCCCATTTGTTTATTTTCTCTTTAGCTTCCATTGCTCTAGAAGCGGTATCTATCGGTGAAGAAATTGCTTTGGCCTATGCCTGAGATTTTGCTGCCTGTGGATTCCTCTAGTATTTTTATGGTTTCCTGTCTTATGTTTAAGTCCTGTATCCATTTTGAGTTTATTTTTGTGTGTGGTGTAAGTTGGTGGTCTAGTTTCTTTCTTTCTTTCTTTCTTTTTTTTTTTTTTTTTTTTAATGTATCTGTCCAATTTTCCCAACACCACTTATTGAAGAGACTGTATGTTATGCCTCCTTTGTCAAATATTAATTGAGCATAGTGGTTCAGGTTGATTTCTGGGTTCTCTATTCTATTCCACTGGTCTATATGTCTGTTCTTGTGCCAGTACCAGGCAGTTTTGAGAACCGTGGCCCCTGTGCCGGAGCCTCCCTAGCTCACCAGCAAGAGAGCTGGTCATCGAGAGACCCCACCCCACGTGGCCGGCCTCCTGCTCCCCAAGTTCCGAGGCCTTTTTTTTTAAATTAAATTGATTTCAGAGAGGAAGGGAGAGGGAGAGAGAGAAACATCAATAATGAGGGAGAATTATCAACAGCTGTCTCCTGCACGCCCCACGCTGGGGATCGAACCCACAACTCCAGAACGTGCTCTTGATCAGATAGAAACCAGGACCCTTTGGTCTGCAGGCCGATGCTCTACCCGCTGAGCCAAACTGGCCAGGGTGCTCTGAGCCCTCCTGGTGGCCTCTCACCTGCAGGAGACGCAGGGGACGGAGGGTCCCCGCAGGCAGGCGCCCCGGGACAGCAGGGCCTGCTGCGGAGGTGTGGACCCCCCCCCCGGTGCGTTCCCACAGGACCCGGGAGGGACCCCGTAGGGGCCAGTGCACCCTCACATCGGGCTGTGTGCAATTCGGGGCGGCCTCCCTCCGGCCTGCCACTGCCCCCACGAAGGCGGCTGAGCCCCACGTGACCTGCCAGCACGGGGCCTCAGGAGGGGGGTTCTGGGGTACCTCCTCCTCCTTGACCCCTGGGTTTGGTCAAACGGCCCCGTTATCCTAAGGGCCCTTATCCTTGTATTGATGCCCAGGGAAGCCAGGCGCTTTCGGAGGCTGTGGCTACACTTCCGCAGGCGGCCACAAGGTGTCAGGCTCCGGCCAGATTTGAAAGCTAGGGGCGGGTAGAAACGGCGGCCAGCAGAGGACCACGCCCACCCTCAGTCTCCGGGTCCCTGCCTGTCTGAGGGGCGGGGGGTCCCCCAACATTCTGCCTCCCTGTAACATCTCATTTTATTCTGACACACACGTAACACAGCTTCCTCTAAGTCTCAGGACACGACGGGAGCTTCAGGAGGGTCCTGGGGTCACGTTTGGCTTTGGGCACCCGCCTTTCCGCACCCCCTGAGCAGGGAGACCCTCCACACCCCGTACCCCAACATCCCAGGGAGCCAGAGACCCTGGGGAAGGAGTTCCCTTGGGCCATGCCAGGATGGAGGCAGACAAGAGACTCAAACCCAAGTGCAAAGGTGCAGAGCTCCCTGTACCCCGACCGTGCGGGGGTCGGGGGCTCCCTTTTGTCCGGAGAAATGGGGTTGCTTTGCCCCCACCCGCTCCCCTCCTGAGGGGGTCCGGAATGTGTAATACCTTTGGGCTGTGACGTTGTAATTCCAGAAGTGACCACCAGGTGTCAGCACGAGGCCATGTAAAGAGCCAAGTCGTGGAAACTGGAGATGGGGATTTCTGGGTTCTCTGGTTCTCTCTGCACCAGGAGGGCTCCTTGGTGTTCCCTTCACTGCTCTGTGCCCCCGGAGCCCGTGTGTCTGGAGGGTCCGTGCCTCAGCCCTGCCTCGGTGGGACCAGGGCTGAGTCCCCCATGGGCCCTCCCAGCCGCGCCTCTCCCAGCCTCCTGCTTAAAAACTCTGGGTGGCAAGATTCTGGTGGAATGAAATGGCCCTGCCATGGTGGGACCCCTTTGGGGGGTAGAAATGACAGAGCTCGGGTTCAAGACCCCCCCCCCCCGGGAGTGGGAAGGCCCCCACGGGGCAGGGTCCGGCATGTGGGCTTGAACAGCTGCCCACGCTCTCCACCTGGGACGCCTCCTTCCGTGGGCCTCCCCCGCCACGTCCTTGTCTGGCCTGGTCGCCCCTCTCCCCGCCAGCCCCGCCTGCAGCTGGGGGTCCCAGCCTCGCCTCCCGAAGGGACCTGGCACCTTGCCGGGGACACGGGGCAGAGGCCATGCCGCCTGCAGGCCACGGAGCCCAGAACAGAGCCACGGCCGGCAGAGCCGGCGATGGCACCCCGCCGGCTGCTTCACGCTGACCGCTCTCCGTGTGCCGTGAACCTGCTCGGGCCCTGAGCATCCCGCATCCCTCACCCCTCCCTGCCCAGAGCCCCGCCCGCCCTCCGCCGGGGGGGTGTGGACCTGGCCCTCTGTGTCCTGTTTGGCCATCCAACCAATGGGAGTCTCCCTCAGGGCAGCCTGCCCCCGTGCCCCCTCCCGGGACCCCGTGGTCCCCCTGGAGCGCCCTGTCCCTTCAGCTCAGAAAGGACCGTCCTGTAGAGCTTGTGTAGGAAAAGGGAGAATTTAACGCTGGTGCCGGCTGTGCCCATCGGGGGAGCGCAGGGGCCTGGTGCGGAGTGCACGCCTGGGCCTCTTGGCGCGCCTCTGCCTGCTCCTGCCTCCCTGCAGGCCTGGGGAGACGGCTCCTTCCCCGTCGGGAGATTCAGTCGAGTCAGGGATGCTCTCCCGTCCCGGTCAGACCGCTGAGGGCTGCGCCTTCCTGGGGTTTCAGCCGTGTCCCCACGTGGGAGCGGGACACCCCTGCCCCCACGCTGCTGCCACCGGCGGCAGTGCCCAAGGGCCTGAACTGACTCCTGCCGCGTGCGGGGCGGGGCCCGTGTGACCGGGGAAGGGAGAGAGCACCACACGCGTGTCCCGGCTCCGGGAGGAGGCAGAACGGGACCGTTCTGCGCGGCAGCTGGTCCGGGACCACCGAGGGGTCACTTTGCTGACCTCCCCTTTCAAATCGGCCGCCTCCCCCGGGGGCCCCACCCCCATTTTACCCGTGCCAAGCCCTCCGCATTCCAGGGTGTCGGGTGACTGCCAAGTGTCAATCATGTGAAGTCCGCCCCCCCCTCGGGCAGGCCAGCTGGCTAGCAGGCATGTTCCTGGCTTGTGCGCAGGCCTACTAACCTTCTTCTGTGGGGTCAGGGCCAGGCCAACCTCCGCCCCCACCCCCGCCCCCCGTGCCCCCACCCCCCGTCCCCTGTGCCTGGGCTTGGGACAGAGCCACGGCCAGCTGCCCCGGAGGCCCCAGCCACGCTGCTCGGTGCAGAGCTACCCAAATTTGGAGGGGCTGGAGGGACGGCAGCGTGGGGGGGCCGGGAGGACGAGGGGCCCGGCTATAAACGCAGCTGGCGTGTGGCAGGTGCCCGCTCAGCAGTGGCCGCCGCCCGCCCGCTGCCATGCGAGCCCTCACGCTGCCCTTCACCATCTCCCCGGCCCCGGCCGCGCCCCCCTCCTCGGCCACTTTGGGCGCCCCGGCCAGAGCAGCCCCTGCCTCGGCGGCGGCGGCAGCTGCTCAGAGCAGCCCTGCGGGTGGCTCCTCGGCCGGGCAGCTGGGGCAGAAAGCCTGGGGCAGCGGCGACTCCCCGGTCCTCTTTGTCCACCGCCCGGGAGCCTCGGGGGGCGCCCAGCCGCTCGAGCACAGGTACCGGGGCTCCCTCCCTCCGGCAGCGGCCGGGGTGCCGCTCAGGCTGGGGGTCTGGGGGCTCGGGGTGGCTGGCGGGAGTGCGGCTCCGGCCGAGGGGACGGAGAAGACAGGTGGCCGGGGGGGCTGCCTGGAGCCCGGTGCTGGGGCGAGGAGAATCCGTTTTCCCTCCCGGATCTGCTGGCAGCCTGGGCTCGGGGCTGGGGGGGCTGCCCTGGGGGTGGGGTGCAGCAGTGCTGGCAAAGGGGAGGGGCAGGGTTTTGCTGTCAGGAGCTCCCCCGAACCCCCCCGCCCCAATCCCAACCGAAGACAAAGGACACAGTACAGAGGCCGAGATTTTGAAGCAGTTTTTTTTTTAATACAATTTTTTAAAAAGTCAGGCTCCCACCTTCCATCCCCTGCACCCCTCGATCCCTCCCCCCCAGCCCTGCTCTGGGAGGGTCACCACCCCACCGAGGGGCTGAGGGCCAGGCTGCCCCCTGCCCGCGTGCCCAGCTCTCCGGGGCCTGAGCTGTCCTGGTGCAGGCAGGTCTCTCCCTCTGCCCGGTGCCTGCTGGGCTCCGGGCTCCGCTGGCCTGTCCACAGAGGAGGGGGCTCGCTCCCCACCCCAGCTGCCTCCCCACTCCCGGCAGGGTGGCTGCGTGGGGAAGGTTCCCCTGTTTCGTGCTGTGATCCCCAAGACAGGCCCTGTGTGCAGCCCCAGCCCCAGCCCCAGCCCCAGCCCCAGCCCCAGCCCAGAGGGTCTTCCTGCCACAGGGGTCTCCCGCCCGGGGGGTACCTCCTGGGCCTGGCTCCGAAAGCCCAGCTCGGGGTGCCCTGTCGGCCTCTCCCCCTGCCCCCAAAGCAGCAGAGGGACCACCCCCCACAGCCCCACACGATGCCTGAGGACCCCCCAGCCCCCCCCCAGCAGCCCGGGGAGAGACAGGGGGCCATCGGTTACAGAGACCCCCTCCCTGTGTTCCCAGGGGCCGGAGGGTCACCGCCGAGCTCCAGGAGGAGGAGGCGGGGGCGGACTCCATCCCGCGGCCCCAGGACGCGGCCGCCCCGCCGGCTCAGCCCCCGGCCCGGCCCGCGCGCCAGCCCCGGCGGAGGCCCCGGCAGAAGCCGCCCAGAGCCGCCCGCGAGCACAGCCCCCAGGCCGGCTGCTGCGGCCTGTGCCCCTGGCTCGCCCGCCCGGCCCCCCAGCACTGAGCCGCCCCCACCCCCGGCCCCGGCCCCTCGAGGTGAGTGTCTCCGGCCCCGGGCAGGGCCCAGGGGCCCCTCTCCACGTGCCAGACCAGGTTCCCTCAGTGCTGGGAGCCCCCTGCGGCTCTAGCCCGCCCCCCACTTTTACAAGGAGGTGAGGCTCAGCAAGGCCGGGGTGCTCGGTCACAGAGCCCGTGCCTGGGGTTCAGCCGCTCCAGGCTCCAGGCGTGTCTGCCTCCTGGGGGCTCAGGGGGGTGGGCAGCAGCGAGGTCCGAAGGGCACTCCTGGGAGAAGGTCAGAGGGGAGCGGGGAGCGGGGAGCGGGAAGGCAGGGGTCAAGGTGCAGAGAGTGAAAGAGGAAGGAAGGGGAGGGAGAGGGGTGTGAGGAGAGGGCACTGGCCACCTGGGCTTCCCACTCCTTCCCCTGTGGTGGGGGGAGGGAGGGGGTGGCAGAGCAGCCCTGCGGGCAGGCGCTGGGAGCTGAGGGGCACGTGAGGCACAGCCCAAAGGGAGAAGCCTCCTGAGCCTAGGAGTGGAGAACCGTGGGGGGGGGGGGGGGGGAAGCCCTATGTCTGGGGTGCAGGCTCTCTGTGAGGGAGTCGGGGTGGCTGGGTGGGGAGGCCAAGGTCTCCGACCAGGACCTGCCCAGCTCCAGGGTCCTGGGTGCTGCAGGCTCTGTCCTTGAGCCAGACACAAAAGCCACGGGGCCGCCCTCAGAGCCTGCAGGGACCCGTTCACCCAGCAGGTGACCCCCTCCTCTGGGCCTGCAGCCCAGAGGCACCCAGAGCATGCTGTTCTGGGCGCCTCTAGTTCACTCTCAGGCGAGGGGGACAATGGGGCCACATGGGGCTCCTTCCCCAAGCAGCCCTGCTGCCCCCTCCCTGCCCCACCCGACACCCCGACACCCCGACACCCGGACACCCCGACACCCCGACACCCGGACACCCTGATACCCCGACACCCTGATACCCCGACACCCTGATACCCCGACAGCCTGACACCCTGACGTGCTTTTGGTTGTTGGTTTATTGGCGGGCGGTGCCTGGTGCTGTCGGTCCCTTGGTTCTGGTTCCAGCCTGGGCATCTGGCCCTGCTTCCCATCGGAGGTTGGAGATCGGGGTCGGGGCTGACCCTGAGTGGGGGTCCGAGCCCCGCAAGGTGGGGGAGGGGGCGCTCGGGGACCCTCAGCCCTGGAGCCGGGTTTGCAGACTCTGGGCTTGGGCTGGGGGGGGGGGGAGCCAGGTAGGAGCCAGAACCGGGGGAGGAAGCTGGGAGCCAGAGGCAGGAGGCAGGCCAGCCACTTCGAGGGCCGAGGGACTGCAGGAGCGGAGCTGGTGGGGGGCGCAGGGCAGTCCGAGGGCCGAGTCTGATCCTCTTTCGTCTGTGCCTGTGGATCCAGAGGGGAGGTCAGTGCTGCCGGGCTGGGCAGGGCTGGGGAGGGCGGCTCGAGGGCCGGGGTCCCTGCCAGCCAAGCTCTGCCAGAGACCCCCGCCCCACAGCCAGCTCCAGGGGCTGGCGGGGCCCTCCAGGCCTGGGGGGCTGCCAGTGGGGGAGTCCGGGAGTCGGGAGGGTGGGTCCCGGCTGGGGTGAGTGCCCTTTTAGAGCCATGGGGTGGCCTGCGCCTGCCCTGCGGCCACACTGTTGACTAAATAAGGGGAGGGTTCTGGGGCAGCACCAGGGAAGGCCAAGTGCCCCCCCTCCGCCTTAACCCCAGCCTGGCACCGGGAGGCTTCCTTCCTACCTGTAGGGTCCTGTGTGTCTCCCAGCACCAGCTTCTCCAGACGAGCGCCTGTCGGGGGGCAGGACACAGGGGACGCCCAGCACGGGCGGCTGGCCTGCAGGCCCCCAGGCCCGGTCTAGCAGCTTCCCCTGCAGCCAGCCGGCCGCCACCGGCCTGGGAAGCCGAGGGTTCAGGGCTCGGAGGAGAGTGGAGGCCCCAGCAGGGCCGGGGAGCCCCGTGTCCCTCCGTTTGCCCGGAGCAGCCACCCCACCAGGATGTGGACGCTGCTCTGGGCTCTCGGGGACCCCAACCCACAGACAGGCCTTATCTTAACGCTCCCCACACCCCACAATTCACAAGTCACCGTGGAGCCGGGAGCAGGGCTCCCTGCCGCCCCTTCCTCCGTAGGCACAGGCCCGCATGCGGCCTGGGGCAGAGGAGGGGGCTGTCCTGGGGGGGCCACAGGCCAGATGTTCCTGGAGGGGGACGAGGGGTGATTGATGGGGGCTGGGGTTTGGAGGGGACATTCCCCACATGCCTGGGGCTGGGGGGAAGGGGAAGGGGCTGTGTTCCTGGGGTGGGGGCAGCCTGCCGGTCACACCTGTCCCTCGGCCTTAACCCCTGCCTTCCCAGCGGCCCCTTCCGGCAGGGGTCCCCCGTGGGGTGCCCCTGGGGACCAGCAGTGCCCAGTGTCCTGGCCCCAAGCCTCAAACCATTGTGCTACACTGCCCAGCAGCGCCTCCTCGCTGCCATCGCCCCCCCCAACAGATCCCTGGGGAAGGGGGTCACTGCCCCACCTCCCCAACACTGCCCAGTCCTGAGGGGTGACCCCAGCCCACCTCCCCCCGCCCGCCTGCCCACAGCAGCTCATGGGTCTAGTTGGGTTCAGGATCTGCCTCCCTCGCTCCCCTCTGATCCCAGGGTCTCAGCCGCGGGGAGGCGGCCCTCGGTGGACATCTGCAGAAAACGAAAGGAGCCCCCGGCCCCCCATCCCAGGCAGGCCTGCTCCCCACCCCTGCCCCCACTCCCCCCTCCCTCCCACGGCCTCTGCTCCCTCGCCTCGCCCACAGCGAACTGGTTTCAGGCCGTTTGGTGACCGAGCGAGACCCGGCCAAGCTCCGGGCGCGCGCGGGGGCGGCGGGGGCGGCCGGCGGGGGTGTCCCGGGGCCTCCCCAGCCCCGCCGGGGGGGGGGGAGCCTGCCCGCGGTGGCGTCCGGGGCGGCTTCGCCTGGGCTCGCGGCGCGTGGGGTGGCGCGTGGGGCGCGGGGTGCCGGGCGCGGGGACCCCCGGAGATGCCGCCCCGCAGGGCTGCGGCCGAGGCGCCCGGCGGCCGCCCGGCGGCCGCCGGGTTCCGCCGCCCACAGCCCCGGGGCCTCGGCCGCTGCGGCCTCTCCGGGGGGAGCGGGAAGGCGAAGGGAAGGGGGACCTGCCCCGCCGCGCTCCGTGCCCCGCTCCCCGCGTCCCCCGGAAGGCGCTCCTGCTCCGCGCCCCGGACGCGCGCTGGTTCCGCGGCCCCGGCGCCCGGCCTGCCTCCTGCAGACCCGGCTCTGGGGTCCCCACTTATTCAGCCACGCGCTCCCCCCCCCCAAAAAAAAACAAACAAAAACGGACAAGGCTTTCTTTTTGTCCTGGGCCGCTTCGGGGTGCAGTCCTGCTCCCAAGGTCTCCCCCACACACATTCAGCCTTTTCCCCGGTCCTGGGCGTTTTCTTAGACATGAATTCCCAGAGACCTGCAAACTCGGGAAGTCCTCCTCGGCGCCCCCACATTCACACGCGTGGCCGGGGCGCTGCAAACTCCCTGTCTTCACCGAGTCTCCTGCCCTCGGGGCCCCGCAGGCCCCCCACCCGGACCCCCGCCCTGCCCGGCGGCCACGGCCAGCCTGCCGGCTCCAGGA
This sequence comes from Pipistrellus pygmaeus, assembly GCA_949987585.1. NCBI lineage: Eukaryota > Metazoa > Chordata > Mammalia > Chiroptera > Vespertilionidae > Pipistrellus > Pipistrellus pygmaeus. The sequence goes on along the minus strand of OX465311.1, from coordinate 383,987 downwards.
CGGTCTGTCCGGCACGTAGGTCTGTGTCTCCAAACAAGTGGCCCCTTTTTTTTCTTCTCGTGCCCCCACCACGGTGGGCGCTAAGGACACGGTCTCCCCGGCTTCCTGTCCCTGCGGACACCCCGCGCGGCTTCCCCACAGCCCGGGCAATGCCTGCGGGGCCCCCTCAAAATTACTGGCCCCAACCCGGGCTCCCAGAATTTTACACCGAGAGTCCCCGATCCCCCAACGCAGGAAGCAAATTGCCCCAGGCCCCTCAGAAGGTTGCTCCCCGCCTCCCCGGAGCGCACCCAGCCCTTTTCCGAGTCCCCAACAGTCCCCGCTCGGGGGGCCTAGGTCCCTCCAAGCCCCTGAGCACTTTCCTGTGGGCTGTGGAAACAGGGTGCTGTTTTGAGCTCCGGGCCCTGCTGGTCCCTGCCCCGAGACCTGCCCTTCGCCCCGTGGCCAGCACACGGAGCCGTCACCGCTGCCCCTGACCCTGGGTTATGCAGGTTCCCCAGAATCTCTGGGGTCCCCCAGGCCCTGGGGCTCCCCACCCACGCGCAGGACAAGGCTGTGCCTGGGACCCTGGGTCCTGTGAGTGCCCGGCGACCAAATCTCCTAGACGTGTTCTCCGCGGGGCCACGTTTTGCGTCTTTTAAAATCCCCAGACCCCTCGCTCCAGACAAGAACCCGGGTTTTCTAAAATTCAGATGCTGATCAGAAACTCGGACCCACACAGAGTGGCTCCTGGCCCCCGGGTCCGGTGTGCTCCATTCTCTCAGATACCGGCATTGCCGTCCACCACCCCAGCCGGCCGGGGTCACAGAAAGGCACTGGGACCTCCCCGGGGGCACCCCGAATTTAACCCACATTTCCTCTATTCCCTTCACCCCCAGCTCACTCCCAGGATTTTGGACTCTGGTTCCCCAGGTCCCAGGGTTTGGGGACTCATCACCCTTCACCCCAAAGTTTGGCGCCAGCCTCCAGTTCTCTGGGGATGGGAGCCACTTATCTGGATCCCTGATTCCAACAGGACTTTGGGGGCTCTGAGCCGAGCGCTGCCTCCAGCTCTCCAAAGTGAATGGAGATTTTTAGTTTTTCCTTCCACAAAACAACTGAGTGGTTGTTTTTTTTTTTTTGTTTGTTTGTTTCTTTTCCCTGAACATTGACTGATGGGTCCTCTGACTTTATAGCCCTTTTCCTGAGCCCCCTCCCCGAAGTGAAGGCAATTTTTCCCCCATGGGCATCCCCAAAAATGAAAATGCCTGGGGACTGGAGAATACGCTCAGGCCCCACACCCTGCAGGCGGCAGAGGCCTGAGCCATGCAAGCGCCCTCGCCACAAACCAGGGTCCCTGGAGCTCAGCTGTCAGCCGCCACGGGGCAGTTTCCAGCGACCCCCAAATTCGAGCCGTGTCTTGCCAAGGATCCCCAAACACAGACAGTGCTGGGGGGGGGGGGAGAAAAAGAAGGGGTATTTCCCTTGTTCGCCTCAAACAGACCTCCAGTAAGTGAGTGAAAAATAAAATAAGACAAGCTCCCTTTTCTGCACTCCCCCGAGCCCTGCTCCTACTCTGGGGCTCCTCCAAATTTAGCCCGCTTTCCCGGAGTCAATGAAGGACGCTGAGGACCCATGGAGGCGGCTCCCCGAGTCCCAGCACCGAGCCCCAGCGCCGAACCCACGGCGCCGGAACCAGCCCCGCCGCCCTGAGATCCCCGCTCCGCAGTCCTGTTCGCTTGTTTCATTTCAGACCCCGCGGTCCCCCTGAGTGTGACGGGAGAATGTTTCCGGAGTCGCCGAGAAATGTGCCTCCCGCCGCCCATCCTGCGGGCCCCCAGCCTGCCGCCCATGCACCCACGGGGCGCCCCCCCGTGCGGGCCACCTCCCCAGCCACGGAGCCGTCTCCAGGGGTCCCCACACTCGGACCCTATTTTCCTGGAGCCTCGGGCATCCTGACTCCGCGCAGCTCCCACCGCGGGAGATTCCAACAGTCCGGGGCCCTCACTTTTTTCCGCCCCCAAATCAGAGCGCGCTCGGTCCCCCGTCCCCCAGTCTGGGCACGGCTCCCGCCGCCCCGGCCCCGCGCGCTCTGCGTGGCCCGCGTTTACGGGTGTCCGTGCCCCCAGCGCCGGGCCTGGCAGCGCGTCCGCAGGACGTGGGCAGAGCTCCCCCGTCTAGGAGAGCAGCGCTGGGCAAAGCCCCCAGTTCCCCCCAAATTTGGGCATGATCCCCGGGTCCTGCACGCGCTGGGCGTAGCCGGGGCCTCGGGGATGCCGCCGGGGTCCCGCTCACCTCCAGCCCGGCCGCCGCTGCAGCCGAGGAGCCTGCGCTCCGGCCCGCTCCCGGCCTCGCGCCCGCCTGGGACGCCGCGCCCAGCCCCGCGGTGAGCTCCGCCGCCTCCCGCCGCCGCCTCCCGGCCCGGCCCCGGCCCCGTTCCCTCCGGGCTGGCGGCGCTCGCCCCCGGCGGCCGTTGGGGAGCCTGCGGCGGGCTGGCCTCCGGGCAGCCCACGGCGGGGGCCGGGCGCCCCGAAACCAGTGGCGCCGCTCTCGCTGGCTTTTTGCAAAGACCGCGGTCGTGGGGCGGGCAGGGCACGGGGTCCGGGGACGCCGGGCCGGGGGACTCGGGGAGAGCCGCACGGCGCCCGCCGCCCGGGCCGGAGACTCGGCGGTGAAGTGCGCGCCGAGCGAGCGGGCGGGGAGGTGATTGACGCGACCCCGGGCCTCCCGGGCAGCCCCTTCCCCTTCCCGGCGGCGGCACGGGCGCGGGGGGCGCGGGGGCTGCGGGGAGCCCGTGGTGTGACTCGGAGCGGCCGCGGGTGTTCACAGCGCCCGAGGCCGGGGAAACCATGATCGGGGCATGTTGGGGGACCCCGAGGCTGGGGAAACATTATCCTGACATTTTGCGGGGTCCCGAGGCTGGGGATACATTATCTGACATTTGGGGGGCCCCGAGGCTGGGGAAACATTATCCTGACATTTTGGGGACCCTGAAGCGGCAGCTTTGCGTTCCCGTGAGCGCGGTCACGCAGGTGGGACTTGGACAACGTTTCCCGCCTCGGCGCTCTCTCCCCGCCACCCCATGTCCAGGCCCGGCCCCAGGCGGGTGTTCTCCGTTCGGACCGCACCCGGCGGGGACCGAGCCCCGGCCCCGCGGCTCCGGGGACGCCCGGCTCTGGCGGCGGAAGCCCGCGCCGACCCCCCTCCTTCTCCTCCTCGGTTCCCAGAGGGACTGGGGGACACGGAGGGGCCACCTGTGCCCTCGCGCGCCCACGGGGCGCCTCGCCGCGTGGGCCCTTGTCCTGGGGAAGTGGGGACCTCCGACCGCCGCCAAGAGGGCCCGGGACACCGCGCACCGCGCTCACGCCGCGGCCCCCCACGCACCCAGCGCCGGGGACCTGGCACCCCGGAACCCGGGATGGGGGGGCCCTTCGCACTTTGGACTTGGGATCGCTCGCACACCGGGCCGCTCCCCGCCCCCACTCAGCCCCGGCCCCGCACCCAGCGCCCCTCCCCCACCCCCACCCCCGGGCGCCCGCGCCCCCCGCCCCCGCCCCCGCCCCCGGGCGCCCCCGCCCCCGGCCTGGCTGGCGCGGCGGGGCGGGCCGGGGGCGGGGCGCGGGCGGCGGGCGCCCATTGGCGCGGGCGCGGGGCCAGCGGGGCCCGGCGGGCGCGCGGAGCGGGGCGGCGCGGCTATAAGAGCGGGGCCTTGGCTCCCGGACCTCGCCTGCTCCCCGGCGGAGCGCGGAGGCCCGGGGCGGCCCCCCCTTCCGGCCGCCCCGCCCGCCCCGCCCGCCCCGCGCCACCGGGCCGCCGCCCCGCCTCGCCGCCGTCCGCGCTGCTCTCCACCCCGGGCGCCGCCGTCGCGGGGCGCGCTCCGCCGGGCCTGCGGACCCCCGCCGCCTCCTCGTCCATCTACCTCATCGCTCCGCTCCGCCGAGGAGGCGGGCCCCCCCGCAGGCAGTCCGGCCCGCAGGCCGCCGGCGTTGTCATCTCCCCCCCCCTCCCCAGCCCTCGGGGTGTCCGCCGGCCGCTCACACCTCAACCGAGCGGCCAGGCGGCCACCCCGCCCCCCCGGGCCCGGATTTGCGACGGCGGAGGGCTCCGTCGGCCCACGCCGAGCTGGGCGCCCGCGGCCCGGGGACGCCTCCACTCCGCCCCCCCTCGCACCGCCCCCGAACCCCGACGTGGCGCCCTAACCTCGGCTTCTCTTTGCGCCCCTCCACTCTCTGCCTCTCGCCCCGGCCCCGTTTCCCCCGCAGCCTTCCCCGCGCTCCCTCCCGCCCCCCCCCCGACCCGCGCCTCCAGCCCGCCCCCCCGCCCCGCCCGCCCCATCTGCCTTCCGCTCTGTTTCTTCTTGCTGTCCTGCCCCCTGTGCCGACCCGCCTCTCGCTGTCCCGCTCCCTCTCGCCCGCCCTTCGGCCCCCCCCCTTTCCGCTCACTCTGTCTCTCCGACTGTCTCTGCCCCCCTCTGTCCTGCGAACAACAGCTGACCTCATCCCCGACCCCTTCCCCCCCCCCAAAGTACAACATCTGTCCGCCCCAGCCCCGGAAGGCCCGTCCCCCCCACGATCAGAGGATGCTCCCCGCCCCCCAAAACAAGCCATCCCCCCGTTCTGCCCCGTCGCACATTCGGCCCCGGCGACTCGGCCAGAGCGGCGCTGGCAGAGGAGTGTCCGGCAGGAGGGCCTTCGCCCGCTGCCAGGTTCGCATGTCACGCAGCAGGAAGGTGGGCGGTGTCGGTGCCGGCTTCAGGTGAGCGCGTGGGGGGTCGGGGGTCTGCGGGGTGCGGGTGCGGGGTGCGGGGCGCGGGGTCTGCGGGGCGCCGGGTGCGGGTGCGGGCGGCGGGCCCCTTCCCTGCGCCGCGCTCTTCCCTGCGCCTTGGAGAGGGGGCGGGGGCCGCGGAAAGAGCCCGGAGAGGTGTGCGCGGGCTGCAGGGGCCGCTTCCTGGTCAGTTTGGGGGTGCGGGGGGGGCGTGTTGCTCAAAGTGTGGGATTTGCGCCGTATGTGAGGGGGGAGGGCCGTCCCCACGGGGCGCTGGGCGAGGAGGGGGGCGCGCGGGTCTCAAAAACCCACCCCGGTATGCGCGCTGCGCGCCAAAGAGAGAGGGAGAGGGGGGAGGGGGCGGGGCCGGAGGAGCCAGGGGGGCTGAGTTGGCAAAAGAGTCCTGCCAGGCGCCACATTTGCAGGATCTGCCCCCCTCCTCTGCCCGCGCCCCCCCCCCCCCGCCCGTCCCCAACGTCTCCAAGTCGGAATCTGGGGAGGGGGCTGCGCGGGGCCCCGGGGGCGTGTCCAGCCCCGCGCTGCGGGCAGAAGGAAGTTTCCATACATGGAGGGGAAGCAGCCCCCCTCCCGCCCCCCCGCCCGGGGCGGACTTGGGCTGGGGGCTCAGCCCCCCCCCCCCACAGGGTCCTCAGCTCAGGGACTGAGCTGGCGGGGAGGGGAGGGGGCGGGGGGCGGGGGGCGCGCAGGGGAGGCAGGGGACTGGCTGGCTGGACGCCGAGAGGGGCGGGGGCAGGGGGGCGGGGGGAGTGGTCAGCGGGGAGGGGGGTGGGGGCCGGGGTGGAGCCGGGGCTGGGAGGAGCCGACTCAACACATAAAAAGCGGAGGCACTGGCCACTCTGTGCGCTGGACATTAGCTTCTCCTGAGAGGCCACCTTCCAGCTTCCTTCTCTTCCTCCACCTCCTCCTCCTTCTCCAACCCAGGACCTCCTGTCCAGCTGCAGGTAACCAGCGCTGTTGAGCGGAACCCCGGCTTCGGCCCTCCGCTCCAGCCTGCCTGCCTGCCTGCCTGCCTGCCCGCCTGCACCCCGGTGCCCGGCCCAGCCCGGCTTCTGCCCGCTGCTGCCTGCAGCGAGGGCACTGCCCTCCTCCCTGCCCCTGCCCCTCACCGCCCGGGGCATGCTCCCTCCTGGCTCCGCGGACCCCACCACAGGGCCGGGCTTGGGAGGGACGGAGCTGCTGGGCCATCGGGTTGGGAGGGGGCAGCTGGGACACAGCTGGGGTCCAGGCTGGGGTGGCACCAGGGGATGGAGGGGGGCAGTTCAGATCCTTCCCTGCAGCTGCGGCTCTTGGGGGAGCTCAGCCCACGCGGCTTCCTTCCCATCCCGGCTCCTGGTTTATTGCATCGAGACTCCCCGGGACCCTGCGTCTCCATCCCCATCGGGGGTCGGCACCTCTCGGGGCAGCCCACCCAGCCCTTGAGTGGGCTTGTGCCTGGGGCTGCAGGGACAGGCTGGGGGCGCCCGCCTGAGGGGCTCCCAACGTCGGGGTGTCTTGCTGAGTCTCCCAGTCCTAACGGGGCGCACAGCCTTGCAGGGGGGTGTGTCCTAAGACTGCCACTTTTTCCGAACGGACCGAGGAACTCGGTCTGGTCTCCGGGCGGCTTCACCTGCTCACGCTCCGGGGTGGGGAGGGGGACCCCGAAGGGACCCCAAGGCTTTGACTTTGCTGCGGCTGTTGGGGTGCCCAGGGCAGACTGGAGTTGGGGGGCTGGGGGCGTCAGGAGAACAGGCCCCCCCAGAGTCGTGCTGGCCATCGGATCCTTGGCCTGAGCTCTGCCTGTCGACAGCCTTGAGGGGTCCGGCCTCAGGGCCCTCTGGGATGCTGGGGCTGCCCGGCGGTGGGGTGGGGTGGGGCCGTCTGCCATCTTGGCTGGCGCTGGGAGACCCAGGAGTGGCCGCCGCCTGGTGCTGGCCCCGCCCTCATGACATCATAGGCTGGAGGCCAGGTCCCGCGTCCAGCGCTGGCCCCTGCCGCGGTGACAATGGGGAGCCCCCTCCCCCGTGAAGTCACTGACCAGCCCTCGCTGCCAATCAAACCGCTCGGACGCCACCCGTCTGCCTCCGTGGGCGTGCAGGCGCTGAGTGTGGGGCCCTGCCTGCAGGCGGGCGGCCGCTCAGCCTCTCTCTCCCCCCAGAACCATGGCGCTTCCAGTGGGGAAGTCGACGCTGGTGCTTCTTGCCTTCTTGGCCTTCGCCTCGTGCTGCTATGCTGCTTACCGCCCCAGCGAGACCCTGTGCGGCGGGGAGCTCGTGGACACTCTGCAGTTCGTCTGTGGGGACCGCGGCTTCTACTTCAGTAAGTGCTCCGGGCGGGGCGGGAGGGGCGCACACAGCAGCGCCCGCGAGTGCTGGGCCCCCCAGGGGAGGGAGGCAGCCTGCCCTCGCCTCTGTGAGCGGGGCGGTGGGTGTGGCTGGGGCCTGACACTCTGACGAAGGGCGCACACTCCTGGATGTGCCATGGGGAACATTTTATCAAGCTCACGATTTGATAAAAGGGGCTGGGAACCAATGGGAACAAAAGCCCCTGTGCCCGCCACACCTGGCGCTGGCACTGGCTGTCGGCAATCTCCGCTGCAGCCCCCCCTTCCCCGCCCTGAGGAACGTGCGGCTTGGCGGGTTCAAAGCTTCTCTTGGAAAAGCATCCCCGATGCTTAAGCCTGAAGCCCCCGCCCGTCCTCCCCCAGAGCGAGGCTCCCCGAAGGGGTGCGGGGCCACGCCCCCACCCACGGGACCCAGCGGAGGGCTGAGACGTGGAGCCTGGGGGAGCGAGGGGGGGACGGGAGGAGAGGAGGGCGTGGTTTCTGCAGGTCCTCACTCCTCTCCTCCCGTCTTCTTCTTCCTCCTCCCATTCCTACCTGTCTCAGCGCCCGGGCTGTGGGCCGCCCGCCGGCCCCTGCTTAGCTCAGGGGCCCCCTCGCGCCCGGGACCCTGCGGTCCCAGAAGGTGGGGGGCGGCCCCCCGAGCCCATTTCCCCAGCCGCCCGGGGTCCGGGGACCCTGAGGCTGTGCCCGTTCTCAGTCCGGACGGGGAGGAACGGGGTGGGTGGGTCCCCCGCTCTGGGGCACAGCGCTGACCGCCCCCCGCCCGCCCACAGGCAGACCAGCCGGCCGTGCGAGCCGTCGCAGCAACCGTGGCAACGGGATCGTGGAGGAGTGCTGCTTCCGCAGCTGCGACCTGGCACTTTTGGAGACCTACTGTGCCGCCCCCGCCAAGTCCGAGAGGGATGTGTCGACTCTCCCGACCGTGCTTCCGGTGAGAACAAAGGCTCCTCCCCCCGCCCGAGGGGGGCTGGCTCCGGAGGGGGAGGGCGAGCCCCCCGCCGGGGAGCTGGCCCCCCTGACTGGCCCTTCCCCCCGCAGGACAACGCCCCCAAATACCCCGCGGGCAAGCAGTTCCAACCCAGCGCCTCGCAGCCCTCCCAACGCCTGCGCCGAGGCCTGCCCGCCCTC